>JAQQTP010000074.1:41200000-42400000 GCA_029884605.1 Ormosia emarginata | reverse complement strand
TGGAAGAAGCCAGCAAAGTTTTATACATTTCAAATACCATGCCTACTTGCCCTCCATGCTCAAAACTATTAATTACTGTAGCCAATGCCCAAACCATTAGGGGAACTAAGGCTGCCCATGACCCATTGCCTATAAATGCAGATCCTGCTGCTACAATGCCTGTGAGTAAAGGCCCTACAATGGCCAAAGTCTTGTTGATCTTCAACGCCATGTTTCCAAGCCTGTCATAGTCCTCAATGTCTTTTCTCTTGACCACCTCAACAACAACCTCCCTCAATTCCATTTCTAGTTCTTCACTCCATCCGTTCATTTCTTCCATTTTTTTTGCTCTGTGCTTTTCCTTGGTGTCGTGTGTTTTTCCTTTGGAACTGAGTGGAAGGCCACCAAATAGCAGGCCCAAATTTTGCAGGGAATTTTTCAAGCATAGCACCCAACAAGAGAAGTGGGTAAGCTTTGTCAAGCACCAAAACCTTCTTCATTGCACCCTTAACATCTTCCTCTATAGGATTTCCAAGAGCAATTGTGGTTTGGATTTGAGTCTAAAGATTCCCGAACAATCTAGTAGCATTGCGTTGCTCCTCTATGAGTTGCGAGGGCTGGATCTTGTTCATGAAAAGCAACATTCCAGTGGCCGTCGAAAACAAAAGAGCAGAAGATAGTTTCAAAGCCAAAAGTGGTGCACCGTCACCACTTGTGGCTGCAACACCAGCCATGGTTGTAGCAGTGAGCGTGATCATGTTGATGGAGTTCAAAAGAAGGGTGTTCCAGTTGTCATGTTGCTCACCAATGTTGTTGTGCATTTCAACCCTATCAGCTACAACCTCCAGGATTGCATAGAGTTGAACGGTGGCCTTAGAAGTTGTAGAATGGTGTATATCATCATGTAACTGTGTGCTGGTAACATTCTTTTTGCGTCTGTTTATTTAAATTCCTCAACCAGCTTTCTGGTAGGTATCTTTGGCACTGAGAAATTGACTCTTGGGAGTTTTGGGACATGGATTATGGCATTTACTCTTTTTGAAGAACAAGAAAGTAGAGTTAAGGTTTGTATGGAAGCCATGATGGGTTAATTGAAAGTTTTTTTTTCCTGTATATGGTGTTTACTTTATGTTAAGGACAATGGGTTTGGGGAATGAATATGGTTTTGAATGTTTAGATGAGTAGGGTGGGTGTCAGTATTTATATTAAGGAACCGAAAGGAAGGGGAAAGAGTCAGAATCAAATAAGGAAACTCATAATTGACCTTTCATTTGACGTGGTCTCTATTCAAAATTCGCAGCCTCATGGCTTGGTTTGGGTCTCAACATGTGACGTAGTAAAAAATAATATTTCTAATTCTATTATCTATTATCTATTATTTCTAATTTTATTATCTATTATTTCTAAACCTATTATGTATCATAGTTATGATTGAACCTATAAAAATAATATCTAAAGACATATGTTTAATTCTCACCTAGAACATCAACACTGTGAAAAGCCCACATGAAATGTTTCATAGTCAATAGTATGATAACATGACCATACATTATAAATAATAGTAGATTAATTATAGCTACTAGTGAATAACGACAGTGTTCTTTTAGTTGTATTACTATTCTAATTTGTGTACTAGGTGTTCAAAAAAAGAAAAGGTGAACACATCAAATGCATACTTACACAAACATGATTTTCGATTCTGCTGTTGAGACATCTAAGTGTAAAACTTGGTTACAGGAATGAAACTTGTATTTGAATCTGAAAAGGCAGAATGGGTAATAGGAACTGATAAGGTAATTGGTTGTGGGTATGATCCCAGGCAGAAAAAGGTTTTCTTCACATTAGACTCGGTGCATGTCATCCACTGCCAATCTGAAGAATTTGGCAATATCTTGATTAATGGTCATCATCAAAGATTTCTCTTGCTGGATCTGTTTTAACATTTATTCCTATGTATACAATGCAGAATGTCTGGATCCCTTCTAGTATTTGTCAAAATTAAAGTTGGATTCTGTGACTAGGAAGTTCATTTAGAGCACTAAGGACCATGAGTGCGGCTTAAACCTAGTTAATAGGGATACTGTGACTAAGCCCAATGAAGTTACCATACCTATCCTTTTTAACAAAGTCAAATGGACTCTCAAGGACCAAGAACATATCCACAATACCATAGAATTGTACTAAAAACATCCAAAGTATTCGCTTATAACTCTATATACAAAATAATAATGAAGGCTTTAATAATAATGAAGGGCAAAGCCTCAGATAAACTTCATATTAATTTACAACTATTTAAGCTTACTTAGGACACCTAGCTTGGCGCTTAGTAATCATTCTTATAGCTAGAATTCCAAGCCTCCCATATCAAAAATTTAAATAACTAGTACACTACAAGCTGGACTGGGATAAGATCAAGTCAGCAAAATTGGAACACGAGCAAGAGATTCTTTCCATGAGCAACAAGAGGAAAAAATAGATTATAACTACAAAATCATTTTCCAAAAGCAGAGCTGAAAATGAATTTTCACACTTACTGCTTCGACAAACAATCCTTAACTCAATCATTAAAGATCACAAATGCATGAACTTCAAGGTCATAAAAGATAATGGACTAAGAATATCAATAAGTACCACTAACACACCATAGTTATCAAATTAATCTAACCATCAATTAACAACACAATCTGAAAAAAATAACATGCTCCACAAGTCAACACTACTTTAACCGAAACCCATTTAAAAAAAATCAAAGATTAGAAATTTGAAGGCCAAATAACTCAAAAATAAATATTTCATTAACCAGGAAACAATTAAGAAAAAATATCACAAGAAGGTCACTGCCAGACTAGCTCAATCCACCAAAAACAACCCAGTAAATATTAATTAAATATAGTGCGATGAAGGGCTTGGAATTTGTCAGACCAGATTCACTCACATTGCATTGCTATTTTTCAAGCCAAATGTTCAAACAGAAAAAGGCAAGGGAAAAAGAAGCTAATAGGGGCTTACCCGTAGAGCAGAGGCAGAGGCTGCAAGCTCATGACTGATGGATCTAGACTTGCGACTTGCGATAGGTGGTGGCGAGCCGCTACAGGTGGCGCAACGGTGGCGCAACAGTGGCTCGACGGTGGGAGAGAGCAGATCTAGACAGAGTGAGAGGGAGAAGGAGAGAGAGATCTGGACGACTTTGAGTGTGAGGGAGAGGGAGAGTGAGAGGGAGAGCATGAGAGAGAGTGTGTGTGTGATAGGGAGAGCGCAAGTGAAAGGGAGAGCGCGAGTGAGAGGGGGTACTGCTGAGAGTGAGAGGGAGGGCGAGAGACTAAGAGGGAGAGCACGAGAGAGAGTGAGAGGGAAAATGAAATGTATTAGAGACTGAGAGGGAATATTTTAATTAAAATATTTATCAGGTTTTGTGAGGGATTTGCGACGAAAATATCCCTCGCTAATTTGGCTAAGTTTTAGCTATGATATTAGCGAGGGAAATTATCCCTCGCAATTCCCTCGCTGATTTTAGCTTCCCTCGTCATTCCCTCATTGATTTTAGCAAGGGAAATTAACCCTCACAATTCCCTCGTTAAAATGAGCGAGGGATATTTTTCCTCGCAATTCCCTCGCTATTAATTTGCTATTTACCCCTCAGATTTATTTTTGAAATTTAGCGAGGACTCAGAGTTCTCTCGCTCTGAGTCCTCGCTAATCCATCGCAATTCCCTCGCTAATTAGCGAGAGATTAGCGAGGGAAATTTATCCTCGCAAATTTCTATCGCTAAATCGCGAATTTCTTATAGTGCTTTGATATATGTGATAATCAGAAAGCTTGTATTCTCTTTTCATCTCAAGTTCTGTTATAGGGAAATTCTATATGTTTTATTGTGAAATGATAATGTCATGTCTCATCATGCTATTTGATGTTTTATTTCATTATTCTGCGTGGAGATTCTGTATTTTATATTACATCAACATATTTGGATAGATACAAGTATTGTAATTATCATTACAAACTATTGATTATCATAGTTTAAGAAAGTAAGAAACTAAATTTTGGAGTTGAGTTTATATATATATATATATATATATATATATATATATATATATATATATATAGGGGCCATATCTAGTGAGAGGGGTTTTATTGTGAGAGGGTGAGAGGAATAAATCTCGACCATACAATCATACATGGATGGTTAAGATTAAAAATTACTTAAAGGTCATGTGACCACTTAAAAAAGTCATATGCATTTATGTTCTAATCTTGACCATTCATATAAGATCCAATGGTCAATATGTTCTCCTCTCACCTCTTACAATAAACATTCTTCTTATCTGAATAAGATTTTTTTTTTTATATATATATTGGTTTGTAGTTATCATGAATTTTATTTTTGAGTTATTTTAATCACATTAAATTCAATTGACATATTCTTATTTAATAGCCAATAGTTTCGTAGTCAGACACTCTTAATATTATGCCTTTTATTTGGATGAGTGATGTGCTTTTGTCAGTGAATAAGTCCTTCATGAGGGCATCATTGCACATTCCTGATGTTGAGTTTTATTTAGATGAACACTAACACTTCACTGTTAAGTTTTATATATTAGAAAGTTCTTGACTTCATCAACAATCCTCATTAAAGCCAATTTTAATATTATTTGACCATTTTTGTAATATCATTTGGAAGATATTTATTTTACATTATGATCCAGTTACCTTCTTTCATTTAGTTTTTGAATTTTCCTGCTTATTTTGTCATTTCCAGGTGCATACTTTGCAAGTGATTGATGATTACATACGTGTTTTGTTTAAGTACATTGATTTAAGCGATGCTAAATACAATCTTCTATTGTGGTGTTGAAAAATCAAGCCTTGAACATCATACTATACCTTTTTTTTTTCATACGTGATCTACAATAACTTCAATTACATGCTTCCAGATGAATATTAAGAATTTAATTGATATCATTTTCTATTTTACCAAAGCACTTATTTCCTAATTTTACTGTTCCGATGAGCATGAGATACTAAAGTGTATTTCATGTTTTTATTGAAAATAGTCACAATGGTATTACGAGTTTGGTATTAAAATATAAATAAATTAGATAAAAATATGATATGAAATTAGTTTGGCCTATGAATTGCTAAAAATGTATATCCACATAAATAAAATTAATGAATTTATCTTTAAACTTAATATATGGCATGTATATAAATAAACAATAATTAGGATTTAAGGTATAAAATTACTTTACACTAAATAGAAAATCACATCTTCATAGAAGTATCATGAGAGAAAGATAGTCGAGAATTCTTGTGTCGTTACAAAAGAGAGAAACTATCATCATTTCCTGTATGCCTAAAATCTTTGTGGTCTCAATGAGACAACTACAATACATATATGATAAGAATAAGAGTCTCTCCTTACGTTTATAATATATGTCAACTTATCCATCATAGAAAATCCTTACACAAAGCCCCCAAACCCAAAACAACATTATTCACATAACTTTAAGTGCTTATAAGAGTCTAATAACAAAATTGATCACTATTTGGACTAGAACAATAGATGCTTCACAATATTTGACATTTAATTAATCCGAATTTTAGAAAATTAGTGACTATGCTAGTCTACACTTAATAAAAATATTTAACAATCTCTTACTTGGACAACATAAACACTCAATTTTAAACAAAACAACTCTCTAGATGAATATGTCCACAATAATGTTAACTATGAGTAAGCACTTTCAACCATCGATCCAAAATAGAATTACAAGCACCTCAATAATGTAGAAAATAATACTTGATAGGAATACTGATATCATACATGCAAGATACTTATAACCTTATGACCTAACAAAATGTGGAATGTGGGTCAAAAGGAAAGCACAACAAAATTGCATGCTAAAAGTGTTATCAATGTGCAATTCTCTACAAAATGGTCCTCGCATCTGCCGATGTCTACTGAGATTCAACAAAATACCTAAGTGTAACAAAATGAGACTGAGTACTAAAGTCTCTAACGATGTCATTTCACCACAAAAGCATGCACAATAACAACATATAGCAACAATAGTTTTAATAAGTCTCAAGATTATATAATTATAATTGTAGTGAACATTTTACCAATAATCCAACATACCAAAACCAACACCAACAACCTCATTATAGTTCAAAAGTTTCAAAATACTCTAATGGTAACATCATTACTAATGGGACTATTAGCTCTGTGGCAAAGTACTCAATGTGAGTCTGAAACTCACAGTATTTTTTCAACAACACAAATACCAAAATAAAGAGAAACATAATATTACAGAGTAACCCAAAATCATGGTCATAACAATAGAAATAATATTAAGCCAAATGTATACAAAATTTCTCAACCACAGAGTTTCACAAAATTACTCCATTATTAATTACATACTCTGCTTTCATAATTGAGAAGATCATAAGTGTCCATATGACACTTTATAATAAGTTAACTCCTCTCGGTCATTGCAATCACAAAACCACAAAGAATTTTCATAAACAAGGTAATCTATATTTCACAAAACCATAATGACAATTTTTTTGGCAGCGCGAAAGCACATGAGACTTATACTTAACTGCTATTGAGGACATAACCAATACAATCGCCAACTCCCACTATAGTAAACATTAATGTGCAACAAGAACACAAACACATTTCAAAATTTATAACAATATGTGCCTTGTGAGACAATTCGTTAATATATTATGATTTAAAAGGTCTTTATGTATTAGACACAAAATGACATCTTCAAGATTTTTCACATGATAGATACAATTTAATATATAATATCATCTCTCATTTAACAACAATAATAATACTGTTCATCAATATACAACTAGTACAAAGTACATTAATAATAATAAATTTGCTCCCACTTACTTGTGGCAACACCCATTCATGTAAACAACACCAAAATAAATATTAAACAATAATACCTAATAGTCCATATCAAGGCAACTTAACTTACACTTAGGCATTTAATTGCCTCTAATATTAGGCTTCATATATAGCTAGCTTCAAAAATTTATAACAAGTAATTCAAAAGAAACAACAGTTACAAAATCACTTTCTTTTTATAAGAAACAAAGAGTTTCAATTCATATTGATTGTCAAATAATTTATAAAATCAACATATAAATACATAAGAATTAAGCATATACATTCTTTTACTTTAGTCCAAAAGAAACAAAATTTCCCAGAGTGAATTCCATAGGTACAATATGTTTAATTCAAAATATATTGATCATAATTTTTTATACCATACCATCGACAAAAGTTTTTTTTTTTAAAAAAATAAAGCTCAACTGAGTAATACAACAATTTGGGCTCAAAAAATAATAAATCCTCACAAAATGATTAAAGCATAATTGGAAGAACACTTCCTCAACAATAATACTTGAATTACTTTAATCCCAAGATTTTTCTTGAGAAAATTAGCAAAATAGAAATTTCTTTGAGAATTTTGACATTTAAATAATATAAAAGACAATCTTCAAAGTCGTCATTTCAAAATATTAAGCCAAAATAATTATCACTATCCTATCGACAAAAAAGAAAAATTTCCTAAATTGCTATGACAATACTTATTATAAAATAGGTTTAACAGACTAGTGGCTTGATACAGCACAAACGATAGTACAAAATAGAAAAAGTGTTAACTTTAGACCTTTACAAGCTAATTATGCTTTCAACGTGTCTTATTAAGACTAAAGTATATCAACACAACATGACAACTATAGGGAGTTCACTATATTACAACATACTTTAGGAGACTCAACAATGTCTTCAACAAGTTCCAACAGGCAACAACAAAGCGATGACAGATACAAAGGTTAGAGAAAATCATGCATTAAAACATTTATTATACTTAAGCAACCATAATTATATTGGTTTTTCCTTGTTCAATTAACTAGACAATTAATTGAACTATACCTCTTGAATAATTGCAATCTCGCCTAAGGGTCTCGACTTACAATATACAAATCTCTCCCAATTAATACAGTAAAATAGTTGAACAAATATTTTTCATAATTTATGTATAAGCAATATTTTTCAATTTTTTAAAATAAATATTTAAACTATTTTCTCTATCACACAAATAATTATGTCAAATAATGTCAAACCGAATGATATGTCCATTACTTACACAACCCAACATTAATTGCAATCCATTCAACATTATTGAGAAAATAATTGTTTTTTTTTTACAAAGTTACATGTCTAAAGAACAAAATTGGATTGCTACATAATGCCCAATTATCTCATTCGTCAATTTTCACAAAATAATACACATATTCAAAGTTGCTTAAATCAATTCGATAAAACACTTAACAATGAGTAACATTATATATATATATATATATGTATGTGTATATATATATATATGTATGTGTATATATATATATATATATATATATATGTATGTGTATATATATATATATATATATATATATATATATGTATGTATATATATATATATATGTATGTATATATATATATATATCATAATAATTTGAGCTGCTATGCCATTATAATCCTACCTAAGGGTCCCAAACAACAATGAACAAGCAGACTCCAATAAAACATTAAATATTATATCCTTAAAGCTAGTACCGAGAGGATATTGAAAACTCTAAAGATAGAATTGTTTAATACATTCAACAAAACATAAAAAATCATATTAATAAAGACAAATTAATAGGATAAATACATTACAACAAAATTTTCAATATAAGCAACATTATTAACAAACTTACACTTCAACATAATTGATCCCATGAAGTGAACTCACAATTATACAAAGTACCCAAAATAATTATAAATATTCTAAAAAGAACTCTTAGTGATTGAATTTCACAATATTTACAAAATATATGACTGATCTTACAATAAGTAAGTATGTAGTCATAAGAAACTAAAATAGTCAACCAAAAAATTAGTCATGAAGTTCCAAAATTTCCATGCAACATCAACCAGATAATTGTCACACTCTCATACATAATTGCATATTTCAAAATAAGCATGAAAAGGTAGAAGAACACCTTGAGAACAAATTTATCCACTTATGCAATTATATAATATGACAATAACTATGTAAGTTTTATAATTAACCTCAGATATATAATATGTTGCCTATCCTTATGTGTAGAGTTAGCAAAAGTAGACGTTAATTTAGTAGGATTCAGATCACCAGAACTTTATACAGCTTTCATAAATAACTTATAAAATAAAAATTAGAGGGCAACAACAAAATCTCATTAAAATAAGCTCTACTTCTTAATTTTACAAGATATATAAAACTTAATCACAATAATGACTTAATATAAATTTATCATTGCCTTAAATGTTTTTCAATAATCAAAATTATTTTAAATAACATTCCCACAGTGGTCCAATTGATGAAATTTATATAAATTTGCAATGACATAATATACAACAAAATTAATCACATACAACTGTACTTTAATTCTTGTCTTACTTATGCACATTCTTCTTCAAAGGAAATACTAATCAATGATCATACGATTATGGAAATTCATATGGCGTATCTTGAGGTGATGTGACGGACTGAATGGATAAATGACCAAGGAGCAAAGTCTTATTCAAACAATGGGTGATGAGATTCAATGCATAAAGTAGTGAACGAGACCACAAGGAAACATCAACTACCCTGCTAACTAGGTCCTTGATTCGGTTATGAAATATTTCCTTTCAAGAATTTCCACAATATTTAGCAAGATTTCTTTGGAGTCAACTTCTTTTCTTTTTTTTTTACCCTAGCGTAATACTTTTGTTTATTTTCATGAAAAACTGCCCCATTATGTATCTCAAGCAAACTATTCCTCAACGAGGAATTTAAAGGCTTGTAACATGACTTAGGGTGAGGCTTTTAGAACAAAAGGATATAAGGCCCCAAATTGAATTATGACCCTTACCTTCATTTCATGTCCTATTATCCAACAAGTTTTGCATTACATTCATTTATCAAGAGCATTTTAAAAGTTGTAATGGGGTCTAAGGTCAAAATGTGGCTGATGAATGAAAGGATATCATAGCTCAAAAATTGATGTTGAGTTTCAATAAGAATCTCCTTTGAGTATAAGTGGTTCTTTTTTCTAGCAGACATGACTTTTCCATGATCTACCAGTGACATAAACATCGATTACCATGTTCTAATGTCATCAAGACAATCACCACCGGAAGCTTCTCCAGGCCTATGTGGAAATTGATATTATTTATATAGAAGCGCGAGTCGGAGAAAATCGAAAGGTTTTCAGTGACAAAGACTGTCATCTTCATGGCAAGGGCTAAGGAGCTTTTTCATACTTTTTTTTTGTCTTTTTGTGAATGAAATTCCAAAATGTGCTTTCCTTTCTCATTTCTTTCTCTCTTTTTTTGTTGTCTCTGTAACACCCACCGTAAGGTATCACATTTATGTTACTTAATTATCAAATTACCCCAAGTTATAAAATGTGATGTTGTGATAAAAATACGAGTTGTAAATTTTTTTCTTTCTTCTTTGATAACAATAAAATAAACTTAGCGGAAAATAAAATATTATACATCATCACACATAATTTACATCATCATACATTACAAACGTACTGTCAGGATTATTTATATACAGACCAAGTTCTTAAAATAGTTAAACATAATTTTAAATATGTACAGACGTAGTTCATAACAGTGTTTAGACTTGCCCAAGTCTAACTAAACAGCAGAACCCTCAGATGGGTCCTCATCAGATTCCTCTGCAGGAAGGAATCCAGCACGACGCGAAGCCCTACGGACAGGTGTCCGAGGGGACGATACAATACTAATTTTTGTTGGGACATAATATCTAGTATCCCAATGCTGCCTGATGGACAGCGAAAATTCAAAATGTACATATATAGTTACGGAAAGGAACGGATCTCTACAAAACTCTCTGCTCATAATGACCGTCAGGTTTCCCTCGTAAATTAGTTGCCTCTCATTGGGACTAGTCCTCCACGCTCCAGCTCCACCATGGACCTATAGTCTCACGTAATCGAAGAAACTTGACCGGGATGCCATCTGATCAAAACTCAGCTTCCTCCACAGGAACCTGCTCTTCTTCACTCTCTTGTTCTACGCCTTGCTCAACGTCTTTACCAAAAATAAATATAGTACAAAATAATATACAAAGGGGTGAGATCACCTATGCCAATACCAACATGGTAGCACCGAGATAATACAAACAACATACCATAATTACAATCATGTCATCAACATTATTTATCATAACAGATACAATAAATAATAATTACTATCATGCCATTAACAATATTATCATCATCATCATCCAAGTAATTCTCAGCAGAACAATTGTCATAGCCAATATCCCTCAATTAATAGGTCATACAGATATAAATGCTCAGATTTATGCATGCGCACATAGACTCAATTTCCTACTCCATTGAGCTAATACTCAGTTCGGAGAAGTTGATCAGAAAGATCTGTCTGTACCAACATGCCTTAGACCAAGTGCCACATTTCTCATTTGTGTTTGCACATCTAGCATATACACGACAGTCTTTACTAGATCTCGATTAAGAATAGTGTCTCGGTCAGGATCATCGGTGCGTTGCATCGGTCTAACTTACGGGAAGAAGAGCTACCAACCACCCATGTAAGCAACCCACACCCCGATGCCCCCAAGGTCAACAAGTGACTTACACTACGCATATCGCACCCACTCAAGAGGTGTACGTCTCTCCTATGCAAATAGCCTCATACAGTCCATCGGACCTTTCTAATGCATGTTCAATGCACCAATGCCAATCATAGGCAAAATTCACAATTTCATATATAGGGTCCACACATTGGCCCATTCTCAGTTTAATTTCATAATCTCATAATCAAGGTCCACAAACTGGCCCAATAGTAATCATACTGTATATTGAATCGCAAAATCATTTTATCGCGTTTTCATAGTCGCGAAACACTTTTGTTGCATTTTCACAATTTTGTAATATTTCTGTTACGTTTTCATAATTTTGTTAGTTTTCAAATCAAATATTGATTTTTCAACCTTTTCATCAACTACGTAAAAATATTCCACCATTTTTAAATCACGTAGTGATTTTTCAACAATATCTCAAACATGTAAAATATTTAAACGCTTCCCAAATTGCGTAGAAATATTTCAACGTTTTTCAAATCACGTGGAAATATTTAAACATTTTTCAAATCGCGTAGCTTAAAAATCACGTTTTAAAGTTACGTACGTAAAATATTTCTCAACCTTCAAAAATTCCATTTCAACCCTTTTTCAGAATAATATGACATTTCACATTATTTTCCACATTTTCTTACTCAAGAAAATCCTTTTCGCAATTTATTCCATAAATTCACCATTTTATTGAATTAAATAAATGTTTCTAACTTTTAAAATTTACTAACGCTTTCCAAAACCCAAAGGATGAGTTATACGTTAGAAAATCCCAAGTCACCAACATATTCTTTATAATTCCAAATCAATTCTAAAAATCAATTCTCTTTAAAATAAATTGAGGTTCAAACACTTTCAACCTCTCTTTTCCATTCACATATGAAATTTCCATTTTTCAAGTGTTAAAACACTCTGATTCCCTTTCCAAATTCCTTGTATTAAAATCAAGTTATATTTCCACTTTGAAAACCAATTTGTTCATAAAAATCAAGGCATTTCAAGCCTTCAAAACCGTAGTACTTGGCCATTGAAACCATCAAATATTTTTCCTTCTAAATTGATATAGTTTTACACAAACAAAACCATTAAAAATTCTCACAAAAACCGTGAACACTTGTTTCTTGAAAACAAACCATTTGTTTATTTTCCTAGTTTTTCTAAACATCCATTTTTACCTTTCATGAAAATATTAATTTGTGAACACCTATTTTGAGGTGTTGAGGCTGAAATCCTCATGGTCTTTGGAACCAAAAATTTGTTTTTCTTTCCAATAATTTTTATTGCATACAACACATATATCACAAGCATATCATAATCAAAGTAATAGATCATGCAAATCATACCAAGCATAGGCAAATAATCAAAGCACATAAACACCCACAAATAATTACATGACCATGGATATGAATCTTCACATGGATTCACCATCCATCAAATATAAAACCATCTCTTACCACCATACGTGGTTGGTGAGATGGATCTCCCTCTTACCTCTTGAAGAACCATAAAAAACTCCTTGCTTTGTACTTTGAACAAGATCTCCACCAACTAAAGTTTCTTAAACACAAAACAAACACAAAGAAATTAGTATATTAAGCTTGAATAAGAGAAACCATAGATCATAACATACAAAAGAAGAGAAGAAATGAAGTTTACTTACACTTCAATTCAAAACCCTAAAACTTGCTCTTGGAAAAAGTCCTTCAAGATGGAAGATTTAGAGCTTGGTGTAAACTACAAAGTGTCTTAGAATAAGGTAAGGATTCAAGAAATATGGTTATTTGAAATTAAAGAGTGGTGGAAGGTGGAGTATGGTGTCTTGGCCGAAACCTTGCTTGGAGAGAATGGAGAGAAAATTTTTGCTAAGTTTTGCTTTAGGAAAGTTCATGAATGATGAAGATTGATCAATAATGACCAAAGTGATCAATTATGGTCTTCAACTTGTGCTTTAGCTTCTAAATGCAGCACCAAAACCATCCCTCCCCCCTCCATGCACTCTTCAAAGGGTGACCAATCTCCTAGCCATCATTTTAGGCAATCTTAACCATTGATTAGATCAATGGTTAGGATTTGATGTAGCTTCTAGGTTTAGGCTTAGATAGAAGTCTTAATCTAGGCCATTGGATCTTTCCTCCTTGATATCCTAGCCATTAGATGTATCTCCAAAATGAAGGGTCAAGATTGCTCCTTCAAACTTTATATCCAAGGATTATAAATGGTCCTAGCCACTTTATAAGACTAAATCTCAACCGTTAATTAAATCAAGATCAAGTCTCCACGATTGATTACATCAATGGTGGATATCCAAGCCACTAATGTTGACTTCGCAGTATAATATTTATTTTTTATCTGCAATTGCCCTTCGAATAATATTTTTACTGTATTTTTATCATCTGATAATTAAATACAGTACAAAATACAGTAAAAAAAAATTTTAAAAGCTATTTCCGGATTCAGGTTTAGTAAGATCCCCCGTCTCCGTCTCAACAGTATGAATTTTCCTGGCTACAGAAAAATTTTTACCTTTCTGGACTCACACGGGGCCCATATAGGACCTCCCTGAGCCCACAGACGGCCCACGGATAATGCTAAAATAAATAAAGTAATATAAAAATTTCATAATCACACACAAAATCACAAAAATTAGAAAATTCACAAATATCAAGTCAGATTAAGTAAAATAATTAAGACTTAATAGTAATAATTAAATTACGTAAATTTTTTCGCAACCTGAAAATTATTATTTTTCTGACACAGAGTAAATCACACAAAATGATCAAAAGCAGTCACGGAATAATCAAAATAATTTTACAGCACACTGAAATCACTAAACAGTAGAATTCTGTTAACTGTCAAATATTTAGGAAAGTTTGGGGTGTTACAATACTCCTCCTCTAAAAAGAAGTTTCGTCCTCGAAACTTGATAAACTTGACTTCACACCCTCAGAATAAATATGGATACTATTCTTTGATCTTTTCTTCTAATTCCCATGTAGCTTCACCACTTACATCGTTCCAAACGATTTTAACTAATGAAATTTTCTTACCTCAAAGTTGTTTTGTTCTTCGATCTTCAATCTTAACTGGAAATGTTTCATAGGTTAAGTTTTTCTTCAGTTGTACTGTGTCTGACTTGATAACATGGGTAGGATCAGGAATATATTTCCATAATTACGATACGTGAAATACATTGTGAAGATTCGACAGAAAAGGTGGTAATGCAATCTGATAAGCTACCGGACCTACTCGACGGAGTATCTGATACGGCCCGATAAACTTTGGAGTGAGCTTCTTGGACTTAAGCACTCGTCCAACTCCAGTCATAGGTGTCACTCGCAGAAATACATGGTCACCTTCTTCAAAATCAAGCGATTTTCTTCTTTTATCAGCATAGCTCTTTTGTCGAGTTTGAGTCATTCTCATCTTGTCTTGTATCATCTTCACTTTCTCAGTTGTCTGTTGAACAATCTCTGGTCCTAATACAACACTTTCACTGTCCTGATACCAACACAACAGTGTTCTGTATCGTCTCCCATACAATGCCTCATAGGGTGCTATTCCTATACTCGAATGAAAACTGTTGTTGTATGTGAACTCTATCAATGGTAAGAACTCATTCCAACCTCCACTTTGTTCTAGAACACACGCTCTCAACAAGTCTTCTAATGAATGAATCATTCTTTCTGACTGACCATCAGTTTATGGATGGTAAACAGAACTCAGTCGTAGCTTTGTTCCCATCGCTTCTTGCAAACTATTCCAAAATCTCAACGTAAACCTTGAATCTCGATCCGAAATAATACTGGATGGTACACCATGAAGTCTAACAATTTCATTGATGTATACTTGGGCTAACTTTTCCATTGAGTACTTAATATTAATTAGCAAAAAGTGCGCCAACTTAGTAAGCTGATCAACAATTACCCAAATAGAATCATAACCTTTCCGAGTTTTTGGTAGTCCTGACACAAAATCCATTGCTATGTCATCCCATTTCCATTTAGGAATAGGCAAAGGTTGCAACATTCCCGAAGGCCTTTGATGTTCTACCTTAGCCTTCTGACAGATTAAATAGGATGATACATACTCAGCGACATCTTTCTTTATTCCTTGCCACCAATATAATTATTTTAAATCCTGGTACATTTTTGTAGCTCCTGGATGCATACTCAACTTACTCCTGTGAGCTTCATCCAAAATCAATCTCCTAAGTTCAGGATCATTAGGCACACAAACTCTTCCTTGAAATTTCAAAATTCCATTAGTACCTTTGCTAAATTCCACCTCTGCACTTTGACTCTTTGCTTCTTTTGCTTCTTGCAAGTACTGGTCACTGTTCTGCCCATCTCGTATTTTATCCATCAAATCATTTGAAATGGTGATCATGTTTACACGCATTGTCCCTGGCATCAATTTCACAGACAAACGCATGTCCCGAAATTCCTCTATTAATTTTTTCTCCTTAATCATCATAACAGAATCATTAAGCATTTTCCTACTTAAAGCATCCGCTATGACATTCGCCTTTCTAGTATGATATTGTAACTGAAAGTCATAATCTTTCATAAACTCTAACCATTGCCTTTGTCTCATGTTCAACTCTTTCTGGTTAAACAAATACTTCAAACTTTTATGATCACTAAAAATAGTGAACGTTGCTCCATAGAGAAAATGTCTCCACACTTTCAACGCAAAGCCACCACTTTACGATTCTGCATAAGTACATAACCTAATCCTTGGTACGAAGCATCACAATATACATCGAAAGATTCGTTCGAATCAGGTAGAATCAATACCGGTGAAGTAGTCAATCGTCTTTTCAACTCTTGAAAACTTTCTTCGTATGCGTCAGTCCATACGAACGGTTGATTCTTTCGTGTAAGTTGGGTAAGAGGTTCTGCTATCTTCGAAAACCCCTCAATGAACCGTTGATAGTAACCAGCTAATTCGACAAAACTACAGATTTTTGTTACAGTCTTCGGTCTTTCCCATTCTAAAACTGTCTCCACCTTTGAAGCATCAACTTCAATTCCTTCCTCTGATATCACGTGTCCCAAAAATTGAACTTCACTTAACCAAAATTCACATTTGGACAACTTGGCATACAACTTATTCTCCTTTAAAATCTGGAGAACTACTCTGAGATGTTTAGCATGTTCCTCCTGACTTCGAGAATAAATCAAAATGTCATCTATAAAGACAACAACAAACTTATCCAAGTACGAACGAAAAATTTTGTTCATAAAGTCCATGAATATAGCTGGTGCATTAGTCACACCAAATGGCATCACAAGATATTCATAATGCCCATATCTCGTCCGAAATGTAGTTTTGGGAATATCATCCACTTTCACACGAATCTGATGATAACCAGATCGTAAATCAATCTTGGAAAATATTACAGTTCCTCGCAATTGATCCATCAGATCATCAATTCTTGGTAGTGGATATTTATTCTTAATTGTAATCTTGTTCAATTGTCGGTAATCTACACATAAACGAGATGTTCCATCCTTTTTCTTTACCAACAATGCTGGAGCTCCCCATGGTGACACACTGGGTCTCACGAATTGTTTCTCCAACAAATCCTCCAGCTGTTTCTTAAGCTCTGCCAACTCTACCGGTGACATCCGATAGGGCACAATAGATATAGGTCCAGCTCTAGGTACTAAATCAATAGAAAACTCAATTTCTCTTTCTGGCGGTAGTCCAGGTATATCTTCAGGAAATACCTCAAGAAATTCATTAACCATGATAATATCTTTCAAGACATCTTCACATTGAACCTCCAAAGAAGACAACAATAGATACCCATGATCTCCTTCTTTCAAACAAACTTCTACTTGAGTTGCCGTTAGGAATCTAGGATCTTTAGCCTCAGGAAATACTAACGTCTTATTCGAATAATCAATTAGGATATGGTTAGAAGATAACCAATCCATTCCAAAGATTACATTAATCTTGGAAAGAGGCAAACATATCAAATCCACATGAAAGATTCTATCCCTAACACATACAGGACAATTCAAACATACTTTTGTAGTAATCACAGGCTTATCAGTAGGAGTAGCAACACTTAAATCATATGGCAATGTAGTCACAGTCAATCCCAAATGCTCCACACAATCACATGCAATAAAAGAATGTGTTGCTCCCGAATCATAGAGTATGGTTAAAGGATTACCTTCAAAAGCACACTCCTCCATGATTAAATCCTCAGATTTTGTGGCTTCTTCCCCGCTCATAGTATACACTCGACCACCCGCCTGTGGCCTTGCAGTACGAACATTTCCCACAGAAGGTTCCCTTTTAATCTGATCACAATCCCTGGATAAATGTCCAGGTTTCCCACATCTAAAACAAACAATTCCTTTATGCTGACAATCCTTAGTCAGATGGTTCTTCCCATACTTGAAACAGTTATACGTAGGACTTCCTGCTTGACTTGCCTTACTGCCACCAGAACTTCCTCCAACAAATTGTTGTTGGTTCTGATTTCCTGCCGGTTTAGTACATGGTTTCTGTTGAAAACGTTTCCTCCGCTATTCTTTCCTCTTTGGAACCTAACAGGTCCAAAGTTCTTATTTCTCGCCACTCGTTGAAGATCAATCTCCTCAACCTTATGACACTTGTCCAATAATTCTGGAAACTTTTCAATTCCCAGGGTTGCTACAGCTCGCTTAATGTCAAGCTTCAATCCTTCCTCAAATTTCCTGCACTTCCAGTCCTCATTTGGGTGCATCTGGAAATACCTCAAAAACTTAGATAAGCTCTCGAACTTTGCTGCATACTCACTAACAGACATCACCCCTTGCCTCAGACTAAGAAATTCCATCTCCTTAGCATGACGCACACTTGCTGGAAAATACTTTGCCAGAAACTTCTGCCTAAAAAGTTGCCATGTAACAACTCTTCCTTCAGCTTCTAACAATCTTCGGGCTCCTGCCCACTAGTTTTCACCATCTCCGACTAACATAAAAGTTGCAAAAGTTAGCTTGTGTTCATTAGTATAACCCATACCTTCAAATATTTTCTCTAATTCCTGGATCCACAAATCAGCTTTCTCTGGGTCAAATTCTCCCCGAAACTTCGGTGGATTATTCTTATGGAATTCAGACAAACTGTGAGCATTCTCAGTTGCTCTTTGGTTTTGTTGTGCAACGACATCAGCCATCCGTTGCATTGCTGCTACAGCTGCAGCCATGTTCTGGTTATCATTACCAGTATTTTCCATTCCTGTTCTAGTATTGACACGTCCTCGTCCTCGTCCTGCCATTACTTTTCGCTACTCAAACTGGACAACACAAAAAAAATAAGGTCAATCTTCAAACAATATTGTTTCTTTTCAGAAAATAATCACAGAGAATCACACAACACAAACAAGACAGACCTAACCACAAACCCAAAAGACTCTAACTTGGGCTCTGATACCAACTAATGTAACACCCATCGTAGGGTGCCACATTTATGTTACTTAATTATCAAATTACCCCCAAGTTATAAAATGTGATGTTGTGATAAAAATACGAGTTGTAAATTTTTTTCTTTCTTCTTTGATAACAATAAAATAAACTTAGTGGAAAATAAAATATTATACATCATCACACATAATTTACATCATCATACATTACAAACGTACTGTCAGGATTATTTATATACAGACCAAGTTCTTAAAACAGTTAAACATAATTTTAAATATGTACAAACGTAGTTCATAATAGTGTTTAGACTTGCCCAAGTCTAACTAAACAGTAGAACCCTCAGACGGGTCCTCCTCAGATTCCTTTGCAGGAAGGAATCCAGCACGACGCGAAGCCCTACGGACAGGTGTCCGAGCGGATGACACAATACTAATTTATGTTGGGACATAATATCTAGTATCCCAATACTGCCTGATGGGCAGCGAAAATTCAACATGTACATATATAGTTACGGAAAGGAACGGATCTCTACGAAACTCTCTGCTTATAATGGCCGTCAGGTTTCCCTTATAAATTAGTCCCCTCTCATTAGGACTAGTCCTCCACGCTCCAGCTCCACCATGGAACTGCAATCTCACGTAACCAAAGAAACTTGATCGGGATACCATCTGATCAAAACTCAGCTTCCTCCACAGGAACCTGCTCTTCTTCACCCTCTTGTTCTACGCCCTGCTTAACGTCTTTACCAAAAATAAATACGGTACAAAATAATATACAAAAGGGTGAGATCACCTACACCAATACCAACATGGTAGCACCGCGATAAAACAAACAGCATACCATAATTACAATCATGCCATCAACATTATTTATCATAACAGATACAATAAATAATAATTACCATCATGCCATTAACAATATTATCATCATCATCATCCAAGTAATTCTCAGCAGAACGATTGTCATAGCCAATATCCCTCAATTAATATGTCATACAGATATAAATGCTCAGATTCATGCATGCGCACATAGACTCAATTTCCTACTCCATGGAGCTAATACTCAGTTAGGAGAAGTTGATCAGAAAGATCTGTCTGTACCAACATGCCTCAGACCAAGTGCCACATTTCTCATTTGTGTTTGCACATCTAGCATATACACGACAGTCTTTACTAGATCTCGATTAAGAATAGTGTCTCGGTCAGGATCATCGGTGCATTGCATCGGTCTAACTTACGGGAAGAAAAGCTACCAACCACCCATGTAAGCAACCCACACCCCGATGCCCCCAAGGTCAACAAGTGACTTACACTACGCATATCGCACCCATTCAAGAGGTGTACGTCTCTCCTAGGCAAATAGCCTCATACAGTCCATCGGACCTTTCCAATACATGTTCAATGCACCAATGCCAATCATAGGCAAAATTCACAATTGCATATTCAGGGTCCACACATTGGCCCATTCTCAGTTTAATTTCATAATCTCATAATCAGGGTCCACACACTGGCCCAACAGTAATCATACTATATATTCAATCACAAAATCATTTTATCGCGTTTTCATAGTTGCGAAACACTTTTGTCGCGTTTTCACAATTTTGTAACATTTCTGTTATGTTTTTATAATTTTGTTACATTTTCAAATCACATATTAATTTTTCAACGTTTTCATCAATCACGTAAAAATATTCCACCATTTTTAAATCACGTAGTGATTTTTCAACAATATCTCAAACGCGTAAAATATTTAAACGCTTCCCAAATTGCGTAGAAATATTTCAACGTTTTTCAAATTGCATGGGACTATTTAAACGTTTTTCAAATCGCGTAGCTTAAAAATCACGTTTTTAAGTTACGTAAATTATTTTTCACCACCTTTCAACTTCGTAAAATATTTCTCAACCTTCAAAAATTTCATTTCAACCCTTTTTCAGAATAATATGACATTTCACATTATTTTTCACATTTTCTTACTCAAGAAATTTTTTTTCACAATTTATTCCATAAATTCACCATTTCATTGAATTAAATCAATGTTTCTAACTTTTAAATTTACTAACGCTTTCCAAAACTCAAAGGAAGATTTATACGTTAGAAAATCCCAAGTCACCAACGTATTCTTTATAATTCCAAATCAATTCTAAAAATCAATTCTCTTTAAAATAAATTGAGGTTCAAACACTTTCAACCTCTCTTTTCCATTCACAAATGAAATTTCCATTTTGCAAGTGTTAAAACACTCTGATTCCCTTTTCAAATTCCTTGTTTTAAAATCAAGTTATATTTCCGCTTTGAAAACCACTTTGTTCATAAAAATCAAGGCATTTCAAGCCTTCAAAACCGTGGTACTTGGCCATTGAAACCATCAAATATTTTTCCTTCTAAATTGATATGGTTTTACACAAACAAAACCATTAAAAATTCTCACAAAAATCGTGAGCACTTGTTTCTTGAAAACAAACCATTTGTTTATTTTCCTAGTTTTTCTAAACATCCATTTTTACCTTTCATGAAAATATTAATTTGTGAACACCTATTTTGAGGTGTTGAGGCCGAAATCCTCATGGTCTTTGGAACCAAAAATTTGTTTTCCTTTCTAACAATTTTTATTGCATACAACACATATATCACAAGCATATCATAATCAAAGCAATAGATCATGCAAATCATACCAAGCATAGGCAAATAATCAAAGCACATAAACACCCACAAATAATTACATGACCATGGATATGAATCCTCACATGGATTCACCATCCATCAAATATAAAACCATCTCTCACCACCATACTTGGTTAGTGAGATGGATCTCCCTCTTACCTCTTGAAGAACCACAAAAAGCTCCTTACTTTGTACTTTGAACAAGATCTCCACCAACAAAAGTTTCTTAAACACAAAACAAACACAAAGAAATTAGTATATTAAGCTTGAATAAGAGGAACCATGGATCAAACATGGTTTAGAACATGAAAAATAAGAAAACAAATGAAGTTTCCTTACACCTCACTTCAAAACCCTAAAACTTGCTCTTGGAAAAAGTCCTTCAAGATGGAAGATTTAGAGCTTGGTGTAAACTACAAAGTGTCTTAGAATAAGGTAAGGATTCAAGAAATATGGTTATTTGAAATTAAAGAGTGGTGGAAGGTGGAGTATGGTGTCTTGGCCGAAACCTTGCTTAGAGAGAATGGAGAGAAAATTTTTGCTAAGTTTTGCTTTAGGAAAGTTCATGAATGATGAAGATTAATCAATAATGACCAAAGTGATCAATTATGGTCTTCAACTTGTGCTTTACTTCTAAATGCAGCACCAAAACCGTCCCCCCCTCCATGCACTCTTCAAAGAGTGACCAATCTCATAGCCATTATTTTAGGCAATCTTAACCATTGATTAGATCAATGGTTAGGATTTAATGTAGCTTCTAGGTTTAGGCTTAGATAGAAGACTTAATTTAAGCCATTGGATCTTTCCTCCCTGAAATCCTAGCCATTAGATGTATCTCCAAAATGAAGGGTCAAGATTGCTCCTTCAAACTTTACATCCAAGGGTTATAAATGGTCCTAGCCACTTTATAAGACTAAATCTCAACTGTTAATTAAATCAAGATCAAGTCTCCACCATTGATTACATCAATGGTGGATATCCAAGCCACTAATATTTACTTCGCAGTATAATATTTATTTTTCTATTTATAATTGCCCTTCGAATAATATTTTTACTGTATTTTTATCATCCGATAATTAAATATAGTAGAAAAGACAGTAAAAGAAAATTTTAAAAATTGTTTCCGAATTCAGGTTTAGTAAGATCCCTCATCTCCGTCTCAACAGTACGAATTTTCCTGGCTACAGAAAAATTTTTACCTTTCTGGACTCGCGGGATCCACTTACGACCTCCTTGAGCCCACAAATAGCCCACGGATAACGCTAAAATAAATAGAGTAATATAAAAATTTCATAATCACACACAAAATCACAAAAATTAGAAAATTCACAAATATCAAATCAGATTACATAAAATAATTAAGACTTAACAGTAATAATTAAATTACATAAAATTTTTCCCGGCCTGAAAATTATTATTTTCCTGACACGGAGTAAATCACACAAAACGATCAAAGGCAGTCACAGAATAATCAAAATAATTTTACAGCACACAAAAATCATGAAACAGTAGAATTCTGTTAACTGTCAAAATTACTGTCAAATATTTAGGAAAGTTTTGGGTGTTACGGTCTCTTTATCTCCTTTTTGCCATGCTTTGTTGACACTTGGTAAACAAAACCCACTTCTTGAAGTATCAGATTCTAATTGTTACTCAAGTCAATTTTAATGGGATATGAGAAGAAACCTCTTTGAAAGGCTTAATGGGCTTGGAAATGGGTAAAATTGTTTGGGTGGATGAATGAAAAGAATCCTTTTTGACAATTAAATGCTTAGCAAAACCTTGTTAGAATACTACCCATCCCTAGGTTAAAATTGAATTATGGGTAGAGAAAAAACACAACTACAAGGCTCAATGGGGTACCTAGGGATAAAAATTTTTAGTTTTTAGAAAAATAAAGAATGTCTTGTATCCTTGGAAAACTTTGCTTGAGAAAATATAGTGCTGTTTCCAGAGATTAAGGCTTATGGTTGCATCATTCTCCATTTGATCTTGAAAAGGAATATCACATATCATTGTAGGAATTGATTATTTTTCCTGATCTTCCTTTAGAATGAATGGATTTTGAAGATGTGGGGTTGGATGAAGATATGGAATATGTAACAACCCAACTTTTGGATAAAAGACTGTTGTATCCCTGTTTTACTGTTTCTTGTTTTCTGTATGAAATACAGAAAAATAATACTGTTTGTTATTTTATTTGGTCGTTTTACATAATTTGTTTCGATACAGTAAAATAAAACTTTTATCAAATTACTGTTTTAAATTTTTCTGTGTGATATACAGCTATATAATACTGCTGGATATTTTATTTGAACGTTTTGGATGATTAGCTACATTGTGGGAAAAAATGGAAAAATGACCATTACGTCTCGAATGTCTTTTTTTGATGTTTTTGCTTGTTTTTAATTGTTTTCTACTTGATACGATTAATAATATTACTTGTCAGTGATTTTATTTGGACTTTTTGTGTGATTTGCTCCGGGGTAGGAAAATAATATTTTTCGGACCGGGAAAATCTGTTTTTAATTATTCAGAGGCGGGGGATCTTACTAAACCCAATTCTGAATGAGCCTAAAATTAATCTTTTAATTTTTAGGATTTAACTGTCGAATAAAATAATTTTATATTATTATAATATTATTTTATTAGTCAGTACAAATAAGTGACAGCGGACCCAGAAATATTTTGCGGGACCCACGTTTAGTCATCAAGTGCTGTACACGTGGACCAATGAGGAGCTGGTCAAAATTGGTGGCTATGACTCATCGCAACGGGCCAATAGGACGATGACACGTGGCGTGACACCTCGATCATGACTCAGCAGCTTCTAGAAGGTTCCCGTAAGTGGTGACTCGGCTGTGACTCACCATGATGACTCGCCGAGTTCAGAAACTTCTCCGATGACTCAAAGCATGCGACTCGCCATCTTGACACGCCCAATGATGCGATCGGTGACTCGGTGATGACTCGCCATGTCGACTCATCTCGGCTCTAGAAAATATCTACGTTGACTCGCCATGTTGACTCACCCGTTCTAGAAAATTCCACGATGACTCATCATACTGACTCATCGTAGTGAGTCACATATTCTAGAAATTTCTCTTTGATGACTCGCTTTATGACTCATCAAGGGCAATCAGTAGAAAAATGATCGATAATAATTTCTACTCTGCTAGTATAAGATAAAAATCTATGTATATTTTATCACCCATTAGACAATAGACATTGACTTTATAAGCGATAATTATTATTCATTGCTTATGATATACCAAAAAAAAAAAAAATATATCCTAAGCCTTCATCTTTTTCCTGGAGTCTATAAATAGGAGAGCCTTAGCTCATTTTCAATTTTGGCAAGAAGCTCTCACCCTTTTCTCTCCATGTGCTCCACGGCCATGGCTCCCAAATGGAGACAACCTTCATCCATTCATCTCATTTACTCTCCTACACATCTTTTCTCCAAAGAACCAAGATCAAACAACCAAAATTCTCTCCTTTTCTCTCCCCCTTGGATTCGGCCAAATCACCAAGAACCATTCTCCAAACTTCAATAAATCCTACCAATATCATTTCTTGAATCCTTTCATCAAACCAAGACACTTTCATGTTAGGAATTTCTCAAGATTCCTTCATCTTCATCTTCCTATCAAGCAAAAATCACAAAAGCTCATATCTCTCCCTTTCTCCATGTTTTACACGATGCAAGGGTTTTCGTTGGTCGAGGTAATCTGGAGTGGCGTAAATGGATATGCAACGTGGGAACTAAAAGACAAGATGGAAGAGTAGTATCCATGATTGATCAGAGACTGCTACGAATTTCAGGGGCGAAATTCTTTTTAGGAGGGGAGAGTTGTAACACCCCAACTTTTGGGTAAAAGACCGTTGTATCCCTGTTTTACTGTTTCTTGTTTTCTGTATGAAATACAGAAAAATAATACTGTTTGTTATTTTATTTGGTCGTTTTACATAATTTGTTTCGATACAGTAAAATAAAACTTTTATCAAATTACTGTTTTAAATTTTTCTGTGTGATATACACTATATAATCTTCTTGGATATTTTATTTGAACGTTTTGGATGATTAGCTACATTGTGGGAAAAAATGGAAAAATGACCATTACGTCCCGAATGTGCTGTTTTTGATGTTTTTGCTGTTTTTAATTGTTTTCTACTTGATACAGTGCTCAATATTACTGTCTGTGATTTTATTTGGACTTTTTGTGTGATTTGCTCCGGGGTAGGAAAATAATATTTTCCGGACCGGAAAAATCTGTTTTTAATTATTCAGAGGCGGGGGATCTTACTAAACCCAATTCTGAATGAGCCTAAAATTAATCTTTTAATTTTTAGGATTTAACTGTCGAATAAAATAATTTTATATTATTATAATATTATTTTATTAATCAGTACAAATAAGTGACAGTGAACCCGAAAATATTTTGCGGGACCCACGTTTAGTCATCAAGTGCTGTACACGTGGACCAATGAGGAGCTAGTCAAAATTGATGGCTATGACTCATCGCAACGGGCCAATAGGATGATGACACGTGGCGTGACACCTCAGCATCATGACTTAACAGCTTCTAGAAGGTTCCAGAAGTGGTGACTCAGCCTGTGACTCACCATGATGACTCGCCAGTTCCAGAAACTTCTCCGATGACTCAGCATGCTGACTCGCCATGCTGACACAGCCAATGATGCAGTCAGTGACTCAACTGATGACTCGCCATGCTGACTCATCTGCTCTAGAAAATATCTACGCTGACTCGCCATGTTGACTCACCCGTTCTAGAAAATTCCACGATGACTCATCATACTGACTCATCGTAGTGAGTCACATATTCTAGAAATTTCCCTTTGATGACTCGCATTATGACTCATCAAGGGCAATCAGTAGAAAAATGATCAATAATAATTTCTACTCTGCTAGTATAAGATAAAAATCTATGTATATTTTATCACCCATTAGACAATAGACATTGACTTTATAAGCAGTAATTATTATTCATTGCTTATGATATACCAAAAAAAAAAATATCCTAAGCCTTCATCTTTTTTCCTGGAGTCTATAAATAGGAGAGCCTTAGCTCATTTTCAATTTTGGCAAGAAGCTCTCACCCCTTTTCTCTCCATGTGCTCCACGGCCATGGCTCCCAAATGGAGACAACCTTCATCCATTCATCTCATTTACTCTCCTACACATCTTTTCTCCAAAGAACCAAGATCAAACAACCAAAATTCTCTCCTTTTCTCTCCCCCTTGGATTCGGCCAAATCACCAAGAACCATTCTCCAAACTTCAATAAATCCTACCAATATCATTTCTTGAATCCTTTCATCAAACCAAGACACTTTCATGTTAGGAATTTCTCAAGATTCCTTCATCTTCATCTTCCTATCAAGCAAAAATCACAAAAGCTCATATCTCTCCCTTTCTTCAAGCTCACGGCCAACCCCTCAAAAGTCACCTTCCAAGCTTCAATAATTCTAAACAACCATAGATCTTGAATCTCCATGCAATTCTAAGGAACTTTCATGTTGGAGATTTTCCTAAATCATCCATCTTCATTTTCGTTCTTCAAAGCTTAAGTTTGAAGCCTTGAAGGTAGGATTCTTTGATCTTCATGTTTCTATCTATTTCAAAGTTTTAATCATGATTTTAATCCATGATTATTCTAGTTTAGAGCCTTAGGTATTAATATTGTATGTTTTCTTTGTTTTCAAGGAGCTTTTGGTGGAGGAAGCTTGCTTGAAGGAGACATACAATGGACTTGGAGGTTTCTACAAGAGGTAAGAGGGAGATTACCCTCATCAACCATGTGTTGGTGGTGAGGAATGTTTGTGTTTGTGGTGAAGAATCCATAAGGATTCATTCACTTGATTGTTTATTGTTTTTCCTAATTGTGTTTGATTATGTGTGTAGCATGTTTAATGGCTTTAATATTTTGTATGTGTTATGTGTGTAATATGTCTAAAAGCTTTAATATTTTGTATGTGTTTTATGGTTGTTTTAATATATGGTATATGTACTTATATGCATGATAATTATTGTAACATGTAAATAATATACAAGGAATTGCATGAGTGTTCCAAAGAACACAAATCCAAACTCACGGCCTCAAGGCAAAGAGGAGAACCAAAATGTTCTCATCAATTTTCTAAAAGTGTGATTTAATTAACCTAGGAAAATTGACAAGTTACAAATTGATTTAAAGTAAGAAAAATGAATTTATGGATCCAAGAATGAAATTAGGTATTTCGCCAACATGCCTAAGTTGAATGTTTTGATTTCTAAAACCATTTTCTAAAACAATGATTTAATGAATTTAGGTAATACAATGAATTGGACATTGATTTAGAAGATGAAAAATAATTTAAAGATCAAATACAAAGACTTTGTTAAATTTGGCCAACATGCCACATACTTTTGATCCAAATTTATTGTCTAACTATTGACTAGATAATTTAATAAAAATAAACTAGATCAAGAGTTTTATAAGAAATTAAATGTATGGAAATAATTAGGAATGAATTATAAATCATAGAATGATTTTCGCCAATATGCCAATTTTAAATGTTTTTGATTTATAGAATTGTGTTCAACTAAGGTTAAGTAATAAATGCTAAAAGGATTTTATTACAATGAGTTTTGAAGAAATAAATTGATTAGAATTAAGTTTAAGAAATTTAAATTAATGATTTTTACTGTTAGAAGAAATACAGTAGCTTTGTAAAATTTCTAACGTATAGCTCACCTTGTTTTTTGAAGCATGTTAGTAATTTTCAAAAGTGTAATTTATTGGTTGTAATAAAAATAAAAAGGATTTTTGACAGTAAACCTAGAAAATCATTATTAAAATTTTTCTAAACATAATACTGTCAATTTATATTAAAAACGGACAAATAAGATAGAAAAAAATGTCCAAAAGACAGTATACGGTATGAAAAATATTCTACGTAGTTAAAATGTATTAAATATTATTTCTGTTTATTTTAAACAGTGTTTTTAAGGAATTCGGACAAGAAAATGATTTAAAAATCCTACGCGATTGAGAAAACGTATTAAAATCCTACGCGATTTTGAAAACAGAAAAATATATTTATGCGATTTCAAAACGTTTATAAAAACGACGAGATTGTGAAAATACGATAAAATTTCTACGCGATTGACCGAAACAATCTTTTTCTGGAATTTTCTATATTTTCTGCTGTCGGGCTATGAGGTGAACCCGTACAGGCTTTGAGACAGTATTTGTCCGGTGGGACTTACTGTATATTTTTGCCATTGAGGGCAAGCCATGAGGGCATATTTTTATACCATGAGGGTATTTTGGTAATTTGCCAATTTTTGGTGAATTTTGGTTGACGAGGTGAATCACATCGTGTTGTCGATGCGATAAACGTAATGTGGTTCATTGTTCTAATGAACTTGGAGACTTTAGTGTACGGGATTCCATATATGGACAGTCGGTCGCTCCGCTGGGCCGTGGTAACCGATAGCACACTAATGGACTCGACACGCACTATATTTAATCGAGATTTGTAAAGTCTAGTAGTACATTTGCCCGTAGTGTCATGACGTGAGACAGTGAACTACCCCATGCCTGGATGGTAAATTCCCAGAGATGTGGAGCTATAGACGCAACGTATGACCATGGAATAGTTGGTGGGCAGCCGTGGTACTAATAGATTTTTATGAGTCATTCCCTCGATATCTATGATATCGTATGTGTTTAGCTCCATGGAGTAGGATTGTGTCATATTGCATGTGTTTATATGCTGTACATTATTATCTTTTATCTGTGATCTTATGATTATATGTTGTTATTATCTTTTTATCTCGGATCTTATATGTGGTTATATCTTATATGTGGTTATTTCTTATATGTGGTTATTTCTTATATTTTCATCCATGATATTATATGTCGTTATTTATTATATGTTTATCGGTGATGTTATATGTTGTTATTGTTATTCATTTTATTATGGTATATGCTTATTTGATTTTATTTATAAATTGATAACATGATGGTATTTGTGATATTTGTGTGTATAGAATGACTTTGTCATTCGTATTATTCTTTGCTACCGTACTGGTACTGGTGAAAGGGGATCTCACCTCTTTCCTGTATTGTTTTTGTTGTGTTTGTATTGTTAAATTCGTATAGTAGACGAAGGAAGTTTCTTCGACCTAATGGAGGCTATGTTCTGAAGATGATGATGGCATCAAGGTGTTATCTTCCAAGTTTCAACAGAATGCAGTTTGGTGGAGAAAATGGAACATGTAGGTTGGGTTTTCTCATTAGTGTTGTTACCGTGCTATTAGTAGTAACCTTCTTTGGGTTTGCTACTGTTTCTCCGAGTCTGTAAATATTATATTTTAAATTGTTGTTGGATATTTTGTAACATATATAATATGTGTATTAATTAATTCAATCTAATTTCTGTTTTACTTATAATTTTTGGTAAGTTTACATTTCCGCGCAATGAAATTTTAAAATTTATCTTTTAAAAATCAAAGCTTTTATAAAATGATTTCAGTTGGTTTTATGTTTTATTTAAAATGTGGCCTTCTACGGAGGTGTTACATTAGTTAATATCGAGAGCACGGTTAGAGTCTTTTTGGGGTTGTGGTTAGGTCTGTCTTATTTTTGTTGTGTGACTCTCTGTGCTTAGACTCCGAAAGGAGACAATGTTTCTTTGAAATGGTTACATCCGGTTTCCATTGTACTATGATTTGTCCGTCTTTGAAGGAAGGCGATGATTCATGGTAAATGTACACGTGAGGAAGCGGGACATGATAGCGGCGATATGACTGCAACTACGAAAGCAATACAAAGAACAGTTGAAGGAACAGTACAACATGATTTGAGGATTACTCAGCAGCGAGGAACGATAGTCGAGGATTAGAAGCAGACAAAGTCAGAATAAATCTTAGAATATGCAATTTCGTAACGTTGGACCATATTGGTTCCGAAGGAGGAGAAATCGAGAAATCGTAAGGCCAAACAAGTCCAGTGGAAAAATGTATTCGCAATCATCGGAAGTCAACAACAACAACAATCTTGTGGAGGAAAAGCTAGCGGTAGCAAGTTTGGTTAGGCGTGACATTTGCACCAAAATGTTGAAAGTGTGGGGAAGATTATCTAACGAGGGACTGTACAATTAAAGGAAAATTATCTGTTTTCAAGTATAGGATGCCGGACGTTTTGCTTTGAACAGGTGTATCTTGCTAAAAACGAAGTCATCTGTTAGTAACGTATGTGCTTCGACATCTTAAGTAGAATGGAGCTACGATTCTTCAAGTGGAGTAAAAGCGTCTTAGACTGAGGACCTAAACAAAGGAGATTGTGTCACAAAAAGGTGATCCTTTAACCATACTATATAATTCCGAGGGTAACCTATTTCTTTATGGCATATATTGTGTAGGTCAATTAGAATTATTTGTGTCTTCATTATCTTTTGATCTGGTTGTTTCTATTTCTATTGCTAAAACATGCGGTTGAGGACTTGAGTCGCTTAAACCATCCTAAGTCTGTTAAATAATTGAATCTTTTTTGTTGATTCAATTTGTATGCTTCTTTCTCAAAAAAGACGTGATCTAAAAATGTGGATTGGGTATTTTTCCGACCATCCATGTTTTGTTAGACCAGTTGGTCGAATTGTTTAGTTGAAAAGCTCACTTCTAAATTTATCGGGCCATATCAATTTCTCTATTTGATAGGTTCGGTGATATGGATGATTCTACCATCTCTTTCTATTATCTCATATTTCTATGCCTTCATGATACCTTTCATGTATCACAATTGCGAAGTGTACTTTTAGTCTAACTCATTCTTTTATGACTAATTGACTGTTTGAGTTGATTAGAGCTATTAATATCTTTATTACCTTTTGACTTATCTATTTCTGTTTTTATTTCCAAATCCATTATTACTATCCAGTTTCTTAAACAATCTTTTCTATTAATCTAAATTGTCTACCTCTTTCGTGAGTTAGATGTGATCTTATATATGGATTGGTTATCTTTAATCATATCCTATAGATTGTTTCAGTAAAACTTTGGTGTCCCAGAAAAACTCATTCTTAAAAATCGGATAATGTTAGATTCTTTGTTGGACATGTCTGGTAACAATTCAGATAGTTTCTCTACCTTCTCTTTTTAAATTTTTATAATGTCCTTTTATGTATTGCAATTGCAAAAGAAGGGATATTTTTAGTCAAAATTATGTCACAAGTATCAGATACAGTATTGTTGAAAAAGAGAACTTGAATTGTGTTGCACTTCCAGCTAAAAGCAAAAGCAGAAGAATGAAACGGTACGAAGGGAGATAATTTCAAGTGGTACGATCGAGTGACGTGCGGAGCGTAGTGGATAGTATCTTTCGTCTTTATTTAGACGAATTGTCATTATCTTTACTAACGACATTCTGATCTGTTCTCGAAATCATGAAGAATCACACTAAAATACGATTCTCCATGTTTTACACGATGCAAGGGTTTTCGTTGGTCGAGGTAATGGAGAGTGGCGTAAATGGATATGCAACGTGGGAACTAAAAGACAAGATGGAAGAGTAGTATCCATGATTGATCGAGATCGCTACAATTTCGGGGCGAAATTCTTTTTAGGAGGGGAGAGTTGTAACACCCCACTTTTGGGTAAAAGACCGTTGTGTCCCTGTTTTATCTTGTTTCTTGTTTTACGTATGAAATACGAGAAAAATATCTTGTTTATTATTTTATTTGGTCGTTTTACATAATTTGTTTCGATACAAAAAATAAAACTTTTATCAAATTACTTGTTTTAAATTTTTCTCAGTGTGATATACTGGTATATATCTTCTTTGGATATTTTATTTGAACGTTTTGGATGATTAGCTACATTGTGGGAAAAAATGGAAAAATGACCATTACGTCCCGAATGTCTTGTTTTTGATGTTTTTGCTTTGTTTTTAATTATTTTCTACTTGATACGATTACTCAATATTCTTGTCGGTGATTTTATTTGGACTTTTTGAGTGATTTGCTCCGGGGTAGGAAAATAATATTTTTCGGACCAAGGAAAATCTGTTTTTAATTATTCGGAGCGGGGGATCTTACTAAACCCGATTGAATGAGCCTAAAATTAATCTTTTAATTTTTAGGATTTAAGCTAATCATCGAATAAAATAATTTTATATTATTATAATATTATTTTATTAGTCAAGTACAAATAAGTGACAATGACGGACCCGAAAATATTTTGCGGGACCCACGTTTAGTCATCAAGTCTTCAGTACACGTGGACCAATGAGGAGTTGGTCAAAATTGGTGGGCGACTCATCGCAACGGGCCAATAGGACGATGACAAGTGGCGTGACACCTCGGCATCATGACTCGGCAGCTTCTAGAAGGTTCCGAAGTGGTGACTCACTGTGACTCACCATGATGACTCGCCGAGTTCAGAAACTTCTCAGATGACTCAAAGATGCGACTCGCCATCTTGACACGCCAATGATGCAATCAGTGACTCACCGATGACTCGCCATGCTGACTCATCTGCTCTAGAAAATATCTACGCTGACTCGCCATGTTGACTCACCCGTTCTAGAAAATTCCACGATGACTCATCATACTGACTCATCGTAGTGAGTCACATATTCTAGAAATTTCTCTTTCATGACTCGCTTTATGACTCATCAAGGGCAATCAGTAGAAAAATGATCGATAATAATTTCTACTCTGCTAGTATAAGATAAAAATCTATGTATATTTTATCACCCATTAGACAATAGACATTGACTTTATAAGCAGTAATTATTATTCATTGCTTATGATATACCAAAAAAAAAAAATATCCTAAGCCTTCATCTTTTTTCCTGGAGTCTATAAATAGGAGAGCCTTAGCTCATTTTCAATTTTGGCAAGAAGCTCTCACCCCTTTTCTCTCCATGTGCTCCACGGCCATGGCTCCCAAATGGAGACAACCTTCATCCATTCATCTCATTTACTCTCCTACACATCTTTTCTCCAAAGAACCAAGATCAAACAACCAAAATTCTCTCCTTTTCTCCCCCTTGGATTCGGCCAAATCACCAAGAACCATTCTCCAAACTTCAATAAATCCTACCAATATCATTTCTTGAATCCTTTCATCAAACCAAGACACTTTCATGTTAGGAATTTCTCAAGATTCCTTCATCTTCATCTTCCTATCAAGCAAAAATCACAAAAGCTCATATCTCTCCCTTTCTTCAAGCTCATGGCCAACCCCTCAAAAGTCACCTTCCAAGCTTCAATAATTCTAAACAACCATAGATCTTGAATCTCCATGCAATTCTAAGGAACTTTCATGTTGGAGATTTTCCCTAAATCATCCATCTTCATTTTCGTTCTTCAAAGCTTAAGTTTGAAGCCTTGAAGGTAGGATTCTTTGATCTTCATGTTTCTATCTATTTCAAAGTTTTAGTCATGATTTTAATCCATGATTATTCTAGTTTAGAGCCTTAGGTATTAATATTGTATGTTTTCTTTGTTTTCAAGGAGCTTTTGGTGGAGGAAGCTTGCTTGAAGGAGACATACAATGGACTTGGAGGTTTCTACAAGAGGTAAGAGGGAGATTACCCTCATCAACCATGTGTTGGTGGTGAGGAATGTTTGTGTTTGTGGTGAAGAATCCATAAGGATTCATTCACTTGATTGTTTATTGTTTTTCCTAATTGTGTTTGATTATGTGTGTAGCATGTTTAATGGCTTTAATATTTTGTATGTGTTATGTGTGTAATATGTCTAAAAGCTTTAATATTTTGTATGTGTTTTATGGTTGTTTTAATATATGGTATATGTACTTATATGCATGATAATTATTGTAACATGTAAATAATATACAAGGAATTGCATGAGTGTTCCAAAGAACACAAATCCAAACTCACGGCCTCAAGGCAAAGAGGAGAACCAAAATGTTCTCATCAATTTTCTAAAAGTGTGATTTAATTAACCTAGGAAAATTGACAAGTTACAAATTGATTTAAAGTAAGAAAAATGAATTTATGGATCCAAGAATGAAATTAGGTATTTCGGCCAACATGCCTAAGTTGAATGTTTTGATTTCTAAAACCATTTTCTAAAAATTTGATTTAATGAATTTAGGTAATACAATGAATTGGACATTGATTTAGAAGATGAAAAATAATTTAAAGATCAAATACAAAGACTTTGTTAAATTTGGCCAACATGCCACATACTTTTGATCCAAATTTATTGTCTAACTATTGACTAGATAATTTAATAAAAATAAACTAGATCAAGAGTTTTATAAGAAATTAAATGTATGGAAATAATTAGGAATGAATTATAAATCATAGAATGATTTTCGGCCAATATGCCAATTTTAAATGTTTTTGATTTATAGAATTGTGTTCAACTAAGGTTAAGTAATAAATGCTAAAAGGATTTTATTACAATGAGTTTTGAAGAAATAAATTGATTAGAATTAAGTTTAAGAAATTTAAATTAATGATTTTTACTGTTAGAAGAAATACAGTAGCTTTGTAAAATTTCTAACGTATAGCTCACCTTGTGTTTTGAAGCACGTTAGTAATTTTCAAAAGTGTAATTTATTGGTTGTAATAAAAATAAAAAGGATTTTTGACAGTAAACCTAGAAAATCATTATTAAAATTTTTCTAAACATAATACTGTCAATTTATATTAAAAACGGACAAATAAGATAGAAAAAAATGTCCAAAAGACAGTATACGGTATGAAAAATATTCTACGTAGTTTAAATGTATTAAATATTATTTATATTTGTTTTAAACAGTGTTTTTAAGGAATTCGGACAAGAAAATGATTTAAAAATCCTACGCGATTGAGAAAACGTATTAAAAATCCTACGCGATTTTGAAAACAGAAAAATATATTTACGCGATTTCAAAACGTTTATAAAAACGACGAGATTGTGAAAATGCGATAAAATTTCTACGCGATTGACCAAACAATCTTTTTCTGGAATTTTTGTATTTTCTACATGTGTCGGGCTATGAGGTGAACCCGTACGAGGCTTTGAGACGAGATTTGTCCGGTGGGACTTACTTGTATATTTTTGCCATTGAGGGCAAGCCATGAGGGCATATTTTTATACCATGATGGTATTTTGGTAATTTGCCAATTTTTGGTGAATTTTGGTTGACGAGGTGAATCACATCGTGTTGTCGATGCGATAAACGTAATGTGGTTCATTGTTCTAATGAACTTGGAGACTTTAGTGTACGGGATTCCATATATGGACAGTCGGTCGCTCCGCTGGGTCGTGGTAACCGATAGCACACTAATGGACTCGACACGCACTATATTTAATCGAGATTTGTAAAGTCTAGTAGTACATTTGCCCGTAGTGTCACGACGTGAGACAGTGAACTACCCCACGCCTGGATGGTAAATTCCCAGTGATGTGGAGCTATAGACGCAACGTATGACCGCGGAATAGTTGGCTGGGCAGCCGTGGTACTAATAGATTTTTGCGAGTCATTCCCTCTGATATCTGTGATATCTGTATGTGTTTAGCTCCATGGAGTAGGATTGTGTCATATTGCATATGTTTATATGCTGTACATTATTATCTTTTATCTGTGATCTTATGATTATATGTTGTTATTATCTTTTTATCTCGGATCTTATATGTGGTTATTTCTTATATGTGGTTATTTCTTATATGTGGTTATTTCTTATATTTTCATCCATGATATTATATGTCGTTATTTATTATATGTTTATCGGTGATGTTATATGTTGTTATTGTTATTCATTTTATTATGGTATATGCTTATTTGATTTTATTTATAAATTGATAACATGATGGTATTTGTGATATTTGTGTGTATGGAATGACTTTGTCATTCGTATTATTCTTTGCTACCGTACTGGTACTAGTGAAAGGGGATCTCACCTCTTTCCTGTATTGTTTTTGTTGTGTTTGTATTGTTAAATTCGTATAGTAGACGAAGGAAGTTTCTTCGACCTACTGGAGGCTATGTTCTGAAGATGATGATGGCATCAAGGTGTTATCTTCCAAGTTTCAACAGGATGCAGTTTGGTGGAGAAAATGGAACATGTAGGTTGGGTTTTCTCATTAGTGTTGTTACCGTGCTATTAGTAGTAACCTTCTTTGGGTTTGCTACTGTTTCTCTGAGTCTGTAAATGTTATATTTTAAATTGTTGTTGGATATTTTGTAACATATATAATATGTGTATTAATTAATTCAATCTAATTTCTGTTTTACTTATAATTTTTGGTAAGTTTACATTTCCGCGCAATGAAATTTTAAAATTTATCTTTTAAAAATCAAAGCTTTTATAAAATGATTTCAGTTGGTTTTATGTTTTATTTAAAATGTGACGCCCTACGGAGGGTGTTACATTAGTTGGTATCAGAGCACGGTTAGAGTCTTTTTGGGGTTGTGGTTAGGTCTGTCTTGTTTTTGTTGTGTGACTCTCTGTGCTTGGACTTCGAAAGGAGACAATGTTTCTTTGAAATGGTTACATCCAGTTTCCATTGTACTATGATTTGTCCGTCTTTGAAGGAAGGCGATGATTCATGGTAAATGTACACGTGAGGAAGCGGGACATGATAGCGGCGATATGACTGCAACTACGAAAGCAATACAAAGAACAGTTGAAGGAACAGTACAACATGATTTGAGGATTACTCAGCAGCGAGGAACGATAGTCGAGGATTAGAAGCAGACAAAGTCAGAATAAATCTTAGAATATGCAATTTCGTAACGTTGGACCATATTGGTTCCGAAGGAGGAGAAATCGAGAAATCGTAAGGCCAAACAAGTCCAGTGGAAAAATGTATTCGCAATCATCGGGAAGTCAACAACAACAACAATCTTGTGGAGGAAAAGCTAGCGGTAGCAGGTTTGGTTAGACTGTGACATTTGCACCAAAATGTTGAAAGTGTGGGGAAGATTATCTAACGAGGGACTGTACAATTAAAGGAAAATTATCTGTTTTCAAGTATAGGATGCCCGGACGTTTTGCTGAACAGTGTATCTTGCTAAAAACGAAGTCATCTGTTAGTAACGTACGTGCTTCGACATCTTAAGTAGAATGGAGCAACGATTCTTCAAGTGGAGTAAAAGCGTCTTAGACTGAGGACCTAAACAAAGGAGATTGTGTCACAAAAAGGTGATCCTTTAACCATACTGTATAATTCCGAGGGTAACCTATTTCTTTATGGCATATATTGTGTAGGTCAATTAGAATTATTTGTGTCTTCATTATCTTTTGATCTGGTTGTTTCTATTTCTATTGCTAAAACATGCGGTTGAGGACTTGAGTCGCTTAAACCATCCTAAGTCTGTTAAATAATTGAATCTTTTCTGTTGATTCAATTTGTATGCTTCTTTCTCAAAACAGACGTGATCTAAAAATGTGGATTGGGTATTTTTCCGACCATCCATGTTTTGTTAGACCAGTTGGTCGAATTGTTTAGTTGAAAAGCTCACTTCTAAATTTATCGGGCCATATCAATTTCTCTATTCGATAGGTTCGGTGATATGGATGATTCTACCATCTCTTTCTATTATCTCATATTTCTATGCCTTCATGATACCTTTCATGTATCATAATTGCGAAGTGTACTTTTAGTCTAACTCATTCTTTTATGACTAATTGACTGTTTGAGTTGATTAGAGCTATTAATATCTTTATTACCTTTTGACTTATCTATTTCTGTTTTTATTTCCAAATCCATTATTACTATCCAGTTTCTTAAACAATCTTTTCTATTAATCTAAATTGTCTACCTCTTTCGTGAGTTAGATGTGATCTTATATATGGATTGGTTATCTTTAATCATATCCTATAGATTGTTTCAGTAAAACTTTGGTGTCCCAGAAAAACTCATTCTTAAAAATCGGATAATGTTAGATTCTTTGTTGGACATGTCTGGTAACAATTCAGATAGTTTCTCTACCTTCTCTTTTTAAATTTTTATAATGTCCTTTTATGTATTGCAATTGCAAAAGAAGGGATATTTTTAGTCAAAATTATGTCACAAGTATCAGATACAGTATTGTTGAAAAAGAGAACTTGAATTGTGAGGCACTTCCAGCTAAAAGCAAAAGCAGAAGAATGAAACGGTACGAAGGCAGAGATAATTTCAAGTGGTACTGATCAAAGTGACGCAGCGAAAGCGTAGTGGATAGTATCTTTCGTCTTTATTTAGACAGAATTGTCATTATCTTTACTAACGACATTCTGATCTGTTCTCGAAATCATGAAGAATCACACTAAAATACGATTCTCCATGTTTTACACGATGCAAGGGTTTTCGTTGGTCGAGGTAATCTGGAGTGGCGTAAATGGATATGCAACGTGGGAACTAAAAGACAAGATGGAAGAGTAGTATCCATGATTGATCAGAGACTGCTACTTAATTTCGGGGCGAAATTCTTTTTAGGAGGGGAGAGTTGTAACACCCCAACTTTTGGGTAAAAGACCGTTGTGTCCCTGTTTTACTGTTTCTTGTTTTTTGTATGAAATACAAAAAAATAATACTGTTTGTTATTTTATTTGGTCGTTTTACATAATTTGTTTCGATACAGTAAAATAAAACTTTTATCAAATTACTGTTTTAAATTTTTCTGTGTGATATACAGCTATATAATACTGCTGGATATTTTATTTGAACGTTTTGGATGATTAGCTACATTGTGGGAAAAAATGGAAAAATGACCATTACGTCCCGAATGTGCTGTTTTTGATGTTTTTGCTGTTTTTAATTGTTTTCTACTTGATACAGTGCTCAATATTACTGTCTGTGATTTTATTTGGACTTTTTGTGTGATTTGCTCCGGGGTAGGAAAATAATATTTTCCGGACCGGGAAAATCTGTTTTTAATTATCAGAGGCGGGGGATCTTACTAAACCTAATTCTGAATGAACCTAAAATTAATCTTTTAATTTTTAGGATTTAACTGTCGAATAAAATAATTTTATATTATTATAATATTATTTTATTAATCAGTATAAATAAGTGACAGCGAACCCGGGAATATTTTGCGGGACCCACGTTTAGTCATCAAGTGCTGTACACGTGGACCAATGAGGAGTTAGTCAAAATTGATGGCTATGACTCATCGCAACGGGCCAATAGGATGATGACACGTGGCGTGACACCTCAGCATCATGACTCAGCAGCTTCTAGAAGGTTCCAGAAGTGGTGACTCAGCCTGTGACTCACCATGATGACTCGCCAGTTCCAGAAACTTCTCCGATGACTCAGCATGCTGACTCGCCATGCTGACACAGCCAATGATGCAGTCAGTGAATCAGCTGATGACTCGCTATGCTGACTCATCTGCTCTAGAAAATATCTACGCTGACTCGCCATGTTGACTCACCCGTTCTAGAAAATTCCACGATGACTCATCATACTGACTCATCGTAGTGAGTCACATATTCTAGAAATTTCTCTTTGATGACTCGCTTTATGACTCATCAAGGGCAATCAGTAGAAAAATGATCAATAATAATTTCTACTCTGCTAGTATAAGATAAAAATCTATGTATATTTTATCACCCATTAGACAATAGACATTGACTTTATAAGCAGTAATTATTATTCATTGCTTATGATATACCAAAAAAAAAATATCCTAAGCCTTCATCTTTTTCCTGGAGTCTATAAATAGGAGAGCCTTAGCTCATTTTCAATTTTGGCAAGAAGCTCTCACCCCTTTTCTCTCCATGTGCTCCACGGCCATGGCTCCCAAATGGAGACAACCTTCATCCATTCATCTCATTTACTCTCCTACACATCTTTTCTCCAAAGAACCAAGATCAAACAACCAAAATTCTCTCCTTTTCTCTCCCCCTTGGATTCGGCCAAATCACCAAGAACCATTCTCCAAACTTCAATAAATCCTACCAATATCATTTCTTGAATCCTTTCATCAAACCAAGACACTTTCATGTTAGGAATTTCTCAAGATTCCTTCATCTTCATCTTCCTATCAAGCAAAAATCACAAAAGCTCATATCTCTCCCTTTCTTCAAGCTCACGGCCAACCCCTCAAAAGTCACCTTCCAAGCTTCAATAATTCTAAACAACCATAGATCTTGAATCTCCATGCAATTCTAAGGAACTTTCATGTTGGAGATTTTCCCTAAATCATCCATCTTCATTTTCGTTCTTCAAAGCTTAAGTTTGAAGCCTTGAAGGTAGGATTCTTTGATCTTCATGTTTCTATCTATTTCAAAGTTTTAATCATGATTTTAATCCATGATTATTCTAGTTTAGAGCCTTAGGTATTAATATTGTATGTTTTCTTTGTTTTCAAGGAGCTTTTGGTGGAGGAAGCTTGCTTGAAGGAGACATACAATGGACTTGGAGGTTTCTACAAGAGGTAAGAGGGAGATTACCCTCATCAACCATGTGTTGGTGGTGAGGAATGTTTGTGTTTGTGGTGAAGAATCCATAAGGATTCATTCACTTGATTGTTTATTGTTTTTCCTAATTGTGTTTGATTATGTGTGTAGCATGTTTAATGGCTTTAATATTTTGTATGTGTTATGTGTGTAATATGTCTAAAAGCTTTAATATTTTGTATGTGTTTTATGGTTGTTTTAATATATGGTATATGTACTTATATGCATGATAATTATTGTAACATGTAAATAATATACAAGGAATTGCATGAGTGTTCCAAAGAACACAAATCCAAACTCACGGCCTCAAGGCAAAGAGGAGAACCAAAATGTTCTCATCAATTTTCTAAAAGTGTGATTTAATTAACCTAGGAAAATTGACAAGTTACAAATTGATTTAAAGTAAGAAAAATGAATTTATGGATCCAAGAATGAAATTAGGTATTTCGCCAACATGCCTAAGTTGAATGTTTTGATTTCTAAAACCATTTTCTAAAACAATGATTTAATGAATTTAGGTAATACAATGAATTGGACATTGATTTAGAAGATGAAAAATAATTTAAAGATCAAATACAAAGACTTTGTTAAATTTGGCCAACATGCCACATACTTTTGATCCAAATTTATTGTCTAACTAGTGACTAGATAATTTAATAAAAATAAACTAGATCAAGAGTTTTATAAGAAATTAAATGTATGGAAATAATTAGGAATGAATTATAAATCATAGAATGATTTTCGGCCAATATGCCAATTTTAAATGTTTTTGATTTATAGAATTGTGTTCAACTAAGGTTAAGTAATAAATGCTAAAAGGATTTTATTACAATGAGTTTTGAAGAAATAAATTGATTAGAATTAAGTTTAAGAAATTTAAATTAATGATTTTTACTGTTAGAAGAAATACAGTAGCTTTGTAAAATTTCTAACGTATAGCTCATCTTGTGTTTTGAAGCACGTTAGTAATTTTCAAAAGTGTAATTTATTGGTTGTAATAAAAATAAAAAGGATTTTTGACAGTAAACCTAGAAAATCATTATTAAAATTTTTCTAAACATAATACTGTCAATTTATATTAAAAACGGACAAATAAGATAGAAAAAAATGTCCAAAAGACAGTATACGGTATGAAAAATATTCTACGTAGTTTAAATGTATTAAATATTATTTCTGTTTGTTTTAAACAGTGTTTTTAAGGAATTCGGACAAGAAAATGATTTAAAAATCCTACGCGATTGAGAAAACGTATTAAAAATCCTACGCGATTTTGAAAACAAAAAAATATATTTACGCGATTTCAAAACGTTTATAAAAATGACGAGATTGTGAAAATGCGATAAAATTTCTACGCGATTGACCGAAACAATCTTTTTCTGGAATTTTCTGTATTTTCTGCTGTCGGGCTATGAGGTGAACCCGTACAGGCTTTGAGACAGTATTTGTCCGGTGGGACTTACTGTATATTTTTGCCATTGAGGGCAAGCCATGAGGGCATATTTTTATACCATGAGGGTATTTTGGTATTTTGCTAATTTTTGGTGAATTTTGGTTGACGAGGTGAATCACATCGTGTTGTCGATGCGATAAACGTAGCGTGGTTCATTGTTCTAATGAACTTGGAGACTTTAGTGTACGGGATTCCATATATGGACAGTCGGTCGCTCCGCTGAGCCGTGGTAACCGATAGCACACTAATGGACTCGACACGCACTATATTTAATCAAGATTTGTAAAGTCTAGTAGTACATTTGCCCGTAGTGTCACGACGTGAGACAGTGAACTACCCCACGCCTGGATGGTAAATTCTTAGTGATGTGGAGCTATAGACGCAACGTATGATTGCGGAATAGTTGGCTGGGCAGCCGTGGTACTAATAGATTTTTGCGAGTCATTCCCTCTGATATCTGTGATATCTGTATGTGTTTAGCTCCATGGAGTAGGATTGTGTCATATTGCATATGTTTATATGCTGTACATTATTATCTTTTATCTGTGATCTTATGATTATATGTTGTTATTATCTTTTTATCTCGGATCTTATATGCGGTTATATCTTATATGTGGTTATTTCTTATATTTTCATCCATGATATTATATGTCGTTATTTATTATATGTTTATCGGTGATGTTATATGTTGTTATTGTTATTCATTTTATTATGGTATATGCTTATTTGATTTTATTTATAAATTGATAACATGATGGTATTTGTGATATTTGTGTGTATGGAATGACTTTGTCATTCGTATTATTCTTTGCTACCGTATCGCATCTTGGTGAAAGGGGATCTCACCTCTTTCCTGTATTGTTTTTGTTGTGTTTGTATTGTTAAATTCGTATAGTAGACGAAGGAAGTTTCTTCGACCTACTGGAGGCTATGTTCTGAAGATGATGATGGCGTCAAGGTGTTATCTTCCAAGTTTCAACAGGATGCAGTTTGGTGGAGAAAATGGAACATGTAGGTTGGGTTTTCTCGTTAGTGTTGTTACCGTGCTATTAGTAGTAACCTTCTTTGGGTTTGCTACTGTTTCTCTGAGTCTGTAAATGTTATATTTTAAATTGTTGTTGGATATTTTGTAACATATATAATATGTGTATTAATTAATTCAATCTAATTTCTGTTTTACTTATAATTTTTGGTAAGTTTACATTTCCGCGCAATGAAATTTTAAAATTTATCTTTTAAAAATCAAAGCTTTTATAAAATGATTTCAGTTGGTTTTATGTTTTATTTAAAATGTGACGCCCTACGGAGGGTGTTACAGAATATGAATAAGGGGCTGATTTTCTCCTTTCTTTTTTAAAATCCTTGGTCTTCTTTTAAAATGAGTGGAATTTGAAGACGTGGGATTGGATGAAAATGTGGGATATGAATGAACTAGCTAACTCACATGATCATTTTCTTAATATTGCCATTAAAGAGGTATACAACAATGAAGAACATTCACTAACTGTGCACAGGCAAACAAGCATTTATCAACATGGACAATGAAAAAGGAGCATCATTATTTCTTTATGCCATGATGTGTCTTACCACTTTCTCATTTACATGCAGCAATCTAGGACTATTTGATTGGGCCAACAATTGAGGTTTTTGAGGGCTACCTTTAGTTGCGCAACTTGGATAAGGTGAAACTTCCTTTGGATGAGCCGTTATGAGCCATTTCCTTTGGATGGATTTTTCTTTTGAGAGATTTTTTCATTTTTGATGCTAGCATGCCGTGATGAAAATTCTCCTTTTATTTTTATTTTTTCTGAGATGCAAGGATGTCATGCCAAGATGTAGACAACTTGATTGAGATGAAAATTTTCTTTTTTCTCTTTTTTTTTTAATGTTAACATGTAGAGTGAAATGATAACTCGAGACAGAAGAAAAAATCTATTTATTATCTTTTTATGAAGAGATACAAGAACATTAGACAAAGAAAACTAATGTAAATTCTTTATTATTGTTGTTAATTTTTGGTTTTTCTTAAATGTGGAGATATTATGCTAACATGCGGCTAAGGTTGAGCACTTGATTAAGACTAAAATTTTTTAAATGGGGTGCTATCATGCAGAGAGAAATTATTTGAATTGAGAATTTTTCTTCTCTTCTTTTTTTTTTTTTTTTTTTTTGAGATGCAAGAGTGTCATGCAAAATGATGAAAATTCTTTATTTGTCTTTATTTTTCTCTTTTTGATGATAGCATGAAATAATGTTATGTAGACAAAAAGATAAAATGTCCTTTTTTTTAATGCGTGGATTTATGTCGACAAGTAGCAAAAATTTTGGGTGCAACATGAATTTTTTTTCTTTGTGATGCTATTATGCAAAGAGAAATGATCATTTGGATTGGATATTTTTTTAATTAGTTACGTTATGAAAATCACAAAAAAATGTTTGTGTTGGTTATTTTTTTGCTAATGTGAAGTAAAGGATGATTTTTTATGAAATTTTTTTTTCGAAAACTATAATGCAAAGAGGAGTTAAAATATGAATTGGAGATTTTTAAAATTTTTCCTTTTATGAAAATGATGAAAATTTTGATTGATTTTTCTTTTTATGTAAAGATATGATGCTATCATGTAACAAAGGATGACTACTTGATTATGATGGAATTTTTTTCTTTTTCTTTTCACAAGAGGCTATCATGCAAGGACAAATGACATTTGAATTGGGAAGCAAAAGATTATTATTATTTTATTTCATGAATATATGCAAGATTGTCAAGCAGGAAAAAGAAAAAAAGATGAAAATCCTTTATTTATTTTTAATGTAAGCATATTATGTTAACACGTAACAAAGGATGACTACTTGATTAGAATTGAAAACCTTTTATAGATGCAACAAGATTTTTCTTTTTTCTTTTTGTTTACTTATTTAGTTTTTTTTTGTAGGTTATCATGAAAGAATATCATGCAGTGAAAAATGGCTACTTGATTGGAATGAAAACTTTTGTAAGAATATCATGCAAGGGATGATGACTATTTGATTAGGATTATAATTTTCCTTTTTCTTTTTTTTTTTTTACAAAATACTATCATGCAATGATTTTTTCTCCTTTTGATGGGATTCTAGTATGCAAATGATTTTTGAAACAAGGTTTTTTTTTCTATGCGAGAAAGTTATGTTGATGTGCAATGAAAAAAGATTATGACATTACATGTAATTTTTAGTATAGACAAATGAACGAATAAATGGGTGGATGAGTGGGCATGGTGCATTGTTAGCCCATTAACTGTGAGTTTTTGTACCTTTCATGGTTTATTTTTACCAAAGGGATACCATAAAGATTCCAAACAAAAAGTGATCAGTCATGCTAGTGAGCTTAGCCAAATTCTTAAACCTCATTTATGAATTGAATGCAAAAGATTTTTTTTTCCATTTTTTAGAAAAAGAGGTAAATATTTTTTAAAGAGGGTGAATGATTTATTTTGGAAAGAAAAAAAAAGCTATCATACTAAATGTAGTTGAAAGGCTTTTTTTTTTTTTTTTCAAAAGCAACACATTGGGTTAATAAATTATCAGCTCACTAATAATGTCCTTTTTTCAATCAAGACTGATCTCTATCATTAGAAGGATTTTTTTTTTTTTTACATATGTAGTTTGTTACATTAGTGGGGCTAAACAACTTAGCCAAACACAAGTATTTATTGATGCATTAGATGCAAGGGAAGTATTTTCATTTTTGTTTTTTGATTTTTTTCATCTTTTCCAAGAGAAAAAAGTGCTCCCTTTGTATCCTAAGTCGAGTAAGGCCTAAAGGTTACGTATTTCCCTAATCCAAGTAGTCACTTTATCGGTGCCCCCTCCTCCCTCTCCCTCTCTCTTAGGACAAATTTAGACCCTTAATGAATATGGTGCCCAGATTGCCCCTATCAAAAAGTTAAGGACCCAATTCCATGAATCTAACCATAGGGTCGAATAAGTCACAATATGGCAGTCCATGGAACTGATAACAATCTGAGCAGGGAATTAGTGACTATCAGGGAAGTGTAAGAATCACAATAACATCACCAAAGCCCTTTCAAGTCCTATAGCATTCCAAGGCTCGAGTATAGGGCCTAAAATATGTGTGAGTTAAGTGAGGGTAATGTGTGTGCTAGGAGTATACCAACCAGCAAAAACCTAAAAAAAACTACCCCCAACATACAAAACAAAAAACTAGAAATATAGCAGAACCAACAATCTTATGCCTTAGGGTCTCAATAGCCAAGCACAAAATAGTATTAAAGTAACTATATACAAATCGAATATGAGCATCAAAAGAGCAAGAATAACAATTATATACAAATAGAATACATCAAGTAGAAAGAAATTCAACAACTATTTATAAAAAGAAGACAAACACATAACAAGAAAACAAACAAAAAAGGGTAAACAAGCATTGCTCAAAATTATAATATTTACACAACAAGCTCACATAGGCTTGGTTCTTAAACCTCCCCAATAGAGTTGTTAACTATCGTAACCAGGATTGCGACAGGTCGGTGAAATGATTAAAAACAAAGAGAAAGTTGCCACCAAGGTTTGTTTAAGTTGGGAAAACATTGGAAGACTTCTTTTATCAAGAAAAATTGATGTTTTGAAAACAAGACTAGATTTAGGAATTGATTAAGGGCAGGAAAGATATTAGTATTTTACATCACTCATTCTAAGAACGGAACCTTAAACTAATTGTACAAATTTAATAACCTTAAAAATATTCATTTTACCACTTTTAAAAGATTTTTTTTATAATAATTACTTAAGAAAAAGCAAGAACAAGTTCATAACACTCTAAAATGAACATAAGAATCATACCATTGAACAAAGAAACATGATCAAACAATAACATGAACAAAATAGTTCAAAAACATGTTTTTCCATTTTTAGCTTTTGATTTTTTTATTTTTCAAATATTTTCTGTATTTTCAAATTTTTTCTCTTTTAAAAAAAGGACAATTATGATTCCAAAGAGCATTTTTTACTTACTCTTCTTAACCCAAATTATTTGACTACTTTATCATGTTAACTTTTTTCTGCACTTCATTTTTTAATTTTTAAACCTTTTTCTTTAAAAAAGGGGTCTAATTTAAAATCAAACTTAAATAAGAACTTACTATCTAAACACACATCTCATAAGAAATAGCCAAAGATTAAACGTGGTATAAACCATTTAAACAAAAGAAAATATAATCAATATAATATAGAAAAAGAAGATATATAACTTAAAAATTTATCATGCGTCATCCAAGTCAATTAGAAAATGCATTAAGCTTTTGACATGTAGCAAATATATTACCTAATTTTCTTCCATGTGTCATCTGATGTAACAACTTAAAAGGAATATTGACACATGTAAAAAAGTTACCACATATAAATCAATATAATCAATCAAGAAATATAATCAATTAATCAATATAATTAATAATAATTAAAATTAATATATAAAAAAAATACATGGCCTAAAATTCTATCATACTTCATTTAAGTTAATTAATAGATGCATTAAATTTTTGACATGTAGAAAATACATTACCCAATTTTGTATCACGTGTCATAAGATGTAGCAACTTAAAAGAAATTTTTACACGTGTAAAAAATTGTCACATATACATAAAATGAAAAAAGAAATAAAAAATAAAACAAAAAATTACAAAGAGAAAGAAAGAACAAAAATTACAAAGAAAATGAATTAAAAAAAGTCAAAGAATCTAAGAAGTCAAATATCAAATGATTGATTTAATTAATGTGTTATTTTCATTTAGCCTAGTTAAATTGTATGAACTAAATGTACATATTAGAAAATATTAAGAAATTAGAATGCATTGAGTATTATTTAGTAATATTGTTATCAACTATTGTAATTTTTGGTAGATATATATATATTTTTAATTGTAACTAGAATATCTATCGACCTAAGATTTTTTTTTTTTTGGGATAAAAGTTGACATTAGTGGTTTGTTTGATGTAACTTTAATAATGGAAGTGAAAAATTAACGATTTAATTTTCACTATAATTTTATATGAAAATGTCATTAATGAACTTTTCTCTAGATATTTAATATTTAATAGTATTCAATAATAATTATAAAAGAAGATAAATATTTTGTATTAATACTTAGTTTGGTATACTTTTTAAAACTAAGGTTGAAATGTTAAGAAGAAAAATTTCAATATAATTTCATTTGTATTCCATCTATGAATCTTTTTATCTGATGATACATTAAAATGATTATAAATGATAATATAATTTTTACATTATGAATCATCTTGGTATAATCTAAAGAAAAGAATTCTGATTGTACTATATAGAAATATTAATCAAGCAAGATGATTGTATATTGAGATAAATTAATTGTAGAAAAAAGGAAGGCCAATGTGATAGGAGAAAGAATAGTAATATGAAAACAAGTTGGTGATAAGATTTATATTCTAAGATTGGATTTAATACCATCAAATCTTAAAAACTATAGTAATAAATCTTTCATGAAAAATATGGACTAATACCTTAATGAAGAGAATTTATAGTAATAAAAACTCAAATGAGTAAAAATTATAAAGATTGATATCATGACAAGATAAACTGAAATCCAAATGAGTGATAAAAAAGTAAAATGAATAAAAATATAGTAAATGATATAAAAAAATTTAAAAACTATAGAGTCCATAATTAAAATCAACAGAAACTATATAAATAAGTTATTTATTTTAATTTTTTTCTAATTATTTTGTACATTGCACGTGTTAGCCATGATAACCATCATCTAAGAGGGAGAGTGAATTGAGTGATTACATATTTTTAAAACACCATTGAGAAATTAAGCATTTTGAAACCAAGATGAATAATATTCAAGCAAGCATTTAAAAGTAAAGCATCAAAGTAACGAGATAGAGTTGAGAAGAGCAAACACAAAGATTTATCATGGTTCAGCCACTAACCACTTGTCGCCTACATTCAGTTCCTAAGCTTAACTTGAGATTTTTTTCAATATCTCATAGACTTCACAGGTGCTAAGAAAACTTTTGCACAAACAAGAGCACTTCTCACACATTGGGATCCTCCACGCTAGTGCTAGAGCCTCCAACTCTTCAAGCTTCACAGGTGCTTGAAAAACCTTTACATTCAAGAGCACTCACAACACCTTTGGGATACCTCACCCTTTGTGTTTAAGCCTCACTACAAGGGATACCTCACCCTTTTCTCTCTTGAGGAATACATCACCCTCTTACAATGATTTTAAAATGAAGAGAAAGAATAGAAACTCTCAAAAGAGTAGATATACAACTTAAAGAACAAAGAAATAAAAGGATTTTGCAATAAAGAACTCAAAATATGATTTTGATGATTCAATAATCAAATCAAGTGTTCTAGTGGTGTAAAAGCTTCAATCTACACTTATTTATGGAGTCCAAACGATAAAATAGCCGTTGGTAGTGTTTAAAAATGATTTCTTATGAAAACTAGTCATTTATAGCTGTTGGGAATGTTTCTGGGCATGTTTTATTCAAATAACAAATCCCTTATTCAAATAAGCGACTCTGGTTTCAAAATCTCACTTTAAATGGTTGTAACTTGTTCATTTCTCATCTGTTTAAAGAAAATGTCCACTCATTGAAAAGATCTTTGAGTCTATTTTCAAATGAAACAAGTTTCAGAACAAAAATCAAAATATTTGGAAAGTTATGATCAAAATAGTAACTGAAGGAAAGCTTCTCAAAACTCAAACTTGACTATTTTTCATAGTTTGGAACTACTACCATGACTAGCTTTTCAAAATATGTTTGTTGGGCATTTTAGCATGTAAGAACCATTTGTAAAAATTTAAAAATATATTTGAGCTCTTTTCTTGTAAAATCTCTATCTTTATATAGGAGAAAGCCTAAAACGAAAATATATTAATTCTAATCCTTAGGCTTCTTGATGTAATCTAAGCATCCGAAACTTTTTTCTCTTCAAATCTCGCAAATGCTTGGAACATCTTATAATTCTCATTCTTCCTGAGTTGAGCATAATTGTGATCTTTTGCTTTCTTATTGCAATGCTCACTCTTAGTACTTGTACCATCCTACAAAGTATTACTTACTTAAACAAACATAGTTAGTCTAAATTTTTAATTTAATATCTTCATATGCATTATTCATAAATGCATAACTCTAATTAGTCTAACATGCATATAAGACTTTCATAAACATATCCAAATAAGACATTTATTAATTACTAATAGATAAGCTCTATGTAGGATGCAATAAAGAATACTTTGTACATTTTCATTTAAATAGAGTCAAATCTAATATTAATTTAATACCACTCATATAACATATTAGATATATCCTATAAAAGATGCTATAAAGAATATGCATGATTCTTATATGAAATGTAATAAGATGAAATACATGATCATGTATGATCTATTAAGCACATCTTTGTAGCATAAACATCATTTTTTTTTGTCTTGCATTTGTCATTATCAAAACTTAACATATTAAACTATTGCGGAAAACTTATTTCTATAATCTCCCCCTTTTAATGATGACAAACCACCAAAGAAAAATATGTTTAGCAATATAGAAAAATAGATATTCGTGTAAGCATATCAAACAATAAGCACAAAAACATATTTTTCTTTTCAATTTTTACTCCCCCTATTTGACATCAACAAAAAGGCTTAGGAAGGAAAGATAATTTTTTCTCCCCCTATAGATAAAACTCATGTTGCCAAAAAGAGTAGGATCATCAAAATCATGAACTTCTTCAAGTTATTCAAAACATAATTATCTCCCCATATTTGATTGTACATATGATTCAAGAATAGATAAATGAAATAAACATACTTTCAAGATGTAAAAGATTATTTATGCAAAGTTTGTCATATTTTGGTACATCAACATTTAGCATATGATAGCAATAAAATACTTTATGTCAAAAAAGGATGTAAGCCAATATATATAAATAACTTAAGAGTTAGGCTCCCCCTCATTGAAGCACAAGATGGATAAAGTGAAATATATATGTCAAGACTATGTAAGCACATAACCATAAAATAAAGTAAGGCAAAAGATACTTATTCTTAATCTATTAACAAAAAACCATTTTAAAACTTCTCCCCCTTTCAAAAAGAATTTTATAAGAACACATTACATTTTCAAAAGCATTTTAGAAGGGTAGAGATGTTTTATATTAGAACTACATATTCCTTGAGAGTGTTCAAACCCAAGTTAAAAGAACATCTGAAAGTACATCTTCTCTCTTTCTCATTGAACAAGAGCCTTGAAAAAATAAAACACTTTTAAGAACAAGGCTTATCTTTTGAAGTATCAAGATGGGTTCTATAGAACATTTCAAAAGATATATTTGGAAACTTTTTTAAACATTCTCTCAAGATTTAATAAAACTTTTCAAAGCAAATGAAGATAGTACTACATTTATAGCACATATCCAATGATTTCTAAATTTTCAAGACAATTAGAAGGTGATAATACTTTCAAGGTGTTAAGACAAGTTCAAAGGATTCTCAAGGATATGGAACTTGAAAAACTTCTTTAAAAAAAGATAAGGGATTTTGCTTTAAAAAAACTTTTTTTAATCAAACCAAAAACTCTTTTCAAAACAAGAGCATGATTCACATAGGTGTTATACTACTAAGAAACCATAGATTAAGAGAATCATCGATATCAGACATTCACATGATGAAATAAGCTACAGGGATCAAAGCATGTATAGAGCTAACATCATTCACCCTATATGGAATGACAAAATTAGCAAGTTAAAATCCAATTAGGCACTTTGTCAATGCTAAGCATACTTCTCATGTAAGGAAAACATCTAATCATCTAAGATCAATTTATTAACAAGTATCATACAATCCATAGCATATAAAATATCACAATAATTTAGGGATAGAGATACTTATTGAGTTAGATAGAGAGTGATGCTATTTATTTATTGGTCCTTTAATTTTTAGCTTTCTTCCTTCTAGTACTTGATTCCATTGCACTAGAAGAAAGACTCATTTATTTTCCTATTCATTTGAACTTCATTCAACTCTTCTCATTTATCCACATATGCTTATATATAACAAACTTTCATGGCTATATTTGAAATGTAACATCCCCAATACTATTACTAACAATGTATCTGGAATCACATATTAATAATTAGTATCAAGTACATCACTTACAACTTATAACATTAAAATTTGAAATGTACATTTATAAATATACAAAAATATGAGCCTGTCATGGTGAAATAATGTACATATGATAAACTGTTCAATGTAAATAAGTATATCATTATACCAAATTACACAAAAGGGCCACTTAGGGCACCATTTATACAATTCATATACATTATTATATCAAAATATCCTACAGCTTCCTTCTTCGCCTTCTTGTTGCAGAATTTGTACCTAGAATTATTATGGAGGAATAACACAACACGGGTTGAGAATTCTAAATTCTCAATAATTCTATTTTGAAAACATGTCATCACAATAATTCCAGTTGTTTCAGAGAAAAACAAATTCATAAACTCAAATAATACTTTAGAAAGGTGGCAAATGCCAAATCATATCCCTTCTCTTCCCGAAATAGAATTTCAATTATAATAATTCAGAAAATAGTTGCTAACAAGCACTAAAAATTATACTCACAAGTATTTTCAGAAACTAGTTTCTATTCAAAAAACTATAATACTCATAAAATATTTTTAGAAACAAGTTTCTATTCAAATACTATATTCTCAAATTCATTTCAGTGCTCGTTTAAACCTTCATTTAGTCCTAAATAACTCATACCAATGTACCTCAATAGGTAAGAGGAACTTTATATAGCTCAGGTTCTATATGCTCATAGTAGGGAATGAATTAAGGCCTCACACTACCATTAGTATCTTATGGGGGAAACTATGGCAAGTGAGGAAACTAGTGAGAAATTTTCTAAGAACACAAGATCCCCTTCCTCACAGAGGATCGTCTCCATAATTCTATTGGGATTTTGTATACCCTTCCTCCACAGAGGAACATCTCCAAAATCCACTAATGCCAAATAGGGGCAACCGATCCAAATAAAAGGGATAAAATGGGCAACTTGCCTAAATAAAAAAGATACAGAGTGGGAATAGAACACTAGGACTATTTACCTTCCCATTCAAGGATAGATGTCCAATTCTCATATTTAATTCAAATACACATTTTCACAAGCACTAATTATTCAAACACAAGTTTAAAAATACTTCTCTAGCTCAACCTTAACATATTAAGGGAGCAACTAGCTCAACATTAAAGAAAAAGGGAGCATTATGGCTCAACCTTCAAGAATTAAGGGAGTATGCATTAGTTCATATATATATATATTGCTCAACTCATGTTTCAAGGAGCAAGACTATTTCCAATTCATCATAAAATATATGCATATGGTGGATATTCCATATATGACTCATCAAACTTCATAATTTATGATCAATCAATCCAAATGCAATTACAATTCAATTTTGGAATTTGAATGATGCACCAATGTATCACAATGAGTTAAATATGTTGTTATAGATCATGATTTTGGCTTATGTTAGGCTTTGGTATGCAATAGAACTCAATTTTCACAAAATTGGATGTACACATTCCAGAGGATTGGTAATCGATTGCCAGCCTCTGGTAATTGATTACAAGCCTAGCAGAAGCTTGGTAATCAATTACCAAAGTATGGTAATCGATTATCACAAGACCAGAATGCCCAGAAACATGATTTTTAGCTTGGTAATCGATTACCAACTAATGGTAATCGATCTACCACATGGTTTTATGTAGAAAACAGAGCATTTCAAGCCATATCAACCCAAACCAGTCACATATAATTCAAATTCAACATCAATACTTCAAGAACAACTAATTAAATCATTCACAAAGTGATAAAACAAAAATGGGTAAATCTCAAACCCATTTTGTTAATCCAAACTCCATCAAGATTTATGTCAAAATACAAGTTTAAAACTCAAGTTTAAATCCATAAACTAAACATATAACATCACCAAATAAATTCACTTCTCAAATCTCAATCCAAATCTTCAAGGAGAAAGAGTAAGATGAGAAAACAAGGAAAACATGGCTACCTTACTCTATCTTGATTTCTTTCCCTTTATCCTTCCTTTTTCTTTCTCTTTGTTAGCTTAATTCCTCCTCCTTGTCTTCCTTTTCCTTTTGTTTCTTGCTTCCTTTCTTTGTTGCTGATTTTGGTAATGAGAAAAATGAGAGAATGAGAGAGAAGAGAAAGTAACGGGTGAGTGAGAGAAAGATGAATGAAAAATTCAAAACAAATAAGATAAAAAGCAGGTAAAGGGATGGTGAAGGAAAATAAAGAGAGAAAAATGAAATCTAGTTGAAAACTGATAACTCTATAAAATGTAGTTATTTGTGCCCTATCTCTATACATTATTGATTGCTTTGTTCTTATTGTTATGCATTGTTGGAAGGCTTTAGCCCTATTTTTATATAAAATCCATGTTGAGGTCTTCCTCTCTAATCTTGCTAAAATTCTTCTTAATCTTTGATTTAATTGAGCTGGGTTACATTTGTATTTGACTGGTTGATTTCTTAATTGCAAGATGAGCCCATAAGAACCAACTTGATGCAAGCCAAGGCCCTGCATTGGAAGAGAAATCACCAGACAAGCTTCAGTGGATCACGCTGCGGCGCTAGTATGTTCATGTCGCGGCGTTCTACTCTCTGCCAGTGCACCTTGATAACCTGAGGCTTTAACGCCACGACACAAGGAAGTGAACGTCGCAGCATTAGTGACCTAATTTTTGTGCACTGCGGCACGTGTTGTGTAATGCCACGGCGTGAAGCGCGAAATCTATGGGCCTATAAATAATTTGTATACAAATTTTGGCTTCCTCTCTCCTTTTCCTTTTGGGGAACTGTGTTTAGCTTTTCTCTCCAAGAGAACCGAGCGGCTAGATCTTCATTTTCGGGTTTAAAGAGAGCTGAAGGAGCCAAGATTGGAGATCTTCTTCATCTTGGAGGAAGATTCAAGCTTCAAGGCTCACTCCATTGAGCTTCATCTTCTGTTCTTTCTCCTCTCTCTCTTCCCTTTATCTTGAATATGAATTTTTATAATGTATTTTTGTATTCAATGAGTAGCTAAGTTATGTTAGGATATTCTTTGGATCCCCCTATAGATATTGATTGATTTGTACTCTTTTAAGCTTATATGAATGATTTGGGTTTTGTTCTATCATATGGTGCTTAATGCTCTTATTTGTTTGATTAACTTTAAGGTGATTTGATGAAATCTAATGAGACTAGACATAGGACTTTGGGTTTTGGATCTTACATAATGTATATGCATGTTCGATTTCATTCCAATGGCGGGATAAATTTGTTGGGAATTTGCGGATCAAAAGTCTCGCAGCGGAATAACAGAATTCCCTCACAGGATCCATGCGAAAAATCCATAATCCGAGTTTTTTAAATTTTTACCTCTTGAAGCGTGATAGACACAAGCGAGGTGAATCACCAACACCGTAATAGCGACGATGTTTCTGCGGTATCCACACAAACAGACTTGCAAAAGGAGTCACGCCTCTGTTTTCGTAGTGCTAGCTGCGAAGAGAGGAGAAGAAGACCTCACTATCTCTCACTCACTTTCTGTAGGTGCGGCTAGGGTTGTGATGTAACCTAGTAGCAGCCCCCTTAGCAGTACTATTTATAACAGTGGCTGCCTTAAGTGAGTGTGAGCAGTAGCAAGGTAAGTGGTGCAACCCTAAACCCATCTGTCATGAGTTAGGCCCACAGTCGAATCCGAGTCCAACTTGGATTCTGATTACTCCAATTTAGTCTGTTCTAAGTGTGTGACCTGCGCAGGTTCTCATGGCGTTGGTAGTAATATTAAAATCTCATTTTAATATTACAAACAAAGGAGCGGTATCTAGCAACACATCACTGCTACCCAAGTAATGAGAATGTCGTGATTTGACATAACCTATCCGTGACTAATGTTTCCGTGTAGTTTAGTCCCTTTGTCCGAGATATCCAGATTGAACACAAGGCATAGAACGTGTCACCCTTGTTTAGTTCAATCTTCGCTTTCCGATTCCCAAGTAGACATAGTAATAACAAATAAGATCAATATCTCATATTGACTCATTTGAGCATGGCCATGCATTTCGTAGTCTCACTCAATCGGGGCCCGAAGATATCGCTCTGTTATGTAGGAGGGACAAATCCCATCTAGGTCACTCACATCCCTCCACATGTATTGCGGCATGTCTAATAACCAACGTTATAATCATCTTGTTACGATGACGTTTGATGGCATTAAAACACACAACTCCTCATGTAGGAATCGTAGTGATTTCGGTCAAAGGACCACATATACCATTATCACTATGAGAATCGCTTATGACACTCACGTAACGATCCACGTAGCGTTCTCATGGCGGGTCTGTCCAATACATCATTACTCTAATATGTATCCATGCGTAGACTTGATATCTCATATCCATGACCCGTGAGATGTGGTCATCAGTCTACGCACATACTAGCCTCAATGTATTATTGTTGTCCTAATTAACAATAATACTTGACTAGGGACATTTAAGAATAGTATTTTATCCAATAGGATCTCACGATCAAGTCATCCACTTGATGTCCTATGGTATCAAACTTACTATTCTAAGGACTTTATTATGTCTACCAAAAAGAACATAATAAATGAAATGCCTCATATAAAATAACATAATATAATGTATGTAAATACAAACAAAATGTATTGGCCACTAGGGCATACACCAACAAAATTGATTCACTAATAGGATAGACATATACCTCTTAGCCATGTATAGTCATAGTTGAGAATCAATCTTAATGCTTATTGTTGCTCTGGTTCTCATAGATGCATAGTGAACTAGGTAAGTAACATAGGACTAATCGACCTAGACATAGGCTTTTAACTAAGTTAGTTTCTCAGGCTAACCTAATCTAATCGTTTGTATTGCTTGAAAGGATTGCATGTTATCAATTGAAGTAGGAGGTGAAAAGGAATTACCTATTTTCTCAACCATATCTTTATCTTTTCTCTATGCTTTGAATTTTAATTAATCAAACCCTTTTCCAATTTACGTTTGCTTGAATAGAATTAGTTAAGCTATATGTTAATATTTAGCTTTAGAAAGTGACCATACTCCTTGTGGGAACGATCTCTACTCATCATTTTTATTACTTAAGCGACCCATGCACTTACGGTTTGCAAAAGAGTTACCCACAAGGTTAGTGTAGCTTTTGTTCCAACAAAAACTTTATATCTCTTACGAATATTTTAATCTTCTAGTAATGAATTTTCTAATCTTCATATGTATTATTAAAAATTCTAAGATTTCTTTCAATTCTCAATTTTACTATTCACTAATTAGTTTTATACCCCTTTATCAGTCACTAAGCTTCCCTATTCATCCTTAAGTTAAGTTAAACCTATGGAATTGAATTAAGAAACTTTTAGGTGTTCACTTTAATATGTTTCCACTTATAGATTAATCTTCATCTTCTCTTTAGCATCTGTTCAAAATCTTTTAATATTTTGAGCTACTTTTCTGCTTAATTTAGCCTTTAAACACTCATTCAGTATTACTAAAAATGCCAAATCAACTCATTTAACCTTCTAAAAATTATTACAACTTATCTCAATTGTTTATGACTTAGAAATAAACTTTCCTTATTTATTTCTATCATTTCAGCTATTTATACTAAAATCTTAACTATTACTCATATTCGGTGTTATAGATATATGCTCAAACTATTCCAAAAGATTAATAGAAATATAAACTAATTTATACCAATGTTTTGAGTTACTACAACTCTAATTAGGACTATTAGGTTAGAGAGGATGTTACAATTCTCCCTTTTTTTAAAAATTTTTGTCCTCAAAATTTAATTTGATTACCTTGTACAAAAAGTTCTAGATGATTCTATGCCATGTTGGACTCGAGTTCCCATGTGGCTTCCTCGGAGTCACAACATTCCCACAACACCTTCACCAAAGGAATTTGTTTCCCTTTGAGCTCTTTCACTACTCTATCCATGATCCTCACAGGTTTAACTACATAAGTTAAATCCTCTTTTAACTGTATTGATTTAGTTTCTATGATATGCGAAGGATCCAAATTATATTTTCTAAGTTGGGAAACATTGAAAATATCATGAAGGTTTGAAAGATTGGGTGGTAGGGTAATTTGGTATGTGACTGGTCTGACTCCTTTTCAAATATGGAAGGGACCAAGAAATCTAGCACTTAACTTTTTAGTTTTAATGGCCCTACCAAATCCCATAGTAGGAGTGACTCTAAGAAACACATGTTCTCCCTCTTCAAATTCCAATAGTCTCGTTCTTTCATCCGCATAACTCTTCTGCCTACTTTGGGCAGCTAATAACCTACATTCGATCTTCTTAATTTGTTATGTGGTCTACTGTACTATTTCTAGACCTAGGATGGTTTGCTCCCCTGTCTCATACCAACATAAGGGTGACCTACATTTCCTTCTATATAATGCTTCGTAAGGGGCCATCCCTATGCTAGTATGATAACTGTTGTTGTAGGCAAATTCTATTAAAGGTAAAAACATATCCCAACTTCCTTGTTGTTTGAACACATAAGCTTAGAGAAAATCTTCTAAAGTTTGGATGGCTCTTTCAGTTTGGCCATTTGTTTGCGGATGATAGGTCGTACTAAAGTTGAGCTTGGTTCCAAAAGATTTTTGCAAAGCTCCCCAAAACCTAGCTAGATGTGAACCTAAGGTATCTGTCTGGCACTATACTTGAGGGGATGCCATGCTGTCTGACAATTTTATGGACATATACTTGAGCTAACTTATCTAATGAATAATTAGCTCTTACTTCCAAGAAGTGTGTAGACTTTGTTAGTCTATCCACTATAACCCAACTAATGTCATGTCCTAATTAGATCGTAGGCAATCCCATTACAAAATCCATTGAAATGCTTTCCCATTTACACTCTGGGATTTCCAAGGTTGGAGAGGTCTTGAGAGTTTTTAGTGTTCTATTTTTACCTTTTGACATACTAGGCATTTGGACACATATTCTGCTATTTCTCTTTTCATGTTTGGCCACAACAACATCTTTTTGAGGTCTTGATACATTTTGGTGGGGCGGATAGTAAACTTGCTCCTTTGTGCTTCTTCTAAGATCTTTTCTTTAATTTTAGATTTGTTTGGAACACAATATCTATCTCTAAACATGATGGTTCCATCTTCAATCCTTCTAAATTCCTTTTTCTTTCCCAAAAGGATTTGTTCACCTGTTTCCTTTAAATCCTCATCCTTATCTTGGGCTTTTTTAATTTGAGTCTTTAAATCATTTTGAATTTTCAACCGATTCAAATATAGACTGTTTGGTAACACAATCATTGATAGACTTAAATTCCTAAAACTCTTTAAAAGTTCCATTTCTTGTATCATCATATGGGACACATGTAGGAGTTTCCTACTAAGTGCATCGGCCACTACATTAGCCTTACCCGGATGATACTTCAACTCAAAATCATAATCTTTCAAGAATTCTATCTATCTTCGTTACCTCATGTTTAACTCTTTTTGGTCAAATAGATATTTCAGACTTTTATGATCACTAAAGACCTCAAATTTAACCCCATTTAAATAATGCCTCCAAATCTTTATGGCAAAAACAACTGCTGCCAGCTCTAGATTATAAGTTGGATAATTTTCTTCATAGTGTCTCAGTTCTTAGAAGCATAAGCAACTACTTGCCCATTTTGCATTAAAACACACCCTAATGTTTTCCTTGAGGCAGTACAATATACCTCAAAGTTTTCTCCTGGATCTGGGATTACTCGAACTGGGTTGGTGGTCAATTTCTCCTTTAATTCTTGAAAACTATTTTCACAGTCTTGTGTCCATGCAAAGGTACCACCCTTTTTGGTCAGCCTAGTCAAAGGCAAAGTTATTTGCGAAAAACACTTTATGAACCTCTTATAATATCCTGCTAGACCCAAAAAACTTTTGATTTCAATTACAGTGGTAGGTTGCTCCCTTTGCAGGACTGCCTCTACCTTACTAAGATCAACTGATATCCCTTCCTCATTCAACCAAAACTCACATTTTGATAACTTTGCATATAATTTCTTCTCCTTCAAGATTTCTAGAATTACCCTAAGGTGTTCTTTATGCTCCTCTATTGTCTTTTAAAAAAATGAGGATATCATCTATAAAGACAACAACAAACTTATCAAGGTGTAGTCTAAAAATCATGTTCATGTAATCCATAAATACCGCCGGTGCATTGGTTAAACCAAAGGACATTACAAGATATTCATAATGTCTATATTTGGTCTTAAAGGCAGACTTAGGTATATCTTCCTCTATGACTCTGATTTCATGGTATCCTGACCTTAAGTCAATCTTTGAAAACACAGTAGCTCTTCTCAACTGATCCATCAAATCATCAACTCTTGGCAATGGGTATTTATTCTTGATAGTGACTTTATTCAATTATCTATAATCCACATACAATCTCATGCTACCATCTTTCTTTTTCATTAAGAGCACAGGGGCTCCCCATGGCAAAACACTGGGCATGATAAACTTCTTATCCAATAATTTTTCTATTTGATTTTTTTAACTCAGCCAACTCTAGAGGGGACATTCTATAAGGTGCTATAGAAATAGACCTTGTTCATGATAATAAATTTATGGTGAATTCTATCTCCCTTTTGGGTGGAAATTCAATAACCTCATCTGGAAACACTTTTGGGTATTCCATTACCACATGTATATCTTCTAAACTTTGCTTACCATCAGAATTTAAAGAGAAGAGGAGAACATAACCTTGAGCTCTTTCTACTAGGTGGTTGATAAGTTGACTGGCATTTAAATATATGGATTCAAAAGATGGATTTATGGAATATGTATCAGATAAGAATACTAAGGTTTTATCCAAACAATTCAAGACAATATGATTTGTTGATAACCAGTCCATGCCCAAAATGACATCTAAATCAACAAGGGGCAGGCATATGAGATTTACAAAGAAATTTATGTTTTTGATAGTTACACAACAATCCAAACATACTTTAGAAGTTAACACAAAATTTCCGGTGAGGGTGGGCACTGTCAAATCATATGGGAGGTTTGAGACGGGTAAATCCAACATCCTTACACAATCATAAGAAATAAAAGAATACAATGCTCTTGAATCATATAACACAGTTAAAAGAGTGTCTTTAACTAAGCACTTACCCTGAATCTGATTAGAAGATTTAATAGCTTCCTTGCCACTCATAGTGAAGACCCTTCCTCTAGTTTGGGGTCTAGGAAGAGGTGATGATGTGTGGATAAAATACACACATCTTGTGCTTGATTTGAGGTGGATTTAGGTGTGCTTTGATTGATTTATGTTAGAATTTATGCCATATTTATTCTATTTATCCTTGGTATCTCATGATTGGTCATTCTTTATGATTTTAGGTCCAAAAGAGATGTTTTGACATGGTTTTATGAAGTTTTGGATAGATCTATTGCAATGGAGTTGAGCTACTAATTGGTATCTCATGATTGGTCATTTGTGTCTTCCTTGCTAAGATTCACAGAGTTTTTGATCTTTGCGTGATCAAATGAGCATAACTTGAGCGAAGTCAAAACAAGGTGATCTTGGTGTCATTGGAAAGCTAAGAAAAAGATCTACAACTTTCATGAAGACCACAAGAGCTAATTCCTACTCAGTAGTTAAACACGGGCGTGTCTCTGGGAGACACGGTTGTGTCTCCCCCAACGTTGAAGTTATGCAATTCTGGCACCAGACACGACCCCGTCTTAACCTCACGAAGCTTCTGACTTTGAGACACAGCCGTGTCTCAATGTCACATAGTCGTGTCTCCCCCGAACATCAAAATTACGCTGTTTTTAACTCTCACACGGCCATATTGAATGGAGACACGACCGTGTGACCCTTCCTAGCATGAAAAAAAGAAATTTTGGCCCAAAATCAGTATAAATTAGGCAAAAACACCAAACCTAAAGACCCCTTTGGCTAGAGACTTTTGGCTAGAGACTACAGGAAACTTTGAGAGGCATAAGGATTGGAGGCTAGGGTTCTGAAGACAAGAGCAAGAGCATTGATCAACCATTGAAGACATCTTCTCCATCTTCATCTTCTCCATCTTCTCTTTTATTTTGGAATCATGGTTATTTCTTTACCTTTTGTTCTTGTTTGTGCTTCAATTGCCATGAGTGGCTAAACCTCTTTTTCTACAATTGAGATAAAACTCTTTATTTCTTTATGTTGAATTGTTAATTTAATTCTTTGTTAATGAAATTATTGTTCTTGATTCATTCTTAGTGTTCTTAATGCTTGTGGTATGTTATTGGCCATATTTACATGATCTTAGGCTTTCGGTGAAGGATCAAAAGATAAAATCTAATTGCTTGATAATCTAACAATTGAACTTAGGAATTGAGACCTAGACATAGACTTAAATCCTTCAAGGGTTAAACGATTGTCATGAATCTTAATGGGTTGGAACTTGGATTAATTGCCATGAGAATGAGATTAGTGAAGTTTTAGCACGTTTTTAGTGCTAAGAAATTGAGCTTTAAATAATTTAGGACAAATCTCCTTTAAGAACATAATTGAACATTAACAAAGATAGGATTACAATTTAGTATAGGGGATAGTGTAGTAAATTCCCAGTCCCAGGCCTTTAAACCTTGGTTGAATCTTGACTTTTCTTGATTTATTTGCTTTCTTTATTGTTTTGATTTTAATTTAGCTTTCACTATTGATTTTTATTTGCTTAAATAATTGAAGTAGTCGTAAGAGTTAGTAATTAACCGATCCTCATGGGAACGATCTTTATTTTACTACTTGTATGATTCGTGCGCTTGTAGAAAATCGACAATAGATGATAACACCTCTAGCTTTTGTGGACAGCTCCTGGAAAAGTGTCTTTTCTGGCCACAGTTGAAGCATATTATCTGATCTGCAAGGCATGGCTTGTTCTCGTGATTCCTCTCACATTTAGGACATCTCAGTCCATAAGGCTCTACTTGAACTTGCTTTCCTTTTTCTTGTGAAGTTTTGGGCTGTGACACATTTCCTTTGAATTTCTCATCCACCGTCTTCCTTTTCTGAAATCCTTGTTGTTTATACTTTAGTTGTGGCTTGGAGTTTTTGGACTCCATGATTTTGCATCTATCTACTAGAGTATAAAAATCCCTGATCACCAGACGTCTTCCTACTGATAACTCCATAAAATGTAGTTATTTATGCCCTATATCTGTGTTATATAGAATGCTTAGTCCTTGTTATTATGCATATATGGAAGATTTCAAGCTTATATTTATTGAATTCAATTATGATATCGTCCTATATGATCTTGAGGAAATTTTATATAATTCTTCATTTGATCAACTGAATTTGTAACTATTATTAACTTAGTAATTTTTCTATTGCAGGAAAGGCTCCAAACAAGTAGATTTATGGAAGACTTGGACCTGCATTGGAAGAGTAAGCCTAAGGTGGATTTCAGCATCTCATGCCGTAGTGTGGTGCTCAGCCTACTGCATACTGAAACCCAAGGCTTGCATGCTGTGGCGCAAAGGAGTAGATGTCGTGGAGTGGTGACCTAAATTAAACACGTGCCATGGAGCAAGGTGGTTCATGTCATGGCGTCATAGTGAAAAATTAGCCTATAAATACTAATTTTAGGCAATTCAGAAAAGGAGCTTTTACATTTTAGAACACAACTGCTAGGGTTTGTTGTATTGGTTGAAAGGAAGCTGAAGGGACCAAAGTTAGAGGTCATCTTCATCAAGAAAGAAGATTCAAGCATAAATATCACTATATTGAGATTCCATCTCTTACTCCTTTCATTTTCTCTCTTCTATTACCATGACATTGATGATTTGTGATAGATTTTCATGTGTCATGAGTAGCTAAGTAGTGTATAGGGATTTCTTAGGATCCTTTTATAAATATTGATGATTTTGTAACCCTTTGAGTTAATATAGATGATCAGGGTTTCTTTAACCATATTTTTCTTAATGCTCTTGAGTGTTTGCCCAACATTTAATGTGTTTGGATTAAATCTATTGAACTAGACATAAGGATTTACATTTAAGATCATGGATATAGTTAGTGCATGTTTAATTTCATTTTAATGGTGGAATAAGTTAATTAGCTAATGGGATAGACATATACCTATTGGTTATGCATAGCTATTGTTGAGAATAGTTCTTAATGAGTGGAGTTTGTTCTAGATCTCATGGAAACAAAGTGAGCTAGGTGAATGAAGCATAGTTAAATGACCTAGACATAAGCTTTGAATTAAATTAGTTTCTCAAGCTAACGAATCTCGTCTCATTTATGTTGCTTAAGAGGATTGCATATCATTGGTTGAAGTAGAAGGTGAAGAAGGATTCCCTATTCTCTAATCAATATCTTTAATTCTAATTTACTGCATTTAAGTCTTGCATTCATAGTTAACTTATACAACTTCTTCTAAATTTAAATGTTCTTGAATAGCATTAAGTAAGTTATTAGTTGATATTTAGCATTGGAATTGACCGTATCCTCGTGGGAACGATATCCACTTTTCACTATATTACTTGTGTGACCCATGTACTTGCGGTAAGCAAATAGATTAACAACCACCTTCTAAATCTCATCCTTCAATCTAGTTTCAAATTTCACGCACTTTCAGTTTTCATCTGGATTATATCGGAAGTATGAAGAGAACTTTGATAATTCCTCAAATCTCACTACATATTGCGTAATCGTCATATTCCCTTGCTTGAGCTTTAGAAATTTCATATCTTTCTCTTGTAAATTTATTGGAAAATATTTGTCCAAGAAAACACTCTTGAATATGTCCCATGTAATTTAAATTCCAGCAACTTTCCTTGACCTTCTTGCACCATCCCACCAATGTTTTGCTTCCCCTTTTAGCATGTAGGAACCAAATGACACCTTTTGGTCATTTGTACATCTCATCACAACAAATATCTTTTCTAATTCTCTCAACCATTCACCTGCCTTTACTAGATCATATTCTCCATGAAATGATGGAGGGTTGCCCTTTATACATTCAGACAAATCATGAAAATCTTGATTTCTCACCACTATTGCGTTATTCACCAATGTTAGATGAACATTAGCTCTTATCTCTTCCAATATCCTCGTAGTCATTGTGGCATGCTCTTTGACCGCATTTGCTATATTTCTAAAAGCCTCGGACATGTCTGGTGTATTATTTTTATCCCCCGTAGGAGCTCTATTACATCAGCCTCGGGTTTGCCTAGTTGAAGTCATAGTCACCTGCACACACAACACAATACATATTGAGTTGATCAGGCTCAATAGCATATAACAGGGTGATAGTAACCATTAATATTCAAACTTATGGCAGTTATGCAATTATATCTATGCATCTCATCATTAAGACAAGAAAAATGCATAACGAAACATAGCTAGTCTATACCCCCGCTCAACATGATGAACTGCTCTAATACCATAATGTAATGTCTCCAATACTATTACTAACTGTGTATCTGAAATCACATATTAGTAATTAGTATCAAGCACATCACTTATAGCTTATAACATTAAAATTTGAAATATACATATATAAATATACAAAAATATGAGCCTGTCATGGTGGAATAATGTATATATGATTAACTGTTCAATGTACATTGGTGTGGTGTAGAATATGATTAATAATTATATCAAAAATAGTTGCCAAGTTCCACCAAAAATATAAAAACCTTGCAACCAGTTGTAGTAAGCAAGGGTCGATCCACAGAGAACTAATTCAATTGACACTATCAATCCAATTCCTAAATTAAACTCTGATGAAAAATAAACAGTAAAATTTAAAGGGGGTTTTTGTTAATTAAGACTAACAAAGAAGATTAAACTTAAACCAAAACAATAAACACAAATTGAATTATCAAGTCAAAGAAATTGGTTAAGAGATGGAATCCACCACTAGATTTATATGATTATGCTAACTTACATACTCTTTATACCAACATGGTCAATTATGTTTTTATGTGATTGTGAGATAAATCCCTTGTTTTCCTTATGTTTTGCTTAATTCAGTAACCACTCAAATCAAACCCTAACCATTAGTTATTTATAAAGCAACTGCTCTTACACCTACCTAATGATTGCATTAAGAATTAGAAAACTAATCACACTAAGATCTAATCACACACCGAGATTAAATTACTTAGATCATATGTTTCACTAGTTTTATCACCACAACCGACAATCCTAGTTTTACCACTCTTGAAGTTTGGCAAAGAATATAAAAACCTTTATATTAATTTAAGAACAGAAACATATGAATAAAAACATAATTATATTGATATAAAGAAATATGTAAGATTCACATAATCAAACTAGAGTTTCATTTTCCCTTAACCAATCAAGAAGTTTAGCCACACATAGCAATTTCAAAAACAGAAGAAGGAGTAAAGAAAGACATTGTTTAGAACAAAAGAAGAAAAGAAAAACTAAAGATCAAACTAGTTTCCAAGGCTTGAGAATGATTGATCTTTGATCGCTCGAATTCGAGTCTCCAATCCTTAATCAAATCCCTCTCTTTCTTGGTCTTTGTGTTTCTCTCAGTTTCCTTGACGGCTCTCTGTCAAAAACCTCCTCTAGGAACTCTCAACAATCCTATTTATAGGTTTTGATACCTAATTTAGCATTAAAACACGAAATTAAACTTCTAAGCCGATGACACGGGCCGTGTCATATGACACGACCTAACCCGTGTCTGATTCTGGTGACAGAACTCCAGTTAATTCCAAAGTCAGAGAAGAACACGGCTCAGCCCGTGTCAAATGACACGGTCGTGTTCTCGGTCAAGGCTGAAAATTGATTTTTCCTCGTGAAGTCAGAGAAGTACACGGCCTACCCGTGTCATTTGACACGGGCCGTGTTGATCACTTTCTTCAAATCCAACCTTGATTCTTCATGAATGCCCTTCTTCTTTTGCTTCTAGGGGTTGATACTGATTTCCTTGAGTCTTTAACTCTCTTCTCAATGGTTCAATGCCAATGGACTCCATCACTCATAGATCTCCTGAAAGTCACAATACATTTATGAGTGTTTATAACCACATTTAAGCATAGTTTCACAATAAACATCCAAAGACAACTCTAAATCAGAAACTTAGCTAAATGTCAACAATTGAGCACATATGGAGTCTAATTAGATCAAACAAAAGACATTTAAGAGTTAAAATTATTAATAGATCAAATACCCCCACACTTAACCTTTTGCACTCCTGGGCAAAAACATAAAATCAAGCACATGTTTCCTGAAAAAATAATAAAAGCACTGAACAATGAGCAAAGATTTAAACACATCAGTCCTTTCAAGGAATCTAAGCAATCAAGAATTTCCTCTCTCAACAATCCAAATCAGCAAGTCAGGTCAATCCAATATCAGGGTTAAATCAACATGATAAATCCTCACTGATATACTCTCTTTCACTCAAGTATTTTGGGCTTGTATTTACTCTCAACCAACTCATGAAAACATGCCCTATCATAGGCTTGACAAGCCTCTACTTCTCCACCACCTAAATTACATGCACACAAAGATCAAAAGGTCTTTAATCAAGTTGTAATGGGGTTAAGGTCAAGGTAAGATATATCAAGGATAAACAAAGTTAGACCATCGAAAATAGAAGAGCAAAGGGAAATATAAAAATCAAACACTTTTGCACAATTACCCCAGCACTTTTCAATCCATCTTCATCTTTTGCTTGACTTTCTCCATTCAACAACCAACTTTTCATTCTCTTTTTTTCTTCTCTTTTGAGAGCTCTTTTTCTTTCTTTCTTTCTTTTTTTTTTGAATAAAAACATAGGCAAAACAATGTAATCGCCCCCATACTTATTCAAATACAATTCCCAACATAATTATCAAGCTCTTCTACTCCCTAAGGTAGGGTAGCAATGATTTTTCATTATTAGGCTTGTATTGAGCTATAATAAAAAGAAAGGATATCATTCAGGCCCAAAGGGGTGAAACAATAGATCAAAATACAAGGATAGCTATTTGACCAGCGGTTGAAAAAAAGAAATGCCTTTATCATTTAAAAAATGTGCAGTGATCATTTGCAGCTTAAAAGAGAGTCAAATCAAGTTCTGAAAAGCATATAATCATAAGTGGAATCACACAACAAAGAACAGAAATGACTTAAAATCAGTCATTCACATCAAGGCCCAAAAACTCACTAGGTCCCAATTTTATCATATTCTCAAAACTCTTTCAATTTTCAAAACCTCTCAGTGCAAGTTTAGAAGCAAGAAAGTCAACTCCTTTAGGCTTAAAAACCTGTCAATAAAAATCAATCACTTGCTCATTGCTCAACATACTCTAAAAACCAGATAGAAAGACATGCACCAGATATGCAATTACAATCAGAATGTGCAATTAAGGTCAAACCCAAACTTCCCCCCCACAATTAAAATAGACAGTGTCCTCAATGACAAAGCATACACAACAGATAAAAGGAATCCAAATAAATAAGCAAAGCATATGCGAAGAAATTGATTCCGGCATCATGAAACACAGTCAAATACAAAATAGTAACCAATAGTAACCAATACAATGTCCACTAAGCCAGCAAAATCAAGGACAATGCCTTAAAAGAAAATGAAAATACATCAAGATGGGGGAAGGGGATAGGAAAAACGCTAAAGCAAAAGATCAAGCTTGCCATCAATGGCATCCATCCTCTGATCGCGAGCAACCTCCAGAGCCTAAAAGCAGTCCTCTAAGCGCTGGAAGCGAGCAGCATGGTCCAGCTCCAGATTGTCAATACGGGCTAAAATAACATCATAGGAAGCTGCGCCAGGCTGAGTGGAAGGGCCCGCGTCATCAGCACTCTCTGGAGGTGGGGAAATTGCAATATCCTCATGCGGCTCAGGGGCTGGATCAGCTCTAGGCAAGGCAGCGCCATCAGCTCCAAGCAAGATGAGAGCACCATTTAGACGAGTGCAGAGCTTCATAGATACCAAAATGGCCCTATCAATAGCATTGGGACCCGGTACCGGGGTCTCTTCTAGCAGATCCAGATAATCAAAATGAGCAGCAATAACAGAGACATACCCCCCATCACTATACGGCCAGCTAAAGTGGTCCCTACATGGTGAAATTGATTACAAAGCCAATACCCCCTATTGATGGGTTCTCCCTCAAGCATACAATGCAGGAAAAATAATTCAGAATGGCCCATGGTGCCTTGACTGTCCCACCTACCACAGATCGTATTAGCCAACCATTTCTGAATATATCGATGTGCAGGGGACCTAAGCCTAGAAGCCTTAGACTTTTTAGGGTCATAGTCACCAGACCCAGGCATAGTCAGAGTAGACCACACACAATCAGGATTAAAATCACGGGGCAACATATTGTGCCCCTCAGGAAAACCAAAAACAGCTCTAAACAAGTGAATATCAGCAGAATGAGAATTGCCTAGCAACCTAAAGGTGATCTCACTAGGTCACGTGTCTTGATCTGACAGAGGATAAAGCTTACAATTAAAACTAGAAATAAACTCCCTAGTTAACTCAGCAAAAGTAGGCCTTTTTAACAGTGCAAAATCAACCCAACCAATCCTACTCAATAAAGCAAACACCTCATCATATAACCCTATAGTCCTAAGGGTATCTACATCTAAAAAGCAAGTGGGAACCACTACCTTTCTGTCTATAGGGTTGATTGGCACCTAAGGGGGTGAGGGCTCACGCGGGGGTGATGGAGACCGAGCACGCCTAGAGCTGGTACGATGGGGATGGTGCGAAAAGGAAGCAGCTGTGGTCTTGACGCGCTTTTTAGGACCCATCACTGAGGAATCAGAAGAAAGGAAGAAGAAGAAAAAGTGGAATGGGATCGTGAACGTGGGAATGTAGGGAGAAATTGGTGGGAAAAAGGAAAATGATGGAAAAAAATGGTGGTGGTTAGAAGGGGATTGTGAAAATGGAAGAAAATGGTGGAGAGGGTGGTATGGGAGCTGCATGTTGGGAGAAGGGAAAGTGACAATGGTGGGAAAATGGAGAAAAATGGTGGAGAATGGTGGAAAATGATAGAAAATGATGGAAAAAGGGTGGGGAATGGTGGTGAATGGTGGAGATTTTGGAGGAAGAGAAGGGTGGTGGCGGCGCAGAGAAGAGGGGAAGAAGGGAAATTGGGGGAAAAATAGGGAAAAAAACCCTAAACAGGATTTAAGTGATGCGCTGCCATGAGTACACGGGTCATGTCATATGACACGGCCACACCCGTGTACTCCTCTGCCAAGCAAGTGAGCTGCTGCGCACGACAACACGGGCCTTGTCATATGACATGACCCACCCCGTGTACCTCTCTAGAAAACATGGGTTCTGCTGGGCATGACAACACGGGCCGTGTCATATGACACGGGCCTACTCGTGTACCTCTCTGGATTCACCACAGACCTACTATCGACGAAAACAAGGGTCGTGTCATTTGACACGGCCCAACCCGTGTACATTTCTGCAGGAGTTAGGGTGCTGTCATGAGGACACGGGCCGTGTCATATGACATGGCCCTACCCTTGTAGTATGCTGACTAAAAAAAACACTCCAAACTGTTCCTCAAGACTGCATGCACTCAACAAATCATGAACTTAAGCAATCAAACTAAAACTGAGCAAGTCAAAACACAAATACCGGTAAAGATACATGTATCATTAAGCAAGAAACACATGAAAAAGGCTAAACTAAGAAACCAAACAACGCAAAACAGAAAGGGAAAAGAAAGCAAATTTGATTGGGTTGCCTCCCAATTAGCACTTGGTTTATTGTCCTCAGCCAGACATTGCGATGCTCCTCAGTGTTCTGCATAAGATGGATGGAGAAGAGGCATGTCCTCAACTTCTGCATTCTCCAGAAGCTCATGGTAAGGCTTGAGACGGTGCTCATTGACCTTGAATGTCTTTCCAGAGGCCTCGTTTATGATCTCCACTGCACCAGAAAGAAAAATAGTAGTTACTACAAATGGGCCAATCCATTTAGAACGTAGCTTACCTGGAAATAATTTAAGTTTGGATTGATAAAGCAACACTCTCTGGCCTTGGTGGAAGCTTTTCCTGGAGATCATGTGATCATGGAATGCCTTGGTCTTGGCCTTGTAAATGAGGGCACTCTCAAAGGCCTCATTCCTCAATTCTTATAACTCCTGAATTTGGAGCTTTCTCTATTTGCCAGCACCTTCCAAGTTCAAGTTAACTTGCTTGATAGCCTAATAAGATCGATGTTCCAGCTCAACTGGCAAGTGACAAGGCTTCCCATAGACCAATCGAAATGGGGACATGCTAATAGGGGTCTTGTATGCAGTCCGATAAGCCCACAGAGCATCAGCAAGTCTAGTATTCCAATCCTTACGCATTGGATTCACAGTTTTTTCAAGGATAGACTTGATCTCCCGATTGGACACCTCAGTCTGGCCATTCGTCTGAGGATGGTAAGGAGTAGAGGTCCGGTGCACCACACCATATTTCTTCAAAAGGGCTTCAAAGATTCTGTTGCAAAAATGTGTCCCTTGGTCACTAATGATGGCTCATCGGTGGCTACCAAACCATAGTCCAAAAAATATAGGACTTCACAAAGGGAATCCACAATGGTCCCATGAAGTCAATGCCCCAAACATCAAAGATTTCCACAAAGATTAGAGAGGCATTTGATTTTGCCGACCAATGTTACCTGTTCTTTGACAACGGTCACATGACTTACAGAAATTATAAGTATCCTTAAAGATGGTGGGCCAGTAGAAACCACTGTCAAGTACTTTATTGGTTGTCCTCTTCATGCCGAAATGTCCTCCATAGGCATAGGTATGGCAAAAAGAGAGAGCAGAGTGAGTCTCTGAATCCGGGATACATCTCCAAATCACTTATCCCGCTGCGCCTTGTTCAGGCCCTCTGGAAAGTTCTTGGTGGCCAAGTAGTTAGCAATATCAGCATACCACGGAATAGTGGTTGTGATAACCATTAAATGCTCATCCGGAAAGCTCTCTTGAATAGGTATGTCCTCCTCTTCAGTCACCAACCTGCTCAAATGGTCTGCCACCAAGTTTTCGCTCCTTTTTTTATCTTTAATCTCCAAGTCAAACTCTTCGAGCAACAGAATCCATCAGAGCAATCTTGGCTTCGCCTCCTTCTTTGCCAGTAGGTACTTCAATGCTGCATGATCAGAAAAAACAATCACTTTAGAACCAATTAAATATGATCTAAATTTTTCTAAAGCAAAAACGACAGTAAGAAGCTATTTCTCAGTTGTGGAATAATTCAGTTGAGCATCATTTAGGGTCCTTGATGCATAGTAAATAGCATAAGGAATCCTATCAACTCGCTGTCCTAAGACAGCCCCTACCGCAAAGTCACTTGCATCACACATTAATTCGAATGGAAGCTCCCAATTTGGTGGCCTAATGATAGGTGCCTCAGTCATCAACTCCTTAAGTGTAGTGAAAGCCTTCATACACTTCTCATTAAATTGGAATGGCACATCTTTTTGGAGAAGTGTGCTGAGGGGCACTGATATCTTGGAGAAATCTTTGATGAAGCGCCGATAGAAACCTGCATGACCAAGAAAAGAACGAATGTCCCGCACACTAGTGGGTGGGGGTAATGAACGCACAAGTTCTACCTTAGCTTTATCAACTTCAATGCCCCTAGCAGAGCTTACATATCCTAATACAATACCTTCTTCTACCATGAAATGGCATTTTTTCCAATTTAAAACAAGCTTAGTGTCAATGCATCTTTTTAAAACCAAAGCTAAATGCTCCAAGCATTTCTCAAAGCCATTCCCAAATACACTAAAATCATCCATGAAGACCTCAATGATGTTCTCTATGTAATCAGAAAATAGACTCACCATACATCTCTGAAAGGTCCTTGGCGCATTACAAAGTCCAAAAGGCATTCACCTATAAGCAAAGGTGCCAAAAGGACAAGTAAAAGAGGTCTTGTCTTGATCTTCCGGAGCGATAGCAATCTGGTTATAACCTGAAAATCCATCTAAGAAGCAATAATGAGAATGACTAGCTAACCTCTCTAACATTTGATCAATAAAGGGTAAAGGGAAGTGGTCTTTTCTGATGGCAGCATTTAATTTTCTATAGTCTATACAAACACGCCACTCTGTCTGTAATCTAGTGGGAATAAGCTCATTCCTAGCATTTCTTACCACAGTAATGCCAGATTTCTTCGGTACCACCTAGACCGGGCTTACCCACTTGCTGTCAGAAATGAGGTAGATGACCCCCACACTTAGGAGCTTCAGTATCTCATTCTTCACAACATCCATCATCGGGGGATTCAACCTCCTCTGTGGTTCTCTCACTGGCTTAGCCCCCTCCTCCATTAAAATTCTATGCATGCAAATGAAGGGACTAATACCTTTGATGTCTGCAATAGTCCACCCTGTGGCTGTCTTGTGTTCTTTCAACACAGAAATTAAGCTCTCCTCTTGCTCTTTGATAAGGGATTTAGCAATTATTACCGAAAGTGTCTCCTTCTCACCCAGAAAAATATATTTCAAATGGGCAGGCAATTCCTTCAATTCCACTTTCTGGTGCACACAACAAGGTTTAGGTACATCAGTGGTAAGAGGTAGCTCAACATACGATACCTCATGTCCTTCTGAGATGAAAGAGAGTGTATGCAAGGCTGCCACTACTTCATTAACCTCCTCGCTCCATGGCTCTCCTTGGTCATCCTTCTTTGAATCCTGAAAATCTAAACTGCGAGTCATAACTGTATCAAGGACATCAAATTGTTCAGACTCAAAAACAGCAGAAATTAAAGACTCAAAAACATCAAAGGAATCAATAACATAAGCAGAGTGCACATCACTCGGGTATCTCATGGCTTCGAAGATGTTGAATCTGATCAACTCTCCATCAAATTCCATAGTCAATGTTCCCGAATGCACATCAATTTTAGTTCGTGCAGTCTTTAGGAATGGCCTCCCCAACAGAATGGGGGCAGAGTTGGGGGATTTGTCCTCCTCCATGTCCAACACATAGAAATCTGCTGGAAACACTAATTCATTTACCTGCACCAAAACATCTTCAACAACCCCCTTAGGGTATGCGTTAGACCTGTCTGCCAGTTGAATGATAACTCCAGTAGGTTCTAAAGGTCCTAGATGTAAAGATGCATAAATAGAAAAGGGCATGACATTAATGGATGCACCTAAATCTAGCATGGCCTTCTCAAACCTAGCATTATCGATAGTGCATGGTATAGTGAATGTGCCAGGATCCTTACATTTAGTTGGGAGTTTCTTATTAAAAATAGCTGAAACATTTGCTCCCACTTGGACCCATTCATTACCTTTTAACTTCCTTTTGTTAGTGGATAATTCTTTTAAGAACTTAGCATATCTAGGCACTTGCTTAATGGCATCTAACAGAGGAATGTTAACTTCAACTTTCCTAAAAGTCTCTAAGATCTCTTTATCCGCTTCTTCTTTCTTATTTTTAACCAACCGACTCGGAAAAGGGGCCTTAGAGACATATTTAGGAAGTGGGTTAGAAACACTTACCTTAGGGGTCTTAGAATTGAGCCCCTCCTCTTCTACCTCCTTAGGCTTTTGAGCTTTGTCTTCAGTGACTTGGGAAAATGTGGGTTCATCAAGTGTCTTCCCACTTTGCAAGGTGACAGCACTAGCATTTTCTCATGGGTTCACCTCTGGCTGCGAGGGAAGTTTCCCAGAAATCTGACTCTGCACCTTGTTGATCTCAGTGGCCAACTGTCCCATTTGGTTTTGCAAGGTACTGATTGTGGCCCTTGTTTCTTGCTGAAACTGAATATTATTGGTGGCCATTTGTCTCTCTAGTTCTTCCAATGAAGGCTCAGGTTACCTAGGAGCTTGAACTTGTGGCTGCCTCGGAGGAAAGGGTGCTTGTCTTTGCTGAAACCCTGGAGGCCCATAGGTTTGAGCTTGAGCTTGAGCTTGGGGCTGCTTTGCATAGCTAAAGTTAGGATAATCTCTCCACCCTGGATTATATGTGTTGGTGTAGGGGTTGTAATTCTTGGATGGAGTAGAAAATCCCCCCATTGCCTTGGCCTCTTCATTTGTGTCCTCTTGCAAAGTGGGACATATATCGATGGGATATCCTGAAGAACAACAAATCCCACATGCCTGTACTGGTGCTTTCCCATTGTCCATCAGCTTCTGAACCATGGCAGTCAACTGGGTCATTTGATGCTGCAAACTAGTAGTGTCAGCCTCTTTAACTGCTCTCACTCCTGTATCATTCCGAGTGAAAAATTATTGAGTGTTCGCAGCCATTCTAGATATTAAATTTCTAGCTTCTCGAGGAGTCTTATCAACCAAGGCTCCTCCATTGGCAACATTAATCATGTTACAGTCCATCACTATCAAACCTTCATAGAAGTACTACATCAGAAGTTGTTCACTGATTTGATGCTGAGGGCAGCTAGCACACAGTCTCTTAAATCTCTCCCAGTATTCATGAAGTGATTCCCCATGTCTTTGTTGGATGCCGCAAATTTCTTTTCTAATGGTTGCGGCCTTTGACGCAGGGAAATATCTGTCTGGGAAAGCCCGAGCCATGTCCTGCCATGTCTGAATTGATCCAGGTGGCAAGTAGTACAACCACTCCTTTGCAGAATCTTTCAGGGAAAATGGAAAAGCTCACAACTTGACTTGCTCCACTGAAATTCCTACAGGCTTCATGCTAGAACACACAACATGGATTTCCTTCAGATGCTTGTTAGGATCTTCTCCGGCTAGTCCATTGAAAGATGGCAAAAGATGGATTAGACCAAATTTCAACTCAAATGCCTCCTCATTCTCAGGAATTTCTATACACAGAGGTTGTTGGTCCAAGTCCGGAGCACCCAACATCCTTAATGTATTTTCTGCCATCACTACTTCTACAGCTGGCTCGGATATCTCAGATGTTGCAGAACTGGAAAGGTCTATGTGATGGGTAGCTTCAACGTCAGCAGGTGTGAATTGCGAGCTAATTTGTTCAAAGTAATGCCTTAAATTCCTCAATTGCTCGTTCACCTCTTCACTGGACATGAACACCTATAGGATAGTTGAAGAGAACAACTGAAACTATTAAAATTAAAACAAAAACAGAGAGAAAAAATAGGAAACAAATTAATAGTGTAATTGAAAAATTCGCTCCCTGGCAACGGCGCCAAAATTTGGTGTGGTGTGGAATATGATTAATAATTATATCAAAAACAGTTGCCAAGTTCCACTAAAAATATAAAAACCTTGCAACTAGTTGTAGTAAGCAAGGGTCGATCCATAGAGAACAAATTCAATTGACACTATCAATCCAATTCCTAAATTAAACTCTGATGAAAAATAAATAGTAAAATTAAAAGGGGGTTTTTGTTAATTAAGACTAACAAAGAAGATTAAACTTAAACCAAAACAGTAAACACAAATTGAATTATCAAGTCAAACAAAATTGGTTAAGAGATGAAATCCACCACTAGATTTATATGATTATGCTAACTTACATACTCTTTATACCAACATGGTCAATTATGTTTTTATGTGATTGTGAGATAAATCCCTTATTTTCCTTATGGTTTGCTTAATTCAGTAACTACTCAAATCAAACCCTAACCATTAGTTATTTGTAAAGCCACCGCTCTTACACCTACCTAATGATTGCATTAAGAATTAGAAAACTAATCACACTAAGATCTAATCACACACTTGGATTAAATTACTTAAATCATATGTTTCACTAGTTTTATCGTCGCAGCCACGCATAACAATCCTAGTTTTACCACTCTCGAAGTTTGGCAAAGAATATAAAAACCTTTATATTAATTTAAGAACAGAAACATATGAATAAAAACATAATTGCATTGATATAAAGAAATATGCAAGATTCAAATAATCAAAACTAGAGTTTCATTTTCCCTTAACCAATCAAGAAGTTTAGCCACACATGGCAATTGCAAAAACAGAAGAAGGATTAAAGAAAGACATTGTTTAGAACAAAAAAAGAAAAGAAAAACTAAAGATCAAACTAGTTTCCAAGGCTTGAGAATGATTAATCTTTGATCGCTCGAATCCGAGTCTCCAATCCTCAATCGAATCCCTCTCTTTCTTGGTCATTGTGTTTCTCTCAGTTTTCTTAATGGCTCTCTGTCAAAAACCTCCTCTAGGAACTCTCAGCAAGCCTATTTATAGGTTTTGATACCTAATTTAGCATTAAAACACGAAATTAAACTTTTGAGCCGATGACACGGGCCGTGTCATATGACACGGCCTAACCCATGTCTAATTCTGGTGACAGAACTCCGGTTAATTCCAAAGTCAGAGAAGAACACGGCTCACCCCGTGTCATTTGACACGGGTCGTGTTCTCGGTCAGGGCTGAAAATTGATTTTTCCTCGTGAAGTCAGAGAAGTACACGGCCTACCCCATGTCATTTGACACGGGCCGTGTTGATCACTTTCTTCAAATCCAACCTTGATTCTTCATGAATGCCCTTCTTCTTTTGCTTCTAGGGGTTGATACTAATTTTCTTAAGTCTTTAACTCTCTTCTCAATGGTTCAATGCCAATGGACTCCATCACTCATAGATCTCTTGAAAATCACAATACATTTATGAGTGTTTATAACCACATTTAAGCATAGTTTCACAATAAACATCCAAAGACAACTCTAAATCAGAAACTTAGCTAAATGTCAATAATTGAGCACATATGGAGTCCAATTAGATCAAACAAAAGACATTTAAGAGCTGAAATTATTAACAGATCATACATAAGTATACCATCATACAAAACTACACAAAAGATCCACTCAGGGCACCATTTATACAATCCATATATATTATTATATATCAAAATATCCTACAGCTTCCTTCTTTGCCTTCTTGCTGCAGAATTTGCACTTGGAATTATTATGGAAAAATAATACAAACACAAGGTGAGAATTCTAAATTCTCAGTAATACTATTATAAAAACATGTTATCACAATAATTTTAGTTATTTCGGGGAAAAACAAATTCATAAACTCAAATAACACTTTAGAAAAGTGGCAAATGTCAAATCATGTCCTTTCTCTTCCTGAAATAGAATTCGAATTATAATAATTCAAAATATAGTTGCTAACAAGCACCAAAAATTATACTTACAAGTACTTTCAGAAACTAGTTTCTATTAAAAAAACTATAATACTCATAAAATATTTTTAGAAACAAGTTTCTATTCAAATCCTATATTCTAAAATTCATAAGCAGAACATAAAATCCAAATTCAAATTCATTTCAGTGCTTGTTTAAACTTCACTTATTATACTTACAAGTACTTTCAGAAACTAGTTTCTATTCAAAAAACTATAATACTCATAAAATATTTTTAGAAACAAGTTTCTATTCAAATCCTATATTCTCAAATTCATAAGCAGAACATAAAATCCAAATTCAAATTCATTTCAGTGCTCGTTTAAACCTTCACTTATTCCCATAGAACCACCAATGTAACTTAATAGGTAAGAGCCACCTCACATAGCTCATGTTCTATATGCTCCTGGTAGGGAGGGAATTAGGACCTCACACAACTACTAGTATCCTATGGAAGAAACTATGGCAAGTGAGGAAACTAGTAAGGAATTTTATCAGAATAAAGGATCCCCTTCCTCACAGAGGATCGTCTCCATAATTCAATTGAAATTTTGTATACCTTTCCCCCCATAAAGGATCATCTCTAAAATCCACTAATGCTAAATATGAGCAACCGACCCAAATAAAGAAGGATACTGAGTGGGAATAATATACCAGGACTATTTACCTTCCCATTCAAGGATAAATGTCCAATTCTCACATTTAATTCAAATACACATTTTCACAAGCACTAACTATTCAAACACAAGTTTAAAAATACCTTTCTAGCCTAACCTTAAAGAAAAAGGGAGCATTATGGCTCAACCTTCAAGAATTAAGGGAGCATGCATTAGTTCATACATATATTGCTCAACTCATTTTTTAAGGAGCAAGACCATTTCCAATTCATCATAAAATATATGTATATAGTGGATATTCTACATATAACTCATCAAACTTCACAATTTATGATCAAACAATCCAAATGCAATCACAATTCAATTCTGGAATTTGCATGATGCACAAATGTACCACAATGAGTTAAATATGTTGTTATAGATAATGATTTTAGGTTATATTAGGCTTTGGTATGTAATAGAACTCAATTTTCACAAAATTGGATGATGGTAATCGATTATCATGTGTGGTAATCGATAACTACACATTCTAGAGGCTTGGTAATCGTTTACCAGCCTCTGGTAATTGATTACAAGCCTGACAGAAGCTTGGTAATAATTACCAAGGTGTGATAATCGATTACCACAAGACTAAAATGTGCAGAAACATGATTTTTAGCCTGGTAATCAATTACCAACTCATGGTAATAATTACCACATGGTTTTAAGCAAAAAACAGAGCATTTCAAGACATATCAACCCAAACCAATTGTAACACCCCAATTTTTAGAAAAATGTTCCGAATGTTCTGTTTGCTGTTTTTCAAGCTTTTGTGTAAATGACTGTTGTGTCCTTATTTTACTGTTTCTTGTTTTTCTGTATGAAATACAAATATGTTTTATAGGCTAAAATTTTATTTGATCGTTTTACGTAATTTGCTTCGAGACGGTAAAATAAAAATTTTCTCAAGCTACTGTTTTAATTTTTCTGGGAGATATACAGATAATTAATACTGTCTGTAATTTTATTTGAACGTTTTGGATGATTTGCTTCGTCGTGGGAAAAAATAGAAAAATGACTGTTACGTTCCGATTGTACTGTTTTTAATTTTTCTATATGTTACAGTGCTTAATATTACTGTCTGTGATTTTATTTGGACTTTTTGTGCAATTTGCTCCGGGACAGGAAAATAATATTTTTTCAGATCGGGAAAATCTTGTTTTAATTATTCAAAACTGGGGGATCTTACTAAACCCGATTCTGAATGATACTGTTGTTAATCTTTTAATTTTTAGGATTTAACTGTCAAATAAAATAATTTTGTATTATTATAATATTATTTTATTAGTCAGTATAATAAAATGACAGTGGACCCGGAAATGTTTTGCGGGACCTACGTTTAGTTAAAACAGTTAACTTAGTAGCTTAATTAAACCTCATTAGTGATAAAACTTTCAAGAACATGATGACTAAGTGTGATGACTAGGCTAATTAGTGACTAAGCATGTGACTAGGTTAGATGACTATGCTAAACTCAACCAATGGGAGACAAGCTTGCTAACCAAGTTTTAATCTTGACCTTTGATTCATTCTAAGGCTTGGATGAAGCCAAACCCATGACACCTTGCATGGCTTTGAAGTCCATGGCCATATGGCTTTTGGAAGGCCATAATCACTTTGTCTTCATGCAATTTTCTCTCTTCTCTCTCTTCCAAAAACCCTAAACACCATTGAAGCTCCCTTGAAGCTAGTTTCGGCCAAGCTCTAAACTACACCATCCAACCACCCAAAATTTTATCCAACCAAGTTTTCTAAACCTAAACACAATCCTAAGAACATCTCTAGTTGAGAGTTCTTGCAAAATCTTCCATTTGAAGCTTGGAAACTTATTTGGAAAATTTTACCTAGAAGGTGAAATTTCTTGTTTTCCATTTCTAAACTCTTTTTCAAAGTTCTAAGCCATGATTTCTCCATGGTTTAAGCTCTCTTTTATGGTTAGTAACTTGTAGATTTTGTTTAAGTTTGTTAGGTGATTTGAAGGAGAAAATCGAAACCTAGAAGAGGAGTGAAAGAATATTTTTGTCTTCATTTAAGGTAAGAGGAAGACAAATCTTATCATCCATGGGTGGTGGTAAGAAAATGGAGGTTGATTGTTGATTGTAGAATCCATAAGGATTCCTTTGTTTGTGTTTGTTAGTAGCTTATTTGTGTAATTGTTAGTAGCTTTCCTATTTGATGTTTGTAATAATTTGTATGATGTTGCATGTCTACAAGCTTTGATTTGCATGTCTACAAGCTTTGATAATTTGTATGTGTTAGAAATGCATGATAATGTATAGGATGTGAATAACATGCTAAGGTATGCATGAGTGTTCCAAAGAACACAACACCAAGGCTCACGGCCATTGACCCAAAAGGAGAACCAAAATGTTCTCATTATTTTCCTAAAGTGTAATTTAATTAACCTAGGAAAATTAACAAGAGATAGAATTGTTTAGATCAAGGAAAATGAATTTAGAAATCAAATGACCCAAATGTATATTTCGGCCAACATGCCAAACCAAGAATTCATGATTTCTAAAATCAATTCCAAACCATTTTCAAGTATAAAGATGCAATATATGTTAAAAAGAATTTTTCTAAAATGAGTTTTGAAGAAAAAAATTGAATTGAATTAAGTTTAATCAACTAAAACTATTGATTTTATTATTAGAAACGAAATACAGTAACTTTCGAAAATTTCTAACATATAGCTCATACTGTATTTTGAAGCATGTTAGTGGTTTTCAAAAGGATTAAATTATACGGCTAAAAATTAAGTAAACAGAATTTTTACGAAAAAATTAGAAAATCATTATTATTATTTTCTAAACAAAATACTATCAATTTTTAGTAAAAATAGGCAATTAAGATAGAAAATATGTCCAAAAGACAGTATACGGTATGAAAAATATTTTACGTAGTTTAAACGTATTATTTATTATTTCTGTTTATTTAAACAGTAAATTTTAATGGATTTGGACAAGAAAATGATTTAAAAATCGTACGCGATTGAGAAAACGTATTAAAAACTCTATGCGATTTTAAAAACAGAAAAATAAATTTATGCAATTTAAAAACGTTTGTAGAAATGACGAGATTGTGAAAACGCGATAAAATTTCTACACGATTGACCAAAATGGTATTTTCTGTATTTTTCTGCTGTCGGGCTATGAGGTGAACCCGTACAGGCTTTGGAACAGTATTTGTCCGGTGGGACTTACTGTATCTTTTTATCTTTGAGGATATATTTTTATTGAGGGTATTCTGGTAATTTATCATATATTGAGTTTATGCCAATTTTTGGTGGATTGGTTGATGAGGTGAATCACATCGTGTTGTCGATGCGATAAACGTAGTGTGGTTCATTGTCTTTATGAACTTGGAGACGTTAGTGTACGGGATCCCATATATGGACAGTCGATCGCTCCGCTGGGCCGTGATAACCGATAGCACACTAATGGACTCGACAAGCACTATTTTTAATTGAGATTTCGTAAAGTCTAATAGTACATTGCCTGTAGTGCCACAACATGAGACCGTGAACTACACCATGCCTTGGATGATGGATTCCATGTGACGTGGGGCTATAGACGCAACGTGAGACCGCGGAATAGTTTGGTTAGGCAGCCGTGGTACTAATAGATTTTGCGGGTCATTCTCTCTCTGATATTTGTATGTGTTTAGCTCCATGGAGTAGGATCGTGTCATATTATATATGGTTATATCTTGGATATTATTTTATTTTATCTGTTTATTTTATTTGGTTATTATTATGATAATTGGTATATTTCTTATTTTATTTTATCTGTGGTATTATTTTATCTATGATATTGTCTTATCTATGATATTATTTTATCCGTGATAATATGTGTTGTTGTGATACCATCCTGTTATTAATTAATGTTATAGCTTTTCATATTGCATGAACTGTATATCTGTTGTTTGTCGTTTTCTTATTTGCCATGTTTATGATGATTTTAGATTGTCTTACCTCTTTATTGTATATGTTTTCTGTATATTTATTTACGTGGTAAAGAGTTTGAGGAAGAGGAACAGCCTCTTGAGATTTTGTATCCTGAAGAGGAAGAGGAGCAGCAAGCTGAAGACCAGTATGACGACCAAGAACCATCTGATCATCCATATCCATTGGACTGATTTATTTGGGTATGGCGGTGCCAGGATTTTTGGGTTTCGTGACACTCGAGTTTCACAGTGGATCATTAGCTTGGCATCTGCGGGGAGACAGAGACTCTGTGACTTACGTGGGACGGTTGACTGTGTCCATACGACTTACGTTTGATGGAGAGCCAGTGATGACGACTACTGTGTTTCTGCACTTAGAGTTGCCTTTATCTCTTAGGCGTCATTGGGGTGGTGTGTCCACTGAGCCTAGTGAGATGACTATCGTATCGACTGCGCGGTCTCGTTTCTGCCGAGTGTCGAGGCATCCTGGATATTTATCTTCTGATGAGTTTCCTGAGAGTGATCCATCAGAGGATTAAATGTTTATGATGTGTGTTTTGGGCGCGTCTGCGTATGTATATATTGACTCTTTACTGTTTTTGTTTAAATATTTGTAGTTGTAGTTGTGAATTATTTGTATAACTTATAACTTGGACCATATGTATATTATGAGTGATGTTGTTCTGTTTATTTTATGTTTTCACGTTATTTTATTTAATAATATTCTGTTTAACAGGATTTATTTTACAACCTGTATTAGTACGTAATAAATGTTTTACAACTTGGGTAGATTTTATTTATTTTTTTTCTTTATATATGTGACATCCCCACAAGGGTGTTACACCAATCACATATAATTCATATTCAACATCAATACTTCAAGAACAATCAATTAAATCATTTGCAAAAGTGATAAAATAAAAATAGGTAAATCTTAAAACCATTTTGTTAATCCAAACTCCATCAAGATTTATGTCAAAATACAAGTTTGAAACTCAAGTTTAAATCTATAAACTAAACATATAACGTCACCAAATAAATTCGCTTTTCAAATCTCAATCCAAATCTTAAAGGAGAGAGAGTAAGATGAAAAAACAGGGAAAACACTGCTACCTTACTCTATCTTGATTTCTTTCCCTTTATCATTCCTTTTTCTTTCTCTTTGTTGGCTTGATTCCTCCTCCTTGTCTTCCTTTTCCCTTTGTTTCTCACTTCCTTTCTTTGTTGCTAATTTTGGTAATGAGAGAAATGAGAGAATGATAGATAAGAGAAAGTAACAGGTGAGCGAGAGAAAGATGAATGAAAAAGTCAAAACAAATGAGATAGGAAGCAGGTAAAGAGGCAGTGGAGGAAAATAAAAAGGATGGAAAAATGAGATCCAGTTGGAAACTTTATATCTTTTAAGGATATTTTAATCTTCTAGTAATGAATTTTCTAACCTTCATAGTTATTATTGAAAATTGTAGGATTTCATTCAATTCTCAGTTTCATTATTCACCAATTAGCTTTATATACCTTTATCAGTTACTAAGCTTCATTATTCATCCTTAAGTTAAGTTAAACCTGTGGAATTGAATTAAGAGGCTTTAAGGTGTTCAGTTTAATATTTTTCCACTTACAGATTAATCTTCATCTTCTCTTTAGCATCTGCTCAAAGTCTTATAATCTTCTAAGCTACTTTTTTTGCTTAATTTGGCCTTTAAACACTCATTTAGTGTTACTAAAAATGCCAAATCAACTCATTTAACCTTCTAAAAATTACTACAACTTATCTAAACTATTTATGACTTAGAAATAAACTTTCCTTATTTATATCAATCATTTCAGCTATTTATAATAAAATCGTAACTATTACTCATATTCAGTATTATAGATTTATACTCAAACTATTCCAAAAGAATTCCAAAAGATTAACAGAATTATCAACTAACTTATAGCAATGTTTTGAGCTACTATAACTCTGATTAGGACTATTAAGTTAGAGAGGATGTTACATGAAACACATAGAGAAAGAAACTTGCAAAGGTAACTTCAGAAGTTCTCTAAATCATAAGCTATCATCAAATATCATTTAAGCCCATTTACAAGCATAATTTAGGTTGATATATATAATGTAAATCATGTATGACATTATCAACCATGCAATGTTAGCTCTGACAAGAAGGCATGAAGCACATATGTACTTGAATCCAAAAATATGGTTTAAGCATTTTAAGGCATGATTCAAGTTTATCAAGAAACACATGATCATCATCAAAACTTATATAGGCATATTAGGCAAACAATGATCATGTTAGGCATGTTATGTCAAGTAAGAAATTCTAGTATGCACACATGATTCAAGTTTCTTACATTGAAGTTCAAAGACAAGTTCAAGACACAAGATGAATCATTTACTTCTTGTTTTCAAGATATGAACATATCAAACAATTTCAATATAACTTTTAACTTTCCAATCTCCAAGTAAGTATATAAGACAATTATGTAACAAAGAGAAATGATTAGAACTACTTATGAGCATGTGAATTTCCATATTTGAACAAAGAGAATTAGTCACAAGCTCAAGAACAAAGATATTACCATAAAACATGTCATTCCAAACAAAGTGTGTACATATCTAGCATGTTAGCATATGTAAAGACACTTTCAAGACACAATGCTAGAAAAGCACAACTTAAGGCATGTTAAGGCATAAAAACAACTCTCTACTTCTCCAAATATCACATGATATTCAATTTAAAGCATAAGCAAGGATAAGAGATTAATGTCACCAAAAGTGTACTCTTTGAATTTTTGTAGGTGACTCCAACTTCCATGCTTCAAGGCTCCTTGAGAATGTTGTGGCTCTTTATGTCATTCTTTTTATGTTTACATCACTCTTGGAGAACTTAGACCATTTCAATTTTTTTGAATCTCAAGTAGCATAGTTATATTTCACTTCAATGTATGCTTGAGCTAATAGTAACCCTACAACACAATTCATAGTACTTTCTTTGGTATCCACCAATTTTGGATCCATAGGTGTTAGTCATTGATTATTAATCCATTATGCTCCTATAAAGATCAATTTTCTCATAGTATGTAAATTGAGCACAACAAATTAAATAATCAATTACCATTAAGCACATAACCAATAGCATGCTTACTTTCATGATATATAGACAATTTAAAGCATAGAAAGCATACATAGTCATAGAATACCCTATTATCAAGAAATATGCAAGATAGTGAGCAAAGGGTGTAACAAGAATGAATATAATCATGTGCTACATATAATATTTAACTTTTACTAAGTACACATGATTCTATCAATCACTTAAGGCCTACAAGGAATATACCTCAAATTCATTGACTTTACAAGTGAATGTGCATAAGAGGTAAAAGCTTTTGATACCTTGGCCTTGGTAATCAAGTAAACTATTTTCCTTACCCATTGCTTCTCTTTTGGTGTTTTGATCATTGCAAGTTCCATATTATTCATGTGAGAAGTTTCAGTTGAAGAATCCTTGCCTTCATGACCAAGATGTCTACCATTGGATTTTGGAAGCATTCTCCGTGATGACTCCTCTTTCCTTTGGCTAATTAGTTCATCCTTTTGAGAAATTTTCTGCATAGTTGAAATACTAGGAGGACTTTTTGGTACCCACTTCATCTTGGGTCCTTGAATGTTAGTACTAAGGCCTTTAAGATCTTTAGGAACCTATACCATATTATTTCCCACATAATGATTTCTTCTATAATTGCACAAATGAGAAATATGTCCTAAATGACCATAATAATTGCAAACAATTGAATTCAATGATAGCTTGGTCCTTTGAAGATCATCTTTGGAAAGCTTAAGTCTTTTGTTATTTTTACATTCTAAACAATATCTGCCATAAGCCTTGCTTGAATTTTCATGTGGAATAACATTAATTTTATTCTCATTAACAAGCATAGAATGTAAGTAATTAGAATCATTAGCTTTGGCAAATTTGAAAGATAAGTCTCTAACTTGATTTTCTAAATCAATGCACTTTTCACAAGAAGTTGAGGTTTCACATTTCAAAGACATTTCCTTATCAAGAAAAGCATATTTATTTTTTAAAGTCTTGATTTCATTTTCAATGGAGGAAATGTTTTCCAAATAAGATAAGTTTTTCTTTTCTAAAAACAATAAGTCATCATACAATTCATCATATACATTGAAGCTCATCATAGGAAGGACTATAATCTAATTTAGGATTATTTACCTCAAAGTCCTTTTTAGCCATATAAGAAGTAATATCAATTTCTAGCATACGTGGCTTTTTAACTCCAATCCTTGCGCATTGGATTCATTATTTTTTCAAGGATGGACTTGATTTTCCTATTGGATGCTTTGGTTTGCCCATTTGTTTGTGAAGGGTAGGGAGTGGATGTAACACCCTAAACTTTTGGGGTATTACCGTTGAGTCTCGAATGTACTGTTTGATGTTTTTCAACTTTAGGATAAATGACCGTTGTGTCCTTTTTGTACTGTTTGTTGTTTTTCTGTATGAATTACTGCTTTATAATACTGTTTGTTATTTTATTTAAACTTTTTGTGTGATTTGCTCGGGACAGAAAATAATATTTTTCGGTAGGGAAATCTTATTTTAATTATTCGAGGGGGATCTTACTAAACCCAATTCTGAATGATACGGTTAGTAATCTTTTAATTTTTAGGATTTAACTGTAAAATAAAATAATTTTATAATATTATAATATTATTTTATTAGTCAGTACAAATAAGCGGTAATGGACCCGAAAATATTTTGCGGGACCCACGTTTAGTAAAAACTTAATAGGATTAGTAGCTTAATTAAACATCATTAGTGGTGGAACATTCAAGAGCATGTGACTAAGCATGTGACAAGGCTTAATGACAAGGCTTAGTGACTAGGCTTAGATTAACCAATGAGAGCAAAGCTTGGTGACCAAGTTTTAATCCTCACCATTCATCAATCCTAAGGCTTGGATGGAGCCAACCTAATGGACACCTCCCTTGCCCTTGATGTCTACGGCCAAGTGCCTTTGGAGAGCCAAAAATCACTTAATTTCCTAACACTTTCTCTCTTCTCTCTCTTCCAAAAATACCAAACTCCATTGGTGATTTCTTGAAGCACCATTCGGCCAAACACCATTCTTCACCATCCAACCACCCAAAATTTCTTCTAACCAACTTTTCTAAACCTAAACACAATTCTAAGAACATCTCTAGTTGAGAGTTCTTGCAAAATCTTTCATCTTGAGCTTGAAAAACTACTTTGAAGATTCTACCTTGAAGGTGAAAATATTTGTTTTTCATTTCTAAGTTCTTTTTCAAAGTTCTAAGCCATGATTGATCCATGGTTTAAGCTTTCTTTCATGATTATAACTTATAGAATTTTTGTTTAAGCTTGATAGGCGTCTTGGAGGGTGAAAACCGAAACCCTAGAAAGGAGTGAAAGAGTATTTGTCTTCATTTAAGGTAAGAGGAAGACTTAAATCTTATCATCCTTGGGTGGTGATAAGAAGATGGAAATTGTTTGTGATTGTAGAATCCATAAGGATTCATTTGTGTGCTTGTTAATAGTTTTCCTATTTGTGATTTGTATTAATATGCATGTCTACAAGCTTTAAAAATATTGTATGTGTTAGAAATGCATGTGTAAATAGTAGGATGTGAACAACATGTCTAGGATTGCATGAGTGTTCCAAAGAACACACTACTAAGGCTCACGGCCTCAATCAAAAAGGAGAACCAAAATGTTCTCATCAATTTTCTAAGAGTGTGATTTAATTAACCTAGGAAAATTAACAAGATGCAAAATTGTTTAGAGCAAGAAAAATGAATGTAGAGATCTAATGATAATTTTAAGTGTTTCGGCCAACATGCGAAAGCCAAGGATTTATGATTTCTAAAATCATTTCTAAACCATTTTCAATCAAAAAGAAGCAATATATGTTAAAAATAATTTTTCTACAATGAGTTTTGAAGAAATAAATTGATTAGATTAAGTTTAAGAAGCTAAAACCAATGATTTTAGTGGTTAAAAGTAAATACAGTAGCTTTTGTAAAATTTCTAATGTAGAGCTCATATTATATTTTGAAGTACGTTAGTAGTTTTCAAAAGTGTAATTAAATGGTTATAATATAAATAAAAGGAATTTTTACCAAAAACTTAGAAAATCATTATTATACATTTTCTAAACAAAATACTGTCAAATTTTTGCTAAAAACAGACAAATAAGATAGAAAAGTTAGCAAATATAATTTATACGGTATGAAAAATATTCTACGTAGTTTAAACGTATTAAATATTATTTCTATTTATTGAAACAGTAATTTTTAAGGAATTCAGACAAGAAAATAATTTAAAAATCTTACGCGATTGAGAAAATGTTTGAAAAACAGTACGCAATTTTAAAAACAGTAAAATATATTTACGTGATTTAAAAGCGTTTGTAAAAGCGATGAGATTTTGAAAACGTGATAAAATTTCTACGCGATTGACGAAAACAGTAAGTTTTTACTGTCGGGCCAAAGTGGTGGACCCGGACAGATTGTGGAACAGTACTGTCAGGTGGGACATACTGTATATATATGCGATTTGCCAGTGAGGGCATATTCGTAATTTTTGCCAGTGAGGGCATATTCATAATTTTTTTTATCATGCATTGCGTTGTGCCAATTTGGTTGATAATTGGTGGATTGATTGACGAGATGAATAACATCGTGTTGTCGGTGTGATAAGCGTAGTGTGGTTCAACTTGAATGAACTTGGAGACATTAGTGTGTAGATTATTCCATTTGTGGACAGTTGGTCGCTCCTCTGGGCCGTGGTAACTGGTAACACACTAATGGACTCGACATACACTATACTTAATCAAGATCTTGTGAAGTCTATTAGTGCAAGCCTGTAGTGACACGACGTATGATAGTGTGCTACACCACTACTTCTTTTTTTTTTTTTTTTACGGTGGGCTATAGACGCAACGTGAGACAAATGGAATAATTATTGGGTGGTCGACGGTACTAATAGATTTTGCGGGTCGTTCTCTCGATGTCTGTATTTTTAGCTCCATGGAGTAGGGTTGAGTCACATTTCATATATTTATGTGTTATACATTTTAATGTTATTTATTTGCTCTATTTTATCTATCTGTATCATTTTAATGTTATTTATTTGCTTTATTTTATCTATATGTATCATTTTATTTATCTGTACCATTTTATTCATATGTACCATTGTATGTTGTTGTATTGAGTTTCTGTATTATTTAATATTATGATTTATGTTATTATAGTATGCTATATTGTATGAACTATTTATGCTGTTGTATTGTCGTTTTCTTATTTTACCATGTTTGTGGTGATATAGATTGTCTTACCTCTTTCGTGTATGTGTTATCTGTATATTTTAAATTATGTGATAAAGAGTTTGAGGAAGAGGAACAACCTCTTGAGTGTGAGTATCCCGAAGAGGAGGAGGAGCAGCAAGCCGAAGATCAGTTCTACGATCAAGAACCATCCGATCATCTGTACCCATTGGATTGATTGTGTGGATATGGCGCTACCAGGATTCTTTGGATTAGTGCAACTGGAGTTTCACGGAGGCTCTGAAGCCTGGCGTCTGTGAGAGGATAGAGACTCGGTGACGTACGTAGGGCGTCTGATTGTGACCATACGTACGGAGTTTGATGGAGTACCGATCTTTTCTACCTTGCTGTACCTACATGTGGAGTTGCCGCTATCTCTTAGGCGTCATTGGGGCGGTATGTTTGATGCGCCTAGTGAGATTAGCAGCGTGTCGACTGCACGGACCCGTGTCCGTAGAGGGTCGAGGCATCCTGGATATTTATCACCTGAAGTTTCATCTGAGAGTGATCCTTCAGAGGGTTAGATATTTATGATGTGTACTTGGGCGCGTCTGCGTTTGTATATTTTGACTTTTACTGTTTTGTTTACTGTTTTAGTTTAAATATGGATAGTTGTAAATTATTTGTATAACTTATAACTAGAACCATATGTATATTATGTGTGATGTTAGTTTGTTTATTTTGTGTTTCTGCGTTATTTTATTCAATACTATTCTGTTTAACAAGAAGAATTTTACAACCCGCAATATTATGTTACAAATGTTTTACAACTTGGGTAGATTTTATTTATCTTTCTTTTATTTTATTTATATATGTGACATCCCCACAAGGGTGTTACAGTGGAAGTCCGGTGCACCACACCATATTTCTTCAAGAGAGCCTCAAATGTTCTACTGTAAAAATGTGTCCCTTGATCACTAATAATGGCCCTTAGAGTTCCAAACCTGAAAAAAAGATAGACTTCACAAAATTCACAATAATTTTAGAGTCATCAGTTTTGGTGGCCTTTGCTTCTACCCATTTAGATACATAATCAACATCTAGAAAAATGTACAAGAAACCAAATGAGGGAGGGAATGGTCCCATAAAATCAATTCCCCAAACATCAAAGATTTCCATAAAAATTATCGGAGTTTGAGGCATTTGATTTCTAGGACCAATATTACCTATTCTTTGACAATAGTCACAAGATTTACAGAAGTTGTAAGCATCCTTAAAAAGTGTAGGCCAATAGAAACCATTGTCGAGCACTTTGTTGGTTGTCCTCTTCATGCCAAAATGATCTCCACATGCATAGGTGTGACAAAAAGAGAGTATGGAGTGAGTTTCGGAATTCGAAATGCACCTCCTAATCACTTGATATGCACAATGCTTTTAGAGGTAAGGATCATCCCAGATGTAATATTGCAATCACTCTTAGTTTATCCTATTGTGCTTTGTTTAAGCCCTCCGGAAAGTCCTTGGTGGCCAAGTAGTTGGTAATATCAGTATACCAATGAATTGTAGTCTCGGTGGCCATGAGATTCTCATCCAGAAAACTTTCCTTGATGGGAATCTCCTCTTCCTTGGTCACCAACCTACTCAAATGGTCTGCCACCAAGTTTTTGCTCCCTTTTTTGTCTCTAATCTCCAAGTCAAACTCCTGCAGCAGTAAAATCCATTGGAGCAATTTAGACTTCGCTTCATTCTTCATAAGTAAGTACTTCAAAGTTGTATGATCAGAAAAAATAATTACTTTAGATCCAATTAAATATAATCTGAATTTTTCTAAAGCAAAAACTATTGCTAGAAGTTCTTTTTCTGTTGTAAAGTAGTTGAGCTGAACATCACTTAGGGTCCTTGATGCATAGTAAATAGCATAAGGCATCCTATCAACTCGTGGTCCTAGGACAACCCCTACCGCAAAGTCACTAGCATCACACATCAACTCGAATGGTAGTGTAACGCCCCAATTTTTAGAAAATATTCTGAATGTACTGTTTTCTGTTTTTCATGCTTTTGTATGAATGACCGCTGTGTCCCTATTTTTCTGTTCTTGAATTTTGTATGAAAACAACTACGATAATACAGGTTCAAATTTTATTTGATCGTTTTACGTAGTTTGCTTTCGAGACAAGAAAAATAAAAATTTTTCTAAGCTACTTGTATTAATTTTTCTGAAAGATATACACTAAATAATACTTCTTGGATATTTTATTTGAACGTTTTGGACGATTACCTACGTTGTGGGAAAAAAGCGGGAAAATGACCGTTACGTCCCGAACGTCTTGTTTTTACTGTTTTTGTCTGTTTTTAATTGTTTTCTTCTCGATTTAGTGCCGAAAAATACCGTCTGTGATTTTATATGAACTTTTTGGGTGATTTGCTCGAGCGGAAAATAATATTTTCCTGGCCGGGAAAATCTTATTTGATTATTTAGAATTGGGGGGATCTTACTTAACCCGATTCTCGAATGAGACTAAAAATAATCTTTTAATTTTTAGGATTTAATCACAAATAAAATAATTTTATATTATTATAATATTATTTTATTAGTCAAGATGTTTTAGTGACAATGTGGACCCTAAATATTTTGCGGGACCCACAATTAGCGAACGGTTAGATCGGTAGCTTAATTAATCACCGTAAGCTGTAGAACTTTCCAGAACAGTGACTCACTAGTGACTCAAAGCAGAGCATTTATTACGCAAAGGTGACTAAGCCATGTGAGTCACCGGGAACCAACCAATGAGAATTAGGCTTGCTCACCAAGGCTTGATCTTAGCCTTTGATTCATCCAATGGCTTGGATGAAGCCAAGCAAGGTGCCCACCTTGCACCCCACATCAAGTTCACGGCCAAGAGGCCTTAGGAGACAAGAATCACTTTCATCTTCATCACTTTTCTCTCTTCTCTCTCATCAAGAACCCTAGCCACCATTCTTGCCCATTTTCTTCACCATATTCGGCCAAGCTCATTTCCTAACCATCCAACCATCCAAAAATTTTTCTAACCAAGTTTCCTTAATCTAAACACCATTCTAAGAACCTTTGTAGTTGGAAGTTTCTTCAAATTCTTCCATCTAAGGCTTGGAAACCAACCTTGAAAGTTTTACCTAGAAGGTGAAATTTCATGCTTTTCTTTTCTCTCTTTTTTTCAAAGTTCTAAGCCATGATTTTTCCATGGTTTAGCTTCTTTTTCATGGTTAGTAACATGTAGGTTTTGTTTGAAATTTTTAGGTGTTTGGTGGAGTGAAAACCGTGACCTAGGAGGTGAGAAAGCAAGCTTTTTGTCTTCATTTAAGGTAAGAGGAAGACAATTCTTATCATCCCTTGATGGTGGTAAGAAGATGGGTTGTTTGTAGAATCCATAAGGATTCGGTTGTGGTGTGTTTATTGATGTGTATTTGTTAATTTTTGTGGTTGCTAGTAGCTTAAGTGTTATGTGTTAGTAGCTTTCTTATTTGGTAATTGTAATAATTTTGCATGTCTAATAGCTTTTGATTGTATGTCTATAAGCTTTAAATTAGGTTTATGTGTTAGAAATATTTTGCATGTGTTAGAAATATTTTGCATGTGTTAGAGATATAAATGCATGTGTTAGAATTGTATGATAAGGTTTAGGATGTGAATAACATGTGTAAATTTGCATGAGTGTTCCAAAGAACACATCCAATAGCTCACGGCAATGCCAAAATGTGAGGACCAAAATGTTCTCTTCATTTTTCCTAAAGTGCAACTTAATTGATTAGGAGAAATAAGAAGGTTTTAAATGGTTTTGATCAAAGAAAAGGAATTTATAAATCAAATGGTAAAAATTTAGTACATTTTGGGCCAACATGCCTAAAAGATTTATTTGATTCATAATCATTACTTTATAACATGATTTAATGAATTTAGATAAGATAATACCTTTGACATGATTTAGAAATCAAATGAAAAAGTTTTAACAAAATTCGCCAACATGCCACTATAGGTAATTATGATTTCTAAAAACTTGATTCCAAACCTTTTTCAATCAAAAAGAAACAATACAAGTTAAGAAGAAATTTTCTATAATGATTTTTGAAAGAACCAATTGATTAGAAGTAAGTTTAAAGGGTTAAAATTCATAAGTTTATCATTAGGAAGGAAATACAAGAATGTTAAGAAATTTTCTAACATATAGCTCACTTTAGGTTTTGAAGCATGTTAGAGATTTCAAAAAGAATTTAATGAAATGGTTAAATAATTAGGTAAATAGAAATTTTATGAAAAATTTAGAAAACCATTATTATAAGTTTATAAACAAAATACTGTCAATTTTTAGTAAAAATGAACCTATAAGATAGTAACAATATCCTAATGACAGTATGCGGTATGAAAAATTATTCAACGTAGTTTAAATGTACAAAGTACTATTTCTATCTGTTTAAACAGTAATTTTAAAGGCATTCGAATAAGAAAATGATTTAAAAATCCTACGCGATTGAGAAAACGTATTAAAAATGCTACGCGATTTTAAAAACAGAAAAATATCCTTACCCGATTTTTAAACGTTTGTAAAACGACGAGATTTCAAAAACGCGATAAAATTTCTACGCGATTGACCGTTACTATATTTAATTTTCATTGTCGGGAAAATGTGAACCCGCATGTGCTTTTGAGGTTATTTCATTTGTCGGGAAAATGTGAACCCGCATGTGCTTTCGCCATTGAGGGTATATTTTTATCTTGAGGGCATTTTCGTAATTTCATATATTTGGAATTATGTTTTGTCTTTATACCAATTTTTGGTGTTTTGGTTGATGAGACGAATCACATCGTGTTGTCGATGCGATAAGTGTAGTGTAGTTTATTGTTCTAATAAACTTGGAGACTTTAGTGTACGGGATCCCACATGTGGACAGTTGGTAGCTCCGCTGGGCCGTGGTAAACCGATAGCACACTAATGTACTCGACATTCACTATATTTAATCGAGGTTTGTAAAGTCTAGTAGTACATTGCCTATAGTGCCACAACGGAGATCGTGAACTATACTACGCCCGGATGGTGGATTCCCAAAGTGTCGTAGGCTATCGACGCAACGTGTGATCGCGTAATAGTTGGTTGGGCAGCCGTGGTACTAATAGATTTTGCAAGTCATTCTCTCTGATATCTGTTTGGGTTTAGCTCCATGGAGTAGGGTTGTGTTTTGGTGTATTTGATTATATCTTGGATAATATTCCATTTTTCTCTATTTATCTTTATCTGGTAACATCTTGGATGTTTTTACATTTTCTCTATTTGTATTTATCTCGATAATTTTTATGTTAGTTGTCTATTTCTTATCTTATTTTATCCGTGAGATTGATTTATCTCGTGTGAATTTCTTTATTTGTGTTATATCCGTGATGTTCGAAACACTAGGATATTTAATATGTATTATCGTTATAGCTTATTCGTATTGTATGAACCGTGTAGTAGTTATTTGTCGTCTTCTTATTTGCCATGTTGTGATGATTTTATGTTGTCTTACCTCTTTATTGTATGTGTCTATTGTCTATTTATTTTATGCGGTAAAGAGTTTGAAGAGGAAGAAGAGGAACAACCTCTTGAGATCGTGTACCCCGAGGAAGAGGAAGGTCGGCAAGCCGACGATCGCTTTACGAGCAAGAACCATCCGATCATCCATACCCTCTGGATTGATTGTGTGGGGATGGCGACGCCGCATTTTGGGATTCATAGAGCCGGTATTCCATGGAGGTGATCCGGCTTGGCATTTACGAGGAGATCGTGCTTCTGTTACCTATGCTTTGGACGTATTACCGTGATTCTACGTCATCAGTTTGATGGAGATCCGATTGCGACGACGACATTATTTCTGCACTTAGAGTTACCCTTATCCATTAGGCGTTATTGGGGTGCTGAAAACCCCGAGCCTAGTGAGATAAGCATCGTATCGACTGCGCGATCCCGTTATCGCCGTGTGTCGAGACATCCGGATATCTATCTCCCGATGATCATTTTCAGGCCCGAGAGTGATCCATCTGAGGATTAGATAACCATGATGTTTTTTTGGGCGCGTCAGCGTATGTCTGTATATATTAACTCTTTTATTGCTTTCTTTACTGTTTTTATTTAAATAGTTGTAGACTTAGTTGTAAATTATTTGTACAGTTTATAACTTAATCATATGTATATTATCAGTAATGAAGTTTTTTTTTATTTCGTATTTTCCGCATTATCTTTTTATTACATATTTCTGTCTATCATGAATTATTTTTTTTCAACCCGTAATAATTTAAACAAATATTCCGCAACTTGGGTAGATTTTATTTCTATTTATTTTATTTTCTTTTATGTGTGACATCCTCAAAAGGGTGTTACATTAGTTGGTATCGAGCCCAAGTTAGAGTCTTTGGGGTTGTGGTTGGGTCCGTTTTTGTTTGTCTTTGTGTGATTCTCTCGTGATGTTTGTGATTTATATCCTTTCGGAAATATCTAGAAGGATGTATCTAACTTTGTTTTGTTATGTTTGAAGAAAGAAGATGGCTGGTAGAGGTAGAGGACGTGCTAACGTAAATCGAGATGAGGACCCGATGTTGGTTGCTGCTGAGGCTATGCGGCAGATGGCTGAAGTGATAACTCAAAGAAAATTTGAGAGCAAATTCAACAACAAGATGCTACAGCAGATGCCCTAAATTTATCTGAATTTAGGCGTCATAATCCGCCACAATTTAGAGGCGAGGTGGATCCGGAGAAAGCGAGTCAGTGGATGCAAGATTTAGAGAGAATCTTTGAGGGGATGAGATGTACAGATGAAAAGAAAGTAACTTATGCTGTTTTCATGCTGAGAGGAGATGCAGAACATTGGTGGAGAGGAATCCGCCGAGTGTTGCAAGTGAAGGGACTGAGATCACCTGGGAAGTGTTTTCTAATACTTTTCTGGATAAATATTTTCCTGCGAGTGCTAGGCATGCCAAGGAAATGGAATTTCTTGGTTTGCGACAGGGGAATATGACGGTGAATGAGTATGCCACAAAATTTGAGAGTTTGTCTCAATTCTCAGATTATGCTCAGACACGACAAGATGATGTGTGGAGATGCGGGAAATTTGAATCGGGTTTAAGGGTGGAACTGAAACGAGGAGTGGTATCTTTGAGGATGACTCGCTTTCATGCTTTGGTGGATGCTTGTGCTCGACTTGAAGAGTTGGAGCCATCTAGAGATCAAAGGAATCGAATTTTGGACCGACAAGGTTCCGAGAGAGGTGGAGGTAGTAATGCCAATCGGTTTCATCGTAAGCCGTATACCGGCCAACAGAAGTCAATCTCAACGACCATCCGTTAGTGGAAGTGCAAGTGGTAGTGGAGTGGACGCAGGGTGGCGTTTACGCCAACATGTTTTAAGTGCGGGAAGAAAGGTCATATTTCTCCCGAGTGTACGATTAAAGGTGCGCTTTGTTTCAATTGTAAACAACCCGGGCACATAGCAAAGGATTGTCCACAAAGGAGAGAAAACCTGGCATTCGGTATGTTAAAGCTAATCAGCAAAAATCTGGAAGTACTCAACCGAGATCCGGAGGACGAGTGTATACAATGATGGGATCTGAAATTTCTAAGTCTGATGATCTTATTCAAGGAGAAGGAGACATTGGAGGTAACCTTCTGACTGTCTTGTATGACTCGGGTGCTACCCACTCGTTTATTGCATATGATTGTGTAGAAAGGTTGAAGTTGCCCATATCTTCTCTGAATGTTATGTTGAATGTATCTACGCCAACTGCTAAACCTGTAGTTACTTCTAAGATCTGTTTGGATTGTCCAATTGTTGTGAAGGACCGTTTGTTTTTGGTTGATTTGATTTGTTTGCCTCTCATTGAGATAGATGTAATCTTAGGGATGGACTGGTTATGTTCTAACCATATCCTTATAGATTGTGCGAAGAAAACTATAGTTTTTCCTAAGGAAGAAGAGTCTGGATTCTTAACTGCTGTTAAGGTCAAGTCTTTGTTGAGAAATGGAGCGCAGGGATATCTGGTATTGTCTTCTCTAGAAGTTAAGAATGAGAAGGATGTGAATACTATTCCTGTTGTCAACGAATTTCCGGATGTTTTTCCTGAAGATGTACCTGGTTTACCGCCTGAGCGGGAGATCGAGTTCTCAATTGATTTAGTACCGGGAACAGGTCCTATCTCAATTGCACCATATCGTATGTCGCCAGTGGAGTTGGAGGAGCTGAAAAAGCAATTGGTGGAACTGTTGGAGAAAGAATTTGTACGACCTAGCGTTTCCCCGTGGGGTGCACCAAGATTTTTGGTCAAGAAGAAGGATGGAACGTCACGACTTTGTGTGGACTATCGGCAATCGAACAAGGTGACTATCAAGAATAAATATCCGCTTCCAAGAATCGACGATTTGATGGATCAATTGAGAGGAGCCGTGATATTTTCCAAGATAGATCTACGATCGTTTATCACCGGTTCGTGTAAAAGGGGAAGATGTGCCGAAAACTGCTTTTCGAACTCGTTATGGACATTATGAGTATCAGGTAATGCCATTCGGGGTGACGAATGCTCCTGCTATATTTATGGATTATATGAACAGAATATTTCGTCCATATCTAGACAGATTTGTCGTTGTCTTTATCGATGACATTCTGATCTATTCTCAATCGAAGGAAGAACATGCTGAACATCTGAGTGTTGTTCTTCAGATTTTGAGGGAGAAGCAGTTGTATGCGAAGTTGTCTAAGTGTGAGTTCTGGTTGGAAGAAGTTCAATTTCTTGGACACGTAATTTCTAAAGAAGGTATAGCGGTGGACCCATCGAAAGTGGAGACTGTTTTACAGTGGGAGAGACCTAAGACAGTAACAGAAGTTCGAAGTTTTGTTGGACTTGCTGGTTATTATCGGAGATTTATCGAAGGTTTTTCCAAGATTGCTGGACCGCTTACACAACTAACGAGGAAAAGTCAAGCTTTCGAATGGACAGAAGAACGTGAAGCTAGTTTTCAAGAGTTGAAGAAGAGGTTAACAACTGCGCCGGTGTTAATCCTACCAGATTCGACGAAATCTTTCGATGTGTATTGTGACGCTTCTTATCAAGGACTAGGATGCGTGTTGATGCAAGACCGGAATGTGGTGGCGTATGCTTCTCGACAATTGAAGATTCATGAGAAGAATTATCCTACGCATGATTTGGAATTGGTTGCGGTAGTTTTTGCTTTGAAGATATGGAGACACTTTCTCTATGGAGCAACGTTCAACATTTTCAGTGATCACAAGAGTTTGAAGTACTTGTACGACCATAAGGAGCTGAATATGAGGCAAAGAAGGTGGTTGGAATTTCTGAACGATTACGATTTTCAACTTTTATACCATCCTGGTAAGGCGAATGTCGTGGCCGATGCTTTGAGCAGGAAAATTATTAGTGTTTCTGCTCTAATGATCAAGGAAAAGGAACTCATTGAACAGTTTAGAGATGAGTGGTCATTTGTTGAGTTGAAACCAGGGAAGATCTGTATTAACATGGTTACTATCTCGAGCGAGCTGATGGAAGACATAAAGGAAAAGCAAAATGCCGATAAATTTTTGCAAGGAATAAGGGAGCGAGATGAAACAAGGCGAGACACTAGAGTTCAAGGAAGGAACCGATGGAATTCGAGATTTCGGGGTAGAGTCTGTGTTCCTCGTAATCGAGAGTTGAGAAGATATATTGTGAAACATGCCCATACTAGTTCGGTGAGTATGCATCCGGCATAACAAAGATGTATCAAGACTTGAAGAAGTTATTCGGTGGCATGGAATGAAGGGTGATGTTGTTAGATGCGTGTCAACTTGTCTAGTTTGTCAAAAGTCGAAAGTTGAACACCAAAGACCACAGGATGTTGCAACCATTATCGATTCCGAATGGAAATGGGACAACATTTCTATGGATTTCGTTCTTGGTTTGCCAAAGACAAGGAGAGGTCATGACGCAATATGGGTTATAGTCGATAGACTTACGAAATCACTCATTTCTTACCAATCAATATTAAATATTCATTGGAAAGATTAACCCGATTGTACATCGTGAAATTGTCGGACTACATGGTGTACCGACAAGTATAATTTCGATCGTGATCCGAGGTTTACGTCAAGATTTTGGCGAAGTCTCAAGAAGCTAGCTGGGAACTAAGTTACGACCGAGTTCAACGTATCATCCGCAGGTGACGGTCGACGACGAAAAAGAACTATACGATCTTTGGAGGATTTATTGCGTGCTTGTGTTTTGGAACAACGGGGAAGTTGGGATGAATTTTTATCTTTGATAGAATTCACCTACAACAATAGTTTTCACGCAAGCATCGGAATGGCACCTTATGAAGCATTGTATGGAAGACGATGTCGAACGCCGTTATCTTTGGTATCAAGATGGAGAAAGTATGATCGTTGGACCGGAGCTTGTACAACAAACTACGGATAAAGTCAAGATGATACAAGAGAAGATGAGGACGACGCAAAGCGGACAAAGAGTTACGCGGATAAGCGAAGACGACCTCTTGAATTTGAGGAGGGTGAGCATGTGTTTCGAGAGTTACTCCTACGACCGGTGTCGGAAGAGTAATTAAGTCTAAGAAGCTTACTCCTAAATTCATTGGACCATATCGATTATCCGACGTATTGGCCCCGTAGCATATCGAGTTGCTTTGCCGCCGTTTCTATCCAATTTGCATGACGTGTTTCATGTGTCTCGCCACGGAAGTATATGCCGATCCGACACATGTTATACAAATCGGATGACGTACGCTTAAAGGAGAATTTGACTTACGAAACTTTACCCGTCGGGATAGAGGACGAGAAGGTAAAGCGACTTCGAGGGAAGATGATCGAGTGGTGAAAGTTATATGGAATGAGGTGATGGGTGAAGCTACTTGGGAGCTGGAAGGTAAAATGAAGGATCAGTATCCTCATTTGTTTAGATGAACATCGAATTTCGAGGACGAAATTTTTATTTGTTGGGGAGAGTTGTAACGCCCCAATTTTTAGAAAATATTCGAATGTACTTGTTTTACATTTTTCATGCTTTTGTATGAATGACCGCCGTGTCCCTATTTTTCTGTTCTTGAATTTTGTATGAAAACAACTACGATAATACAGTTCAAATTTTATTTGATCGTTTTACGTAGTTTGCTTCGAGACAAGAAAATAAAAATTTTTCTAAGCTCTTTTGTATTAATTTTTCTGAAAGATATACAACTAAATAATACTCTGGATATTTTATTTGAACGTTTTGGACGATTACCTACGTTGTGGGAAAAAACGGAAAATGACCGTTACGTCCCGAACGTCTTGTTTTTTGTTTTTGTCTGTTTTTAATTGTTTTCTTCTCGATTTAGTGCCGAAAATACCGTCTGTGATTTTATATGAACTTTTTGGGTGATTTGCTCGAGGCGGGAAAATAATATTTTCCGGCCTAGGAAAATCTTATTTGATTATTTAGAATTGGGGGATCTTACTTAACCCGATTCTGAATGAGACTAAAAATAATCTTTTAATTTTTAGGATTTAATCACAAATAAAATAATTTTATATTATTATAATATTATTTTATTAGTCAAGATGTTTTAGTGACAAAGTGGACCCTAAATATTTTGCGGGACCCACAATTAGCGTAACGGTTAGATCGGTAGCTTAATTAATCACCGTAAGTCGTAGAACTTTCAGAAACAGTGACTCGGCCTAGTGACTCAATGAGAGCATTTATTACGCGGTGTGACTAAGCCATGTGAGTCACCTGGGAACCAACCAATGAGAATTAGGCTTGCTCACCAAGGCTTGATCTTAGCCTTTGATTCATCCAATGGCTTGGATGAAGCCAAGCAAGGTGCCCACCTTGCACCCCACATCAAGTTCACGGCCAAGAGGCCTTAGGAGACAAGAATCACTTTCATCTTCATCACTTTTCTCTCTTCTCTCTCATCAAGAACCCTAGCCACCATTCTTGCCCATTTTCTTCACCATATTCGGCCAAGCTCATTTCCTAACCATCCAACCATCCAAAAATTTTTCTAACCAAGTTTCCTTAATCTAAACACCATTCTAAGAACCTTTGTAGTTGGAAGTTTCTTCAAATTCTTCCATCTAAGGCTTGGAAACCAACCTTGAAAGTTTTACCTAGAAGGTGAAATTTCATGCTTTTCTTTTCTCTCTTCTTTTTCAAAGTTCTAAGCCATGATTTTTCCATGGTTTAGCTTCTTTTTCATGGTTAGTAACATGTAGGTTTTGTTTGAAATTTTTAGGTGTTTGGTGGAGTGAAAACCGTGACCTAGGAGGTGAGAAAGCAAGCTTTTTGTCTTCATTTAAGGTAAGAGGAAGACAATTCTTATCATCCCTTGATGGTGGTAAGAAGATGGGTTGTTTGTAGAATCCATAAGGATTCGGTTGTGGTGTGTTTATTGATGTGTATTTGTTAATTTTTGTGGTTGCTAGTAGCTTAAGTGTTATGTGTTAGTAGCTTTCTTATTTGGTAATTGTAATAATTTTGCATGTCTAATAGCTTTTGATTGTATGTCTATAAGCTTTAAATTAGGTTTATGTGTTAGAAATATTTTGCATGTGTTAGAAATATTTTGCATGTGTTAGAGATATAAATGCATGTGTTAGAATTGTATGATAAGGTTTAGGATGTGAATAACATGTGTAAATTTGCATGAGTGTTCCAAAGAACACATCCAATAGCTCACGGCAATGCCAAAATGTGAGGACCAAAATGTTCTCTTCATTTTTCCTAAAGTGCAACTTAATTGATTAGGAGAAATAAGAAGGTTTTAAATGGTTTTGATCAAAGAAAAGGAATTTATAAATCAAATGGTAAAAATTTAGTACATTTTGGGCCAACATGCCTAAAAGATTTATTTGATTCATAATCATTACTTTATAACATGATTTAATGAATTTAGATAAGATAATACCTTTGACATGATTTAGAAATCAAATGAAAAAGTTTTAACAAAATTCGCCAACATGCCACTATAGGTAATTATGATTTCTAAAAACTTGATTCCAAACCTTTTTCAATCAAAAAGAAACAATACAAGTTAAGAAGAAATTTTCTATAATGATTTTTGAAAGAACCAATTGATTAGAAGTAAGTTTAAAGGGTTAAAATTCATAAGTTTATCATTAGGAAGGAAATACAAGAATGTTAAGAAATTTTCTAACATATAGCTCACTTTAGGTTTTGAAGCATGTTAGAGATTTCAAAAAGAATTTAATGAAATGGTTAAATAATTAGGTAAATAGAAATTTTATGGAAAATTTAGAAAACCATTATTATAAGTTTATAAACAAAATACTCTTCAATTTTTAGTAAAAATGAACCTATAAGATAGTAACAATATCCTAATGACAGTATGCGGTATGAAAAATTATTCAACGTAGTTTAAATGTACAAAGTACTATTTCTATCTGTTTAAACAGTAATTTTAAAGGCATTCGAATAAGAAAATGATTTAAAAATCCTACGCGATTGAGAAAACGTATTAAAATGCTACGCGATTTTAAAAACAGAAAAATATCCTTACCCGATTTTTAAACGTTTGTAAAAACGACGAGATTTCAAAAACGCGATAAAATTTCTACGCGATTGACCGTTACTATATTTAATTTTATTTTGTCGGGAAAATGTGAACCCGTCATGAGTTTTTGAGGTTATTTCGCTGTCGGGAAAATGTGAACCCGTACAGGCTTTCTGCCATTGAGGGTATATTTTTATCTTGAGGGCATTTTCGTAATTTCATATATTTGGAATTATGTTTTGTCTTTATACCAATTTTTGGTGTTTTGGTTGACGAGACGAATCACATCGTGTTGTCGATGCGATAAGTGTAGTGTAGTTTATTGTTCTAATAAACTTGGAGACTTTAGTGTACGGGATCCCACATGTGGACAGTTGGTAGCTCCGCTGGGCCGTGGTAAACCGATAGCACACTAATGTACTCGACATTCACTATATTTAATCGAGGTTTGTAAAGTCTAGTAGTACATTGCCTATAGTGCCACAACGGGAGACCGTGAACTATACTACGCCTGGATGGTGGATTCCCAGTGTCGTAGGCTATTGACGCAACGTGTGATCGCGTAATAGTTGGTTGGGCAGCCGTGGTACTAATAGATTTTGCAAGTCATTCTCTCTGATATCTGTTTGGGTTTAGCTCCATGGAGTAGGGTTGTGTTTTGGTGTATTTGATTATATCTTGGATCATATTCCATTTTTCTCTATTTATCTTTATCTGGTAACATCTTGGATGTTTTTACATTTTCTCTATTTGTATTTATCTGATAAATTTTATGTTAGTTGTTTATTTCTTATCTTATTTTATCTGTGAGATTGATTTATCTGTATGAATTTCTTTATTTGTGTTATATCCGTGATGTTCTGAAACACTAGGATATTTAATATGTATTACTGTTATAGCTTATTCGTATTGTATGAACTGTGTAGTAGTTATTTGTCGTCTTCTTATTTGCCATGTTGTGATGATTTTATGTTGTCTTACCTCTTTATTGTATGTGTCTATTGTCTATTTATTTTATGCGGTAAAGAGTTTGAAGAGGAAGAAGAGGAACAACCTCTTGAGATCGTGTACCATGAGGAAGAGGAAGGTCAGCAAGCCGACGATCGGTTTACGAGCAAGAACCATCCGATCATCCATACCCTCCGGATTGATTGTGTGGGGGATGGCGACGCTGCATTTTTGGGATTCATAGAGCTGGTATTCCATGGAGGTGATCTGGCTTGGCATTTACGAGGAGATCGTGCTTCTGTTACCTATGTTGGACGTATTACCGTGATTCTACGTCATCAGTTTGATGGAGATCCGATTGCGACGACGACATTATTTCTGCACTTAGAGTTACCCTTATCCATTAGGCGTTATTGGGGTGCTGAAAACCCCGAGCCTAGTGAGATAAGCATCGTATCGACTGCGCGATCCCGTTATCGCCGTGTGTCGAGACATCCGGGATATCTATCTCCCGATGATCATTTTCAGACTGAGAGTGATCCATCTGAGGATTAGATAACCATGATGTTTTTTTTTTTGGGCGCGTCAGCGTATGTCTGTATATATTAACTCTTTTATTGCTTTCTTTACTGTTTTTATTTAAATAGTTGTAGACTTAGTTGTAAATTATTTGTACAGTTTATAACTTAATCATATGTATATTATCAGTAATGAAGTTTTTTTTTATTTCGTATTTTCCGCATTATCTTTTTATTACATATTTCTGTCTATCAGGAATTATTTTTACAACCCGTAATAATTTTAACAAATATTCCGCAACTTGGGTAGATTTTATCTCTATTTATTTTATTTTCTTTTATGTGTGACATCCTCAAAAGGGGTGTTACAGTAGCACCCAATTTGGTGGCCTAATGATAGGCGCCATAGTCATCAACTCCTTGAGTTTAGTGAAAGCCTCCATACACTTCTCATCAAAATGGAAGGGAACATCTTTTTATAGTAGTGTGCAAAGGGATAAAGATATCTTAGAGAAATCCTTGATGAATCTTCGGTAGAACCTTTCATGACCAAGAAAAGAACGAATTTTCCACACACTAGTGGGCGAAGGTAAGGAACGCACAAGTTCTACCTTAGCTCTATCAACCTCGATTTCCCTAACAGAAATTACATGACCTAACACTATATCATCTTCTACCATGAAATGACATTTTTCCCAATTCAACACAAGGTTAATGTCAATGCATCTTTTTAGAACTAATTTTAAATGTTCTAAACAATTCTCAAATCCATCCCTAAACACACTAAAATCATCTATTAAGACCTCTATAATGTTCTCTATATAATTAGAAAAAATGCTTACCATACATCTTTGAAAGGTCCCTAATGCATTGCAAAGTCCAAAAGGCATTCGCCTATATGCAAAAGTGCCAAAGGGATAAGTGAAAGTGGTCTTGTCCTGATTTTTTGGAGCAATAACAATCTGATTATAACCTAATAATTCGTCCAGAAAATAGTAATGAGAATGACCAGCTAATCTCTCCAACATTTGATTAATAAAAGGCAAAAGAAAGTGGTATTTTCTAGTGGCAACATTTAATTTTCTATACTCTATACAAACATGCCACCCTATTTGTGGCCAAGTGGTAATAAGCTCATTTTCAACATTTCTTACCACAGTGATTCCAGATTTCTTTGGTACTACCTAGACCGGGCTTACCCACTTGCTATCAAAAATAGGGTAGATCACTCCCACACTTAGGAGCTTCAGTATCTCCTTCTTCACAACTTCCATCATAGGAGGATTCAACCTCCTCTGGGGATCTCTCATTGGTTTAGCTCCCTCCTCCATTAAAATTATGTGCATGCAAATGGAGGGGCTAATACCCTTAATGTCTGCTATAGTCCAACCAATGTCTGTCTTGTGCTCCTTCAAAATAGCTACCAATTTCTTCTCTTGCCCTTGGGTGAATGACTTAGCAATTATCATTAGAAGTGTTTCCTTATTTACCAAGAATATATATTTGAGATGATTAGGTAATTCCTTCAACTCATCATTAGTAACTGGTAGCTCAACAATAGAAACCTTATGTCCTTCTAAAATGGAAGAAAGCTCATGCACGGCTGCTACTATATTATGAATATCTTCACTCCATGTCTCTCTTTCATCATCTCTCTTTTCTTCCTGTAAATCTAAGATGAGTCAATACTGTATCAAAAGCATTAAAATGATTAAACTCAAAAGCTATAGAAATTAAAGAATCAAAAGCATCAAAGGAGTTAATCAAACAGGCAGATTACACATCACTCGGGTATCTCATAGCCTCAAAAATATTGAATTTGATCAATTTCTCATCAAATTTCATAGTCAACGTCCCTGAGTGCACATCATTTTTTGTCCAAGCAATCTTCAAGAATGGTCTCCTCAACAAGATAGGAGCAGAGTTGGAAGATTTATCCTCCTCCATATCTAGCACATAGAAGTCTGCCAGAAATACTAATTCATTCACCTACACTAACACATCCTCAATAACACCCTTTGGGTATGCGTTAGATCTATCAGCCAATTGAATGATAACACTAGTTAGTTCTAAAAAACCTAGATATAAATATGCATAAATGGAGTAAGGCATGACATTTATGGAAGCTCCTAAATCTAGCATTGCCCTCTCAAACCTTGTGTTACCTACAGTGCATGGTATGGTGAATGTGTCAGGATCCTTACACTTAGTTAGGAGTTTCTTTTTAATTACAACTGAAACATTTGCTCCTACTTGGACCCTCTCACTACCTTTTAACTTTTTTTGTTAGTGCCTCATTCCTTTAAGAACTTGGAGTACCTAGGTACTTGCTTAATGACATCTAACAAAGGAATGTTAACTTTCACTCTCCTAAAGGTCTCTAAGATCTCCTTATCCACTTCATCTTTCTTATTCTTAACCAATCTACTAGGAAAATGGGCCTTAGTGACATATTTAGAGAGTGGTTCAGGAATACTTATCGTAGGGGCTTTAGAGTTTTGCCCCTCCTCATCTACCTCCTTAGGCTCTGGATCTTTCTCTTTAGTGACCGGTGGAGAAGATGTAGGTTCATCTAACATCTTCTCACCTCTTAATGTGACAGCACTAGCATTTTCTATCGGATTCATTTCTGGTTGTGAGGGAAGTTTCCCAGAAAGTTAGTTCTGAACCTTGTTGATTTTTGTGGCTAACTGCCCCACTTAGTTTTGCAAGTTATTGATAGTAGCCCTTGTTTTTTTTTGTTGAAATTGAATGTTATTAGTGGACATTTGCCTTATTAACTCATCCAGTGAAGGCTCAGGTTACCTAGGAGCTTGAGCTTGTTGTTGTTGTCTCTGAGGGAAAGGTTCTTGCCTTTGTTAAAATCTTGGAGGATCATAGGCTAGAGGTTGATTTTGGGGCTGCTTGCCATAGCTCAAGTTAGGATAATCCCTCCACCCTGGATTATATGTATTAGAGTAAGGGTTGTAATTTTTGGAAGGTCCAGAATATCCCCCGGCTGCCTTTACCTCTTCATTTGTGTCCTCTTGTAGAGTGGGACACATATCAGTGGGATGTCTAGAAGAACAACAAATCCCACAAGGATTTACTGGTGCTTTCCCATTATCCATTAATCGTTGAACCATGGTGGTCAACTAGGTCATTTGTTACTGCAAACTGGTTATTTCTACCTCTTTATCTGCTCTCAATCCAGTTTCATTCCTAGTGAAGATTTGTTGAGTGTTTGTAGCCATCCTTGATATTAAGTTCCTAGCCTCTTGAGAAGTCTTATCAACCAAAACTCCTCCACTAGCAGCATCAATCATGTTACGATCTATCACTAGTAAACCCTCATAAAAATACTGAATCAGAAATTGCTCACTGATTTGATGTTGAGGGTAGCTAGCACACAATCTCTTAAATATTTCCCAGTAGTCACAAAGTGATTCCTCGTGCCTTTGTTGGATGCCTCAAATTTCTTTTCTGATGATTGTGGCCTTTGAGGTAGGGAAGTATCTATTTAGGAAAGCTTGAGCCATGTCCTGCCATGACTGGATGGATCTGGGTGGCAAGTAGTATAGCCACTCTTTTGTAGAATCTGTTAATAAAAATGGAAAAGCTCTGAGCTTGACTTGTTCTACTGGAATTCCTGTAGGCTTCATAGTAGAACAAACCATATGGATCTCCTTCAAGTGCTTGTTGGGGTCCTCTCCGTCTAATCCATTGAAAGATGACAAAAGATGGATTAGGCTAGACTTTAATTCAAAGGCCTTTTCTTTTTCTGGAATTTCTATGCAAAAAGGTTGTTGGTCCAAGTTTAGAGCACCTAACATCCTTAATTTAGATATCTCTTCAGATATCTCAGAACTTGATAGATCTATGTGGCGGGCAGCTTCAATTTCAGCAAGTGTGAATTGGAAATTAGATGGATGGATGGGAAACTGAGGATGTGAGTTGATTTGATCAAAGTAGCACCCCAGATTCCTTAATTTCTAGTCAAATCCTTCAATGGACATAAACACCAACAAAAAGTCCGAAAAAACTAATTAACATGTTTTAAAAACTGAAACAAAAATAGAGTGAAAAATAAGAAACAAATTAATAGCACAATTGGAAAATCAACTCCCCAGCAATGACACCAAAATTTGGTGTGGTATGGATTGTGATTAAAAATTAAGATCAAAATCAGTAATCAAGTTCCACTAAAATTATAAAAAACCTTACAACCAGTTGTAATTAGTAAAGGTCAATCCACAGAGAACTAATACAATTGATACTATAAACCAATTCCTAATTTAAACTCTAAAAACAATAAACAATAAAAAAAGGGGGTTTTGTTTATTAAAACTAGGAAAAGAAATTAAATCTAAAGCGACCTAAATAAACACGATTTGAATTACTAATTAAGAGATATTGGTTAAGAGATAGAATCCACCACTAGATTCATATGATAATGCTAACCTATATATCCTTTATATTAACATAATCAATCATGTTCTAATATGATTGTGAGATTAATTCTCTGTTTTTCTTAAGTTTTGGTTAATTTAGTAACCGCTCAAATCAAGCCCTAATCATTTGTTAATTGTAAAGCAACCACTCTTACATTTACCTAATGATTGCATTAAGAATTAAAAAACCAATCACACTAAGGTCCAATCATACACCGGGATTGAATCACTTAGATCATATGTTTCACTAGTTCTACTACCACAACTGCGTATAGCAATCCTAATTTTACTACTTTTGAAAATAATGAAGAATATAAAAACCTTTATACCAAATTAAGAGCAGAAACATATGAATAAGAACATAATTGTATTGAATATAAAGGAATATAGAGAATTCACATAATCAAAATTAGGGTTTCTTCTTCCCATAACTAAATAAGAACTTAGCCACACATGGCGAATTGAACTTCAAAAGAAAAACTAAATAAAGTCATCATCAAGAACACAAGTGCAAAAAAAAAAAACTGAAAGTCAAATTGTTTTCTAATGATCGAGGTTGGTTGATCTCCAATAATTCGAACCTGAATCTCCAATCTTTGATCGAACGTCCTTCTCTCAATTCCTTGGTAGCTTGCGGTCCAGAAGTGTCCCTTTTAGAACCCTAAGCAGTCCTATTTATACCTTTGGAAACCTAGCTCCTCATTAAAATTCGAAACTGATTTCCTGATTCACAGACACGGGTTGTGTCTGATGACACCCCCCTTGTGTTTGAGTCTGTTAGCATAATTTTAGCAAGATTAGAAGGCAGAGAGGAACACAACCTACCCCGTGTCTAAGGACACGAGCCATGTCTTAGGGTACGTTCAGAACTGGATCCAATTTGTGATACCAGAGAAGGACATAGCCCCCCTGGTGTTTGGGGACACGAGCCATGTCACTTAATTTCTTCATATTCAGCCCTGATTCTTCGTGTATACTCTTCTCTCTTTGCTTCTAGGGGGAATATTGATCTCCTTGAATCTTTAGCTCTCTCCTTAAGTGGATAACATGCTTGGTTTGAAGCTAATGAACTCAAACACTCAAAGATCTCTTGAAAAACACAATGCAATTATGAGTGCTTATAAACACACTTAAGTGTAGTTTCACAATAAGGCTCTGATTAAGCTTTATATCTAAAAACTTAGCTAAGAGTTAACAATTAAACACATATGAAGTCCAATTAGATCAAACATAAGACACTCACAATATAGAAATAATCGATAGATCACACATCTTTGTAGCATAAACATTATTCTTTTTATCTTGTATTTGTCATCATCAAAACTTAACATATTATACCATTGGGAAAAACTTATTTCTACAGCACGTGTACAAAATACTAGTTACCTTTACAAAAACAAACTTTTGGCCTGAAACAAAATACACTCAACCCAATTATCATAAAATTAATAGAAACTAAAAATTAAACAAACATAGGAAAACAAACAACAAAACATCAAGAGCTCTGGAATTTAGTCTTTTGGTGTGACATATGAGATGCAAGAGTAGAAGAGGAAGGGAGTTTTGTGGCTTGCCAGTTGTAACACCCTGAAAATTACTTGTTTCATGATTTATATTTATTTTATAATATTTATGATTTTTGTGAATTTTTGTGAATTATTTCAGTGATTTTGATTATTTTAATATATTTCTCAATTTACGTGCACATTAAACGAGGCCAAAAAAATAATATTTTTTCGAGATCGAAAAATTTTGGACTATGAAACCGGGCCAAGGGATCTTACTAAACCCGAAGCCGGACACAGTTTACAAAGTTTTTGTTTTTCAAAATTTTATCTGACAAATAAAATTTGGTTACGCCCTATTATCCAATGAACAATAAATACTGGTTTTATTAACTGTAACTTTTATCTATTGGATAATAATTTTTGGTAAAGTACAAGTCATCTTTCTAGAAGGTTTACTTTATGACATCACATGGATGATATCATCATTGATTTTTTCAAAAAATAACTCCAAGCTTCCTTAAGAAGTTTCATCAAAACTTAATGGAGAAGTTTTTTATCAAGCTTGTTTGAGAAGCTTCTTTCTTCTCTCATTTGCAAGTGGCCCACGGTTTTGGTGGGGGAAAAAGGATGACCACTTTGTCATCTTTCACTTAAGCTCATTTCATTTTTTCATCTCAAAAGTTTCCACCTTTCTCTCTCTCTCTTTTTCTCTCACATTTTCTCTTCTCTCTTTTCTCTCCATCCTCATGGCTGCAACCCCTATCCCCACCATTCATATTTGTTTTTCCAAATCACTCTTAGTTCTTGAAATCTACTCATCACTTGGAAGCTTTTCATTGTTGGGATCACCACTTTGTTCTTCCATCTTCACCATTTTCTTTCAAGCTTTAAACTTGAAGCTTTTGAGGCAAGATCTTTGATCTTCATTTTTTCTTCTCATTTTCGTGTTCAAGGACCACCATTTTTTTATCATCGGTCTTCTCATTTTCAAGATTTAGGAGTTAATCTTGTGAGTTAAAAATCTTAGGATTTGGTGGAGGTATTGGATGAAAATCATCAAGAAGGTTCTAGAGCAAGCTCGGATGACCAAATGGTAATGTAATCTCACTTTGTTCATTTCCCTTATCTCTATCAAGAAACAAAACAAAAGCTCTCACCTTTCCCTCACAAACCCCACGGCCAAAGCATTGTCTTGGAGGGTTCGAGACTTAGTTTTTATTTGTTCATCTTCATCCTCACTTTCTTAAAGCCAAGAACACAAAATCTTCTCACCTTTTTCTCTTGGATGAGCTCACGGCCAACACCCCTATTTTCACTTCCAATTCTTAAAGCCAAGAACACAAAATCTTCTCACCTTTTTCTCTTGGATGAGCTCACGGCCAACACCCCTATTTTCACTTCCAATTTTCTATAATTCAATCCAACCATACATCTTGAATCTAGACATAAACCTAAGACACTTTCATGTTGAGATCTTAGTCAAAATCATCCATTTTCAACCTTGTTCTTCAAGCTCAAGATCAAGGGCTTTTAGGTAAAGTTTTGAATCTTCACTTCTGATCTTATTTTCAAAGTGTTAAACCATGATCTTGATCCATGGTTGTCTTCTATCAAGCTTTAGATCTAATGCTTGTATGCTTGTTGTAAGGTTTTGTTGGTGGTGGTGGATGAAAATTCAAGGAGACTTCATGGAGCTTCCTTTTGATCTTCTCTTGACGTAAGAGGGAGATTAACCTCATCGACCAAACATGGTGGTGAGAAAATGAAAAATTTTGTGTTTGTAAGTGAAGAATCCATGTGAGGATTCCTTCACTTGATTGTGTGGTTATGGTTTGTACTTACTTGTTGAATATGTGCTTATTTACTATGTGTGATCATATGACTTTAACTTGGTTTGTGATTATTTAGCTTATTGTGGTTATATTATGTTGATAATATATATGAATTGTTATGCTTGCTTATTGTCTATATGTGGTTGTGATAATATGCATAAAATTATTATGGTAGAATTTTTATGGTTAAATTAATGCTATGAATCATTTGAGTAAGGAAAGAAATTTTGGTCCCAATGACCACCAAGGCTCATGGCCTCTATGCCATTTTGGGTGATCCAAATTTGAAATATTTGGTTAATTATGAATTTATAAGATTAGGCAACTAGAAATTGGATTAAGGATTTACAAAATGGAGAAAGAAATGAATAGGGTTTTACAATTTAAAAAGGAAGTGATTTTCGATCATGGAGACTAAATTAAGATGAAGGTTAGAAATTTAAAGTATTTTTGTTTAAAAGGATTTTTAAGAGGAATATGGAACATGTAACTTTTGTTGGATAAATAATGATTTTTGGTATTAGAAATGGAAAAGAAGTTTTAAAGGTAATTTGAGACTTAAAACATTTTATTTGAAAGGAATAGAACAAAGTTTTTATTATTATTAGATAAGAGTGATTTTGATCATGATGATGAAAAATAAGTTTTGAATGTGATGTGGAACTTAGGGTATTCTATTTAAGAGAATTTTAGTAAAGGTAATAGAGAAAGTTTTCAATAAATTAATATAATGCAGATTTTGGGGAGAACATTGGGTAATGTTTATGCGATTGTGAAAATAGCGGTTTGTTATCGGGCTGACGTATTGGACCCAGTTTTGTTAAAATGTGATTTATGTCCCGTGGTGGCTTAATTATGCATTGAATTATCATGCGTTGAACATTATCATACATTGAACATTATACACTATTTTGTTGTTGTGCCGATGTGCTGGACCCAGGTGGATCAATGTTATTATGTAATTGTATGGGCGGTTATATAATATCATTGATACTAATGGTATTAGACAATTGTATGTGCATTTGTTTTGATATCATTGAGAACAGTACAATGATGGCTTGAGTTATGCATTGAGTTATCATGCATTGAATATCATACAGTCAGTGTCTGTATGGCTTTTGTTGCCTAGGAGTGAATGAGAATTGAGTAGTGTGATCCAAGGGAAGGATCTCAGGGTGCGTCAGGGCGAGGTGATTCATTTAATGACCTAGTTGTCACATTATATACCTCTAGCCATGAAGAACCGTTGCAATGCACTGACGTGGAACCGAAAAGCACTATTTCTCTTCGCATCCAGCGTAGACTGTCATTAAGGGTGGCAGATCTTCTAGACCATTGATTGGGGTGAAATCCGCAAGTGTACGATTTCGTCGTCAAGTAATAAAATATCGAATCCATAGGGACTATGTTTATGAATACCAATTAATTAATTAATTCAATTAAATTAAACAAAAGAAAATATAATTGTTGAACAAGAACGTAGAAACCAAACAATTAAATAAATAAAAGTTAAGACGCAAAATTGAGAATAAAAATAGCAAATTGTTGAGAAAAGATTTCAGATTTAAGAAAGCTTCCAGGATTGAGGTTAACCACAATGATACAAGACTCCTAATTGACAATCCTCTTATTAACACTTGAAATTCAATTGAAGGTGAATTACCCTAAATTAGTTAATGTTCCCATTCAAGATACAAGAACCGTGCCCAATTAAACCAATTCCTACTCTCGTGGTAATTGAATCTAAATTGAACCCATTACGCTTTTTGGTAATTCATTAATCCTCGAAAGGCTAAACCTACTCTCGTGATTTAAACCTTAAGTTCAATTCTTATAGTTCCAACACCTAGGTTCACCTTTCAGTACTTCCCTAGATATCTATGAGATGCAAATAAGTGGCCAAAGAAATTCACATGAATAATCGCAATAAGGATTGAATCAACAACATTCAAGATTAATAAAAGGGGTAAACAATATCAATTAATCATCATCAATGTATCAAAGGGCATTGCCCAATCCTAGAAACAAAAGGAACTACTCAGACATGGAGAAGAAGAAACCAGAAATCAAGTTCCAAGAACATCCAAACCCGTAATCCTAGAGAGAAGAGAGGAAGATGAAGATCAAGAGCCTCCAATGTGCCTCCTTCCACACCCAATTCGAACCCCAATGTTCTCTTCAGAACATCTATATATATCCCATGGGTTAAAACTGATCCAAGCCCATCTGAAAAGAGAAAAACAGACTTAAACAGCTGACGCGTACCCCGAACCACGGCCGTGGTTCAGACCACGGCCAGGCCGTGGTTGTCTCTGTTTAACAACCATAGTCGTGTTTCAGACCACGTCCAGGGTGTGGTTTAGACCACGGCCGGCCGTGGTCCAGACCATGGCCGTGGTGTGGTTGACTCGAACTCTCCTTTTTTACTTTTTCATGCAAATGCTTCGATCCATGGCCGTGGTGCACCACGGGCAGCCGTGGTTCCCTCTGGAGTGAGCTTTTTGTCCCAAAATGCTACCCTTTAAGCTCCAACTTTAATTGTGCAAGCTTTTCATCCATTTCAAGGCCAATTAAGCACCAATCCTGCACAATAACACCAAAAACACCGCAGTTATCCGAACTAAAGGGAAAAACAAATAAAAAGGGAAATTAAAATGCCTAGAATGTATAAAAATGCATGCAAACACAAGAACAAAATATGATGTTGTTTCACACACATCAAATACCCCCAAGCTTAAGATTTTGCTTGTCCCCAAGCAATAACTAAGACCAAACCAAGAAATGGGATTATGAGACAATAATGAATGAGGAACCCGAGAAAACATTCAACCAAGCAATAGGCAAAGACAAACCAAGAATTAGAGAGGTAATCAAAATCAAGTCCAATTAGAGGCTAAAGTTCTCAAAAATCATGCTTCTCACTAAATTAGGATCACTCCACTAACTACACTCAAAGTGTTTAAGGATGAAGACAATGCGCTCAATATTCCTCAAAGAAAATGCACTTCCATAAGCTTGATAAGAAACCAAATTTCCACTAATAATCAGCATGAATGCAAGAATCAAAAGGTCTTTCAAGGGATATAATGGGGCCATGGGAATGATGTCAGGAAGGATAAAGAAAGGAGGGTATGCACAAAGGGCTAACAACATTTACAATAAGCAACAAGAAACCTAATAGAACATACATGGAGCAAAGACAGTTTTCAATCAAGGCATAATTCCACCTTTTCTCCCTTTCTTTTCAAGCTTTCATCTCAAGCTTTTCTTTTATTTTGTTTTCCCTTTTTCCTCATTTTTTTTTAAGAGGGGAGAGACCTCATTTTCAAAACACATGATTCCCAATACAACATTCAAACTCAGATTGCTCCATTCAATATTCTAAATGATCACCGATAATGTATCATCATAGGCATCAAGAAAACAATTATACAATAGGCTCAAAATGGGCAACTAGAGGATGAAAGTGTAACAAATTCAGAAGGCCAGAAAAATACCTAAGATGCCTTAATCACATTCAAGCATGCAAACCAAGATTTCGCCTCAAAATGGTTTCAAATCAAGTTCTAGAACACAAAATCAATGAGGAATGACCACTCAACACAAAGAATGGGATGAAAAATCATATAGTGAATAAATCCCATTCAAGCTCAAAACTCACTTTTAGAGGTTCAAAAATCAATGAGAAGCACAAATTCAGAGAACATATGCTAATTATCAACTATCAAGAAATCACCTCCACTATCAATTAAAGACAATGCCTGTTGCCTACCACAAGAATCAATAAATTAGGTTCCAAATCAATTATCATCTCAAAATCCCCAAAAGAGAGGGGACAAGGTTCAACCAAAAAGCGAAATATAAGATGGTGTGAAAATGCAACAAGAAAATGCAATGCAAAATGAGATATGGGAATGCATGATAATGAAGATAAAAATAAAAATGAAAAATAAATACCCCCAAGCTTAGACCTTACATTGTCCCCAATGTAAAAAAATCTAAAACTATGGAAGGAATAAATGAAAAGAACTCACTGTGGTGGTGGAAAAAGGAGATGTGTAGCCATGAACTCGAATATCCGGTCTAAAACTCCATTTTTTTTTGTGGCCGACAGCTATATACATCCCCCTACAAAGGCTCCGAACTCATGGAGGCACCAAAGCCGACTCAACAATAGCTAACTAAGAAACAAAATAAATATAAAAAAATGTTAATCAATAAAAATAAGAAAATAAAGGAAAAGAGATAGAATGTTGGGTTGCCTCCCAAGAAGCGCTAAGTTATAGTCATTAGCTTGACTATGAGTGGTTCTATGCTCAGGTGATGTCAATGGAGTGGTCCTCAGTCCCCACTCCTTCTTCATAGTGTTGCACTCTCTGGCCATTTATCATGAATGTCTTCTGGCCTTCTATCTTCACCTCAAGCACACCATAGGATAAGACTCGAACAATCTCATATGGTCCAGACCATTTCGACCATAACTTACCTGGACAGAAACGTAGAAGCGAGTTATCAACAAGAACTTTATCCCCTGGTTTAAATTCAAGCTTCTTGACACATTTGTCATCCCGCTTCTTTGGTCCTTTCTTGTAGGGCTTGACCTTCTCGAACTTGGAAGCAACCTTGGGCAAGGTCTCCTCTAATACAACATGAGTCACAGATTCTGCATATACCTGAAAGTACAACTTTGTCCACATCATCAGTAGCATCTATGCGATTACATGAATTAGAGGAATTAAGATTTTTTCAGAATTGAAAACATTAAAAACTACTTCCTCATTATTCAATCGCAAAGTCAATTTCCCTTCGTGGACATCAATAATTGCCCTTCCAGTGGCGAGGAATGGTCGCCCAAGTATGAGCGGCATTTTAGCATCTTCTTCCATGTCAAGCACAACAAAATCAACAGGTATAAAAAACTTACCCACTCTAATAGGAACATCTTCCAAGATGCCAACGGGGTACTTGACGGACCGATCCGCCAACTGGAGTGAAATAGTTGTGGGTTTCAGCTCACCCACCTCCAACTTCTTGCACACAGAAAGGGGCATAAGACTGACACTAGCCCCTAAGTCACACAGAGCTTTATTAAAATTTGTGTTACTAATCAAGCAAGGAATAGAGAAGCTACCTGGATCTTTTAACTTAGGAGATAATTTATTTTGAATTAAAGCACTACACTCCTCAGTTAAAGCTACGGTCTCATATTCATCAAGCTTTCTCTTATTAGACAAAATGTCCTTAAGAAACTTAGCATAGGTAGGCATTTGTTTCAACGCCTCAGTGAAGGGTACATTAATGTACAATTTCTTAAGGACCTCTAGGAACTTCCCAAATTGCATATCTAGCTTGGCCTTAGCCAATCTTTGAGGGAATGGCACAGGGGGTTGGTATGGTTCAGGGGGTACATGCCTAGACACCTTTTCATTAGTTTCCTCTTCCTCTAAGGGTTGTGTCTTAGTATCTTTTTCCTCATCCCCCTCATCTTTATCACCCACCTCCTTATCCTTGGGATCCTCTAGGTTCTTACCACTTCTCAAACTAACAGCCATGCAATGTTCATTACCTGGATTCATTTCAGGCTGACCAGGAAATTTACCTTGTTGCTTATGTGAAGTGCCTGCAAGTTGGGCAATCTGAGTTTCTAACAATTTATTATGAATGGCCAAATTTTCAACTTTAGATGACAACTCTCTAATGGCCTCAGTCATAACTTGCCCATGTTGCCTAAACTCCTCATTTTGTTTAGCTTGACTCTCAACAAAATTCTCAAGAAGAGACTCAAGTTTAGAGTTTTGTACCTGTTGGAGTCCAGAAGAGGGTTTAGCACTACCTTGCCCTGCTTGGTGTTGACTATTCCGATAGGAGAAGTTGGGATGTGACTTCCAACCGGGGTTATAAGTTTGAGAATATGGATCATTCCTCCCCTTTTGGTTGAAGTCATGGAAATTGTGGCATGATTCCACTTGCTCCACCGGTGCACCTTGTGAGGAGCCAATTCCAACTTGGCATTCAACACCTATGTGTCCCTGTGCTCCACAAATCTCACAAAAATTGTTAGAGGCACCTATGGCATTTACATGAGCCTTTTCAAGCATGTCAAAACGTTTATTCAAAGAATCAAATTTTGACATAATTAAATCAACTCCGTCTACCTCAAACTTACCTCCCGAGAGTTTTCTCGGGTTATTACCTCTTTCATTTGCCCATTGGTGATGATTTGTGGCAACACTCTCAATGATCTCATAGGCTTCTGTCAATCTTCTATTCATCAAAGCTCCACCAGCTGCGGAGTCTAGAGACACCTTCGAAGAATATTCCAGCCCATTATAAAAGGTGTGGACGATCAACCATTTTTCTAACCCATGGTGTGGGCAGGCTTCCAGCAAAGCCTTGTATCTATCCCAAGCTTCCGACAATGATTCACCATCTTTCTGAACAAAGCTTGTGATTTGGGTCCTCAGATGAGCAGTCTTGGATGGTGGAAAGAATTTGTTCAAGAAAGTTTGCTCCAATTGGTCCCAAGAAGTGATGGTCTCAGTATGAATTGACCTCAACCAAGCCCTAGCTCTATCTCTCAATGATAATGGAAATAGGCGAAGGCGAATAGCATCAACAGAGGCACCTTCAATCTTGAGGGTCTCACAGAATTCCAAGAACATATCCACATGATCGTTTGGGTCCTCGATGGCAATCCTCCAAACCGGTTCTCGCCTTATCATGGTGAGTAAAGCAGGTGGTATGGTGAACTGTCTAGCTTCAATGTCTGGCCGAGCAATTCCGAACGCAAACCCCGAGCATTAGGGGCTGCATACTCTTTGAGAGGTCTATTATCAGCAGGTGCAGCCATGACAAGCGTTAGCTCAAGTCTATCTCTTGCTCTTTGGCTTTCTTGTCTTCTCCTTCTGAAGAAGTTCTTTCAATTTCAGGATCGGCTTCTTCAAGAGTCCCAAAACATCTAGTTCTTCGCATAAACAAGAGAATTACCTGTAGACACTCAAAGAGAAAACAAGAAAGTAGTAAAAAGGTTTAAAATAATTAAACTAAAAATTTAACTGATATTCAAGAAGAACACAACACCCAAGAACGGCGCCAAAAACTTGATTGGGGTGAAATCCAAGTGTACGGTTTCGTCGTCAAGTAATAAAATATCGAATCCACAGGGACTATGTTTATGAATACCAATTAATTAATTAATTCAATTAAATTAAACAAAAGACAATATAATTGTTGAACAAGAACGTAGAAACCAAACAATTAAATAAATAAAAGTTAAGACGCAAAATTGAGAATAAAAATAGCAAATTGTTGAGAAAAGATTTCAGATTTAAGAAAGCTTCCAGGATTGGGGTTAACCACAATGATACAAGACTCCTAATTGACAATCCTCTTATTAACACTTGAAATTCAATTGAAGGTGAATTACCCTAAATTAATTAATGTTCCCATTCAAGATACAAGAACCGTGCCCAATTAAACCAATTCCTACTCTCGTGGTAATTGAATCTAAATTGAACCCATTACGCTTTTTGGTAATTCATTAATCCTCGAAAGGCTAAACCTACTCTCGTGATTTAAACCTTAAGTTCAATTCTTATAGTTCCAACACCTAGGTTCACCTTTCAGTACTTCCCTAGATATCTATGAGATGCAAATAAGTGGCCAGCAAATTCACATGAATAATCGCAATAAGGATTGAATCAACAACATTCAAGATTAATAAAAGGGGTAAACAATATCAATTAATCATCATCAATGTATCAAAGGGCATTGCCCAATCCTAGAAACAAAAGGAACTACTCAGACATGGAGAAGAAGAAACCAGAAATCAAGTTCCAAGAACATCCAAACCCGTAATCCTAGAAAGAAGAGAGGAAGATGAAGATCAAGAGCCTCCAATGTGCCTCCTTCCACACCCAATTCGAACCCCAATGTTCTCTTCAGAACATCTATATATACCCCATGGGTTAAAACTAATCCAAGCCCATCTGAAAAGAGAAAAACGGACTTAAACAGCTGACGCGTACCCCGAACCACGGCCGTGGTTCAGACCACGTCCAGGCCGTGGTTGTCTCTGTTTAATAACCATAGTCGTGTTTCAGACCACGGCTCTGGTTCAACCACGGCCGTGCCGTGGTCCACCACGGCCATGGCCGTGGTGTGGTTGACTCGAACTCTCCTTTTTACTTTTTCATGCAAAATGCTCGATCCATGGCCGTGGTGCAGTCCACGGGCGGCCGTGGTTCCCTCTGGAGTGAGCTTTTTGTCCCAAAATGCTACCCTTTAAGCTCCAACTTCAATTGTGCAAGCTTTTCATCCATTTCAAGGCCAATTAAGCACCAATCCTGCACAATAACACCAAAAACACCGCAGTTATCCGAACTAAAGGGAAAAACAAATAAAAAGGGAAATTAAAATGCCTAGAATGTATAAAAATGCATGCAAACACAAGAACAAAATATGATGTTGTTTCACACACATCAACCATTCATATCCGAAATTGAGTATTAGCTCCATGGAGTAGGAACTGATTCATTATGCATACACATGGTCAGTATACACATTGTCGTGGCATGGTCAACATATATATTGTGGTGGCATAATCATTACATACCTATTGTGGATATCTGTTGTTATAGTGCTATCAATATTTATATTATTATGGGATATGCTTTTTGATGATATTTATGAAATTGATAACTTGAATTTATCTGCAATATATGTATATATGGAATGACTTTGTCATTTGCGTCATTTTCATCGCCGCCATTTTGGTATGCGATGTAGGGGTTCTCACCTCTTTGTTATATTGTTCTGGGTTACAATTATGTTGAAGAAGACTGTGAAGGAAGGCGAGGTTGAATCATCTGGATTTTGGTGGATTGACTTATGATTATGGTGATGGCATCTGGACGAGACTTCTTTGGTTACGTGTGGGTGCAGCTTCATGGAGGCATCGATGCCTGGCGTGTCGACCGTGACATTGAGCGTTTCATGTATAGAGGGGATGTGACTCTGCTTAGGAGTAGTACCTATCTTGGGGATACTACTTTCACCTTTAATGCTCTTGTGCATGTGGAATTCTCTATTCCCATTAGAGACCTGTGGGGTGGTCAGCAATACACCCCTAGGGAAGATTCTATGGAGTCGACTACTCAGACTCCCGTCCATCGCGACATGCCTCGACCGGGGAATTTGCCCATTCTAGTTCCATAAGAAGACCAAGTGGGAGATGTTACCCTTCAGGTGTTTGGACTTGGGCCGGGTCGAGTTTTAATATGGTAGTTGTGCACATCTTCTCTTGTTTGAATATGTAAATAGTATGTTTTGTGTTACCGGTACTTAATGTTATGGATATATATATATATATATATATATATATATATATATATATATATATATATATATATATATATATATATATATATATATATATATATATATATATAGGGATGTATTTTCCTTCGGTGGTTTTGTTTTAAGAGTTGTGTACTAAATATACTTCATTCGTGGCTCTTATTTTCTATATATGCACAATGCTTAAATTTAGAAACTTGTTGTTGATATGTAGCACGCCTAAATTTAGTGACTGTGACATAATGATGATTGTGTCGTGGTTATTAAATCAAGGGGTGTTACATTAGGTGGTATTAGAGCAGGTCATCCTGTTGAGTCAGAGTATAGACTGACTATGCTTAAACATATTAGAAGTTTTTGTATGTTATGCACTTCCTTGTCTCTTGGTTGAGATGTTGGGAAAAGAATGCATGGCTTGCCATAGGTTGAATGTTAGTAGCTACTGTTATACAGCTACATGATATTGAGGACTGACTTACTCAATATGTAATGTTTTGTGTGGACAGGAAACTATGACTTCACCTACGCGTACTAGGAGAATAGGAGTTTTTTTAGTAAGGCGTCCAGCTTGTATGACTAAACTTTTTTATAATTTGTTGCATCTACACCTTTTGTTGTGATATCTCTAGAGCCCAAGCTTGAGCCTTTCAGGCTTGTAGTTAAGTTTGTTTGGTTTGTGTTGCGTGATTCTTTGTGTTTAGATTCTGAAAGGAGCCAATATTGTTTGAAAGGGATTACGATTAGTTATTGTTACGTTTTGATTCGTTTGTCTTCGAAGGAAAGCAATGGCTCGTGGTAAGCATACTCGTGCGAATGTGGGGCGCGACAATAATGAGATGGTGGTGACTGCAGAAGCAATGCAAAGAATGGCTAATGTAATAGTACAATAGAATTAGAAGCCGCTCAGCAGCAGGATTTGATAGCTGAGGCCCAGATTTTGTTAGAGTTAAATCAGTCTCAAGACATGGGACCCCTTAACATTGAACCATATAAGTTCTGAAGGAGGAGAAATCAGAAGGTCAGGCAATTCCAGCGGAAACCGTATTCACGACCATCGGGGAAGCAACAACAACCATATGAAGGTAGTGCTGGTGGCAATAGATCTAACCAGACCGTGGCATTTTTACCAAGATGTAAGAAATGTGGAAAGAACCACTCAATGAGGGAGTGTCAGATCAAGAGAGTAGTCTATTTCAAGTGCAAGAAGCCAGGACAGATTTCTAGAGACTGTGTTCCACCAAAGAGGAAGTCTTCTGTTAGTGATGCATGTGCTTCAAGACCTCAAGCTGAAGGGAAAGTTTATACCCTGGGTGGAGCGAAAGTTTTCCAAATTGAAGATCTAAATAATGGAGATTGTGCCATAGGAGGTGATCCCTTGACTGTGCTGTATAATTTTGGATGCAACCCATTTCCTTGTGGCATATGACTATATGGATCAGTTAGATTTATTTGTGTCTTCATTATCTTTGACCTAGTTGTTTCTACTTTTATTACTAAACTTATTGTTACTATCCAGTTGCTTAAACTATCATATTTCTGTTAAAGACCAAATCTTTTCTACTGATTTGAATTGTTTACCTCATTCTCAAATAGATGTGATTTTAGGAATAGATTGGTTATTTTCTAATCATATCCTGCTAGATCGTTCCAATGAAAACCTTAGTGTTTCTTGAAACTGAGATTTCTGAATTCTTAACGGCCAACCGAGTTAAAGCTTTATTGAGGAAAAGGAGCCCAAGGATACATGTTATTATCTTCTTTGGAAGTCAAAAGTATGGAAGATATGAATGTCATTCTTGCAATCAATAAGTTTCTCATGATGAGCTCCAGTGTTGTCAGTTAAGGACAGGGATAGAATTTCTCGTCTATGTGTGGACTATCACCAGTTGAACAAGATTATGATCAAGAATGAGTATCCTCGGAAGAAGATAGACGGCTCGATGGATCAACGTTTCATGTATAGAGGGGATGTGACTTTGCTTAGGAGTAGTACCTATGTTGGGGTTACTACTTTCACCTTCAATGCTCTTGTGCATGTGGAATTCTCTATTCCCATTAGAGACTTGTGGAGTGGTCGGCAATACACCCCTAGGGAAGATTCTATGGAGTCGACTGCTCAAACTCCCATCTGTCGTGACATGCCTCGACTGGAGAATTTGCCCGTTCTCGTTCCAGAAGAAGACCAAGTGGGAGATGTTACCCTTCAGATGTTTGGACTTGGGCTCGGTCGAGTTTTTATATAGTAGTTGTGCACATCTTTTCTTGTTTAAATATGTAAATAGTATGTTTTGTGTTACCAATACTTTATGTTATATATATATATATATATATATATATATGGATGTATTTTCCTTCGGTGGTTTTGTTTTAAGAGTTGTGTACTAAATATACTTCATTCGTAGCTCTTATTTTTTATATATGCACAATGATTAAATTTGGAAACTTTTTGTTGAGTTGTAGCACACCTAAATTTAGTGACTGTGGCGTAATGACGATTATGTCGTAGTTATTAAATTAAGGGGTGTTACACTGGTGGTGGTGGTGTAACACCCTAATTCTAGATACTGTAGTATACTCTAAGTACACTAAGTAAATAGAATTAAGTATGACACTTCTTTAACTTAAAACGTAAATACATAACCTGTATAATAATTATTAACGAGTAAATATATAGAGTCTTTAACAAAAAGTAAGAGAGTAAGACATTTTACATATCTGGAAACTTGCTCTTTACTAAGCATTTATTTGATATATCTAAGATTACAAAATTTTACAAAGAGCTAATCATAATAGTTTAATTACATAACCATTAATCTAAATACAAAATTAATATAATTACATAAGCTGCTTTATTAAGTCTTTGTCTTCTGGTTGCGCGTTTACGTAGATATTCCTCTGGATTTATCATGGAAACAGAAAACTAAGGTGACAATTGATAACTTTACAAGACGTAGTTATTTGTGCCCTAGAATTGTGTGATAATGATTGCTTGGTCCTTGTTTTTAAGTAGGAATAGAAGACTTTATCCTTAATTCTATATAATTCAATCTTGATATCTTCTATTTTGATTATGAGGAAATATTGCTCAATCTTTGATGAATCAAGTACATTGGCATTTATTTATTAGATTAGTTATTTCTTTATGACAGGAAAGGCTCAAGTCAAGCTTAAACTTGAAGAATTTGGACTAGCATTGGACCAGGATGCCTAAGAGGAAGCCAAGTGTATAAGCCAACATTCAACGCCGCGGTGTAGACATATCAATGCCGCGGCGTGGTGACTTCCCCTGATTCAGACAAAGAGGTACAAATTTTACATGTCACAACGTGGCATTTTAATGTCGCGGTGTGACTCTGTTTTCAGGACCTATAAATATTATTTTTTTAGATTTTTATGGAGAGCTCCGTGAGAGCCTTGTAACACCCCAAATTTCCTAAATAGTTGACAGTAATTTTGACAGTTAACAGAATTCTACTGTTTAGTGATTTTTGTGTGCTGTAAAATTATTTTGAGTATTCCGTCAGCGTATTTGATCGTTTTGAGTGATTTACTCCGTGTCAGGAAAATAATAATTTTTGGGCCGGGGGAAAAATCTTTATGTATTTATTTCTTTTTATTGTTAATTATTTTTAACAATCTGACTTGATTTTCATACGATTTCTAATATTTGTGATTTTTGTAGATAATTATAAATTTTTATATTTTTCTCTGATTGTTTTTGGGCTGTTTGTGGGCCCAGGTGGCCTTACGTGGGCCCAGGTGAGTCCCACAAAGTGAAAATTTTTCTACGCATAGAAAAATTTATACTGTTTAGATGGAGACAGGGGATCTTACTAAACCTGAATCTGGAAACAGTTTCTAAAATTTTATTGTACTGTGTTTTGTACTGTATTTAATTATCGGGCGATAAAAATACAGTAAATATATTCTTTCGTGGGGGTTATAGCAAATAAAAATAAAAATTATACTGCTTAAGTCAACAATAGTGGTTATGACAACTTTTGACAGACCAATAGGAAACAAGTTTAATTCTTTTGACGGATCAATAGGAAGCAAGTCTAATATTGAAGATTTTGATATAAACCGTCGATTTAATCAACGATGTAGGATTAGTCTAAGAAAATAGCTATGACCATTTATAACCATTGGATTTAGATTTAGATCAAGGGTGGAGATTTGATCTTACAAAGTGGCTAGGACCATTTGTGATCGTTGGATTTGGATTTAATCAACCGTGGAGATAGATCATTTATAACCATTGAATTTGGATTTAATCAATGGTGGAGATTTGGTTTTCTAAAATGGCTATGACTAATTATGACCCTTGGATTTAAAGTAAGAAGGAGTAATCTTGACCCTTTATTTTTGGAGATGCATCTAATGGCTAGGATTTCAAGGAGAAAGATCTAATGACCTAGATTAAGTCTTCTAATCAAAAGTCTACCATAATCCTAACCATTGAATTAACCAATGGCTTAAATTGCTCTAAATGGTGGCTAGAAAAGATGACAATTTTGTTGAATGCATGGATGGAGGGGGGACGGTTTTGTGCTTGTTTTAGGAGTTAAAGGAAAGTTTGAAGACCATTATTAGTGGTCTTGGTCATTATGAATCATTATTGATTCATTTTGTACTCTTAGGAGATGCATGGAGGGGAGGGGGACGGTTTTGGTGCATGCTTAAGAGCATAGAATGGCTTCAAGACCATTATTACTCCATCTTGATCATTATTGATCATTTCCAAAAACCTAAAGCTCTTAGAAAAATTTCTCTCCTTCTCCTTTAAGCATGATTCGGCCATGACCTCTAATTCTACCTTCCATCACTCAAAAATTTCATACAACCTAGTTTCTTGAATCCTTCCCTTATTCTAAGAACATCTCTAGTTAAGAGTTTTCACAAAATCATTCATCTTGAGTTTCAAATCCAAGCTTCAAGTTTCTATCAAAAAGGGTAAAGTTCATATCTCTTCACCCAAACTTCAAGTTTTAATTTTCTAAGCCATGCTTGAACCATGGTTTACCTATTCTTTTATTTGTTATTGATTTTAAGATTTATTTATGATTTTTAGGGATTTTTCCATGGAGCTCTACGAAATTGGTGGAAGGAAAACTAAGTGTTTTCACTTCATTCTTTACCTTAACTAAGTCTAAGAAGCCTTTCTTTCACAAAAATCAAAAACCCCATCTTTGTACTTCAAGAGAAATTTCGGCCATTCACCCAAAATCACCATTGAATCTCTTATATTTTCATCGAACCATAGATCTTGAATCTACCTGATATTCTAAGCAACTTTCATGTTGGAAACTTTCTCTAAATCATCCATCTTCAACCTTGTTCTTCAAGCTAATTGTAACACCCCAAAAAGTGTTTGATTAATCATGAATGGTCATTTTATAATATTCTTGATTTTTAGGAATTTTTCTGGGTAAGTTGAATATTTTAATATATTTCTCGTTTTACGTGTACACCTAGCAAAAACCTGCAGATGTCAGTGTAACACTCCGAAAATCATTTATTTTATCATAAATAGTCATTTTTTAATATTTATGATTTATGTGAATTCTTTCAGAATTTTTCGGAAATGACGAATATTTTAATATATTTCTCATTTTACGTGCGCGCTGAGCGGAGCCGGGAAGATGCGATATCTTCCTATGGCTAGTAAACTCTAAATTGTGGACATGTCGATGGGGAACCTTACTAAACCCGAGACTGGGCATAATTTACGATGTTTACGTTTTTCGAGGTTTTACCCGATAAATTAAATCGCGGTACCGTAAAATCATCCGATGAACAATAAAATATTATTTTCCTCATCTGTAACTCTTCTACACTGGGAAAAAATAATACTAACAGTGTAAATATTTATCTGTATTAGTGTTCCTAATTAAGAGACAACCTTACTTTCACCTTATCGTGAAACGTGCGAAACTTCCCATGCAAGCTTGGAGGAAGCTTCTAGGAAATTTCCTTCCCTCTTTCCCAATGCAAGAAGCCATCTCCCTCTTCTCTCTCCTCACTCACGGCTGGTGCACCAATTTTGGGGGGAAAATTATTTTGTTTAACTTAATTTATCATAATACATAATTTCAAAATTACACCTAATGCACATTCTCTCTCTACTTTCACTTTCTTCTTCCTTTTGAATTTTCTCCTCCTTCTCTCTAGAAGTCCCACGGCAGTAGCAGCCCTCCCCCCTCATCCATCACAAAAATTCCATCTAACCCCATTTTCTTAATCCTCTCCATCTCCTAAACACTTCTCTTGCTTGTGGTTCTTTGAAAATCCACCATTTTCACCATCTTCTTCAAGCTTCAAGCTTAGGGTTTTTGGGTAAGCTTCTTCATTCTCTACTTTCTTTTCCCATTTTCGTTTTTATGGTCCTCTTGGTGACCATCCATGCTTTATTTTTCAAGCATTGGTGCTATTTTGATGAAGTTGAATTTCTAGGGTTTTTGGTGGTGCCCAATCCGAAAATTTGCAAGAAGTTCTTAGAGGTTCCTCTTGTTTTCTTCACTTTGGTAAGAGGAAGAAACTCCTCCTCAACCTCTATTAGCATTTAGGAACCTTGTTTGTAGTTGATTGTGAGAAAACCCTAATGAGGGTTATTATTTGATTGTATGATTAGTATGTTTGCATGTTGTTTATACTTGGTTTATGCTATTGGATTGATTGTTGATGTATATTGGTATATTGGAATGGATTGGAAGACATGAAATGGAAGAAAATGATTTGAGATTTCCTCTTGGAAGGCCACGGTTTTGGGGTCCAAAATTTGGGTTCTTTGTGAACCATTGTAACAAGTGAAAGACTTAAATTAATCAAGTGTGTAATATAAAATCAATGGAATGGAAAAATTAGGAACTAAATCCCCTAGGGAGGCCATGGCCTCTAGGGCCTTTTAGGGCTTAATTATGCAATTTTGGTAATCTTGGAACTTAGATAATTAAATGATTAAATCATAGGTACTAGGTTAAAAAATTAGCAAATTGGAAGAATTAGATATACTTTGAGATTCATAAATTTTAAAGAACCAAGAATGAAATTTATCATAGAACTTAAGGTAATTTTAATTAGGGCAAGAACAAGAGAGGCAAATTTAATTTCATAATAGAATAAATTACATTAGAAAATTTAATTAATTATGGGAACTCATTTGGAGAAGGGTCTTGTAAGGGAGGCAAATTTTAAATAAAAATTCATAATAGACCTTAAAAATGTATTACTTTATTTGATTTCGACATTTTGATATTGTGGGTCCATTTGAGTGACCAATGATGTGTGATACTCACTATGGCCAATTGTGGCATATTGTGGAATAGTATATAATTATGATCATACATGTTCATGCACAGGGTCTTTATGCATTGTGAATGTCCTTTGGACTGTTGTTAAGGCCAAGTTGCCTAGGAGATTGAACACACCTTAGTGCGGGTGTGAGTAGACTAGTGTAGGTCGTTTTATGACCTTGGGGATGTCGGGGTGCGGGTCCTTCGCAATGGGCGGTTGGTAGCTCTCCTACCCATGGGGCAAACCGATGCAAATGCACCGACGATCCGGACCGAGACACTGTCCTATATCGTGATCTAGCGTAGACTATCTGTACAATGCCTGGATGTGCACGTGAAAACTGTTGAGTTATAGCACTTTGGCCTCGGCAGCCGAGTTACAGATGTGTCTCCTGATCTTTCTCTCTGATTATTTGTGTCTAGCTCCATAGAGTAGGAAATTGGGTACTGTGTGCATATGCGTCATGAGATGTCATACTATCTGATAATTACTGCTTTAAGTGGATTTGAACTGTTTATTTCTCAATATGATGAATGACTGCATGGAACTGTTTACCTACTTACTACTGTACTTACTGTCTATCATTATTATTATTATCTTTGAGATACTATCTGGGTGCGTTGCGCCGTATTAGTTTCTGGCTGCTATAATTGGTAATGAGGGTAGGATGTCTTACCTCTTTCATGTATTTCTGTTATTTGTTGCCTGTACATGTATTGTGTCTATCGAAGACGACGACAAGGAGGTTGAAGCTCCCGATTTACCCATCTTCTGGCCTGATCAAGATTAGTATTTACTGTGGAGCATGGAGACACGCATGCGCGGATTTCTGGGTGATGTGCGTCTGACCTTCCTTGGGGGGCCGGAGTGCTGGCACATTAACCTGAGTTCCGACCGTTGTGTCTACCTGGGAGACGTATCGATCTCGCTGGCCTGGAGACGTCATGAGACGCTGATCCTTACCTGCTGCATTAGCCTGCGTTTGGAGTTTTATCTGCCCATCCGGGAGATGTGGGGTGACCGCTACTACACCCCGCAGGAGGACTCTTTTGATTCTACTGCTCGGGCTCCTGCCCGTGGCTCTGTGGTTCCTATGGAGGTTTCCTCGGATGAGGAGGACCCCGCGGATGATCCTGACACGATACCTCCTCATCTGAGGGACTGACATTACTGGTAGCTACTGATGGCTGCCAGTGTTTTATTTTGGGGGCCTGATGTTTTATTTTTGGTGGGCTATATATTCTGATATCTTGGGGATGTATATGTATGATCCTTTGGGTAGGTATAGTTTTGCTTTTTGAGAATTCTTGGCTTGTATCTAAAATATATATTGGATATCTATATATACATATATATGCATGTTGTTCAAATATGAGTTTTACTTTCTGTCTTACTCTTTATTGTTATTCATATTTATATCACTGTTCTATTGATTATATATATATATATATATATATATATTACCTTTTACTCACGTACTAATGAATCGGACAAATTAATCTTAACTAAAATGAATCGGGTCTTAATTAGTAAAATTTTATTTTTTGCATTTTTCTTCTATTTGACAATGTGACGTTCCCTCCCAAAAAGGGGCGTTACATTAAGTTGGTATCAGAGCCCCAATTTGTGTCTCTTTGGGTCTTGTGTGTGAGTCTGTCTTGTTTGTGCTATGTGAATCTCTGTGATTGGTATTCTGAATGGATACATCTTACTTTCCTTGTGTTTTTTAGTTAACCTGATTTAAGAGAAAAGCGAGATGGCAAGAGGCGGAGAAATGGCAGCTGCTATAGAACCAATGCAGAGGATGGCAGAAGTCATCGCGCAACAGAATGAACGTGCTGCTTAGCAACGAGAGAGAGCTGCACAACAACTCGAAGTAACTGCCGATGCGCAGAACTTAGCGAAATTTCGTCAATTTAAAGGAGAATTCGATCCGGACAAAGATAGTTTGTGGATCAAAGAACTGGAGAAAGTTTTCCGTGGAATGAATTATGCTAAAAACAAGAAGGTGAACTATGCTACCTTCATGCTTGTCGGCAATGCCGAAGATTGGTGGAATGGAACTCAGAGAGTACTGGAGGCCGAGGGACGTGACATCACGTGGGACTTGTTCAAGGACAAATTCTTGGACAAGTACTTTCCTGCAAGCGCGAGACATGCGAAAGAGATGAAGTTCCTTAACCTGAGGCAGAGGAACATGACCATTAGTGAATATACGGCCAAATTTGAGAACTTGGAGAAGTTTTCAACACATTTTTAGCATCAACCAGATGAAGCTTGGAAGTGTTGGAAGTTCACTGAAGGACTGAGGTACGAAGTGAAGAATGCTGTGATCACCCTGAAAATTAAAGTGTTCTCGGAGCTGTTGGACATATGCTGTGAAGTGGAGGCCTTGGAACAAGCTAGAGATTCGAGGAACAGGAACTTTGGGCCTATAAGGTTCCAAAGAGGTGGAGGCAATAGTTCAAACCGCTTCCAAAAGAAGCCTTATTCCCGATCAACGAGAAGTCAACAACAAGCTGGCAGAAGTTCTGGTGGAGGTTCTACTAGGAACCGGACTTGTTAGAATGTGGTATATCCTTCTAGATGCCTAAAGTGTGGGGAAGACCATCCCACGAGATAGTGCACAATCAAAGGATTCATCTGCTTCAGATGTGGCAAACCAGGCCACGTGTCCAGAGATTGCAACCAAGCAAAGGCTGAACCTTCAGTCAATGCAACTCGAGCCAAGCAACCGCAAGCTGGAGGTCGAGTCTACACCACGAGTGGAGCTGAAGCCTCCGAATCTGAAGACTTGATTCAAAGGGAGGGCACCATAGAAGGTAATCTTTTAAAAGTACTGTATAAATCTGGGGCAACCCATTCTTTCATATTATATGACTGTGTGCTACGACTTGACTTACCAATGTCTACCCTACCTTTTGATTTGACTGTCTCAACCCCTACTAACAAACCAGTAGTTACTACCAAAGTCTGTTTAAAGTGTCCCCTAATTGTTGAAGGTCAAATCTTTTATGTCGATTTGATCTGTTTACCTCTTTCACAACTAGATATAATCTTAGGGATGGACTGGTTGTCTTCCAACCATGTTCTATTAGATTGCTCTAGAAAAACCATAGTTTTCCCTATGGATGAAGATTCTAGATACTTGATGGCTAACCAAGTGCGAGCTTTCTTGAAAGAAGGAGCTCAAGGATACATGCTACTGTCTTCTTTGAAAGTCGAGAGCAAAGCTGATCTGAGTACTATTCTGGTGGTGAAGGAGTTTTCTGAAGTCTTTCCCGAAGATGTACCTGGTTTACCCCCAATGCGCGAGATAGAGTTAGCTATTGACCTCGTACCAGGAGCTGGTCCCGTGTCTATAGCACCTTATCGGATGTCGCCAATGGAATTGGCAAAACTTAAGAAACAACTAGAGGAGCTTTTGGAGAAACAGTTCATCAGACCGAGTGTATCACCCTGGGGAGCGCCAGTGTTGTTAGTTCGGAAGAAGGACAGTACCTCAAGATTGTGTGTGGACTATAGGCAGTTAAACAAGTTGACGGTCAAGAACAAATATCAACTCCCAAGAATTGACAACTTAATGGACCAACTGAAGGGAGCAGCGGTATATTCAAAGATCGATCTGAGATCTGGATACCATCAGATAAGAGTGAAAACGGAGGATGTACCCAAGACTGCTTTTTGTACCCGATACAGTCATTACGAATACCTTGTGATGCCATTTGGTGTGATGAATGCACCTGCTATCATCATGGATTACTTGAACAGGATCTTTCGTCCTTATTTAGATAAGTTTGTTATTGTCTTCATCGACGATATCCTGATATATTCCCAGAATTGGGAGGATCATGCTGAACACCTCAGCATATTTCTCAAGATTCTGAAGGAGAAGGAACTGTACGCCAAGCTATCGAAGTGTGAATTTTGGCTAGATGAGGTTAAGTTTTTAGGCCATGTGATCTCGAAGGAAGGGATTGCAATGGATCCATCAAAAGTGGAGGCAGTGCTACAATGGGAAAGGCCAAAGTCAGTGACGGAGATTCGTAGCTTCGTGGGTTTGGCTGGATATTACAGAAGGTTCATAAAAGGATTTTCCAAAATTGTTGGACCACTCACTCAGCTGACAAAGAAGAACCAGGTTTTTGAATGGACTGATAGCTGTGAGCAAAGTTTCCAAGAATTGAAGAAACAGTTAACCACCTCATCGGTATTAGTGCTACCTGATCCGAATGAGCCATTCGAGGTGTACTGTGACGCTCCATACCAAGGATTGGGGTCTGTTCTTATGCAATATAGAAGAGTGGTAGCCAATGCTTCGCGACAGTTGCTAGTGCATGAAAAGAACTACCCGATGCATGATTTGGAACTAGCAGTTGTGGTTTTTGCTCTGAAGATATGAAGACATTTCCTCTATGGAGCGATATTCAACATCTTCAATGATCACAAAAGCTTGAAGTATTTGTATGATCAGTAGGAGCTGAACATGAGGCAGCGGAGATGGTTAGAATTCCTGAAGGACTATGATTTTTAGCTGTTGTACCACCCTGGCAAAGCGAATGTCGTGGCAGACGCCTTGAGTAGAAAGACTGTGAGTGTTTCTGCCCTGATGATCAAGGAAAGAGATCTCATAGAACAGTTTAGGGATGTTTGGTCTTTTGTAGAGTTGAAACTAGGAAAGATCTATATGAACATGGTTACCATCTCAAGCGAGCTAATGTAGGACATATGGGAAAAGCAGAAAGTCAATGAATTCTTGCAAGAAGTGAGAGAGCTAATGAAGCAAGGCAAAGAAACGGAATTTGAGGAAAGAACAGACGGAATTATGAGATTTCAGGGTAGAGTCTATATTCCCCGTGACCAAGAGCTTAAAAGGTATATTGTGGATCATGCTCACACAAGCAAGCTGAATATGCACCCGGGCATAATGAAGATGTACCAAGACTTGTCTAGTCTGTCAAAAAGCCAAAGTGGAACATCAAAGACCTGCAGGATTGCTACAACCATTGTCTATTCCTCAATGGAAGTGGGACAGCATTGCGATGGATTTTGTTGTGGGTTTGCCAAGAACAAGAAGATGACACAAGTTGATTTGGGTAATAGTGGATCGACTCACAAAGTCAGCTCATTTCCTCCCGATCAATATAAGGTACAGTCTGGAGAAGTTGACCCAACTGTATATTGGAGAGATCGTTAGACTGCATGGTATGCCTACGAGCATTATTTCAAATAGGGATCCGAGATTTACTTTGAAATTCTGGCAGAGTCTACAGGCGTCGTTGGGAACAAAACTACGTCTAAGTTCGGCGTATCACCCACAAACCGATGGTCAATCATAAAGAACGATCCAATCTTTAGAAGATTTGCTTAGAGCTTGCACTATAGAACAGATGGGAAGTTGGGATGAAGTCCTGTCATTGATAGAATTCACCTACAACAACAGTTACCATTCAAGTATAGGGATGGCGCCCTATGAAGCTCTATATGGACGACGGTGTTGGACACCATTATGTTGGTACCAAGACGGCGAGCGTCTCACGATTAGACTGGATATCATTCAGCAAACAACAGGGAAGGTCAAAATGATTCAAGAGAAGATGAGGACTGCTCAGAGCCGGCAAAAGAGTTATGCGGATAAGAGGAGAAAGCCTCTTAAGTTTGAGGAAGGTGAACATGTATTCTTGAAAGTCACACCTACGACTGGGGTCGGCCGGGCTTTAAAATCCAGAAAACTCACTCCAAAATTTCTTGGACCTTACCAAATTCTTCGCCGGATAGGTCTAGTAGCTTACCAGATAGCTTTACCCCCTTTTCTTTCCAACATACACAATGTCTTCCATGTGTCGCAACTGTATAAATATTTACCTAACCCGAATCATGTCATAGCACCGGATACAGTACAATTAAAAGAGAACCTGACCTATGAGACGCCTCCTGTGAGAATCGAGGATCGACAGATAAAGCAACTTAGAGGCAAGGAAATTCCATTGGTAAAGGTGATTTGGAATGAAGCGACCGGTGATGTAACTTGGGAACTGGAAGACAAGATGAAGGAGCAACACCCACAACTATTCTGAGGTACGTAAATTTTGAGGACAAAATTTCTTTTTAGTGGGGGAGTGTTGTAACACCCCAAAAAGTGTTTGATTAATCATGAATGGTCATTTTATAATATTCTTGATTTTTAGGAATTTTTCTGGGTAAGTTGAACATTTTAATATATTTCTCGTTTTACGTGCACACTGAGCAAAAACCTGCAGATGTCAGTGTAACACTCCGAAAATCATTTATTTTATCATAAATAGTCATTTTTTAATATTTGTGATTTATATGAATTCTTTCAGAATTTTTCGGAAACGACGAATATTTTAATATATTTCTTATTTTACGTGCGCGCTGAGCGGAGCCGGGAAGATGCGATATCTTCCTATGGCTAGTAAACTCTAAATTGTGGACATGTCGATGGGGAACCTTACTAAACCCGAGACTGGGCATAATTTACGATGTTTACGTTTTTCGAGGTTTTACCCGATAAATTAAATCGCGGTACTGTAAAATCATCCGATGAACAATAAAATATTATTTTCCTCATCTGTAACTCTTCTACACTGGGAAAAAATAATACTGACAGTGTAAATATTTATTTGTGTTAGTGTTCCTAATTAAGAGACAACCTTACTTTCACCTTATCGTGAAACGTGCGAAACTTCCTATGCAAGCTCGGAGGAAGCTTATAGGAAATTTCCTTCCCTCTTTCCCAATGCAAGAAGCCATCTCCCTCTTCTCTCTCCTCACTCACGGCTGGTGCACCAATTTTGGGGGAAAAATTATTTTGTTTAACTTAATTTATCATAATACATAATTTCAAAATTACACCTAATGCACATTCTCTCTCTACTTTCACTTTCTTCTTCCTTTTGAATTTTCTCCTCCTTCTCTCTAGAAGCCCCATGGCAGCAGCAGCCCTCCCCCCTCATCCATCACAAAATTCCATCCAACCCCATTTTCTTAATCCTTTCCATCTCCTAAACACTTTTCTTGCTTGTGGTTCTTTGAAAATCCACCATTTTCACCATCTTCTTCAAGCTTCAGGCTTAGGGTTTTTGGGTAAGCTTCTTTATTCTTCACTTTCTTTTCTCATTTTCGTTTTTATGGTCCTCTTGGTGACCATCCATGCTTTATTTTTCAAGCATTAGTGCTATTTTGATGAAGTTGAATTTCTAGGGTTTTTGGTGGTGCCCAATCCGAAAATTTGCAAGAAGTTCTTAGAGGTTCCTCTTGTTTTCTTCACTTTGGTAAGAGGAAGACACTCCTCCTCAACCTCTATTAGCATTTAGGAACCTTGTTTGTGGTTGATTGTGAGAAAACCCTAATGAGGGTTATTCTTTGATTGTATGATTAGTATGTTTGCATGTTGTTTGTACTTGGTTTATACTATTAGATTGATTGTTGATGTATATTGGTATATTGGAATGGATTGGAAGACATGAAATGGAAGAAAATGATTTAAGATTTCCTCTTGGAAGGCCACGGTTTTGGGGTCCAAAATTTGGGTTCTTTGTGAACCATTGTAACAAGTGAAAGACTTAAATTAATCAAGTGTGTAATATAAAATCAATAGAATGGAAAAATTGGGAACTAAATCCCCTAGGGAGGCCACGGCCTCTAGGGCCTTTAAGGGCTTAATTATGAAATTTTGGTAACCTTGGAACTTAGATAATTAAATGATTAAATCATAGGTACTAGGTTAGAAAATTAGCAAATTGGAAGAATTAGATATACTTTGAGATTCATAAATTTTAAAGAACCAAGAATGAAATTTATCATAGAACTTAAGGTAATTTTAATTTGGGCAAGAACAAGATAGTGTGAGACTTAGAGATCTTAGAATAGCCTTCTAAGTGTGAGAGAATAAATTACATTAGAAAATTTAATTAATTATGGGAACTCATTTGGAGACGGATCTTGTAAGGGAGGCAAATTTTAAATAAAAATTCATAATAGACCTTAAAAATGTATTACTTTATTTGATTTCGATATTTTGATATTGTGGGTCCATTTGAGTGACCAATGATGTGTGATGCTCACTTTGGCCAATTGTGGCATATTGTGGAATAGTATGTAATTATGATCATACATGTTCATGCATATGGTCTTTATGCATTGTGAATGTCCTTTGGACTGTTGTTAAGGCTGTAACACCCCAACTTTTGGAAAATGCCCCGAATGTTCTGTTTGTTATTTTTCAAATTTTTGGGTGAAAGACCGTTGTGTCCCTGTTTTGCTGTTTCTTGTTTTTGTGTATGAAATACAAAAATATATTACATTCTATGATTTTCTTTGGTCGTTTTGCATATTTTGCTTCGAGACCGTAAAATAAAAATTTTGTCAAACTACTGTTTTAAATTTTTCTGTGTGATATACTGATATATTTTACTGTCTATAATTTTATTTGAGTGTTTTGAATGATTTGCTTCGTGGTGAGGAAAAATAGGAAAATGACCATTACGTCCCGAATGTACTGTTTGTAAATTTTCTATATGATACAGTGTTTAATACTACTGTCTTTGATTTTTTTTGGACTTTTTGTGTGATTTGCTCCTGGACAGGAAAATAATATTTTTCGGGCCGGGAAAATCTTATTTTTAATTATTCAGAGCTGGGGGATCTTACTAAACCCAATTCTGAATGAGACGGTAAATAATCTTTTAATTTTTAGGATTTTACTGTAAAATAAAATAATTTTATATTATTATAATATTATTTTATTAGTCAGTATAATTAAATGACAGTGGACCCAGAAATGTCTTGCGGGACCCACGTTTAACAAAGCAGTAAATGTTTTGAGCTAGAACAGATAGCTAATGACAAGGCTAGTGACTAGGTTAGTGACTAAGCTTAATGACTAGGCTTAATTAGTGACTAAGCATGATGACTAGGTTAAGTGACAAGGCTAGGATGAACCAATGAGAGTTAAGCTTGGAGAACAAGGCTTAATCCTCACCATTGATCAATTCTAAGGCTTGGATGGAGCCAACACAAATGGACACCTCTTGCCCATTGAAGTCTACGGCCATTCACTCCATTGAAGGCCATAATCACTTGATTTTCATGCATTTTCTCTCTTCTCTCTCTTCCAAAAATACAAACCTCCATAGTTGTTCTCTTGGTGAAGCATTCGGCCAAGTACCCTACACACCATCCATCTACCTAAAATTTTATCCAACCCACTTTTCTAAACCTAAACACAATTCTAAGAACATCTCTAGTTGAGAGTTCTTGCAAAATCATTCATTTGAGGCTTGAAAACCTACTTGGAAGATTTTACCTAGAAGGTGAAATTTCTTGTTTTCCATTTCTAAACTCTTTTTCAAAGTTCTAAGCCATGATTTATCCATGGTTTAAGCTCTCTTTAATGTTAGTAACTTGTAGAAATTTGTTTAAGCTTGATAGGTGTTTTGAAGGAGAAAACTGAAACCCTAGGAAAGGAGTGAAAGCATATTTGTCTTCATTTAAGGTAAGAGAAAGACTAAATCTTCTCATCCTTGGGTGGTGGTAAGAAGATGGAATTTGTTTGTGGTTGTAGAATCCATAAGGATTCATTTGTGTGTTTGTTATAAGTTTTCCTATTTGTTATTTGTATTAATTTGCATGTCTACAAGCTTTGATAATATTGTTTGTGTTAGAAATGCATGATAATTTATAGGATGTGAATAATATGTCAAGGATTGCATGAGTGTTCCAAAGAACACATCAACAAGGCTCACGGCCATTGACCAAGAAATGGGAACCAAAATGTTCTCAACAATTTTCTAAAAGTGTGATTTAATTAACCTATGAAAATTAATAGGTTACAAATGAATTTAAAGTAAGAAAAATGAATTTATGGATCAAAGGAGGAAATTGAAGCATTTCGGCCAACATGCCTAAGCCATGTAATTATGATTTCAAAAGTTGTTTTCCAAATCATTTTCAATTAAAGAGAAGTAAACAATACTAAAAGGAATTTTTATAACAATAATTTGGAGGAGATAAAAGGATTTAGATTAAGTTTAAGTGGTTAAAATTAAGAATTTAATAGTTGGAAATACAAACAGTAACTCCTATAAAATTTCTAACGTAGAGCTTATTTCACATTTTGAAGCACGTTAGTAATTTTCAAGGAGGTAATTATATGGTTAAATAAATAAAAAAAAAGAATTTTTACGAAAAAATTAGAAAACCATTATTATGAATTTTCTAAACAAAATATCATCAATTTTTATTAAAAACGGACAAATAAGATATGAAAGATGTCCAAAAGACAATATACAATATGAAAAATATTCTACGTAGTTTTAAACGTATTAAATATTATTTCTGTTTATTTAAACAGTGATTTCTAAGGAATTCGGATAAGAAAATAATTTAAAAATCTTACGCAATTGAGAAAACGTATTAAAAATCCTACGCGATTTTAAAAACAGAAAAATGTATTTACGCAATTTAAAAACATTTGTAAAAATGATGGAATTGTGAAAACGCGATAAAATTTCTACGCGATTGACAAAAACAGTGATGTTTACTGTCGGGCCAAAATGGTGGACCCGGACAGGTTGTGAAACAGTATTTGTCTGGTGGGACTTGTTATATATATATATATATATATATATATATATATATATATATATATGAGTTTTTGCCAATGAGGGCATTTGCGTAAATACACATATTTATACCATTGAGGGTATTTTGGTAATTTTGGAAATTATTTTAAGATCATATATTGAGTTTGTGCCAATTTAGTTGATAATTGGTGGATTGATTGACGAGGTGAATCACATCGTATTGTCGGTGCGATAAGTGTAGTGTGGTTCAATTTTGAATGGACTTGGAGACTTTAGTGTGTTGTATTCCATATGTGGACAGTTGGTAGCTCCGCTGGGCCGTGGTACCCGGCCACACACTAACGGACTCGACACGCATAATCGAGATCTTGTAAAGTTTGAATTAGTACAATACCTGTAGTATACAACGTGTTACCGTATGCTACACCATGACGTGTTATAGTGGGCTATAGACGCAACGTGAGACCGCGGAATAGTTTGGTTGGGCAGCCTGGTGGTACTAATAAGATTTTACGGGTCATTCTCTCTGATGTCTGTATGTGTTTAGCTCCATGGAGTAGGATCGTGTCATATTGCATATTTATATATATATATATGGTGCATTATTATATCCTTATCGATGATTTTATATTTATATTATGTATGGATATATATTGTATCTATGTTGATATTAATTCTTATATTGTATCTATGTTGATATTAATTCTTATACTGTGTTTGTGTTATGCTGTATTATGTTTATGTCGTTATAGCATTCTATATTGTATGAATTGTATAACTGTTGTATTGTCGTTTTCTTATTTACCATGTATGTGTTGATACAGATTTGCCTTACCTCTTTATTGTATGTGTTTTTTGTATATATTAAATTTTGTGGTAAAGAGTTTGAGGAAGAGGAACAGCCTCTTGAGTGTGTGTATCTTGAAGAAGAGGAGGAGCAGCAAGCCGAAGATCAGTGCAAAGATCAAGAACCATCCGATCATCCATATCCATTGGATTGATTGCTTGAGTATAGCGGTGCCAGGATTTCTGGGTTTTGTACAGTTTGAGTTTCATGGGGGACCGACAGCCTGGTGACTGCGTGAAGACAGAGACTTGGTGACTTATGTGGGACGGTTGACTGTGTCCCTACGTAATGAGTTTGATGGAGAACCAGTCATGATGACTACGATGTTTTTGCATTTGGAGTTGCCGTTATCTCTTAGGCGTTATTGGGGTGGTATGTTCACTACGCCTAGTGAGATTAGCAACGTGTCGACTGCGCCGTCTCGTTTCCGCCGAGAGTCGAGGCATTCTGGATATTTATCTCCTGATGATCTTCCTGAGAGTGATCCTTCAGAGGGTTAAATATTTATGATGTGTACTTGGGCGCGTCTGCGTTTGTATATATAGACTGTTATTGCTTTTGTTTACTATTTCCGTTTAAATATTTTAGTTGTAAATTATTTATATAACTTATGACTAAAACCCTATGTATATTATGTGTGATGTTAGTTTGTTAATTTTGTGTTTTTGCGTTATTTTATTTAATAATATTCTGTTTAACAGGAAGAATTTTATAATTCGTATTATTATGTAACAAATGTCTTACAACTTGGGTAGATTTTATTTATTTTTTTCTTTTATTTTCTTTTTAAATGTGACATCCCCACAAGGGTGTTACAAAGGCCAAGTCGCCTAGGAGATTGAACACACCTTAGTGCGGGTGCGAATAGACTAGTGTAGGTCGTTTTATGACCTTGGGGACGTCGGGGTGCGGGTCCTTCGCAATGGGCGGTTGGTAGCTCTCCTGCCCGTGGGGCAAACTGATGCAAACGCACCGACGATCCGGACCGAGACACTGTCTTATATCGTGATGTAGCATAGACTGTCTGTACAATGGCTGGATGTGCACGTGAAAATTGTTGAGTTATAGCACTTTGGCCTCGGTAGCCGAGTTGCAGACGTGTCTCCTGATCTTTCTCTCCAACTGTTTATGTCTAGTTCCATGGAGTAGGAAATTAGGTACTGTGTGCATATACATCATGAGATGTCGTACTATTTAATAATTACTACTTTATGTGGATTTGAACTTTTTATTTCTTAATATGATGAATGACTACCTGGAACTGTTTACCTACTTACTACTGTACTTACTGTCTATCATTATTATTATTGTCTTTGAGATGCTATCTGGGTGCGTTGTGCCGTATTGGTTTCTGGCTGCTATAATTGGTAATGAGGGTAGGATGTCTTACATATTTCTTGTATTTCTGCTATTTGCTGCCTGTACGTGTATTGTGTCTATCGAAGACGACGGCAAGGAGGTTGAAGCTCCCGATTTCCCCGGCTTCTGGCCTGATCAAGATTAGTATTTACTGTGGAGCATGGAGGCACGCATGTGCGGATTTCTGGGTAATATGCGTCTAACCTTCCTTGGGGGGCCGGAGTGCTGGTACATTAACCTGAGTTCTGACCGTTGTGTCTACCTGGGAGACGTATCGATCTCGCTGGCCTAGAGACGTCATGAGACGCCGATCCTTACCTGCTGCATTAGCCTGCGTTTGGAGTTTTATCTGCCTATCCGGGAGATGTGGGGTGACCGCTACTACACCCCGCAAGAGGACTCTTTTGATTCCACTGCTCGGGCTCCTGCTCGTGGCTCTGTGGTTCCTATGGAGGTTTCCTCGAATGAGGAGGACCCCGTAGAGGATCCTGGCACGATCCCTCCTCATCTGAGGGATGATATTACTGGTAGCTGCTGATGGCTACTAGTGTTTTATTTTGGGGGCCTGATGTTTTATTTTTTATGGGCTGTATATTCTGATATCTTAGGGATGTATATGTATGATTTTTTGGGTAGGTATAGTTTTACTTTTTGAGAATTCCAGGCTTATATCTAAAATATATATTGGATATCTATATATACATATATATGCATGTTGTTCAGATATGAGTTTTACTTTACTTTTCTTTTGATTTTCAAGGTTCTAGGCCATGTTTGATTCATGGTTTATCTTGTTCAAGCTTGATTTACTAATAAATATATGTTTTGTTTTGTATTTGAGAAGCCTTTGGTGGTGAAAGACTTGGAAAAAGAAGCAAAACAAGGAGCTTTTGAGGATCTTTAAGAGGTAAGAGGGAGATTCATCTCACCAACCAAGTATGGTGGTGAGCGATGGTTTGGTATTAGATGGATGTTGAATCCATGTGAGGATTCATATCCAGGGTCATGTAATTATTTGTGGGTGCTTATGTGTTTATGTTGTTTATATGCTTAGCATGGTTTATTTGTGCTTGCATGCTTAGTATGATGTTTATTTGCTTTTATGGTATGCTTGTGATATATATATGTTGATTATATGTGATGTATGCCATAAAAATTGTTAGAAAGGAAAATAATTTTTGGTTCCAAAGACCATGAGGATTTCGGCCTCAACACCTCAAAATAGGTGTTCACAAATTAATATTTTCATGAATGATAAAATTGGATGTTTAGAAAAGTAAGGAAAATAAACAAAGGATTTGTTTTCGAAGAATAAGTGTTCACGATTTTTGAAGGAGGTTTTTGAATCAAAATATTCTAAGTATTTTATTAATCATGAGTTTTAAATGAAAAGAACAATGAGTTGATGATTTTAAGGATTTGCAAAGAAAGTGAAAAATAAAAATGAACAAATGATTTGATTTTAAAGACCATGAGTCTCACGATTTTGTTAAAGAATTTTTAATGGTTTTGTTTGTGTAAAACCATATCAACTTAAAAGGAAAAGTATTTGATGACTTCAATGGCCAAAGACTCCATGGTGTTTGGGAGATTGGAATAGTTTTCGTTTTATGAAACAAAGTGATTTCAAAGTGGAAACAAAGTGCTTGAACAAAATGATTTAGTACAAGGATTTTTGGAAAGAAAATCAGAGTGTTTTATCACTTGAGAAATGAAGTTTTCATATGTAAATGGACAAGAGAGGTTGAAAGTGTTTGAACCTCAATTTATTTTGAAGAGAATTGATTTTAGAATTGATTTGAGAAAAATGGAGAATATAATAGTGATTTGATATTTTCTAACGTGTAACTCATCCTTTGGGTTTTGGAGAGCGTTAGTAATTTTTTTTAAAGTGAGAAACATTGATTTAATTCAATGGAATTGTGAATTTGTGGAATTTGTTGCAAAAAAGATTTTCTTGGGTAAGAAAATGTGGGAATAATGTGAGTAGTCATATTATTTTGAGAAATGTTGAAATGGAATTTTTGAAGGTTGAGAAATATTTTTCGTAATGGAATTATGATGAAAAATGATTTACGTAACTTAAAAATGTGATTTTTAAGCTACGCGATTTAAAAACGTTGAAATATTTCTATGCAATTTGGAAAGCGTTTAAATATTTTACGCGTTTGAAATGTTGTGGAAAAATGGTTACGCGATTTAAAAATGGTGGAATATTTTTACGTGATTGATGAAAACGTTGAAAAATCAATACAAAATTTGAAAACGTAACAGAAGTGTTGCGAAATTGTGAAAACGTAACAGAAATGTTGCGCGATTGTGAAGACACGATGAAAGTGTTTTGTGACTATAAAAATGCGATAATATGATTTCGCTATTGAAAATACAGTATGATTACTATTGGGCCAGTGTGTGGACCCTGATTATGAGATTTACGAAATTAAACTGAGAATGGGCCAATGTGTGGACCCTGAATATGAAATGGTAAATTTTACTTGTGATTGGCATTGGTGCATTGAACATGCATTGGAAATGGTGAATTTTGCCTGTGATTGGCATCGGTGCATTTTATATGCATGAACTAGTGCATGGACACTGTTTGAGAAAATGATAAATTTTACCTATGATTGGCATTGGCGCATTAAACATGCATTGGAATGGTCTGTTGGACTGTATGAGGCTATTTGCCTAGGAGAGACGTACACTTCTTGAGTGGGTGTGATATGCGTAGTGTAAGTCACTTGTTGACCTTGGGGGCATCGGGGTGCGGGTTGCTGACATGGATGGTTGGTCGCGCTTCTTCCCGTAGGTTAGACCGATGCAACGCATCGATGATCCTGACCGAGACAGTATTCTTAATCGAGATCTCGTAAAGACTATCGTGTATATGCTAGATGTGCAAAATCAAAATGAGGATTATAGCACTTGGTCTGAGGCATTTTGGTACAGACAGATCTTTCGGATCAACTTCTCCGAACTGAGTATTAGCTCCATGGAGTAAGACATTGAGTCTATGTGCGCATGCATGAAACTGAGCATTTATATCTATGTGATATATTAATTGAGGAGTATTGGTTATGATAATTGAACTGTTGAATAATACTGGATGATGATGATGATAAATAATGTTGAGGGCATTATCGTGTATATTGAATGATATTTGAACTGATAAGTGATTGGATGATGATAGTTGATTAATGTTGAAGGCATTATTGAAATTCTGGTATAATATACTTGCATGATATGTTATTTGTGTTATCTTTGTACTACCATGTTGGTATTGGCGTAGGTGATCTCACCTCTTTGTTATATTGTTTTGCTGTGTTTGTATTATTAAAATTGAATAGTAGATGGAACGAGTTGTCTTAGACATGACGGGTGGTAGATATTCTGAGATTGGTGACAACATAGAGGAATGGTCATTCAGGACTCGATAGCATGCAGTGTTGACAAGGAACAGATGTCTGATGCATTAAGATGGATACAAGAAGAAATAAGTATGTTATGCTTTCTCGTTAGTGTTGTACTGTGCTATTAAGTAGGACCCGTGATGGGGTTTGTTACTGTTAAAAAAAAGAGTCTGTTAGTTTTATATTTCTCTTTAAATTATTAAATATTAATTGGTGTCAATATTGTATATTAATCAGTTTAATTCTATTTTCAATATTACCTATAAATATCAGTAAGTTTATGTTTCTGTCGTCTGTAATAAGAAATTTTAAAACTCACCTTTTATAACTCAAACCTTGTTTATGAACTTCTTTATAGATTATGAGTTAGGAGTCGGAAATGTGATACCCTGAGGGGGGTGTTACAAGCCTTGTTTAGGTTAGAGAAGCTGCAGCTAGAATTCAGGTTTTGGAGGTTGAGGAGGCTAGAGAAGTCAAGGATGGAGGTCATCTTCTTCATGAAAGGAGATTTAAGCTTCAATAGTCATATCTATGAGTTTTCTTCCTTCTTCTTATGTTTTCTCCTCTTTTGTTTATCTTATGAACCCTGTTTTTATTCTGTAATTTTGTGTTCAATGATTAGCTGAGCTGTATTTAGGAATTACTTTGGATCCTTGTATGAATATTGATGTTTATGTATTACTTTGTGTATATACCGATGTTTGGTTTTGTTCAATCATATGATTCTTAATGCTCTTGATAGTTTGGCCAACTTTTAAGTGATTTGTTGAAATCTGATGAACCTAGACATAGGAATTTGGATTTAAGATCATATGTATGGTTGATGCATGTTCAATGAATTCAATTGGCTTGGATAAGTTGATTCGTTAATAGGATAGAAATATACCTATTGGCCATGCATAGTGTGTGTTTGAGAATAGATCTTAAAGAGTGGATTTTGTACTAATACTCATGGGAACATAGTGGATTAGGAAAATGAAGTTACGGTTGATTGACCTAGACATATGCTTTTAACTAAATAGATTCTCAAGCTAACTTAATCATTCATTTATGTTGCTTGAAGGGATTCATGTCATTAATTGAAGTAGAAAGTGAAGAAGGATTCCCTGATCTTTAACCCTTATCTTTAGTTTCCATTTATTGCTTTCTAGTCTTTAGTTTAGCTTAAATTCATTTTACCTTATTTTTATGATCTTGAATAGAACCAAGTAAGATATTGGTTGATATTTAGTATTAGAAGTGCCTAATTCCTCGTGGGAACGATATCTGACTCCTAGCTACACTACAAGTGCGATCCGTGCACTTGTAGTAAGTAAAAGAGCAAACAACAATGAACAATTCTTAATAGTAAGTTTCTAAAATGTGTTATCATGGTAAATCCAGCTGCTTTGGGGAAAAATCAATTTTAACATAATATGTGGAAAGGTGGCATAAGTCAAAACTTAGTCATTTCCCTTCTTGAGGTAGACGATTCATTTAATTACAAAATAATTTAATTATTACATAACAGTCAATTTAAACAACATATACTTTAAACATTTATCATCATACTAGGAATAATACCTGACTCACTTTAAGTACTATTCCTAACCTTTTCTAACTAACTTTTATCCTTGATCTTTACATTTAATGAAAATAAGATAATTGCCCATACAATTTCTAATTTTATGCAATGCATTATGATGAATGATTATACCTAAGGAATGCCCTATAGTATGCTTATGCAATGTTTTTAAAAGATTTTGTTTTTTTAAAACACATGTTACTTACCCTTTTTCAGGAAAACCTTTATTCCGGGACGCCTTTTTGTTCCCTGTATATCTTGGATAGAAAGGAGTAGGATGCCCTATTGTTCCTTATCTTCCTTGCACTACCTGGTATGTGTGGTTATCTTCTCCCACAATAGTAGGATTAACCCCTAATACCATACTGGGTATGTTTGGTTATCTTCTCTCATAATAGTAGGATTAACACTTAATACCCATAACCCTAGCACTAGGAGCCTTTTTGCATAAGCCATGGGGCAATTCATACATGGAAATAACAAGCAACAAGTTCGAAAACAAAACATGCAAGAGTCTTTTAAAACCTTTCCTTCATTCACTTTTCACATAACCTTGCTTTTCTTTGCATAATAAAGCGGCATAACTTTAATCATCAAGCTTTTCATTTATACATGACATTTCATGCTTGTAAAGAGGTAGTGATTCACACACAACCTCAATCTACCCTTATCTTTTCATTTTTTTATGCCTCTCAATACCATGCTTGTCAACATTATTCATTCACATACATATATCAATATGCTCCTCAACATCATTCATATAAATTATTCATTACATATAAAATAATGATTCATATCCTAAGTGATTCAATTCATCACATTCATATATCAAATGTCATGCATTCTTTTCATTTCAATACTCCACAAAGGAGCATTTAGTTCAAGTTTAACCCATAAAGGAGTAAACACATTTCTACTACATTTTCATAACTTTAACTATTAAAGAAGCTACTAAAGTTTCTATGGTCCAAACCATCACAAAAATATATCAATATTTACCTAGAAGTTTGATTTTTGATTCGCGGAGTTTATAACCCCTGTGCTATAAAATGAGAATAACTTGAGCTACGGGAATCGAAATGAAGTGATTCTAGTGGCATTGGAAAGTTAAGAAGAAAATCTACTACTTTCATGAAATGGTCATTTTTCCTGAGAGTTCCACACCCCACCTCCGAATGGAATTTTCGATGGGGCCATGGAATCTAGAAAATTGGGTAACCAGAAAAAAGGTTTGCCTTATTTTTTCAATCAACCAAAACCAACTTTCAACTAATCAATTTTTAGCATCAAACAAGCTTTAAACAAGTTAAAATCAATCTATTCCCAACCATAGAATTCAAGAATCATTAAAAGAATTTGATCCTCACATCATACCCATTTTTCAACTCCCCAAAACCGTAGTAAATCAAGAACAAACTTATGTTCTACATCACCACCACACTTCAAACAAGCTAAAAACCATACCAATTTAGCCTTTGACATCAAGATTCAAGCACGAAAATCACTAACCAACATCCAAACCCATTTCTCATTTCATGCAAAAACACAAACAAATGAAAGAAATAGGAGAGAGGAGTTATAGAAAAGACTTTCCCCTACCTTAAGTCTTAAAGATGATGAAGCTCTTGTTTTCCTCTTCCTATTTTTCCTCGTTTGTTCCTTCATTTCTTGTCTTCTCTCCCTTATTTTCTTTGCTTCTGTTTTCTGCTACCTAGCAGCCGAAAAATGTGAACAGAAAGTGAGTGAAAACTCACTTTTAAAATAAAACATCAAGGGTAGTTTGGGTTTTTTTGTTAAAAACTTCGTATCTATTAAGAACTCTTTGATTTAACTAAATCAAGTTTCCTAACTTCCAACAACCTTAGAATAAATTACAAGATTCATCTAAATTCTTGTTTCACCATTTCTTTAATTTTCCATATCTGTGACTCATCAATCCGGTATTAAACACTTACTCAATATTCTTAAAAATACCGAATTGGCTCGGTTTGTCCTCAAAATTTAATTACGTCCCCTTCCACATATTTGTGACCTAGAAATAAATTTTTCATATTTATTTCTCTTAACCACACAATTTATGCTATTTTTCTGAGTTAAAATAGTCATTTTGCACGTTCTGTATTGCGACAAAGTGCCTAAATTAACTCAAAATGTCATAAAATTTAGCAGACATATTAAACAAGTATTATGGTACCTCTATGACCATATGTAAACATATCATACTAAAAAGAGGATGTTACAGGTGGTAGTGACTGACAATGGCAACAAATCCGCGTGATAAGGTGATAGTGAAACATCATTCTAGTTTATTGACGATGAGGGAATGACAGTAATGCAGGGGTTTGGCTTGGGTTTGATTCTAATATGGTGGGTGGTTATGAGCTCGAATGGCGCACAATGGTGGCAGTGAACTCTGGTTCTTTGTTGGTGTCAATTTCTAGTCCAACTAAGGTGGTGGCTGTGAGGGCAAAGATTATGGTGGTTATGAAGGTTGGAGTTTTGAATTTGTTAATGGAGGATCTGTGTTGAGATTGAAACAGTAGGGAGCTCATTCAGGTTTTGGGGTTTGAGAATTTGTGTTGAGGTTTGAGGAGCTATTATCAAGTTGGGCTCTATGCGTGGTGGTGATCATAAGTTAGCGGACAAAGATGGCTGGCCGTAAGGAGCGTTGCCGGCAATAACTGGGTGACATCTTGCTTTTGCATGTAGGTGACTCAACAAAGGTTCCTTGGGTGATGGTTGTTAGATTGAATGTCTCATATGATGGGCTTGTGACTTATCTTATTAGTTTAATAAGTAATTAAATTAAGTTAATGAGCTAAACTCTTATTGGATAAAAGAGAAATGATAGTTTTGCAATTATAGTAATTGCCAACTTGATGGAAGTTAACAGTATTTAATAAATAGTTTATGCGCAAAACTCTAGGTCTGTTCCTAGCCATCAGTGTTTCTTCTTCTCTCACCATCACTAAAGTAGAAGAAGCATAAAGAAAAGGCAAAGAAATAGAAAGTGAGTTTTGGGATCTCTCTAACGCTCTTGGAATACAATCTACCAATTATTCATGGATAAAGATTAGTGTCTTCTTATACTCTTGTTTGCGGGAATCATGAATTCTAAGATCCTTATGTTTTAATGATTTTTTTTTATATTAAGATTCTTAGAAAACTTACAAACTAACATATGGTATCAGAGCGTGGTTATGAAATTTATGATTCTCCATTAATGATGATTGTTTTTCCAAATTTCAATAAACCTATATTTGGAAAATTTGAGATTTTTTATTATGTTTTTTTTGCTACATTGTATGAGTTAATTTTATGGCATATTATTAATTTTAAAAGTACATTTTTTTTAGATGGAAAGCAAAAGTACAATTTTTTAAACTCTTCATATGATTTTCGAAAATTAACTAGCAAAAGAATAGTGACGTCATGTCAAGTTTCATTGTTCAAGTGCTTGTTCAAGTTTCATCCCAAATTCATGCCACGCCACGTTAATATTCTTTAAGTTGATATGTATATTCTTTTTACGAATATGTTTACAATTTGGAATATGTTTATGATATGCATATTCTTTTTACGAATATATTATTGATTCAATTTAGGATGTTATTATGTGAGATTTGTTAATCACCAAAGTAGTCAAATCTTTAAGTTGATTTAATCCTAAATTATATGAAAGTTGTTTTAAAGAATATGCGGTATTTGATTTTCATACATAATGCTATCAATTTAGGATGATATTATGTGAGATTTGTTAATCACTAAAGTGGTCGAATCTTTAAGTTGATTTAATCCCAAATTATATGAAAGTTATTTTTTCAATTACCCATAGAATAGATGCTATGGACGATATAATGACTATTTGTGTATGGGTAGATCGAAGTTCATTGTTATAAGGCATTTATGGATTGCTCAAAGGTTGATTAGTTGCCCATATAATAAATGGACATAATTGTTGGTAGTGTAAGTGCACTATTAGTTTTATTTATATATCCAAAGATAATAAATATTTCTAGTTGATGCATATATCATTACCAATTTATGTAAATATTATTAACATCATTTTGTTGAATATGGTATATTGATGGATCACCCAAAGGAGAACATTGATACATATTGAATGCTTAAGTGATTTGTTTTTTGAATCTGTATAGTATGTTAATTTATAACTCAAAGTATTAATGTTAGACATGTAATTATTGCAGTACATATTGCTATGCATTCACATTTTTTATTAGTTCTAATTTTTAATGGACTTAATTTCTCTAAATGGAGTGAGGACCACTTTTACCTTGGGGTAATGGATTTGGATTTAGCTCTTCGAGTAGAGAAACCAAATGCTATTATTCTTTTAAGCACTAATGAAGAGAAAATTCATTATAAAAACAAGGAAAGATCAAACAGATTGAGTCTGATGTATATGTGGCTGAGTATAGCTAGCAATATTAAGTCTGATTTTCCTGAAACTGAGAATGCTAAAGAAATGATGAAGTTTGGGGAAGAGCGCTCCCAAACTAATGACAAGTCTCTTGTTTGGACATTAATGGGTACTTTAACCACCATGAAATTTAATGATTTTCATACTATGCATGAGCACGTCATTGAAATGACAAACATTGTAGCAAGACTTAAATCATGGGGAATGGAAGTGGATGAGAATTTCCTTATGCAGTTCATTCTGAACTCATTACCGCTTGAGTATGGTCCATTCCAAATGAACTATAATGTCATGAAATATAAATGGAATATGCATAAATTGCACATTATATTAGTTCAAGAGGAAACCAGACTTAACAATCAAGGAAATCACTTTATCCATTATATGAACCATCAAGGAGCTAGAAAGCAAGCTAAAAAGAAACGTGGGAAGGAAAAAAAGGACTATTAAAGATTAATGAGTCCTCTGTCAAAATCCAAAAGAAAGAATCAAACAATAATAGATGTCAATTCTATGGGAAATTTGGACACTTCTAGAATGATTGGCCAAGGCGTAATGCTTGGTTCGAAAAGAAAGGTAAGTTTAATGCTTATGTATGTTTAGAATCAAATTTAACTGAAGTTCCCCATAATACTTTGTGGATTGATTTTGGATGTACAACTCATGTTTCTAATACGATGTAAGGATTCCTTACAATCCAAACCATAAGCCCAAATGAGAAGTTCGTCTTCATTGGAAATAGAGTGAAAGTTCCAGTAGAACGTGTTAGAGAAATCCTCATCAGAGCAACCGAATTACGAGCGGGGGCTCGTGCAGAGGATAAAAATGAATCCTCTCGTGGAATGTAGTAAAGATCACTCCACATATCACGAATGGGTAAGTAGAACTCTAAATGAACATTTACAGTTAAATTAAAAACAGGTGGGTCATAACGACTGCAAGCTAGAGACATCGTCACGTCTCTATGGTAGACGCAATGATCTGTATGCAGGTTGATGTGCCAATAGTTCGGACCTTCATGAAAAGTCAACTTAACATAACCCAAAAAGTCACGTGGACGGGACGTCATGCTCCAAACAGGTACTAATCAAAGTCAGGCCAAATGTCGGGGAATTCGTGCACTTCTCCTTCTTCACCAACATCTTTGGAGAAACATATAAATATACAGAATAGCAGAAATAGAGAAAAGTGGTGAGACACCCTACATTCAGTACCAATTATGGCAGTAAAGAAATTAAATGACACAAGACACCCACATAGCATAGCAGGAATAATAATTAGCATCAAGATTCACATAATAAACAAATTGGTAATTCCAAGCAGTTATACATCAATAAACAACAGTTCCATCAACATATGAATAAAATAATGCCAAATGATATGTTGACTCACTATGCACGTGCACATGGTACCAAAATCCAACATTCGGTACTAAAAATTTTACTCCATGGAGCTAGACATAAACATCGGAGAGAATGATCAAGGAGATATGCCAGTATCTCATCAGCCATAAAATTAAAGTGCTTTTCTAGAAAATTCATAATTTGCGCAACAAGGCTTTATACAGTGGCATTCTCACAAGATCGCGATATAGGACAATGTTTCGATCCAAATCGTCGGTGCATTTGCATCGGTACGTTTGCATCGGTCTATCCCATGGCCCAGAGGAGCTACCAACTGTCCGTTCATGGAACACCCGCACCCCGACGCCCCCAAGGTCAACGGTATGACCTACACTAGTCTATTCGCACCCGCACTAAGGTGTGATTCAATCTCCTAGGCATACAACCTTACAACAGAGTCCATCAAACTTTCACAATGCATGATGACTCAATGCATATTCATGTATATTCAACAAATAATATACTCATCCATGACATATCACAATTTGGTCAAGTTAAACATCAATAATTCATTGGTCCCACTCATAGTCCCACAATAACATAGTATCAAGATTCTCAAAAGTGGTAAAACACTTTTTAAGGTTCATTATGGAATTTCACTTTAGCTTAACAATTCTTATGAAATCTTTCTCTAGAGGAATTCTCTTGTAATCCTCATTCAATCTTCATTTCTCTTAATTAGTCAAGTTCTTTACTTTAGTTTAATTGTAACATCCTCATACCGAAGTCCTAGTGTATCTTTCATCTACTTGCCTGATTTTGCTCTGGGCGCCTAGGCGCTATATCTTCAGCGCCTGAGTGCTAGGTGAGCGCCTGGGCGCTCTCTACGCAGCGCTTGAGCACTCAGCGGGCTGCATTACACGAAATTTTTTTGGGCATTGGGTGCTTAGGCATCCCAACTCCAGCGCTTGAGCGCTAGTGCATCAGTAAGATTTTGCAAAACTCATTTCTTCATAATCTTGATCCAAATTCAAGGTTTCTCATTAATCTCAAGCAATCCAATACATGCTCCATAGTCATCAAGATACCCAATGACAATCAATAGATTTATACAAATCAAAATAGCAACAAAATTATGAAAAATAACACAACAAAGAGAGTGATCCCACATGGATTCCCTCATCAACAACACCAAACAAACGGTTCCTCACCACCAAGATTGGTTGAAGAGGATTATCTCCTTCTTACTTAGAGAAATAATTAGGAAAGCAAGCTCCTTTTCCTTTGGGAATTTCATCCTCCACCTTCAAGAAAACCCTAAGGTGAGCAAACTTTCAAAATTTTCACTCAAACCATGAAAAGAGGAGTCCTTGGTCACATAGGTGACCAAGAAAATTGAAAAAGAGAAGAAAAGAGAAGAAAGTCAAGAACTTTACCTCAAAAGCTTCAAGCTTGGGCTTCAATTGTAAAAGGTAAAAAAAGGAAAAAATAGAGGATGGTCACCAAGGAAAAATGTCTTAGGATGATGAGAGGAAGCGAGAAATGGAAGTAGTTTAGCAAACTAGTGAAGATGGTCTCCAAGTGGTGTGGTGCCGTGGAGGGAGAAGAAGAGAATAGGAAGAGAAGAGCTTGAGAGAAAATGAGAGAAGGGAAATGGTAGAGAGAGAAAGTAATAGATTTTTATAGTTTAAAATTTAGGAGTAAGAGTGATACAATGAGAAGCATATTTTGGCTCCCCAAAATTGGCCCTTGCCGTGGAGAGAGAGAGAGAGAGAGAGAGAGAGAGAGAGAGAGAGAGAGAGAGAGAGAGAGAGAGAGAGAGAGAGAGAGAGAGAGAGAGAAAGCTTCCTTTGACAAGCTTAGTAGGAAGCTTACTTGAGAAACTTTGTTAGATTTTGCAAAAGTCAACTTGATTAGACATAAAGTAGATTTCTAGATAAGGTGGTAAGGATTTTTACTACAAGCTATTATCTAAAGGACAATTGTTACAGTTAACAGAAATTAGTATTTATTATCCAATGAATCATAAATTATACAGTGATTTTTATTTAACAGATAAAATCTCAAAAAACGTAAACCTCGTAAACTATGCCTGACCTCGGGTTTAGTAAGATCCCCCATCGATGTTTTCACAGTTCAAGGTTTACTAGTCTCGGGGAAAATATTTCATTTTCCAGGCTCTGCTCAGCGTGTACGCAAAATGAGAAATATATTAAAATATTCAACGTTTCCAGAAAAATCCAGAAAAATTCACAAAAATCACAAATATTATAAAATGACTATTTATCTTGAAATTATCAATTTTCAGGGTGTTACAACTCTCCCATTCTAAAAAGAAATTTCATCCTCGAAATTTTCATACCTTAGAATAGTTGTAGATATTGCTCCTTCATCTTGTCTTCTAACTCCCACGTTGCATCTTTGGTTGTGCCATTCCAGATTACTTGTACTAACGGGATCTCCTTCCCTCTGTGTTGCTTTACCTTCCTATCCTCAATCCTTATAGGAGTTGTCTCATAGGTTAAGTTCTCTTTCAATTGTACTGTGTCCGGTACTATGACATGGCTTGGGTCAGGAATATATTTCCGTAGTTGTGACACATGGAAAACATTGTGAAGGTTAGAAAGAAAAAGGTGGTAAGGCTATTTGGTAAGCTACTGGACCTATCCGACGAAGAATTTGGTAAGGTCCAAGGAATTTGAGAGTAAGTTTTCTAGATTTCAGAACTCGGCTGACCCCAGTCGTAGGCGTGACTTTTAAAAACACATGCTCGCCTTCCTTAAACTCAAGAGGCTTTCTTCTCTTGTCGGTATAGCTCTTCTGTTGGCTCTAAGTCGTCCTCATCTTTTCTTGAATCATCTTGACCTTTTCCGTTATTTGTTGTATAAGATCAGGTCCAACAGTAAGGCACTCGCCATCTTAGTACCAACACAAAGGTGTTCTGCACCATCGTCCATATAGAGCCTCATAGGATGCCATCCCTATGCTCGCATGAAAACTGTTATTGTAGGTGAACTCTACCAATGGAAAAACTTCATCCCAACTTCCAGTCTATTCTAAAGCGCAAACTTTGAGCAAATCCTCTAATGATTGAATCGTCCTTTTCGATTGACCATCGATTTGAGGATGATAAGCAGAACTCAAATGTAGCTTCGTTCCCATTGCTTCTTGTAAACTTTACTAAAACTTTTACGTGAACCTTGGATCTCTATCAGAAATGATACTGGTAGGCACACCATGTAGTCTAATGATTTCACCAATATACAGGTGAGTCAACTTCTCCATGTTGTACTTTATGTTGATTGGTAAGAAATGTGTTGACTACGTGAGTCGATCAACGATTATCCATATTGAATCATAACCCTTTCTGGTATTTGGCAATCCAACCACAAAATCCATCACAATACTATCCTACTTCTATTTGGGAATAGCTAGGGATTGTAACATTCCAGAAGGTCTTTGATGTTCAACCTGTGCTTTCTGACAAACCAGAAAAGATGACACACATCTGTCAATGTCATTCTTCATTTCGTGCCACCAAAATAATCGTTTCAGGTCTTAGTACATCTTGGTTATTCCCGGATGCATACTCAACTGGCTTGTGTGATTGTGTTCGAGAATATACTTTCTAAGCTTTTGATCCTTGGGTACACAAACTCTACCTCTAAATATAAGGATTCCATCAGCTCCTTCTTCTAATGTTGTCATACCGCCTTACTTCATTAGCTCCCTTTCTTCTTGCAAAAACTTGTCAACCTTCTACTTCTCTCGAATGTCTTCCATTAAGTCATTTGAGATAGGGACCATGTTCATACAAATCTTCCTTGGTGTCAATTCCACAAAGGACCATACGTCCTTGAATTGCTCCAATAAATCCTTTTCCTTGACCATCATAGCAGAGATACTGAGCATCTTCTTACTTAAAGCGTCTGCCACGACATTTGCCTTTTTAGGGTGATACAGAAGTTGAAAATCATAATCCTTTACAAATTCCAACCACCTTCATGGCCTCATATTCAACCCTTTTTGGTCACACAGGTACTTCAAGCTCTTGTGATTGCTAAAGACGTTGAACGTCGCCCCATAAAGAAAGTGTCTCCATATCTTCAAAGTGAATACCACAGCTGCTAATTCTAAGTCATATGTTGGGTAGTTCTTCTCATGTACTCATAACCGTCTCGAAGCGTAAGCTACCACTTTTCTGTTTTGCATAAGCACACATCCTAATCCTTGGTATGAAATATCGCAATACACTTCGAAGGGTTCACTCGGATCGGGTAGAACTAACACTGGTGAAGTAGTTAGTCATTTCTTCAATTCTTGGAAACTTTTTTCACAAGCATTAGTCCACTCAAAGGCTTGATTCTTTCTCATTAGCTGAGTGAGAGGCCCTACAATCTTGGAGAATCCCTTAATGAATCTCCAATAATATCTAGCTAGTCCCACAATGCTCCGAATTTCTATCACTATCTTTGGCCTTTCCCATTGCAGAATCGCTTCCACTTTTGACGGGTCTATAGCAATCCCTTCCTTCGAGATTACATAGCCCAAAAACTTGATCTTTTTTAGCCAAAATTCACACTTCAACAATTTGGCGTACAACTTCTTCTCCTTCAGAATCTGAAGAACTATACTGAGGTGTTCAACATGATCCTCCTGATTTTGAGAGTAGATCAGAATATCGTCAATGAAGACAACAACGAATTTGTCCAGGTAAGGATGAAAGATTCTATTCATATAATCCCTAAATATGGCAGGAGCATTCGGGAAACTCTATCTCTCGCTCCGGGCACAAGATCAATGGTAAACTCTATCTCTCGCTCCGGCGGTATACCAGGTACATCATCAAGAAAGACTTCGGGAAACTTGTTAACCACTGGAATTGCATCCACATCTACCTCACCCTCAACTTTCAAGGAAGACAATAGCATATATCTCTGAGCTCATTCTTTCAAGAAAGCTTGAACTTGGTTGGCCATAAAAAATCTAGGAACTTTATCCATAGAGAAAACTATGGTCTTACTAGAACAATCTAACAGGATATGGTTAGAAGACAACCAATCCATTCCTAGAATTACATCTCATTGGGGAAAGGTAAACTGATTAAATCAATAGAAAATATTCGACCTTCAAAAGATAATCTAAACAAACTTTGATGGTAACAACAGGTTTAGCTGTAGGGGTAGAAACAGTCAAGTCAAAAGGTAAAGAAGACACAAGTAAACTAAGTCATCGCACACAGTCATAAGAAATGAAAGAGTGGGTTACCCCAGAGTCATACAGTACAGTCAAAAGATTACATCCTATGGTACCCTCTCCTTGTATCAGATCGTCAGATTTGGAGGCTTCCCCTCCACTCAAGGTATAGACTCGATCTCCTGCTTGTGATTTTATAGTTTTTGCAGTGTTGACCAAAGGCTCTGCCTTAGCCTAATTGCACTCACGAGAGATATGTCTAGGCTTCCCGCATCGAAAATAGATGATTCCTTTAATGGTGCAATCCCTCGTTAAGTGATCTTTCCCGCACTTCATACACTTTGGCATAGACGCCATATTATGACCAGTTTGATTTCCACCGAAACCTCCACTAGGACCTCCACCAGGTGACTGTTGCTGATTTCCCAGTGGTCGAGAATAAGGTTTCTTCTGAAAGCGGTTTGCATTGTTGCCACCTCTTCTTTGGAACTCAGTAGGTCCAAAGTTATGGTTCCTCGTGTCCTGTGCCTAATCCAAATCTTCCACTCAGTGACACGTATCCAACAGCTCTGAAACTGGTTAATCCTCAAGGTTATGACCGCCATTTTTACGTCATGCCTTTACCCTTCTTCAAATTTCTGACACTTCCACACCTCGTTCGACTGATATTGGAAATACATCGAAAATTTGGACAAGCTCTCGAACCTCGCAGCATACTCGCTAACAGACATGGTTCCTTGTCTCAAATTGGGGAACTCCATTTCTTTTGCATGTCTTGCACTTGCTGGGAAATACTTCTCCAAGAATCGGTCCTTGAATACCTCCCAAGTGATCACATGACCTTCAGCTTCTAACAGTCTCTGTGCTCCGTTCCATCATTCTTCTGCGTCTCTGATCAGCATAAAAGTAGCATAGGTTATTTTCTTGTCATCCGCACAGTTCATGCCTCTAAAAAATTTTCTCCAGCTCCTTGATCCATAGACTAGCCTTTTCTGGATCAAATTCCCCCTTAAACTGAGGAAGGTTCTTACGACGGAACTCCGACAGATTTTGAGCATCAGCAGATGCTTCCAACTATTGTGTAGTCCTTTCCTGTTGTTGAGCAGCTCTCTCAGATTGTTGTGCGATAACGTCCGCCATTCGTTGCATCGCTTCTACAGTTGCAGCCATGCTCTCAGCTTCTCGTCCCAAGTTAACATGTCCTCTTCATCCACGCGCCATCGTTTCTCTTCAAGTCAAGCTATACAAAACACAAGGAAAGGCAAATGCATCCTTTCGAAATACCAAACACAGAGAATCACATAGCACAAACAAGACAGACTTAACCACATAGACCCAAAAGAAAACTTAAACCGAGGCTCTGATAGCAAACTAGTGTAATGCCTCTTTTTGAGGAGGGAATGTCACACCAAAAAGGATAATGCGAAAAATAAATCATAAACTAGAACCCGGTTCATTTAAATATCGATAAGCCTGTTTAGTTGCAATCATATGAATAATTTGGCGAATTCTTCTTTTTTGGTAAGAAAATGATAAAACGTTATTACAGCAAAATTAACACAAGAAATAAACCATACATCATACATACATATATACATACATACATATATATATATATATATATATATATATATATATATATATATATATATAAAATATATACATACATACTTGTATCATACTTGTTTAGTTACATCAACAGATATACAAAATAAGCAAAAGCATTACCCGCCCCAAAATGATTACACATATACAGCCCACCAAAAAGCAAAACATCAGGCCCTCAAAAGATTTACAAATAGCCATCAGTAGCTATCAACAACATCAACCCCTAAAACTAACGAGAAGGAACCGTGGTTGGATCCTCCTCGGTTCTTCATCGTCAGAGGAAATCCTCATCGGAGTAACCGAATTACGAGCGAGGGCTCGTGCAGAGGATAAAAACGAATCCTTTAGCGGAGTGTAGTAAAGATCACTCCATATATCACGAATGGGTAAGTAGAACTCTAAATGAACATTTGTAGTGAAATTAAAAACAGGTGGGTCATAACGACCCCAACACCATCATGTCTCTATGGTAGACACAGTGATCCGTACGCAGGTTGATGTGCCAGCAGTCCAGACCTTTATGAAAAGTCAGCTTAACATAACCCAAAAAGCCACGTGGACAGGATGTCATGCTCCAAATAGGTACTAATCAAAGTCGGGCCAAAAGCCGGGGAATTCGTGCACTTCTCCTTCTTCACCAACATCTTCGGAGAAACATATAAATATATAGAGTAGCAGAAATACAGAAAAGAGGTGAGACACCTTACATTCAGTACCAATTATGGCAGTAAAGAAACTGAATGGCGCAGGACACCCACATAGCATAACAGGAATAGTAATTAGCATCAAGATTCACAAAATAAACAAATTGGCAGTTCCAAGTAGTTATACATCAATAAACAATAGTTCCATCAACATATGAATAAATAAACACTAAATGATATGTTGACTCACTATGCACGTCCATATGGTACCAAAATCCAACATTTGGTACGAAAATCCAACATTCGGTACTACAAATCCTGCTCCATGGAGCTAGACACAGACATCGGAGAAAATGATTAAGGAGATATGTCAGTATCTTGTCAGCCATAAAATTCAAGTGCTTTTCGAGAAAATTCGTAATTTGCGCAACCAGGCTTTATATAGTGGCAATCTCACAAGATCGCGATATTGGACAGTGTCTCGGTCTGGATTGTCGGTGCATTTGCATCAGTCTATCCCACGACCCAGAGGAGCTACCAACTGTCTGTTTATGGAATACCCGCAACCCGCTGCCCCCAAGGTCAATGATATGATCAACACTAGTCTATTCGCACCCGTACTAAGGTGTGATTCAATCTCCTAGGCATACAGCCTTACAACAGAGTCCATCGGACTTTCATAATGCCTGATGACTCTATGCATATTCATGTATATTCAACAAATGATATACTCATCCATAACATATCACAATTTGGTCAAGTTAAACATCAATAATTCCTTGGTCCCACTCATAGTCCCACAATAACATAGTATCAAGATTCTCAAAAGTGGTAAAACACTTTTTAAGGTTCATTATGGAATTTTACTTTAGCTTAACAATTCTCATGAAATCTTTCTCTAGAGGAATTCTCTTGTAATCCTCATTCAATCTTCATTTCTCTTAATTAGTCAAGTTCTTTACTTTAGTTTAATCGTAACATCCTCATACTAAAGTCCTAGTGCATCTTTCATATACCTGGCTGATTTTGTTTTGGGCACCTAGGCACCATATCTTTAGCTCCTGAGCACTGATTGAGCGCCTAGGCGCTTTCTACGCAGTGCCTGAGTGGTCACCGGGCTGCATTATAGGAAATTTTTCAAGGCGTTAGGCGCTTAGGCATTCCAACTCTAGCGCTTGAGCGCTCGTGCATCAACAAGGATTCTGCAGAACTCGTTTATGCAATATCTTGATCCAAATTCAAGGTTTCTCATCAATCTTAAGATACAGCCTTACAACAGAGTCCATCAGACTTTCACAATGTATGATGACTTAATGCATATTCATGTTTATTCAACAAATGATATACTCATCTATAACATATCACAATTTGGTCAAGTTAAACATCAATAATTCCTTGGTCTCACTCATAGACCCACAATAACATAGTATCAAGATTCTCAAAAGTGGTAAAACACTTTTTAAGGTTCATTATGGAATTTCACTTTAGCTTAACAATTCTCATGAAATCTTTCTCTAGAAGAATTCTTTTGTAATCCTCATTCAATATTCATTTCTCTTAATTAGTCAAGTTCTTTACTTTAGTTTAATTGTAACATCCTTATACTGAAGTCCTAGTGCATCTTTCATGTACCTGACTAATTTTATTCTGGGCACCTAAGTGCCATATCTTCAGCGCCTGAGCGCTGGTTGAGCGCCTGGGCACTCTCTACGCAGTGCCTGAGTGCTCACTGGGATGCATTATAGGAAATTTTTCTTGGCGTTGGGCGCTTAGGCATCCTAACTCCAACGCCTGAGTGCTCGTGCATCAGTAAGGATTCTGCAGAACTCGTTTCTGCAAAATCTTGATCCAAATTCAAGGTTTCTCATCAATCTCAAGCAATCCAATACATGGTTCATAGTCATCAAGATACCCAATGACAATCAATAGATTCATACAAATCAAAATAACAATAAAATTATGAAAAATAACACAACAAAGAGAGTAATCCCACATAGATTCCCTCATCAATAACACCAAACAAACGTTTCCTCACCACCAAGATAGGTTGAGGAGGATTATCTCCCTCTTACCTAGAGAAATAACAAGGAAAGCAAGCTCCTTTTCCTTTGGAAATTTTGTCCTCCACCTTCAAGAAAACCCTAAGGTGAGCAAACTTTCAAAATCTTCACTCAAACCATGAAAAGAGGAGTCCTTGGTCACATAGGTGACCAAGAAAAAAAAGAGAGAAGAAAGTCAAGAACTTTACCTCAAAATCTTTAACCTTGGGCTTCAATGGTGGAAGGTGAAAAAAGAAAAACTAGAGGATGGTCACCAAGGAAAAATGTCTTAGGATGATGAGAGGAAGCAAGAAATGGAAGTAGTTTAGCAAGCTAGTGAAGATGGTCTCCAAGTGGTGTGGTGCCGTGGAGGAAGAAGAAGAGAAGAGGAAGAGAAGAGCTTGAGAGAAAATGAGAGAAGGGAAATGGTAGAGAGAGAAAGTAATAGATTTTTATGGTTTGAAATTTAGGAGTTAGAGTGATAAAGTGAGAAGCATATTTTGGCTCCCTAAAATTGGCCCTTGGCGTGGAGAGGGAGAGAGAGAGAGAGAAATAAAGCTTCCTTGAGAAGCTTGGTAGGAAGCTTACTTGAGAAGCTTTGTTAGATTTTGCAAAAGTCAACTTGATTAGACATAAAGAAAATTTCTAAATAAGGTGATAAGGATTTTTACTACAAGCTATTATCCAATGGACAATTGTTACAGTTAATAGAAATCAATATTTATTGTCCAATGAATAATAAATTGTACAACGATTTTTATTTAACAGATAAAATCTCAAAAAATATAAACCTCGTAAACTGTGCCCGACCTCGGATTTAGTAAAATCCCCCGTCGACGTTTCCACAATTCAAGGTTTACCAGCCTCGGGAAAAATATTTCATTTTCCCAACTCCACTCAGGATGCACACAAAATGAAAAATATATTAAAATATTCAACATTTTCGAAAAAATTCAAAAAAATCACAAATATTATAAAATGACTATTTATCACAAAATTATCAATTTTCAGGGTGTTACAAATTTAGTTTCTTTGTCTAAACTTGATGTTGTTGGATATTCTTTTAGGTTTGGTAATTGATGTTTCAATTTGTATAAACATACCTATATGATTGGTTCTGGTATAATTTATGATAGTTTATATAAAATGAATCTTGATAATTTATATGTTGAAACTCCTACGACCTTGCATCATAATGTTGGCACTAAACGTAGTTTAGTGAATGAACGTTCTACTTACTTGTGACATAAACGTTTAGGTCACATCTCTAAAGAAAGAATGGAAAGGTTAGTAAAGAATGACATCCTTCCTGAGTTAGATTTCATTGACCTTAATATTTGTGTGGATTGTATTAAGGGAAAACAAATAAAACACACAAAGAAATGTACCATGAGAAGCACTCAGCTTCTTGAAATTGTACACACCGATATATGTGGACCTTTTGATGTCAATTCTTTTGGTAAAGAAAAGTACTTTATCACCTTTATTGACGATTATTCACGTTATGGATATGTCTATTTACTACATGAGAAATCTCAAGCAGTGAATACCTTGGAAATTTATGTAAATGAAGTTGAAAGACAATTGGATAGAAACATGAAGATCGTAAGGTTAGATAGAGGTAGTGAGTATTATGGAAGATTTGATGAAATTAGACAACACCCAAGTCCATTTACTAAGTTCTTAGAAAAGAATGACATTTATGTTCAATACACAATGTCAGGTACACCACAACAAAATGGTGTATCAGAAAGACATAACTAAACCTTAATGGATATGATTAGGAGGAGCATGTTAAGTAACACGTCTTTACACTTGTCAATGTGGATGTATGCTTTAAAAAATTCCATGTATTTGTTGAATAGGGTTCCTAGTAAGGCAGTTCCAAAGACACCTTTTGAACTGTGGACAAGTAGAAAATCGAGTTTAAGGCACCTGTATGTTTGGGGATATCAGACAAAAATAAGAATTTATAATCCACATGAAAAGAAATTGGATGCAAGAATAATCAGTGGATATTTCTTTGGTTATCTAGAAAAGTCTAAAAGGTATAGATTTTATTGTCCTACCCATAGTATAAGAATTGTTGAAACTACAAATGCTCGGTTCATTAAGAATGGTGAAACTAGTAGGAGTGAAACTTCATGAAATGTGGAGATTAAGGAAGTTAGAGTACAAGTTCCTTTGACTTGTGCTTTTACTTATTAAATTGTTGTTCCTCATGTTGTTGAACCACATAACAATCAAGAAGAACAACAAATTGATGATCCCAAGGTTAACAACGAACCTATAGTAGAACAATCACAAGAAATAACATTAAGAAGATCCCAAAGAGAAAGGAGATTTGTTATTCCAAATGACTATGTGATGTATCTACAAGTGTTAGAAAATGACTTGGGAATTAATGACAATGATCTAGTTTCATTTTCACAAGCCATTAATAGTTATAATGTTGATAAATGGTTAGATGCCATGAAAGAAAAGTTTAAATCAATGGAACATAATGGTGTATGGGACCTTGTGGAATTACCTGAAAGGTGTAAGAGATTTGGGTGTAAATGGGTCTTTAAGACTACTAAACGTGACTCTTATGGCAACCTTGAACGCTACAAGGCCCGTATTGTTACCAAAGGTTTTACATAAAAAGATAACATTGACTATAAGGAAACATTTTCATCAGTTTCTAAGAAAGATTCTTTCAAAATTATCATGGCATTAGTACCTCATTATGATCTAGAGCTACATCAAATGGATGTGAAAACTGCTTTTCTAAATAGGAATTTAGAGGAAGATGTTTATATGGATCAACAAATGGGGTTTTCAGTTGAGGGGAAATAACACATGATGTGTAAACTTAAGAAATCAATATACAAACTTAAGCAAGCTTCTCGGTAATGGTATCTCAAGTTCAATGATACTATTGTATCCTTCGAATTTAAGGAAAACACTGTTGATTGGTGTATATGTCTGAAGGTCAGTGAGAGTAAGCTTATCTTTCTAGTTCTATATGGTGATGATATCTTGCTTGTAACTAATGATCTTGGCCTATTAAGTAAGACTAAGAAGTTTCTCTCTAATAACTTTGAAATGAAATATATGGGAGAGGTAAGCTATGTGATTAGAATAGAAATATTATGTGACAGATCACAAGGATTGTTGGGTTTATCTCAGAAAGTCTATAACAATAAAGATATAGAAAATGAATAAATGGCTAGCAAGTGTGGTTCCAATTTAGAAGGAGGACAAATTTAATGTTTTGGCATACTTTGAGGCTATTATTAATGAATTATGGTTGCAGAATTTTATTTAGGACTTGGAATTATTGATAGTACTACGAAGTCGCTAAAGTTTATTGCCTATAACAATCTTCTTTCCTAAAAATGATAAGTATTCTAAAGGTGCTACACATATGAAATTGAAATACTTTGTCGTTAAAGAAGAAGTTCATAAACATAGAGTGTTAATAGAGCACGTTAGCACCGACTTTATGATTACTGGCCCTTTGACTAAAGGGTTACCGCCCAAAACATTTAGTGGACATGTTGAAGGTATGAGCATTGTTGTATATTATGTTAATAAATATGTTTTATGTACTTTGACACTCTAAGCTCATGAATGAATATGTTTTTGTCTTACCAGTTTTCTGAGTTTGTATGCATGATTGAATAGGAATGATGATAACAAGTTCTGTCTTTAATAAAGACATTATTGTTGGACCAATAATATGCTTCCCATTTATAAGTCATGTCAAGGAAAGGACTAATTCTATGGTATATGGAAGGGGCTATGTCAATTAGATGATATACGATCACCATGACTCATGTTAATTTTATTCTTAGTCATGATGAATGTATCCAATGTAAAGAAGAGTCTGACTATATATATGAATTTATATTATGTTTTGACAGACTTATCAAATTATAAAGAAGGTAATGTCACATGAGCCAAGTAGGAGAATTTAAGATTAAATGTCTCATGTAATGGGCTTGTGACTTATTTTATTAGTTTAATAAGTAATTAAATTAAGTTAATGGGCTAAACTCTTATAGGGATAAAAAAGAAAGGACAGTTTTGTAATTATAGTAAGTATCAACTTGATGGAAGTTAGCAGTATTTAATAAACAATTTCTACGTAAAACTGTAGGTTTGTTCCTGCTTGTCAGGGTTTCTTCTTCTTCACCATCGCTAAAGTAGAAGAAGCATAAAGAAAAGACAAAAGAATAGAAAGTGAGTTTTGGGATCTCTCTAACGCTCTTGGAATACAGTTTACAAATTATTCATAGATAAATGTTAGTGTCTTCTTACACTCTTGTTTGTGGGAATCATAAATTCTAAGATCCTTATGTTTTAATGGTAATTTTCCATATTAAAATTCCTAGAAAACTTATAAACTAACAATGGTTTCTTCCCTTCTTCGTCTAGTCCAAGGTTCAATTAGTGTATTACAAGTGGCTGTTAGCTGGGCTTTGTTGAGGATTGGTTCAAGTGGTAGCTAGTATTTAGGGTGCAAGGACTGTGGGTGTTTTTTTTGTTGGGGCGTGAGAAATATGGAGTTTTATTGGTGTTGGTGTTCATGGTTTGTAGGTTAAAGCATAGAGTTTCGTGGTGTTGGTGAGTTAGTATGAGGTTGTTTTTGTAACGTCCTACACTAATAATAATAATTTCTCTAATATGTTTACTAGACAGTTACATAAAATTGTTATTAATATCAATTTGGTTTTAAAATTTTACATCAAGAATTAGTAATTAATACTTATACATACTTCGTACAAGACAAACTTCTCCCAAAGAAAATACATGCTCCTCTAGACTAGGCTTAAAAATGTGCTTGACGCAAGCATGAATCTTGAACCTAAGAGTGTGAACTTTCTAAAATACCACGCAAAATTATGCGAGATAAAACACAATAGGAATGAGTAAAAGCACATATAAGTTTTGAACTAATGATATTTCAGCCGTCATAAGTACAAAAAACATTTTACCACCTTTTTCCATCGTTCTTTCTAAAAATCCATAACTTAAGTCGAAATTGAATTGTCAGTCAAAGACCCGAGATCAAAGTCAATGTCAAAATAAAATCGTGAACATAAATTAAAAAGCAATATTCGAATTCAAAGGAGATTGAAATCAGAATCAAGACGAGTAATTTCAATAATAACTTTTCTTCTAAAAAATACAAAGATCGAAATGGAAAAGCAATGATGAAAAGGTAGAGATCCAAATCAAATTTGAAAGAGAATAAAATATCCATAATTCTTTAATTTTTCTTATTCAAAACAACTCATGTAAAATCTCTTTGAAACAACCCTTGAAAAGTCTCTTTAAATCAACTCTTATAAAAATCTCTTTAAAACATCTCTTATAAGATCTCTTGAAAAAATATCTCTTTGTAACATCTATGAAGTAATTAAAAAATAGTTTTTCTCTTCATCCCATTGTTAAAGCTCTTCAACCAAATGTGCATATTTATCTCTAACAATGAGGCGTCCCTTAATGGTCTTTGATTATGAACATAACAATCTCTAATCGAGAAATCCCCCAATAACCTCAATTCATTGCCAAAAAAATCTCTAATTGAGATGTCCCTCAATAATCTCTAATCGTGGCTACAATAATCTCTTCTCTATGATTGAATATATGAAGATTGTTTTAGATGATAACAAACATGAAGACAAAATGAAGATCAAGTCCAAGGCTCTCAAGAATAGTTATTAAGACTTAGAATCTTTATATACGGAGCTTTCTTGGTATCTCACTGTTTTTGCAAGAAAAGAGAAAAACCATTTTAATGTTTTAACAAAGAAATCTGGAAGTTTAAAACTATTTTTTAAACTTGGTTATTCGAATAGAGATCATCTTATTTGAATAAAGCAAGACAAAATTTGAATATCACAATAGTTTTAAATCCTTCCTGCGTGCCTCTTGTTTTCAAAAGCATTATTCAAATAACACATTGGCTATTCAAATAACACAGTCTTCCAGTAAAGCTTTTATAACAAAGCTATTTGAATAACACATGGTTATTCGAATAGATCAGTTTTCATAGAATTTAGATTTTAACAGCAATATTTGAATAAGACTCATGTTATTCGAATAAACCCTTTTTGAACTAGTTTTCACGAGAACGTGTTATTAGAATAACAGGAAGGTTATTCAAATAACTCCTATTTCTGAATTGGAAATAAAAGCTTGTATACGTTTTTATAATGAGTAATTAATACACCCAACAGCTATTTTGATTGAATTTCTCTATAAATAGAGGTCTTGTGTCATTTCTAAAATTGCCTAACACTCTAAATTATTTTCTACTTGCACTAACTTGTGAATTTATTTTCTCCACTCTTTTTCGATCAAAACTTTGTGATATTCTGTGAGAGCTCCTTTAGCACTTCAATTTGTATTATTCACTCTTAAAGAGAGTTTCTGTTCATCTACTTTTTCTGCTCTATTGTAAAGGGGGTGAGGTATCCCTCTAAAGTTTATAAGGGTGAGGTATCCCTGAAGTTTGAGGTTTTAGCACAAGGGTAGAGTTTTCCTGTGTGTGAAAAGTGCTCTTGTTTGTAAAGATTGCAAGCACCCGTTTAAGCTTGTATTGATAGTCAAAATCTCATATAGTTTTTCAAGGACTGGACGTAGGCCACAAGTGGTTGGTGGTCGAACCAGGATAAATATCGTGTCTGCTTTTCTAATCATTATTCTTTTATTTATCTGTATTTAATTTATTATTTCCTGCAATTTATTTTTAGTTGTTCTTAGTGTTCTTCTTCTCTTCTTTTAATTCACGCTTTTTAATATTTTATTTCAAAATATTTAATTTGTTTATGCTTTTGCGAAAAGTTTTTAATACTCAATTCACCTTCCTCTTGAGTACTGAAAGCCACTTGGTAACATTCTCTTGCACATTGATTCATTACACAATAGGACAACATTAGTGAATTCTTAAAAAATTCAATTCAACATATCAAGAAAATTCAGTTGAAAGCTGATGATTTTTCTAATTGAAATACAAAGTAGAGAAAATAAGAAGATTTTGGTAAAACTATTAAGAAATTGAAATCAAAGTGAAAGCTAAAGAAATTTTCGATAAACCATTAAGAAATCTAAATCAAATAAAATGATAAAAAGATTTGCAATTAAACCTTTAAGAAATCCAAATAAAAAAGAAAGATAAGAATTTTTTTATAAAACCTTTAAGAAATTGAAGTTGAGTAGTAAAGATCAGAAATTGAAACAATGATAGAAAAAATTAATAACAGTTTGAAATTACAGAATAAGAATCAAAATAAAAAATAGAAAAAGAAATCATAGAATTAGGAATCGAATTCAAAATCAAAGATCAAAGTAGAGTTTGAAATCGAAATAAAGGAAACAATGGCATACTTAGGAGTCAAAACAATATCAAATGTAATTTTGAAAATTGAAGATAATATTGAAATAGAAATCAATATAGGAGATAAACAAGAGTTCTTAAGAGTCAAAGAAAATCATTGAAATCGAAATATAAGGATCGAAATCGAAACAGGAGAAAAATGAGTATGTGACAGTATCAAACATAATTGAAAATCAAAGAAAATTTCAAAATTGAAACCAAATAGAAAAGAGAATCTCCAAATCAAGAAAGCAAAAAAATGAATACTAAATTTCATGAAAAATAAGAAATCAAAACTTTAATGGAATTTAATGGAATATACAGAGGTTAATCAATAATGAACCAGAATTAAGATAAGTAGAAAGAAAGGGGAAAAGAATGGGTTTTCACTTTTCCTACTTTTTTGAAAATCACATTTGAGAGTGTGGATGACAGTGACCAAAATGTTGCTGGGTAGTGGTGAGCAAGGAAAATGAAAAGAAAACGAGGTGAAATTCTCATTTGTTTCTCTCCTCTGGGCATTTTCTGGTGGTAGGGAAAAAGGAAACTTATAGGTTTATAAAGGGGAATAGCTTCTTCAAGAAGCCTTGAGATATTTATTTTAATGGCTTCTTCAAGAAGCCTTGAGATATTTATTTTAATGGCTTCTTCAAGAAGCCTTGAGATAATTCTTTCCAATGGCTTCTTCAAGAAGCCTTAAGATATTTATTCCAATGGCTTCTTCAAGAAATCTTGAGATATTTCTTCTTTGTAATCATTAATATCTTGTTACTTAGTATTATTTTTATTACTATTTTGAGGGTTGTTACATTCTTCCCCTCTTATAAAAATTTTGTCCTCAAAATTTTTATTTAATACTTACTAAAAGAGTTCTGAATGCTTTAAAATCTTCTTCTACTTCCCATGTAACATCTTTCTCATGTTGTTCTTGCCACAAGACTTTTGATCATAAAACACTTATATTTCTTAGTTGCCTGTAATGATTCCCAAAGCCTAGAGATAAACCTTAGGTCTCTATTTGAAATAATCATAATGGATAGAAAATGAGCTGACTTAGTTAATCTATCTACAATTATCCATATGGCATCATGTCCGAATTTAGTTCTTGGTAAACCCACAACAAAATCCATGGAAATGCTATCTCATTTCAATTCTAGGATTTCTAAAGGTTGCAACAAACTTAAGGGTCTTTCCGTTAAATTAAAATCTGGATGTTTTCCATTAAGTATCTCTTCCTTAAGATCTTGCAAAAATTGATCTTCTTTTTATGCTTCTTTGATTTTTGCTTTCAAATCACAAGTTACTTGTAAAACATATAAACAAATCCTATTTGACTCAAAGGTCACTGAAAGCTTTAAATCCCTAAACTTTCCTATCAAATCAATTTCATGAACCATCATATATGACAGATGAAGGGATTTCCTACTTAAGACATCAGCTACAACATTTGCTTTTCTTAGGTTATATTTAATTTCCACATCATAATTCTTAAGAAATTCAATCCACCTTCTTTGTCTCATGTTCAATTCCTTTTGATCAAAAAGATATTTTAAACCCTTATGATAATATAACAACCCCAAAAATAGTAGTAATAATAATAATACTAAGTAATGAGACATTAATGATTACAAAGAATAAATATCTCAAGGCTTCTTAAAGAAGCTATTAGAATAAATATCTCAAGGCTTCTTGAAGAACCCATTAGAAAGAAATATCTCAAGGCTTCTTGAAGAAGTCATTGGAATAAATATCTTATGGCTTCTTGAAGAAGTCATTGGAATGAATATCTCAAGGCTTCATAAAGAACCCATTGGAAAGAAATATCTCAAGGCTTCTTGAAGAAGTCATTGGAATAAATATCTCACGACTTCTTGAAGAAGTCATTGGAATAAATATCTTAAGGCTTTTTGAAGAAGCCCTTGGAAAGAAATATCTCAAGGCTTTTTGAAGAAGCCATCAGAATAAATATCTCAAGGCTTCTTGAAGAAGTCATTCCCCTTTATAAACCCTAAAGTTTCCTTTTCCTCACCACCAGAAAACACCCAGAGGAGAGCAAGAAATGAGAATTTCATCTTGTTTTCTCTTCATTTTCCTTGCTCACCATTACCCAACAACGTTCTGTTCACTCTTATCCACACTCTCAAATGTGATTTTTAGAAAGGTAGGAAGGGTGAAAACACATTCTTTTTCCTTTCTTTCTACTGATCTTAATTCTGGTTCATCATTGATTAACCTTTGTATATTCCTTCAAATCACTGACATTTAAAGCTAATCCAAGATTTCTTATTTTCTTCAAAGATGATTGAAATTAGTTTAGTATTTCATTTTTGCTTTCTTGATTTTGAGATTCTATTTTCTGTTTTATTTTGATTTTGATATTTTCTTCGATTTTCAATTATGTTTGATACTATTACGTACTCGTTTTTCTCTTGTTTCAATTTTGATCTTTACCTTTCAATTTTGATGATCTGCTTTGACTCTTAAGAACTCTTGTTTTTCTCCTATATTGGTTTATATTTCAATATTGCCTTTGATTTCGAATTACATTTGATAGTGTTTTGACTCCTAAGTATATTGTTGTTTCCTTTATTTTAATTTTGAACTCTACTTTGATCTCTGATTTTGAATTTGATTACTAATTCTTTGATTTCAATTTTTTTATTTCGATTCCTATTCTGTAATTTCAGAATATTATTCATTTTTTATCATTATTTCAGTTTTTGATCTTTACTACTCAACTTCGATTTCTTGAAGGTTTTAGAAAATTTTCTTATCTTTCTTTTCGATTTGGACTTCTTAAAGGTTTTATCAACAATCTTTTTATCATTCTATTTGATTTAAATTTCTTAATGGTTTATCAAAAATTTCTTTATCTTTCTCTTTGATTTCAATTTCTTAATGGTTTTACCAAAATCTTCTTACTCTCTCTACTTTGTATTTCAATTAGAAAAAATGTCAATTTTCACTTGAATTTTCTTGATATGTTGAATTGAATTTTTAAAAAAATTCACTATTGTTGTCCCATTGTGTAATGAATCAATGTGCAAGAGAAAAGATTATTGTGGACATAATTAGAGATTATTGAGGGACGCCTCAATTAAAGATTATTATGACCATGATTAGAGATTATTGGGAGATGCCTCGATTAGATATTATTATGGTTATAATCAGAGAATATTGAGGGACGTCTCATTATTAGAGAGAAATATGCACATTTAGTTGAATAACTTTAACAATGGGATGAAGAGAAAAAACTATTTTTTAATTACTTCATGGATGTGACAATGAGATGTTTTTTCAAGAGATATTTTAAAGAGATCTTATAAGAGATGTTTTAAAGAGATTTTATAAGAGTTGATTTAAAAAGACTTTTCAAGAGTTGTTTCAAAGAGATTTTACAAGAGGTGTTTTGAAGAAAAGAAATTAAAGAATTATAGATATTTTATTCTCTTTCAATTTTGATTTTGATCTCTACCTTTTGATCATTGCTCTTCCATTTCAATCTCTGTATTTTTTTAGAAGAAAAGTTATTGTTGAAATTACTCATCTTGATTCTGATTTCAATCTCCTTTGAATTCGATTACTGCTCTTCGATTTCTGTTCACGATCTTATTTTGACTTCGACTTCGATCTCGAATCTTTGACTGAATTTTCAATTTTGACCTGAGTTATTGATTTTCAAAAAGAAGGATGGAAAAGGGTGGTAAAATATTTTTCATATTTGTGACACTTGAAATACATTAGTTCAAAACTTATATGTATTTTTGCTTATTCCTACTGAGTTTTACCTCACATAATTTTGCGTGGTATTTCAGAAAGTGGACACTCTCAAGTTCAAGATTGATGCTTGCGGCAAGCACATTTTCAAGCCTAGTCTAGACAAGCATGTATTTTCTTTGGGAGAAGTTAATCTTATACGAAGCATGTATAAGTATTAATTACTAATTCTTGATGTAAAATTATAAAACAAAATTGATATTAATAACAGTTTTATGTAACGGTCTAGTAAATATATTAGAGAAATTATTAGTATTAGAGTAGGACGTTACATTATTTTTTATAAAACCTTTAAGAAGTCCAAATAAAAAAGAAAGATAAGAATGGGTTTTCACCATTCCTACCTTTTTAAAAATTGCATTTGAGAGTGTGGATGAGAGGGAACAGAATGTTGCTGGGTAATGGTGAGCAAGGGAAATGAAGAGAAAAAAAGATGAAATTCTCACATGTTTCTCTCCTCAGAGCATTTTCTGGTGGTGGGCAAAATGAAAACTTATGGGTTTATAAAGGGGAATGACTTCTTGAAGAAGCCTTGAAATATTTCTTTCTAATAGCTTCTTCATGAAGTCTTGAGATATTTCTTTCCAATGACTTCGTCAAGAAGGCTTGAGATATTTCTTCTTTGTAATCATTAATGTCTCATTACTTAGTATTATTATTATTACTTTTTTGAGGGTTGTTAAATTCTTCCCCTCTTATAAAAAATTTTTCCTCAAAATTTCTATTTAATACTTACTAAAAGATGTAATTAGCATTGGCAATGACAATAATTTTGAAGATAACAAACAAGAGAAGTGATGGTTGTGCAAAGATCAAGTCCCAAGGTTCTTCATGTATAGCTTATAGGACTTAGATTTTATATTAAGGTTAATAGGAATCACACTAGCTCATGTCTTATTCTTCATTCAATTTAAATCTCGTTGCAAAATCATGTTTTATATTGATCAAGTTTGAGCAAAATGTTTTTTGAATGGATGAAAAGAAAACCATGTTTTATACTTGTGAAAATACTCATCAAGTTTGTGAAAAATGTGTTGGGAATTTGCGGATCAAAGTCTCGCAGCGGAATAACAGAATTCCCTCACAGGATCCATGCGAAAAATCCATAATCTGAGGTTTTAAAATTTTACCTCTTGAAGCGTGACAGACACAAGCGAGGTGAATCACCAACACCGTAATAGCGACGATGTTTCTGCGAAAAAGGAGTCACGCCTGTTTTAGTGCTAGTGCGAAGAGAGGAGAGAGAAGACCTCACTATCTCTCACTCACTTTCAGAGGTGCGGCTAGGGTTGTGATGTAACCTAGTAGCAGCCCCCTTAGCGATCTATTTATAATAGTGCACGCCTTAAGTGAGTGTGAGCAGTAACAAGGTAAGTGGTGCAACCCTAAACCCATCTGTCATGAGTTAGGCCCACAATTGAATCCGAGTCCAACTTGGATTCGATTTCAATTTAACTGTTCTAAGTGTGCGACCTGCAAGTTCTCATGACGTTGGTAGTAATATTAAAATCTCATTTTAATATTACAAACAAAGATGAGCGGTATCTAGCAACACATCACTGCTACCCAAGTAATGAGAATGTCGGTGATTTGACATAACCTATCTGTGACCAATGTTTCCGTGTAGTTTAGTCCTTTTGTCCAATATCCAAATTGAACACAAGGCATGGAACGTGTCACCCTTGTTTAGTTCAATCTTCACCTCCCGAGTAGACATAGTAATGACAAATGAGATCAATATCTCATATTGACTCATTTGAGCATGGTCATGCATTTCATAGTCTCACTCAATCGGGGGCCCGAAGATATCACTCCTCAATATGTAGGAGGGACAAATCCCATCTAGGTCACTCACATCCCTCCACATGTATCGCGGTATGTCTAATAACCAACTTTATAATCATCTTGTTACTGAGATGACGTTTGATGGCATTAAAACACACAACTCCTCATGTAGGAATCGTAGTGATTTCGGTCAAAGGACCACATACACCATTATCACTATGAGAATTGCTTATGACACTCACGTAACGATCCACGTAGCGTTCTCAAATACATCATTACTCTAATATGTATCTATGTGTAGACTTGATATCTCATATCCATGACCCGTGAGATGTGGTCATCAGTCTATGCACATACTAGTCTCAAAGCATTATTGTTGTCCTAATTAACAATAATACTTGACTAGGGACATTTAAGAATAGTGTTTTATCCAATAGGATCTCACGATCAAGTCATCTACTTGATGTCCTATGGTATCAAATTTACTATTCTAAGGACTTTATCATGTTTACCAAAACATAATAAATGAAATGCCTCATATAAAATAGCATAATATAATGTATGTAAATACAAACAAAACGTATTGGCCACTAGGGCATACACCAACAAAATGATCTTAGAAAGGTTGAAAATGATTTGGGAAAGTTTGGTTATAAAATCCTTAAGAAATCTTGTTTTCATGGTAAGTCAATAACTAATTATGTGTTTTGAATAACTGATTATGTGTTTTGAATAACAGGTTATCTTAAACTACTAACTGATTATGTGATTTCAAATAACTGATTATTTGAAATCCATAATAGGTTATTCACCTAGGCAAAAACACATCACTAAATGTTTTAAAGTGAATAACCGGTTATGGAAAGTCCATAACAGGTTATTTGCATGTTGGGAACGTTCCTCGTATTTTTTAAATGTTCATAATCGATTAGGGGTTACAAATAACCTGTTATTTGTGTGCTATAGTATTTTCTGATAAAACAAATAACCTGTTAGACAAAACTAACAACCTGCTATCTGAAACCAAATAACCTGTTATTAGAAACCAATAACTTGTTATCTCAGATAGCAGAAGACATTTCCCAATGGCTATATTAAGAGCGTTTAATGCTCTCACAACCAACAACAACTCTAAATTGATTTGGGGTATAAATATAAGTGGTTGGGCATTAAAAACAAGTTGGAGAACAATTTGAAAATCATCCTTGAGCATTAAATTCGTGTTTCATCATCTCTTTCTCTAAACCCCTGCTTTTGAGCTAAGTGTGTGATTCTTTGATACCATAAGCTTCAATTTGTATTTGTATTATCCACTCTTGAGAGAGTTTCTCATCATTCATTCTTTGTATAATCTATAAAGAGAGGGTGAGGTATCCCTCAAAGTTGTAAGGGTGGGGTATCCCTTGAAAGTAGAGGCTCAAGCACAAGAGTGAGGTATCGTAAGGTGTGGTGAGTGCTCAAGTTTGTAAAGGTTGTGAAGCACTTATTTGAAGCTTGAAGATATAGTGGAAATCTCAGGTGTTTACTTGAGGGCTAGACGTAAGCCACAAGTGGATTGGTGGCTGAATCAGGATAAAGTTTTGTGTTTGTCTTCCTAAACTCATGTCCCTTACTTTATGCATTGTTTTATTGAATATCTTATACACTATCTTGCTTAGTTGATTTACGTATAAGTGAAAGCTCTATATCTTCTCTATTCATTCAACTTTGATAAACAATAGCTTCAACGAAAATTGATAATCAATTGTTTTGCAAAAGAATTGTAAAATTATTTTACAAACTCAATTCACCCCCCTCTTGAGTATTGAGGCCACTTGGTAACAAAAGAGTTCTGAATGCTTTAAAATATTCTTTTGCTTCCCATATAACATCTTTCTCGTCCTGTTCTTGCCACAAAACTTTTGATCATAAGAATACTTCTATTTCTTAGTTGCCTATAGTGATTCCCAAAGCCTAGAGATAAACTTTGGGTCTCTATTTGAAATAATCCTAATGGATAGAAAATGAGTCGACGTAGTTAATCTATCTACAATTAACCATATGGCATCATGTCCTAATTTATTTCTTGGTAAACTCATAACAAAATCCATGGAAATACTATCTCATTTCCATTCTAGGATTTCTAATAAAGGTTTCAACAAACCTAAGGGCCTTTCCATTAAATTTAAATATGGATGTTTTCCTTTAAGTATTTCTTCCTTAAGAGCTTGCAAAAACTGATCTTCTTTTTGTGCTTCTTTGATTTTTGCTTTCAATCACAAGTCACCTGTAAAGCATTTAAACAAATCCTATTTGGCTCAAAGGCCACTGAAAGATTTTAATCCCTAAACTTTTTTATCAAATGAATTTCTTGAACCATCATATATGACGAATGAAGGAATTTCCTACTTAGGGAACCAACTACAACATTTGCTTTTCTTAGGTGATATTTAATTTCTACATCATAATTCTTAAGAAATTCATTCTACCTTATTTGCCTCATGGTCAATTCCTTTTGATAAAAAAGATATATTAAACCCTTATGGTCAGTATACACCTCAAATTTTATTCCATACAAATATTGTCTCCAAATTTTTAGAGTAAAGACTACTGTTGCTAATTCCAGATCATGTGTTAGGTAAATTTCCTCATAAGGTGTAAGTTGTCTAGAAGCATAAGCTACTACTTTCCCCTCTTACATCAACACGCATCCTAATCTCTTTTTAGAGGCATCATTATAAACCACAAAATATCCTAAAGGATCAAGGATTATTAAAATAGGGACAGTAGTGAAGTTTTTCTTTAGTTCCTATAAACTTTCTTCACAATCTTTTTTCCACACAAAAAGGAGTCCTTTTTCTAGTCAACCTAATCAATGGCAAAGCTATCTGTGAAAATCTTCCTATGAACCTAAGCCCAAGAAAGGATCTTACACGAACCCTAGAAATTTAATTTCTTTTATCCAAAATTCACATTTTTCCAAATTTGCATATAATTATTTTTATTTCAAGGTTTCTAACACTATCCTTATGTGAATCAGAATATCATCACAAATTTATCCAAATATGGCCTAAACACCCTATTTATATAACACAACATCACCAGATGGCCATATCTAGTTCTAAAAGTTTTTTTTTTAGAATATCTTCTGATTTGACCCTAATCTGATGGTATCCTAACCTTAAATCTATTTTTGGAAAAAAATTGAGACTTCAAATCATCTATCCAAGGTAATGGATATTCATTTTTAATGATCGTCCTACTTAGTTGTCTATAATCTATGCACAACCTAAGACTACCTTCCTGAAATTTGTGGCTTTGTAAAAGGATTTCCCTTTTTGTCATTTCTGCAATCCTTTAATATATGTCCAAGCTTCTCGCAAGTATAGCATACACGCTTCCCTATCAAGCATGGTTTGTCTCCATGTGGCTTTCCACACTTTGGGAAGTTTTTTTTGGGTTGGATATGTTTTCCCTTGCTCATATTTGGCCTAAACTTATTGTTCCCGACTCTTTTTTTGTCATCCTCTTGCTTACGTTATTGTCTGATCGTCATAGTCCTTTGTCGCAAATGTAGATACTCCAACTCTTTCTCGTTTCAAATAGGCATGTCTAGGGTCTCCAAAAGTCTTCAGCCACCAGTGTCCTACTTATCCATATAGCATATACGTAGCAAAAGTTTACTCGTTGGGCGTCAGTTCACCATAGGGTAGTAAAAATATTTTCTAGCTCCATGAGCTAATAACCGAGTCATGTTCCCCTTTAAAAATTGGTGGGTTAGCTTTTTATGATTCGAATAGTCCTTAGAAATTTGAATGCACCACAAGAGCACCTAGTTCAAACCTCTAAGTTCTTGCATATGCTGAAAGAGTTGATTGGCTACAATTGTCTGCCCTCTCATTGTTGCTGCTATTTCCACTAGCATGCCCATCATCTTGTCTATCTTATCCTCGAGGTTATGATTGATTTCGGCTACGTGACATTTTTCCCTACAATAACTTACTTATTTTGTCAGAAAGCAATAATAGTTCCCAAATCACTTTGCCTATGACACTGCTCTGATACCATAATGTAACGTCCTACTCTAATAATAATAATTTCTCTAATATATTTACTAGACAGTTACATAAAACTGTTATTAATATCAATTTGGTCTTAAAATGTTACATCAAGAATTAGTAATTAATACTTATACACGCTTCATATAAGACAAACTTCTTCTAAAGAAAATACATGCTCCTCCAGACTAGGCTTAAAAATGTGCTTGACACGAGCATCAATCTTGAACTTGAGAGTGCAATTTCTGAAATACCATGCAAAATCATGCGAGATAAAACTCAGTAAGAATGAGCAAAAACACATATAAGTTTTGAACTAATGATACTTTAACTGTCACAAGTACGAAAAACATTTTACTGGCCTTTTCCATCCTTCTTTCTACAAATCCATAACTCAGGTTGAAATTGAAAAGTCAGTCAAAGACCAAAGATCGAAGTCAAAATAAAATCGTAAATAGAAATCAAAAAGCAGTAATTGAATTCAAAGGAGATCAAAATCATAATCTAGATGAGTAATGTCAATAATAAGTTTTCTTCTGAAAAATACATAGATCGAAATGGAAGAGCAATGATCAAAAGATAGAGATCGAAATCAAATTTGAAAGAGAATAAAATATCCATAACTCTTTAATTTCTCTTCTTCAAAACATGTCTTGTAAAATCTTTTTGAAACAACTCTTGAAAAGTCTCTTTAAATCAACTTGATGCATAGATTTTTCAACCAAGTCTACAAACTTGATGCGGGATTAATTGTTGCATTGCGAACCCAAGTGCAGGTTGTCTCAAGTAATAAATTTCTCAGGAGTCCAAAGTCAATCTACAGGGAATTAATCCACTCAAAATCATAAATTGAATACTCATAGATAAGAAGAAAGAAATAGAGAAGAAGAGAAAGATGAACATAGCTTCAATTTAGAGCAAGAGAAAATTACAACAAAGGAAAACAATAAACAAGCATAACCATAACTTCTAAAAACTAAGCCTAACACCAAGAGCACCAAATGATCAGCAAATGGTGCCTTTTATAGAGGATTAGGGATACAAAATGACAAGGGGGCTGATTAAGAGTAGGTGGATTAGTGGGTGAATAAATGAAAAATGCCAAATGGTGAGTTGGTGAGTGGAAAATTATTGTGATTCTTTGTCTCCGAAATCATTCATTGCTTAACTCATGGATTCCGTCATCAAATAGAAAAGTCATCTTCATGAAAGTTGTAGATCTGGGTCTACTTTTAGATGTTCAAATTTCAGCTCATTTCATCACCTACAGCCCGAGATATGGCCCAATTACTGCAGACTGTTCAGGCCCAGTTTTAGCACCTCTATGTTCCAGACCCAATATCACCTCTATGTTCCAGACCCAATATCACCTCCAAACTGTCCGATTTGAGTTTTGTGTTCTTCATGAAAGTTGTAGATATGGGTCTTAAATTTCAAATATCAAAATTTCAGCCCAAGAAAGTTCCTACAGCCCGAGTTATGCTTTGATTACTATACATTATTCAGGTTCTAGACACAAAACCCGTGTTCTGACTTCCAAGCCCATTTAGCTCCTCTAGATGTCTATATTTTACCTGGAGCTCTGCATGAAAGTTGTAGAGCTCTCTCTTATCTTTCCTACAAGGTAAGATACATAATTTTTACACATCTAGAACTCAAGATATGGCGGAAATACAAAAATAGTGTAAGACTCAAATAATGCTGAAAAAATCAATTAAGTCCAATTTGAGTCCAAACTTGCAAAACATAACCAGGCTTAATCAATTAAGTACATGGAGAGTGTAAATGACTAAAAATGAGGGTTTATTAATGTATAAAATATGTGATCATCAAATTACCCCACACTTAGCTTTTTGCACTCCTGGGCAAAACACATAAGACCAAAGTTAGGAAACAAAGAAAAATGACATAGACTCAAAAGCTAAAAACTCTAAAAGACTCAATGAAGCAAGAAGAGCAATCAGAAATTCAAGGGATCAAAGCATTAATGAGGTAACATTTCTTCACATCTCAAACCAACAAGCAAAGAAACTTCAGTTGAAAAGAATGAATCAAGAATGATAGATCCTCACAGAATTCACTCTCAATCTCTCAAGTGTTTAAAAGGTAAATATTTCACTATATTCAATCCATGAACAATTGCACTCCCATAAGCTTGCTTATCTTCTACTTCTCCGCTACTCAAACCACATGCATACAAAAATCAAGAGGACTTTATTCAAGGTTGTAATTGGGTCATGGTAAAGGAGAGGGGATAATATGGATGTGAGAAGTGTAACACCCTCCGTAGAGCATCACATTTCTGACTATCAACTTATAATCTGAAAATGATTTCATAAAAGGTTTGAGTTATAAAAGGTGAGTTTCAAAATTTCTTTTCACGGAAACATAAACTTACTGATATTTGTAAGTAATGCTGAAAAATAGATTTTAAATTGATTAAAACTCATATAACAGACACCACTTAATATTTAACAATTATTCAAGAAATATAAAACTTACAGACTCAATTTTAAACAGTAGCAAACCCCGTGACGGGTCCCACTTAATAGCACAGTAAAACACTAACGAGAAAACTCAACATACTTATTTCATCTTGTATCCATCTTGATGCGTCATGTATCTGTTCCTCCTCAAATCTGTACACCATCGAATCTAGGATGACCACTTCTCGATGTTGTCACCAAACTCAGAATATTTGCTTCCAGTCAAGTTTAAGAAATTCGTTCCATCTACTATACATTTTTAACAATACAAGCACAACAAAATAATATAACAAAGAGGTGAGATCACCTACGCCAATACCAATATAGTAGCACAGAGATAATACAAATAGGATATCATACAGATATATCACACCATAGTTACAATTATGCCATCATCATAATGTATAAAATAACAATAGTTACAATAATGCCATCAACATTATTTATCATCATCATCATCCAATATTCCTCAATTAGAAATAAATATTCAATATTTATGATGATGCCCTCAACATTATCCAAGTATTCAACAGTTCAATTATCATAACCAATACTCAATAATTATGCATGTGCACATAGACTCATTTTCCTACTCCATAGAGCTAATACTCAGTTAGTTCGGAGAAATTGATCCGAAAGATCTGTCTGTACCAACATGCCTCAGACCATGTGCCACATTTCTCATATGTGTTTGCACATCTAGCATATACACGACAGTCTTTACTAGATCTTGATTAAGAATAGTGTCTCGATCAGGATCATCGATGCGTTGCATTAGTCTAACCCACGGTACAGAAGAGCAACCAACTGCCCAATGCAAGTAACCCGCACTCTGATGCCCCCAAAGTCAACAAGTGACTTACACTACGCATATCGCACCCACTCAAGAAGTGTACGTCTCTCCTAGGCAAATTGCCATATCCAGTCCATCGGACCTTTCCATGCATGTTCAATACACCAATGCCAATTATAGGCAAAATTCATTATTTTCTCATACAGTGTCCATACACTAGTCCATGCATGTAAAATGCACCAATGCCAATCACAGCCAAAATTCATCATTTTCTCATACAGTGTCCATCCAATGGTTTAACAGTAATCTTACTGTATATTTAATTACGAAAATCATATTATCACGTTTTCATAGTCGTGCAACACTTTTGTCGTGTTTTTCACAATCGCGCAACATTTTTGTTATGTTTTCACAATTTCAAAACATTTCTATCGCGTTTTCAAATCGCGTAGCGATTTTCCATCGTTTTCTCAATCACGTAAAAATATTTCATCATTTTTCAATCACATAGTGATTTTTCAACAATATTTCAATCGCGTAAAAATATTTAAATGCTTTCCAAATCGCGTAGAAATATTTTAATTTTTCAAATCATATAGCTTAAAAATCACGTTTTTAAGTTACGTAAATCATTTTTCACTATTTTTCAACTTCGTAAAATGTTTCTCAACCTTCAAAAAACTCCATTTCAACCTTTCTCAAAATAATATGACTTCTCACATTATTTTTCACATTTTCTTACTCAAGAAAATCTTTTTCGCAATTTATTCCATAAATTCATCATTTCATTGAATTAAATCAATGTTTCTCACTTAAAATTCCCTAACGCGCTCCAAAACCTAAAGGATGAGTTTTACGTTAGTAAATTTTAAATCATCAACGTTTCAAAATAAATTCTCAAAATCAATTTTCTTCCAAAATAATTTGAGGTTCAAACCCTTACAATCTCTATTTTCCTTTCATAACCGAAATTTCTATTTCTCAAGTAATAAAACACTCTGATTCCCTTTCCAAAATCCTTATACTAAATCAAATTATATTTTCACTTTGAAAATCACTTTATTTCATAAAATCAAGGCATTTACAAGCCTTCAAAATCGTGGTCATGGCCATTGAAACCATTCTTATATTTTTCCTTCTAAATCATCTAAGTTTCATTCTTGTTTTTACACAAACAAAACCATTAAAATTCCTCAACAAAACCGTGAACACTTATTCCTTGAAAACAAACCCTTTGTTTATTTTCCTTGCTTTTCTAAACATCAAATTTTACCATTCATGAAAATATTAATTTGTGAACACCTATTTTGAGGTGTCTTGGCCGAAATTCTCATGGTCTTTGGAACCAAAAATTATTTTCCTTTCCAACAATTTTTATGGCATACATCACATATAATCAACATATTATATTTCAAGCATACCATAAAAGCAATAAAAATCATACTAAACATGCAAGCATAAATAAATCATGCAAAGCACATCAAGCATAAGCAAATAATCAAAACACATAAACACCCACAAATAATTACATGACCATGGATATGAATCCTCACATGGATTCACCATCCATCAAATACAAGACCATCTCTCACCACCATACTTGGTTGATGAGATGGATCTCCCTCTTACCTCATGAAGAACCTCCAACGCTCATTGGTTTTGCTTCTTGTACAAGTCCTTCACCACCAAAAGCTTTTCTTAAAAATCAAAGTAAACTTACATAATCAATATCTAAGGCTTAAATAAGAAAACCATGGATCAAAACATGGTTTAGAACTTTAAAGATAAGATCTAGAAAAGAATATCAAGAACTTCACCCTCTTTACCCTTCAAACTTGATCTTAGGAAAAGTACTTGAAGATGGATGATTTAGAGAAAGTCTCCAACATGAAAGTTGCTTAGAATAAGGTAAGGATTCAAGATATGTAATTAGTTAAAATTATAGATGAGTGGAGGTAGGTTTTGGAGTGGCTGGCCGAAAGCTCCTTGGAGTGGAAAGAATGGAGTTTTTTTTTCTTGTTCTTGGAAGAGAGAGAATGGAGAGAATTGTTTTTAGTCTTTGGTAGAATGAAAATGAAGATAGAAATGAAAACTCTTCCTACCTAGTAGTTGCTGTGGAGTGCATGGAGAGAAAGGTAATATTGTGTGTGAAGCTTTTGGTTTTTCTTTGATAAGAATGAAAGAAAAATTGATAGGAAAGATTAAGTGTAGAAATTGTCTTGCATTATGCATTGCATGACCGTACGTGAGTAGGAGAAAAGATGAATCAATTATAGGTAGTTTGTCTCCAAAAAGAAGTGCATGGTCGTAGGATACATGTGCAAAGCCACCAAAAATTGACTTACTTTTGTTTAGCTTCTTGAATTATTGTTAGAAGAATGACCGTGTAAAATGAGTAAAAGAATTGGCCCCCCTTCAAGTGCATGGCCGTATGCTTCAAATGGATAAAGCCACCAATATTGACTTGTCTTACTTTGTTCAATTGATAAAAGATGATAGGAATGGATGGAATTAAAATTGTAATAATTACCTCACAAGAACAATGCTTTGCCGTGGAACTTCACAAAGGAGAAGCCATTTTATTTGATTTGGTCTCACTTTGTTTCACTTGAATTGTATCCTAATATCACAAAGTGAATTGCTTATTAGAGCAATTTGCTTTTCCTTCACCGTAGAAGCAATAATTTAAGGAGTCCAAACTTTATTCAATAGCTTGTTTCCTATTGGTCCTTAAAGAGTCAAGCCATTATTCTTGACCAATTTCTATTGGTTCTTGGAAAGTCTAAGCCACTAAGTTGGACTCATCACCACCATTGATTAGATCAAGGGTTAGGATTAATGTAGCTTCTAATTATAGCCTTTAGATGTAAGACTTAATCTAGGCTATTAGATCTTTCTCCTTGAAATCCTAGCCATTAGATGTATCTCCAAAATAAAGGGTCAAGATTACTCCTTCATACTTTACATCCAATGGTCATAAATGGTCCTTGTCATTTTTTTAAGACCAAATCTCCACCCTTGATTAAATCAATGGTGGATCTCCAACACTTTTTAAGACTAAATCTCTACCGTAGATTAAATCAACAGTGGATATCCAAAGCCTTCCTTATTAAGCTTGTCTTTACAACCATTGATTAGATCAATGGTGAACATCCAAAGCTTCCTAACTAAGTTTACTCCCACACCATTGATTAAATCAATGGTGATCATTAAGTTTGTTTCTCAACCGTTGATTAGATCAATGGTTGATATTCAAACTAAGTCTTCTCATCCAAGGGTACAAATCAAAGTCAAGTGTAATACCCTCCATAGGACATCACATTTTTAAATAAAAACTTAAAACCTGAAGATCATTTTATAAAAGCTTTGAGTTCTAAAAGATGAATTTTAAACTTTCTTTTCATGGAAACATAAACTTACCAAAAATTACAAGAAAAACAGAAATTTAAATTGAATTGATTAATACACATATATACCACAAAACACTTAACCACAATTTAAAACATAAAATTTATAGACTCAGAGAAACAGTAGCAAACCCAATGACGGGTACTACTAATAGCACGGTAACAACACTAACGAGAAAACCCAACCTACATGTTCCGTTTCTCCATCAACTGCATCTTGTTGAAACTTAGAAGATCACTCCTCGACGCCGTCACCATCTTCAGAATTTTGCCTTCAATGGGTCTAAGAAGTGGCTCCACCTACTATACGAATTTAACGATACAAACACAACACAGCAATACAGTAAAGAGGTGAGATCCCCTTTCACCAATACTAGTGTGGTAGCAAAGAACAATATGAATGACAAGGTCATTTCATACACACAGATATCACAAATATAGTCATGTTATCAATTTACAAATAATTCCAATAAACACATGTTATAATAAAATGAATAGCAATAACATTACCGTGATAGATGAAATAATGGATACAATTAAATCATATAGTCACAACATACATAATATCTCAACAGTGAATATAAATGACCACATTAAAATGCAGACAAGATATGTCAATATACACAGACTCATTCCTACTCCATGGAGTTAAAAACACGGACATCAGAGAGAATGATCCATAAAATCTATTAGTACCATGGCTGCCCAACCAAACTATTCCGCGGTCTCACGTTGCCTCTATAGCCCACAGTCACATGGCGTGGTGTAGCACACTGTCTAACGTCGTGTCACTACAGGCAATGTACTATTAGACTTTACAAGATCTCGATTAAGTATAGTGCGTGTCGAGTTCATTAGTGTGTTACCAGTTACCACGGCCTAGAGGAGCGACCAACTGTCCACAAATGGAATAATCCGCACACTAATGCTTCCAAGTTCATTCAAATTGAACCACACTACGCTTATCACACCGACAACACGATGTTATTCATCTCGTCAATCAAATCACCAATTATCAACCAAATTGGCACAAATACATGATAAAAATTACCAGAATACCCTCAATGGTATTAGATATCCGTATTTACAAAAATGCCCTTAATGGCTTGCCCTCAATGGCAAAAATCTCAAATATGCCCTCAATGGCAAAAATCTCAAATATACAGTACGTCCCACTTGACAGTATCTGTATCTCAACATGTCCGGGTCCACCACTTTGGCCCGACAGTAAAAATTCACTGTTCCAATTAATCGCGTAGAAATTTTATTGCATTTTCACAATTCCGTCGTTTTTACAAATATTTTTAAATCACGTAAATATATTTTGTTGTTTTTGAAATCGCGTAGAGTTTTTCAAACGTTTTCTCAATCGCGTAAGATTTTTAAATCATTTTCTTGTCCGAATTCCTAAAAAATCACTATTCAAATAAACAAAAATAATATTTAATATATTTGAACTACGTAGAATATTTTTCATACCGTATACATTATATTGGATATCTTTTCTATCTTATTTGTTTATTTTTAACAAAAATTGACAATATTTTTTGCTTAGAAAATCTATAATAATGGTTTTCTAGGTTTTCTGTTAAAAATTCTTTTGTTTATATTACAACCATTTAATTACACTTTTGAAAACTACTAACGTGCTTCAAAACACAAAGTGAGCTCTATGTTAGCATTTTTCAAATGTTCACTGTATTTCGTATTTATAGTAAAATCCTCTAACTTTAATTTCTAAAACTAAGTTCTTCCATTTTATTTCCCAAAGATTTATTGAAATCAAATTCTTTTGTAATTAACTACTTGATCTACCTTGGAAAATAATTTTAGAAATTAAATATATATTATATGACATATTGGTCGAATTCCCCAAAATCCTTGCATTTGATCTTTGGATCATTTTCCATCTTCTAAATCAATGTCAAATTCATTGTATTACCTAAATTCATTAAATCATTGTTTTAGAAAATGGTTGAGAACATTTTGGTCCTCTTTTTCTTATTGAGGCCGTGAGCCCATTTGGTGTTCTTTGGAATACTCATGCAAATCCTTATATGTTATTTGCATGTTACAATAATTATCATGCATCTATGTACACATACCATATATTAAAGCAATCATAAAACACATACAAAATATTAAAGCAATCATAAAACACATACTATATATTCTAAAACTATAGACATGCTTGCACACAAAATCAAACACAATTAGGAAAAACAATAAACAACCAAGTGAATGAATCCTTATGGATTCTTCACTACAAACACATTCATTCCTCACCACCAACACATGGCTGATGAGGGTAATCTCCCTCTTACCTCTTGAAGAAACCTCCAAAGTTCCTCGTATGCCTCCTTCAAGTAAACTTTCTCCACCAAGAGTTTCTTGAAAATCAAAGAAAACATGCAATATTAATACCTAAGGCTCTAAACTAAAATAATCATGGATTAAAATCATGATTAGAACTTTGAAATGGATAGAAACATGAAGATTAAAGAACCCTATCTTCAAGGCTTCAAACTTGAGTGTTGAAGAACAAGATAGAAAATGGATAATTCAAGCTTAGGTTTCAACTACAAAGTATCTTGAGATGAAGTAAGGAAGCAAGATATAAGGTAGTTTAGAATTATAGAAGAGTGAATGATGGGTTGGAGGTGGAGGCCATGAGGTTGAAGAAGAAAAGGAGAAAGAAAATTTGAGAGTTTTTCTTAAGTGATAGGAAGAATGAATATAAATTGAGATGGCTAATTGTAAAACACCTTCCTTCACAGAATGTGCATAGCCATGGAAACCAAATGGAGAGCCACCAAAGTTAACTAGCTTTATGAAATTGAAATTAACTTTATTTCCTTTTTGTAATGCATGGCCGTAAATCACTTTGAGAGTAAGAATGAATTGAAGTGTTGAAATTGCCTTCCTAAAGCATGCATTGCCGTAAATGCACATGAAGAGAAGCCACCAAAATTGACTTTGTCTTACTTGGTTAATTGATGAAAGATGGTAAGAATTGAATTGTAATATTTGTTTCACAAAAGGTTGCTTTGCCGTGGAATTCAACAAAGAAAAGCAATCAATATTGACTAGTCTTCATTTTGTTCACTTTAGGCTTCCTATGTGAATTTCACAAAGTGAATTGGCTATTAGAGCAATTGCTCTCCTCCTTCACCATAGAACCAACAAATTTCAAGAAGTCCAAATTTGTTTAATAGCTTGTTTCCTATTGGTCCTTAAAGAGTCAAGCCATTATTCTTGACCAATTTTTATTGGTTGAATATTTACTAACTTGATTCCTATTGGTTGCTATTTTTGTTGACCAATTTCTATTGGTGCACACTGTATATTTTCTAGTATACTTTAACCAATGAACAATAATTACTGTTTATAAAGTCAATATCTATTGTCCAATGAGGAATAAAATATACATAGATTTTTCTCTTACTTCAGTTAGGTAGCAACTATTGTTGATCATTTTCTACTGATTGTCCTTGATGAGTCACAGAGCGAGTCATCAAAGAGAAGTTTCTAGAACATGTGACTCACTATGATGAGTCAGCATGATGAGTCAGCATAGATATTTTCTAGAATAGGTGAGTCAGCATGGCGAGTCAGCGTGCTGAGTCACTAATGGTGAGTCATGATGCTAAGTCAGCATGGTGAGTCGTCAGAGAAGCTTCTGGAACAGGTGACTCACTACGGTGAGTCACAGGGCGAGTCACCGCTTCTGGAACCTTCTAGAATCTACTGAGTCACAGGTGCTGAGGTGTCACGCCACGTGTCGAGCTTCTATTGGTCCTTAGCGATGAGTTACAGCCACCAATATTGACCAGCTCCTCATTGGTCCACGTGTAAAGCATTCGATGACTAGACGCGCTGACGATGTGTCTTCTAGAACAGTATAGAACATGTGAGTCACTAGGCTAGTCACCTAGGTGAGTCACCAACAATAAGTCATCATCTAGAACATTCTAGAGTGAGTGACTAGGCTTGTGTCTAGAATCATCCACTAGATATTTTTCAAGAAAAATATCTTCCAATGAATAATAAAACATACCCCAATTTTATTTGTCAGATAAAATCGCAGAAAATAAAACTTCAAAATCAAGTTTCAGTTTCGGTTTAGTAAGTTCCCCCTGGCTCCAAATCAACAAGATAAAGCTTTCTCGGCCAATAAAAATTTTTACTTTTTTTTCTACCGCTTGCCCACATACAACCCAAAATATCATAAATATATTAATATTCAAAATATATCAAAATATCAAAAATATAATATAATATTCAAAATATCTCAAAATATCTTAAAAATATCTCAAAATATCTAAAATATAATAAAATATTCAAAATATCTAAAATATATTAAAATATTCAAAAATATCTAAAATATCATAAAAATTCACAAAAATCATAATAATTGTGAAACTTATGAAAATTAAATCAAATTAGTAAAAATAATTAAGGATTGAGAGAAAGAAATAAAATATGAAGGCTTATATACATACTGCTCAAATTAATATTAAAATAATCAAAAACGCAAAAACTCCCAAAAAGTCCTAAAAATCACAAAAATCATAAAATTCACAAAAGTCGAGTCGGATTTCTCAAAATAATTCGGAATCGACGAAAACAAATAAAATACATATTTTCGAGATGTTACATCAAGCCCTTTTTGTTGACTAGTTTCTATTGATTGACCTTATTTCTATAGCCTTCTAATTGGTTTACCCGACAAATATAATTTTTACAGTATTTTTATTGCTCGATAATTAAATACAGTACAAAACACAGTAAAAAAAAATTTTGAAAACTATTTTTGATTTCAGGTTTAGTAAGATCCCCCGTCTCCGTCTCAACAGTACAAAATTTTCTAGCTCTAAAATTTTTTTCACTTTTTCGGACCTACCAAGGCCCACATATAGCCCCCTGGGCCCATAAACAGTCCAAAAATAATCAGCGAAATATAAAAATTTCATAATCATCCACAAAATCATAAAAATTATAAAACTTATGAAAATCAAGTCGGATTAGTAAAAATCATTAAGGATTTACAAAAAGAAATAAAATACGAAGGCTTTCAGATATCAACCCTAAAATAATATTAAAATAATAAAAAAATGTAAAAACTCCCAAAAATTCTTAAAAATCACAAAAATTATAAAATCTACGGAAGTCGAGTCAAATTATTCAAAATAATTAAGAATTGCCCGAAATAAATAAAATACGAATTTTCGGGGTGTTACAAGAAGATAAATACTAAAAAGAATAAAAGAGCATTATGGTATAGTTAGAGTGGAGAAAATGTTTGAGAACATTCATCATAAAGGACAATCACCAATATTTGACTAATGTTTTGTTGAAGATCAATCCCAAATTGGTGAATTGCATTCATTGTTAGACCTGAATATTCTCTTTTTCTTCCTGTTGTTTCTAAGCATCCACCTTTATTCTAGACTCTGATAATCCTTTGATTGCAATGGTGGTCAATTCTTTTTTTTTTATGATTTTGCACACACACCCCCACACTTATTCAATAACAAAGCCAATGCTCTTTTATTTCTTAAGGTTGGGTAAAACATTTTTTCTTTTTGCAGGCACGTAATGAGTTAAAAACAAGGAATGACCAAATAAGCTCAAAGGGGTTACACAAGGGAAAATATACAAAGATGACTATTTGGTCAAAGTAGCTATTTCAAAATGCCTCAATCATGTTTCTGTATGCATGTTAAAATGTAGCCTCAAAAAGAATCAAAACAAGTTCTAGAGTAACAATTCCATGAGTGAAAATCACACAAGAAAGAAGAGAATGGTACAGATATTCAATCCATTCATCAATAGGCTCAAAATCTCACAAGGTATATTTCTATCATTCTCAATCCACCATATCAACATTAATATCCAAGCTTGTGATTTTTAAGAAAGAAGACAATTTATGCTAAGATCCAAGAATTCATTTACTACTTCTACAAATAAACACTAAATAGTTACTACCCCAACTAAGATGCGTCTCGAGAGTAAAATTACCTCCAAGGCAAAATTTACTCCTTACTCTACCATCCTTAATTGGTTTTACTATGAATAGGTTTCTGATAGTCATATCACTAAACATACTTCTCAATTTAGATGCATCTCAGAAGTAAAATTACTCCTTACTCTGCCATCATTCATTGGTTTAGTAAGTCCATAACAATCATATAATACTTCCCAAAAAAATTTTTTTTTGTCAACTATCCTTCCCCCCCAACTAGATTGCAACATTGTCCTCAATGTTAAAATATAGATGAGTAAATGATAGAAGATATTACCTGTTGGAGAAATTACTGAAAAGAGAAACCTAATACAAATTTGAACATAAACAAAGTACAATAAATAAAACTAAAGCTTAATATTATTTAAATAACTGGAGTGTCTGATCGGGCTTGCGATGCATATTGCTTCCTTCATTGCTTCATGCTAATCAATCTATCTGAGTTATTGCTGGGTCAGGTTTATGAACAAAAGCTTCTAATTTATCAATCAACTTCTCAATAGTGGAAGCAGAAATAAGAAGTTGTCTTGCTGAAGGTGTGATAAATTTCTATTCCACAGCATGGTCAAGAAAGAGTAATAAAATATCAAAGAAATTATTTACATTCAACAAACTTATGGGTTTATGGTGGATGTTCAGTCGGGCCTAAGAGGCAATTTGAAAAACTTCTTTCAAGGTACCAAAATCACCTGGTAAGGCAATGAATGTATCAGAGTTTTCAAGCATTATCTTCATTCGTTCATGCATTGATGATACCTTAAGTTCCTCCCCAATTGTCTTTCTAGTAATGTTCTGTTGAGCTAAAGGTTTAGGAATGACACCTAAAACCTGACTGTCTCCTATATATGCAGCAAGTGATACAGCCCCCATTAACCCACGACAACCTCTCCTATATACAAATTGAATATTTCTCGTAGCAAGTGATCGACCAAGAGTGGTAGTTACGTTTACAAACTCTAAACCCTTCCCATACTTAGACCCACAAAATACACAAATATTTTTAAGTTGACAAACAGAAACACCTTCTATCTCTACACTTACCTTTCTCTCTAAATGATTCTGAGTTAGAGGAAAGTAGAGAAAATGGAGTGTTTAAATAGGAAAAAGAATGGAAAGGGTAATAATAGCACCTATAGGGGTAGGTTGGTTATTGTCAAAAAAGTTTGAAATTAAGAAACATAGAATCATTTTTTTTAAAATTTTTTTTATATTTGTTTTTAGTTTTTTTGTTTTTTTTTTCTTTAAGAAAACCATCAAGGTAAAGAAGTCTAGAAACCCCTGAAAGACCCTGCTCAAAGGATCATCTGTCCAAAACCAAAATATAGCAAAATCATACAAAGATAAAATATAATAGCAAATGATGACATACCTTTATGTACAGTTTTTATGGCGTATCTTTATACTGTGCATCATGAGTGCAGTAGCGGCATATCTTTGTACTGCGTGTCACCAGTGCAGTAGGCACTCATGTCCGTTTATTCAAAGAAAAGAGAAAGAAGAAATCATTATGGGTTTCCATCCTGGGTCTAGAACCTGGAAAGCTTACACTTGGGCTCGTAACATCAATAAAGATGCTAAAATCTGAAACCCGTAATGTCCAAGATCTAGAACGTCCCATCCCAAGCACTGAGAACCCCTTATAATAAAAGAGAGGATCAAGCTCAGATGCCTTATACGCTTTGGCAGCCGTGGGTTACTTCTCACTAATAACTAGAGTGGGATGCTTCTGCCTGTCCATCAACTCCATAGTGCCTGGATGGTAAACATTAGGTTATGGAGTGTGGGTCTCTACAAAGCATGGTACACGAACTTTTTTAAGGACTAACATGCAAAGGTCTACCCAAGTCAATGACGGGTCAGCCAAAGGCTGGGGCTCCACAACTAATTAAAACCATGGTACACCTTCCGGATCGCTCTTGTTCAAATATTTTTTTCTATTTTTTTTTAGAAAACATGAAGAAGAAGAAGATGATATGTACAAATTGTTGTGGATATGGCTCACATCTGCCTCTGGTTTCACGTCCAATAACGGCTTAAACGCCTTCTATGAGTCGAGGATAAGCTTCCCATCCAATTTTCTTATAAATTGGCAAACAAGGTCTTTTAGAGTCAGATTCCCAAGACTGTAGCGTTTTTCTTCATCTTTGAAGAGATTCCACAAATTAAGAAGTTCACGATACACCAATCCACAAGAATGTGTCTCAAGAGCTAATAAGATATCATCTAATGACTCCTTACTCAGTCCATTCTTAATGAAAAAAATTTTATCTTCTCTGTTTGTGAAAACCATCCCCAAAGAACGACATCGCTTGTTACAATTCCATCGTCCACATTTGTGACAGCCTTGTAACCTTTTTGCTCTTCTCCTTTTAGAATATAAACTTCTTCCAAGACTTGACATGTATGAGTCAAATGAAATTGAAGACTCACCTGCTAGTCAGACCTTTACTTCAATTATCCAACGTACATCTTTTGGTATACCCTTGTGCATTAACAGTCTCAATTTTTCACATCTAACTTTGTAGATTTTTTTCAGGACATTTTGAGGGAGAGAAGGAAAATGTTTTCTCATGTTTGAAAGAATGACATCCATTTTAAAGGAGAAGAAGGATTCAATTATTTTGGAAAACTGAAAAATAAACCGACTTGAGAGTCACGGAGTACCGTTATCCGCCACTTAACCGGCAACACAAAGAACTGCAAAAATAAGGCAACAAAATTAGAGTGAATTCTATTCATAACAAGGATAAAAAAGAGAGATGAATTCTACCTCATCAACTTGGTTTTCCAGAAATTGTTTGAGCCTTTGTCCATTGACTTTAAACACATTACCATTCCTAGGATTCTCAATACTTATGGCCCCAAGAGGATACACATGTTTGATAACAAAAGGACCACTCCACCTAGATCTCAATTTTCCAGGGAATAGGTGCAGGCGAGAATTATAAAGTAGAACTTTTTGACTAATTTCAAAAAATTTTCTCAAAATTGTCTTATCATGAAAAGCTTTTGTTCTGGCTTTATAAATCTTTGAGTTCTCATATGCATCATTTCTCAATTCCTCAAGTTCATTTAATTGTAATTTGTGTATCTTGCAAGCATCATCAAGATTTAGATTGAAAGCTTTAATGGCCCAAAATGCTTTATGTTCCAATTCTACAGGCCAGTGACAAGGTTTTCCATAGACTGACCGATAGGGTGACATGCCTAAAGATGTTTTGAAAACAGTACGGTAAGCCCAAAGTGCATCGTTTAGTCTTAAAGACCAATCTTTACGATTTTGATTTACTATTTTTTCTAAAATTTGTTTAATCTCCCTATTTGCCAATTCAACTTGTCCACTTGTCTGAAGGTGATAAGCGGTGGCAATTTTGTGTGTAATACCATATTTTTTCATTAAAGATTCAAATGATTTATTGCAAAAATATGTTCTCTCATCACTGATGATAGCTCAAGGGATTCTAAATCGACACAAGATATTTTCTTTTAAAAATTTGAGAACAGTTTTATGATCATTGTGTCGGCATGGAATCGCCTCAATCCATTTTGAGACATAATCAATTGCAACCAAAATATACACAAATCTAAATGAGGATGGAAATGGACCTATGAAATCAATTCCCTAACAATAAAAAATTTCAATGACAAGGATGGGGTTTAGAGGCATCATGTTTCTTTTTTATATTGAGCCTATTTTTTGATAATTTTCACAACTTTTGCAAAAAGTATAGTAGTCCTTAAATAAACTGGGCTAATAAAATCCACACTGCAAGATTTTTGCAGCTGTTTTCTTTGAAGAAAAGTGACCTCCGCATGCTTCTGAGTGACAAAATTTAATGACACTACTTACATCACTGTCGGGCACACATCTCCAAAAGATTTGGTCAGCATAATATTTGAACAAGTATGGGTCATCCCAATTAAAAATTTTCACCTCTGTCAAAAATTTCCTTCTATCTTGGTGTGTCCATTGAGGCGACATCTTTTCTGTTACAAGAAAGTTGACTATGTTAGCAAACCAAGGCATGGAATTGACAAAAAATAAAAATTCATCAGGAAATGAATCATTGATGGGTGTGCTATCAAAAGGTGAGCCTGTTATAAGTCTAGATAAATGATCAGCGACAACATTTTTGGCTCCTTTCTTATCTTTTATTGTGATGTTGAATTCTTGAAGCAACAAGATCCACCGTATCAATCTTGGTTTGGTATCCTGCTTAGACATCAAATATCTAACAGCAACATGATCAGTGAAAATCACAATGGAAGAACCAATTAAGTAAGATTGAAATTTGTCTAGTGCAAAAATTACAGCAAGTAGTTCTTTTTCAGTAGTGATGTAATTTATTTGTGCACTATTTAAAGTTCTACTTACGTAACAAATCACATGAGGCTTACCTTCCTTTTTTTGGCCTAAAATAGTACCCACAACATAATCACTAGCATCACACATTAACTCAAAAGGCAAAGACTAGTCAGGAGATTGCATGATAGGAGTAGATGTCAGAAGACTAATCAATTTTTCAAAAGATTTGTGACATTCTTGAGTCCAATCAAATGGTGCATCTTTTAACAGAAGATTACATAATGGTCTAGATATGGCACTAAAGTCCTTTATGAATCTTCTGTAAAATCCTGCATGTCCTAAAAAGGAATGAACTTCTCTGACTGTTTTTGGGGAAGGCAAATGAGCAATTAATTCAACTTTGGCCTTATCAACTTCAATTCCTTTAGAAGATATCACATGACCTAACACTATTCCTAAGGTAACCATGTAATGACATTTTTCTCAATTTAACACAAATCCTTTTTCTTCGCATCTTTTAAGAACTTTTTCCAAATTATCAAGATAATTTTCAAAAGAATTTCCAAAAACTGTCAGATCATCCATGAAAACCTCTAAATAATGCTCAATCATGTCACTAAAAATGCTTAACATGCATCTTTGAAATGTTACCGGAGCATTACAAAGGCCAAATGACATTCTTCTATATGCAAAAGTACCAAAGGAACATGTAAAAGTAGTTTTTTCTTGATTTTCCAATGCAATTGATATTTGATTATAACCTGAAAAATCATCAAGAAAACAGTAGTATGGATGTCCTGCTACCCTTTCCAGAATTTGATCAAGAAATGGCAAGGGGAAATGATCTTTCCTAGTAGCAGCATTTAATTTTCTAAAATCAATACACATACACCAACTAGATGAGACTCGCGTAGGTAATAATTCACCTTTATCATTTTCAATCACTGTTATTCCAGATTTCTTAGGCACAACTTGTGTAGGGCTTACCCATTGACTATCAAAGATAGGATAGATAATTCCAGCATCAAGCAATTTAAGGACTTCAGCTCTAACTACCTCTTTCATGTGTGGATTTAATCTTCTTTGAGGTTGTTGAGAAGTTTTAGCATTATCCCCTAAATATATTCTATGTGTACAAAGTAATGAATTAATGCCTTTTATGTCCTTTAATATCCATCCAATTGTACTTTTATGCCTTTTAAGTACTTTTGTTAACATACCTTCTTGTTCTTCAGTAAGAAATGAAGAAATTACCACTGGTAAGCTTTGCTCTTCTCCCAAAAATGTGTACTTCAACCTAGCAGGCAATGGCTTTAGTTCCAGTGTGGGTACTTCTTCATGGGTATTATCATTCATGGGTTTTAGCTCTTCAAATCTTGGCTTCCATCCCTTGTACTCTATTACCTGTGTACAATCAAGCAAAGAGCATATTTCAGAGATATCATCTTCTAGTTGCATACCTAACTCAAATAAATTGACTAAACAAATTTCTAATGGGTTAGAAGAACACCTTGTTTGAAGATGATCATCTATAATGGCTTCAATTCCTTCAACTTCCTTCTTTTCATCAAGGACTTCCTGTGGTTACTTGCACATGTTAAAAACATTGAGCTCCAGTGTCATGTTTCTAAATGTTAGTTTCACCACTCCATTTCTGCAATTTATCAAAGCATTTGATGTTGCTAAAAATGGACGGCCTAAAATAACAGGAATTGACATGCAACTATTAACCATAGGTTCAGTATCCAAGACAATAAAATCCACAGGATATATGAATTTATCAACTTGAACTAACACATCTTTCACTATTCCTCTTGAAATTTTAATTGATCTATCAGTAAGTAGAAGAGTTACAGAAGTTAGTTTTAACTCACCCAAGTTGAGTTGCTGATAAACTGAAAATGGAAGCAAATTAACACTAGCACCAAGATTAAGTAAAGGTTTTTCAATTTTATGTTCTCCAATAATGCATGAAACTGTAGGACAACCAGAGTCTTTATATTTCAACGCATTATTATTCTGAAGAATGGAGCTTACCTATTCATCCAAAAATGCTTTCTTTTTCACATTTAGTTTCCTTTTAACAGTGCACAAGTCCTTCAAATATTTGGCATAAGAAGGAATCTATTTGATAGCATCTAACAGAGGAATATTGATCTTTACTTATTTCAAAATTTCAAAAATTTCAGTGTGGTGGTCCAATTTCTTTGGATTATTCAATGCTTGAAGAAATGGGGGTGAAGGCGAGAGTTTAGTCTCCTTTTGGTCAGCTTCTTCATTTTCTTGGGCAATTGGTTCATCTTCTTTCTCACAAGGTTCGGGAATTTGTTATTCAATAACTTTTCCACTCCTAAGAGTTATCACTGACTTGATTTAGTCCATTTGTTAGTTTTCTGAACTCCCCTCATTTAGATTGTACTGACCCTTAGGATTTGGTTGAGGTTGAGAAGGAAATTTTCCTTTCTCGTGAATGGTGAGTGTAGAAGAAAGTTTAGCAAGAGTGTCTTTTATGTCATTCATGGCTTGATTGTTTTGTTTATTAATGGCCTCTTGCTTTTCTATGAATGCATGCAGTGTTTCTTCAAAGTTTTTCCTATATAGTGGGACATAAGGTGCATATCCTTGAGAATTTTGAGAGTCCTGTTGTGCCTGAGGAGGTGGTGGTTGCACAAATTGTGACTGATTATTATTCCTCCAGCTGAAGTTTAGGTGATTTCTCCATCCCGAATTGTATGTATCTGAAAAAGAAAAAGTAAATGGCTTTTTAAAATTATTCATCGCATTTACTTACTCATGTACAACTTCTTTAAAAACAAGAATATTAGGACATTCATGTGTTGAGTGTCCTAAGTCATCACAAATGCCACAAATTTCTTCATTTTGCACAGATTTGATTTCTTTTATTTTTCTTAATTTTATGGCTTCAACATTTCTAGTCAAACTGGCAAACCTAGCATTTAGATCTTCCTCTTGACTAAGGTGATATTTTCCTTTATTAGCACTTGCAAGGTTAGATCTAATTGAATTTTCAGAAGGGTTAGTACTATACCAAAATTAAGAATTTTTAGCCAACTGGTTTAAATAGTCGAAAGCTTCATCAGGTTCTTTATCAAGAAACTCACCATTGCACATTATTTCCACAAATTGTTTAATTTCAGGTGTTAAACCTTCATAAAAGAAGCTTATAGTGGGCCATTTTTCAAAACCATGATGTGGGCAAGAATTTAACAAATCTTTAAACCGTTCCCAACATTGAAAATATGTTTCATTTGAATTTTGGGAAAAATTTTGGATTTGTCTTTTCATAGCATTGGTTTTATGTGTTGGAAAAAATTTCTTTAAGAACTCACTTTACATTTCTTGCCATGTGCCAATTGATCTTGGTTTCAAAGTGTTAATCCAAGATTTTGCTTTATCTTTTAAAGAAAAAGGAAATAATTTAAGCTTAACAATCTCTTCAGTGCAATTTTGGTCATTGAAAGCAATACATACTTCCTCAAATTCTTTCAGATGTAAATATGGACTTTCAGATTCTAAACCATGAAAATTAGGAAGTAAAGAAATCATACCCTGCTTAAATCTAAAATTGTTGGCGTTGAGTGGAAAGATAAAATATGATGGACTAGAATTTTGAGGTGGTTGCAAATATTCACGCATGGTTCACAACGGTTGATTTTCATGTTCATCATATACACTTTCATTTTCAGTCATTGTGTCAATTGTATGTGATTGTGATTCAAACATATCAATATATAAAGTACCAGGATTAATTTTAACTAAACGACCAGAATAAAAATCACGATACCAATTAAGCATAAATATAAAATAACTTAAAATAAATAAACAAAAATAATGTACAAGCTGACGGTATAACCCGCCATTAAATATTAACAAAGATGTAGTATAAACCAACCACCCAATAAATATTAACAAGTAAAAAGTTAGATAACTGATAAATTAAAATGTTAGATAATTAGAGAGTTAATAATTAGTAAGTTAGAAAGTGCAGAAAGTAAAATACAGAAAATAAAGTACAGAAAGTAAAATGCAGAAAATAAAGTACGAGAAAATAAATTTATAATATGAAAATCGGAGAGAGGCAGAGCCCCACTAGAGTCAACAAAAGAGAAGAGAAGAAGAAAGATTATTTCATTATGTTAGAAAACAATAATAAATAATAGAAATTAAAAAGTTAGAGTGCAGAAAATAAAAGACGTAAATTAAAAAGTTAGAGTGCGAGAAAATAGAAGTTAGTAAGCAGAAAATAAATGACATAAATAAAAAGTTAGTAAGCAGAAAATAAATGATATAAATTAAAAGTTAGAAAGTTAGTATGTTAGCAAGTTAGTAGGTTAGTAAGTTTGATAGTTAGAAAGTTAGAGAGTTAATAAAGAAACCGAAGGATCGGCAAGCCAATCTTTTGCTCCGGTGAGGGAGAAGAGAGAATAGATTTTATTAAAGAAAAAGAACCTCAATAAATTAAAACTTCTAATCAAGTCCCCAGCAACAGTGCCAAAAACTTGACTGCCGGATTTAAAGGAAGCAAACCCAAGTGTAGGTTGTCTCAAGTAATAAATTTCTCGGGAGTTCGAGGTCGATCCACAGGGAATTGATAAAGAAAAATTAATTAAGGTAAGAAGAAGATTTGTCACAACACTAAAAGTAATAAAAAATGTTCACAAATGAATTTAAGAACTTGCTTGGGTTAGGAGATCCACTCTTGATAATAAATTAAAGGCAAGATTATTTCTCTTTATAACTCAATTGAAATCCACACACAACGGAGGTTCCAATCGAAAAATATTACATTCAAAGTCAATTATATATGCAATCATATTATGATTCCTTTAATTATCTATCAACATTTGTAAATGAGTTCAAGCATTCACTGTGTCAATCCTATTGTCTACAATAAATCAAGATCTCTATTATACAAAGAAGGTTTCTAAATTGATTGGAAACAAAATACAACACATATAATGTCTATTTGATAATATATCATTTAAGCACAAGAAATAGAATAATCTAACCTTATTTCATTACCAAGAGCTTCACTCTTTCACCCAAGTAAGATGAAGATTTAGTTACTCATAGATAAGAAGAAAGAAAGAAAGAAGAGAAAGATGAACATAGAGCAAGAGAAAATTATAACAATAAACAAGCATAACCATAACTTCTAAAAACTAAGCCTAACACCAAGAGCACTAAATGATCAGCCAATGGTGCCTTTTATAGAGGATTATGGATACAAAATGACAAGGGGGCTGATTAAGAGTAGGTGAATGAGTGGAAAATGTCAAATGGTGAGTGGAAAATTATTGAGATTCTTTGTCTCCGAAATCATTCAGTGCTGATCTTATGGATGCCATTAGAATGAAGCAATGTGGTCTTCATGAAATTGTATCATTTTGTCTTATCTTTCCAATGCTACCAAGATCTTCCAAAAATTCTTCCTACAGCCCAAGATATGACCCAATTACTGTAAACTATTCAGGCCCAATTTCAGCACCTCTGTTTTGACTTCCAGACCTAATATCACCTCCAAGCTATCCGAATGAGCTCTTATGTTCTTCATGAAAGCTGTAGATATGGGTCTTAACTTTCAAATTTCCAAATTTCAGCCCAAGATAATTCTTACAGCCGAGTTATGCTCTGATTACTGTACATTGTTCAGGTTCCAGACACAAAACTCGTGTTTTGACTTCCAAGCTCATTTACCTCCTCTAGATGTCCATATTTTACCTGGAGCTCTTCATGAAAGTTGTAGAGCTCTCTGTTATCTTTCCTACAAGGTAAGATACATAATTTTTACACATCTAGAACTCAAGATATGGCGAAAATACTGAAACAGTGTAAGACCTAAATAGTGCTGGAAAAATCAATTAAGTCCAATTTGAGTCCAAACTTACAAAACATAACTAGGCTTAATCAATTAAGTACATGGAGAGTGTAAATGACTAAAAATGAGGATTTATTAATGTATAAAATATGTGATCATTAAATTCAACTGGCGGTATAACCCGCCATCAAACATCATATCCTTGTTTTTAACTCATTACGTGCCTGCAAAAAAAAAAAACATGTTTTACCCAACCTTAGGGAATAAAAGAGCATTGGCTTTGTTCTTGAATAAGTGTGGGGGTGTGTGTGCAAAATGATAAAAAAAAAAGAGATGACCAGTGGATTCTTGAAAATAACAGGAATAGAAGGAGAATGTTCAAGCCTAACAATGAATTCAATCTACCAATTGATCTTTAACAAAACATTAGTCAAATATTGGTCATTGCCCTTTATGAGAAAGAAACAAACAGAGAAAGAATTAAGAAAATCTTGGCAAAGTTAGACTAAATGTTCTCAAACATCTTCTCCACTCTAACTGTAATATAATGTTCTTTTATTCTCTTTGGTATTTAACTTGTCTTATTTACCTTGACCCCATTATAGCCTTGAATAAAGTCCTTATGATTTGTGTATATATGTTGTTTTTGAGTAGCAGAGAAGTAGAAGATAAGCAAGCTTATGGTAGTACAATTATGCATAGGTTGAATAGAGTTAAATACTTACCTTTTTAAACACTTGAGAGATTGAGAGTGAATTCTATGAGGATCTATCATTCTTGATTCATTCTTTTCAACTGAAGTTCCCTTCCTTGTTAGTTTGAGATGCGAAGAAATGTTACCTCATGATTGTTTTGATCCCTTGATTATCTAGTTGCTCTTCTTGATTCATTAAATCTTTTAGAGTTTTTAGTTTTTGAGTCTGTGTCGTTTTTCTTTGTTCCCTAGTTTTTGTCTTTTGTGTTTTGCCCAGGAGTGCAAAAGTTAAGTGTGGGGGAATTTGATAACACTGTATTTTATACATTTTATAAATCTCTCACTAGGCTTCTTAAGGTTCAATCAAGCTTAATTATGTTAGTTTTGACACATTTTATGATATTGAATCGAATTGGATCATTAAACAAATTATTGCATAAATTAGCCTTAATTATCTCTTTAGCAGTGTTTAGTAAACTAGCTATAACTTGAGTTGCAAATATTTGATTGATGTGATTTTGGTCTTATAGGAAAGCTTAGACAATTCCCTACAACTTTATTGAAGAACACAAAACTCATATCGGACTCCTTGGAGGTGATATTGGGCTTTGAAGTCAGAACTGAGGAGTTGAAACTGGGCCTAAACACTCTGCAGTAATTAGACCATATCTTGAGTTCTAGGAATGATTTTGGACTCAAACCAAAGTCATTTTAAAGCAAAAATCCAGGTTTTTTAACCAAGTCTACAAACTTGACACGGGATTAATTGTTGCATTGCGAACCCAAGTACAGGTTGTCTCAAGTAATAAATTTCTCGGGAGTCTGAGGTCGATCCACAAAGAAGTGATGACGATTAATTAAGGTAAGGTAAATATTTTGTTACTATGGTAAAAAATTATTTACTTGGGTAAAAAGATCCACTCTTGGTAAATAAAGTAAAAGTAAGATTAATTCCTTTTATAACTCAATTAGAATCCTCGCAACATGGAGGTTCCAATCAAAAAATATAACGTTAAAAGTCCATTAAAATAATATACGTAATTATATTATGATTACTTTAATCATCTATTAACACCACTCATAAATGGGATCAAGCATTCATTGTGCCAAAATCTTGTCTACAACAAATCAAGATCTCCACTTTACAAGGAGAGTTTCTAACACCAACACTTGTAAATGAGTTCAAGCATTCATTGTGCCAATCTCTTCTACAACAAATCAAGAACTTCACTTTACAAATAGGGTTTCTAAATTGATTGGAAACAAAATATAACATGTACAATAACTACTTGAAAATATAAAACATTAAAGCACAAGAGAGAAATAAATCTAACCTTATTTTATTACCAAGAGCTTCACACTTTGACCCAAATAGACTGAAACTTATTTATACATAGACTAGAAAGAAGAAAAAAAGAAAAGGAAAAGAAAAGAAAACTGAAGAGAGGAGGAAATTCCTTCTCTCAATGAAGAGAGGAGGAATTTCCTCTCTGTCTCTCATACCAGCCTTCCCCCCTCCCCTCCCTTTCATTTCTGAATTTGATTGCCTATTTATAGGCAAATTTGCTACAGGAGCTACAGTAGCTATAGTGGTGCTACAGTAACGCTACAGTGATGCTACAGTGCTCTACAGTGATCAAACTTAATTAAGAAGTTTGATACATCATCAATGACGTAGTGAGGAAACACGGCCGTGTGTCCAAGAGACACATCCGTGTCTCATATTTTTTCATTTTTCAGAAAAGTGGTCTTCATGAAAGTTATAGGCCTGACTTTTTGCTTTAAAATGGCTTTAGTTTGAGTCCAAAATCATTCCTATAGCTCAAGATATGGTCTAATTACTGCAGAGTGTTTAGGCTCAGTTTCAACTCCTCTGTTCTGACTTCAAAGCCCAATATCCCCTCCAAGGAGTCCGATCTAAGTTTTGTGTTCTTCATGAAAGTTGTAGGGAATTGTCTAAGCTTTCATACAAGACTAAAATCACATCAATCAAGTATTTGTAACTCAAGTTATAGCCTGTTTACTAAACACTGCTAAAGAGATAATTAAGGCTAATTTATGCAATAATTTGTTTAATGATCCAATTCGGTTCAATATCATAAAATGTGTCAAAACCAACATAATTACGCCTAATTGAACCTTGAGAAGCCTAGTGAGAGGTTTATAAAATGTATAAAATACAGTGTTATCAAATTCCCCCACACTTATCTTTTGCACTCTTGGGCAAAACACAAAAGACAAAAACTAGGGAACAAAGAAAAATGACGCAGATTGAAAAACTAAAAACTCTAAAAGATTTAATGAATCAAGAAGAGCAACTAGACAATCAAGGGATCAAAACAGTCATGAGGTAACATTTCTTCACATCTCAAACCAACAAGCAAGAAAACTTCAGTTGAAAAGAATGAATCAAGAATAATAGATCCTCACAGAATTCACTCTCGATCTCTCAAGTATTTAAAAAGGTAAGTATTTCACTCTATTCAACCTGTAACGTCCCAAATTTTTAGAAAATATTCCGAATGTACTGTTTGCTGTTTTCCAAGTTTTTGTGTAAATGACCGTTGTGTCCTTATTTTACTGTTTCTCGATTTCTGCATGAAATACAAATACGTTTATACAGGCTCAAATTTTATTTGGTCTTTTTACGTAATTTGTTTCGAGACGGTAAAATAAAAGTTTTTCTGAGCTACTGTTTTAATTTTTATGGATGATATACAGACAATTAATACTGTCTGTAATTTTATTTGAAATTTTTGGATGATTAGCTACGTTGTGGGAAAAAATGGGAAAATGACCATTACGTCCCGAACGTGCTGTTTTTGCTGTTTTTGCTGTTTTTAATTGTTTTCTACTTGATTTAATGTCCAATATTACTGTCTGTGATTTTATATGGACTTTTTGTGTGATTTGCTACGGGGCAGGAAAATAATATTTTTTCGGACCGGTAAAATCTGTTTTTAATTATTCAGAGGCGGGGGATCTTACTAAACCCAATTCTGAATGAGTCTAAAATTAATCTTTTAATTTTTAGGATTTAACTGTCAAATAAAATAATTTTATATTATTATAATATTATTTTATTAGTCAGTATAACTTAGTGACAGTGGAACCGAAAATGTTTTGCGGGACCCACGTTTAGTCAATACAGTTAACTTAGTAGCTTAATTAATCATCATTAGCAGTAGAACTTTCCGAACAACAAGTCGACTCAAATAGTGACTAAGTTGCTTTGGTAATAAATGAACAAGTGTGACTAGGCTTGGGAGTCATCAATAATCAACCAATAGGAGACAAGCTTGTTAAGCAAGTTTTAATCCTAACCTTTGATGCATCCAAGGGCTTGGATGAAGCCAAGCAAATGCACACCTTGCATGCATGAAGAGCTACGGCCAAGGGAGGTGGAAGACCATTCTTCACTTTTCTTTCATGCAAAATTTTCTCTTCTCTCTCATCCAAGAACCCTAGCCACCATTCTTGTTTCTTTTCTTCACCATTTTCGGCCAAGCTTGTTCCTTGATCATCCAACCACCCAAAATTCTATCAAGCCAACTTTTCTAAACCTAAACACAAACCTAAGAACATCTCTAGTTGAAAGTTTCTTCAAAATCTTCCATTTGGAGCTTGGAAACCAATCTTGAAGATGTTACCTAGAAGGTGAAATATCATGTTTTTCTTTTCTCTCTTCTTTTTCAAAGTTCTAAGCCATGATCTATCCATGGTTTAGGTTCTTTTTCATGGTTAGTAACTTGTAGATTTTTGTTTGAGTTGCTAGGTACTTTGGTGGAGGAAACCGAACACTAGGAGGAGTGAAAGAAAAACCATTTGTCTTCATTTAAGGTAAGAGGAAGACAAATCTTATCACATATGGATGGTGGTAAGAAGATGGAGTTTTGATTTTGTGATTGTAGAATCCATAAGGATTCATGTTTGTGCTTGTTAGTAGCTTATTTGATGTGGTTGTGTATTTGTTAATAGCTTTCCTATTTGTTGTTTGTAATAATTTGCATGTCTACAAGCTTTAAGTTGCATGTCTACAAGCTTTGATAATATGGCATGTGTTAGAATTGTATGATAAAGTATAGAATTGCATGATAATGTATAGGATGTGAACAACATGTCAAGGAAATGCATGTGTGTTCCAAAGAACACTCCATGAGGCTCACGGCCACTAACAAAATGGAGAACCAAAATGTTCTCTTAATTTTCTTAAAAGGTGATTTAATTAACCTAGGAGAATTAAGAAGGTTTCAAGTTGTTTAGATCAAGAAAAATGAATTTGGAAATCAAATGGCATAACCTTACATTTTCGGCCAACAAGTCTAATTTCAACACTTTGATTTCTAAAATTATTTTCTAAGGTAATGATTTAATCAATGTAGACAATACAAGAGATTTAACATGTATTTAGAAGGTGAAAAATAATTTGGAAATCAAATGCAAAGTTTTTATCAAATTCGGCCAACATGCCAAATTAGATATTCATGATTACTAAAATTAATTCTAAGCTATTTTTAATCAAGAAGAAGCAATACAAGTTAAAGTAAATTTTCTACAATGAGTTTTAAAGAAATAAAGTGGTTAGAATTAAGTTTAAGAGGTTAATACTAATGATTTTTACTGTAAGAAGAAATACAGTAACTTTCGAAAATTTCTAACATATGGCTCATGCTATATTTTGAAGCATGTTAGTAGTTTTCAAAAGGATTAAGTATATGGTTTAAAAATTTAATAAACAGAATTTTTACAGTAAAATTAGGAAACCATTAATATAATTTTCTAAGCAAAATACTTGTAATTTTTAGTAAAAACGGACAAATAAGATAGAAAAGATGTCCAAAAGACAGTATATGGTATAGAAAATATTATACGTAGCTTAAAAGTATTATTTATTATTTCTGTTTATTTAAATAGTAATTTTAAAGGAATTCGGTCAAGAAAATGATTTAAAAATCTTACGCGATTGAGAAAACGTATTAAAAATCCTACGCGATTTTGAAAACAGAAAAATATATTTACGTGATTTTAAAACGTTTGTAAAAACGATGAGATTGTGAAAATGCGATAAAATTTCTACGCGATTGACCGTTACTGTATTTATTTTTCGCTGTCGGGAAAATGTGAACCCGTACAGGCTTTTGAGGATTTTTCGCTGTCGGGAAAATGTGAACCCGTACAGGCTTTCTATTTTCTGCCATTGAGGGCATATTATTATCTTGAGGGCATTTTCGTAATTTTATATTTTTGGAATTATGTATTGTCTTTATGCCAATTTTTGGTGTTTTGGTTGACGAGACGAATCACATCGTGTTGTCGATGCGATAAACGTAGTGTGGTTCATTGTTCTAATGAACTTGGAGACTTTAGTGTACGGGATCCCATATATGGACAGTTGGTAGCTCCGCTGGGCCGTGGTAAACCGATAGCACACTAATGGACTCGACACGCACTATATTTAATCGAGGTTTGTAAAGTCTAGTAGTACATTGCCTATAGTGCCACAACGGAGACCGTGAACTATACTACGCCTGGATGGTGGATTCCCAAGTCGTAGGCTATTGACGCAACGTGTGACAGCGTGATAGTTGGTTGGGTAGCCGTGGTACTAATAGATTTCGCAAGTCATTCTCTCTGATATCTGTTTGTGTTTAACTCCATGGAGTAGGATCGTGTCTTAGTGTATATGATTATATCTTGGATATTATTCTATTTTCTCTATTTATCTTTATCTGGTAATTATTATGATGGTTGTCTATTTCTTATTTTATTCTACATGTGATATTGTTTTATCTGTGTTTTTATCTGTGTTATATCTGTGATGTTAGTAACGTTATGATATCTAAGCTTTTACTCTATTTCATTATTATTACTGTTATAGCTTTTCGTATTGCATAAACTGTATATATGTTGTTTGTCGTCTTCTTATTGGTCATGTTTATGGTGATTTTAGATTGTCTTACCTCTTTATTATATGTGTTTCCTGTATATTTATTTTATGCGATAAAGAGTTTGAGGAAGAAGAAGAGGAACAGCCTCTTGAGGTCTTGTACCCCGAGGAAGAGGAAGATCAGCAAATCGACGACCAGTTTTACGATCAAGAACCATCTGATCATCCATATCCATTGGATTGATTAGTTTTGGTATGGCGGTGCCCGGATTTTTGGGGTTCGTGACTCTGGAGTTTCACGGTGGATCGCTATCGTGGCACATGAGAGGAGATAGAGATTCTGTGACGTATGCAGGACGGATGACGGTGACCCTACGCCATAGGTTTGACGGAGAGCCGATCATGACTACGACAGTGTTTCTACATTTAGAGTTACCCTTATCCATTAGGCGTCATTGGGGTGGCGTATCCACTGCGCCTAGTGAGATGACACTCGCATCGACTGTGCGGTCTCATGTCCGCCAAGAGTCGAGGCATCCAAGATATTTGTCCCCTGATGATCATTTTCATGTTGAGAGTGATCCTTCAGAGGAGTAAATATGCTTGATGTTTTTTTTTGGGCGCGTCTGCGTATGGATGTAGATATTGACTCTTTTACTGTTTTTATTTACTGTTTCTGTATAAATATTTGTAATTATAGTTGTAAATTATTTGTATAACTTATAACTTAGAACATATGTATATTATGAGTGGTGTTGTTTGGTTTATTTTATGTTTTCCGCAATATTTTATTTTTAATAAACTAAATACGTATCGGGAATTACTTTACGACCCATATTATTATTTGACGAATGTTTTACAACTTGGGTAGATTTTATTTATTTATTTTTATTTTTCTTTATATGTGTGGCATCCCCAAAGGGGTGTTACATTAGTTGGTATCAGAGCCCAAGTTAGGGTCTTTTGGGGTTGTGGTTGGGTCTATTTTTGTTTGTGCTGTGTGATTCTCTGTGCTTAGACTCCGAAAGGAGACAATGTTGTTTGAAATGGTTACTTTGGTTTCCATTGTATTATGATTCATCCGTCTTTGAAGAAAGACGATGACTCGTGGTAAACGTGCACATGAGGAGGCGAACGTGATGGTGGCAGTGTTGCCTGCAACTACAAAAGCAATGCCAAGAACAAATAAAGGAACAAGACAACATGATCGAGTAAATAAGCAATGAAGCGTGGTGTCCAAAAGAGGAAAAACTATAAAGCCAGGTGATTTCGGTAAAACTCGTATTCGTGATTATTAGGAAGACAACAACAACAACAACAACAACAATCTCGTGGAGGAAATACCAGTGGTAGCAGGTTTAGTCAGGCTGCGACATCTGTACCCAAGTGTTAGAAGTATGGGAAGATCATCTAACGAGGGACGACACAATCAACGGAGTCACATGTTTCAAGTATAGGATGCCAAATATTTGTTGAAAAGTGTATTCTACCAAAAGACGACGTCATCTGTTAAGAATGAACGTGCTTCGACATCTCAAGTAGAATGGAGTATCGATTCTTCAAGTGGAACAAAAGCACCTCAAATTGAAAACCTGATTAAAGAAGGTTGTGTCACAAAAGGTGATCCTTTAACTATACTGTATAATTCCAAGGGTAACCTATTTCTTTATGGCATATAATTGTGTAGGTCAATTAGAGTTATTTATGTCATCTTTATCTTTTGACCTGGTTGTTTTCACTTCAATTGCTAAATATGTGGTTGAGGACTTGAGTTGCTTAAACCATCCTAAGTTTGTTAAATAATTGAATCTTTTCTATTGATTCAATTTGTATACTCCTTTCTCAAAACATACATGATTTAAAAATATGGATTGGGTATTTTTCCAACCATCCATACTTTGTTAGACTTATCGATTGAATTATTCAAATTTAAAAAGTTCACTTCTAAATTCATCGTACCATATCAATTTCTCTGGATAGGTTCGGTGATATGGATGATTCTATCATCTCTTATTTCTGTGCCTTCATGATACCTTTCATGTATTGCAATTGCGAAATGTACTTTTAGTCTAACTCATTCTTTTATGACTAATTGACTATTTGAGTTGATTAGAGTTATCAATGTCTTTGTTACCTTTTGACTTATCTATTTCTGCTTTTATATCCAAATCCATTATTTTTATCCAGTTTCTTAAATGATCTTTTCTATTAATCTAAATTGTCTACCTCTTTCACGAGATAGATGTGATCTTATGAATGGATTGGTTATTTTTAATCATATCCTATAGATTGTTCCAATAAAACTTTGGTGTCTCAGAAAACTTATTCTTAAAATCAGACAATGTCAAATTCTTTGTTGGACATGTCTGGTAACATTTCTAATAGTTTTCTACCTTTTCTTTCTAACTTTTATAATGTCCTTTTATATATTATAATTGCAAGAAAGGATATTCTCAGTCAAAATTATGTCATAAGTATCGATACATATTGTTGGAAAAGAAAACTTGAATTGTGAGGCACTTCCTGTTAAAAACAAGAGCAGAAGAGTGAAGCGGTACAAATGCAGGGAAATTTCAAGTGGTGCTGTTCAGAGTGGCGAATGTTTCTGTAATGTTCACAGGTTATGTGGATATAGTCTTGGTTGGTTTATCAGAAAGCGAAAGTGGAACGTCAAAGACCAGCTGGAATGTTACAACCGTTATCTATTCCAGAATGGAAATGGGATAGTATATCGATGGATTTCGTTACTGGTTTGCCAAAGACGAGAAAAGGTCATGATTCGATATGGGTTATAGTCGACAGGCTTACGAAATCAGCTCATTTCTTACCAATTAATATTAAATATTCATTGGAAAGATTAACCCAGTTGTACATCAGCGAAATTGTTAGATTACATGGCGTACCGACTTGTATAGTTTCTGATTGAGATCCGAGGTTTACGTCAAGGTTATGGCGGAGTCTGCAAGAAGCTATGGGAACTAAGTTACGACTGAGTTCAGCGTATCATCCGCAGACAGATGGTCAGACAGAAAGAACTATACAGTCTTTAGAAGATTTGTTGCGTGCTTGTGTTTTAGAACAACGAGGAAGTTGGGATGAATTTTTATCTTTGATAGAATTCACCTACAACAATAGCTTTCACTCAAGCATCGGAATGGCACCTTATGAAGCATTGTATGGCCGACGATGTCGAACTCCGTTGTGTTGGTATCAAGATGGGGAGAGTATGACTGTTGGACCAGATCTTGTACAACAGACTACGGAGAAGGTAAAGATGATACAAGAAAAGATGAAGACGACGCAAAGCAGACAAAAGAGTTACGCGGATAAACGAAGACGACCTCTTGAATTTGAGGAGGGTGAACATATGTTTCTAAGAGTTACTCCTACGACTGGTGTCGGAAGAGTTATTAAGTCTAAAAAGCTTACTCCTAAGTTCATTGGACCGTATCAGATTATCCGACGTGTAGGTCCTGTAGCGTATCAGATCGCTATGCCGCCGTTTCTGTCAAATCTGCATGACGTGTTTCATGTGTCTCAGTTGCGAAAGTATATACCAGATCCGACGCATGTTATACAGCCAGATGAAGTGCAGCTGAAGGAGAATTTGACTTATGAAACTTTACCCGTCGACCGAGGACGAAAGGTAAAGCAGCTTCGAGGGAAAATGATCGAGCTAGTGAAGGTCATATGGAATGATGTGACGGGTGAAGCTACCTGGGAGCTGGAAGATAAAATGAAGGATCAGTATCCTCATTTGTTTTGAGGAACAGCAAATTTCGAGGACGAAATTTTTATTTGTTGGGGAGAGTTGTAACGCCCCAAATTTTTAGAAAATATTTCGAATGTACTGTTTGCTGTTTTCCAAGTTTTTGTGTAAATGACCGTTGTGTCCTTATTTTACTGTTTCTCGATTTCTGCATGAAATACAAATACGTTTATACAGCTCAAATTTTATTTGGTCTTTTTACGTAATTTGTTTCGAGACGCTAAAATAAAAGTTTTTCCGAGCCTCTTGTTTTAATTTTTATGGATGATATACAGACAATTAATACTGTCTGTAATTTTATTTGAAATTTTTGGATGATTAGCTACGTTGTGGGAAAAAATGGGAAAATGATCATTACGTCCCGAACGTGCTGTTTTTTTGTTTTTCTGTTTTTAATTGTTTTCTACTTGATTTAATGTCCAATATTACTGTCTGTGATTTTATATGGACTTTTTGTGTGATTTGCTACGGGGCAGGAAAATAATATTTTTCCGGATCGGTAAAATTTATTTTTAATTATTCAGAGGCGGGGGATCTTACTAAACCCAATTCTGAATGAGTCTAAAATTAATCTTTTAATTTTTAGGATTTAACTGTCAAATAAAATAATTTTATATTATTATAATATTATTTTATTAGTCAGTATAACATAGTGACAGTGGACCCGGAAATATTTTGCGGGACCCACGTTTAGCCAATACAGTTAACTTAGTAGCTTAATTAATTATCATTAGCAGTAGAACTTTCCAGAACAAGTTGACTCAGCTAGCTGACTAAGCTAGTAATAAATGAACAGTGTGACTAGGCTTGGGAGTCATCAATAATCAACCAATAGGAGACAAGCTTGTTAAGCAAGTTTTAATCCTAACCTTTGATGCATCCAAGGGCTTGGATGAAGCCAAGCAAATGCACACCTTGCATGCATGAAGAGCTACGGCCAAGGGAGGTGGAAGACCATTCTTCACTTTTCTTTCATGCAAAATTTTCTCTTCTCTCTCATCCAAGAACCCTAGCCACCATTCTTGTTTCTTTTCTTCACCATTTTCGGCCAAGCTTGTTCCTTGATCATCCAACCACCCAAAATTCTATCAAGCCAACTTTTCTAAACCTAAACACAAACCTAAGAACATCTCTAGTTGAAAGTTTCTTCAAAATCTTCCATTTGGAGCTTGGAAACCAATCTTGAAGATGTTACCTAGAAGGTGAAATATCATGTTTTTCTTTTCTCTCTTCTTTTTCAAAGTTCTAAGCCATGATCTATCCATGGTTTAGGTTCTTTTTCATGGTTAGTAACTTGTAGATTTTCGTTTGAGTTGCTAGGTACTTTGGTGGAGGAAACCGAACACTAGGAGGAGTGAAAGAAAAACCATTTGTCTTCATTTAAGGTAAGAGGAAGACAAATCTTATCACATATGGATGGTGGTAAGAAGATGGAGTTTTGATTTTGTGATTGTAGAATCCATAAGGATTCATGTTTGTGCTTGTTAGTAGCTTATTTGATGTGGTTGTGTATTTATTAATAGCTTTCCTATTTGTTGTTTGTAATAATTTGCATGTCTACAAGCTTTAAGTTGCATGTCTACAAGCTTTGATAATATGGCATGTGTTAGAATTGTATGATAAAGTATAGAATTGCATGATAATGTATAGGATGTGAACAACATGTCAAGGAAATGCATGTGTGTTCCAAAGAACACTCCATGAGGCTCACGGCCACTAACAAAATGGAGAACCAAAATGTTCTCTTAATTTTCTTAAAAAGGTGATTTAATTAACCTAGGAGAATTAAGAAGGTTTCAAGTTGTTTAGATCAAGAAAAATGAATTTGGAAATCAAATGGCATAACCTTACATTTTCGGCCAACAAGTCTAATTTCAACACTTTGATTTCTAAAATTATTTTCTAAGGTAATGATTTAATCAATGTAGACAATACAAGAGATTTAACATGTATTTAGAAGGTGAAAAATAATTTGGAAATCAAATGCAAAGTTTTTATCAAATTCGGCCAACATGCCAAATTAGATATTCATGATTACTAAAATTAATTCTAAGCTATTTTTAATCAAGAAGAAGCAATACAAGTTAAAGTAAATTTTCTACAATGAGTTTTAAAGAAATAAAGTGGTTAGAATTAAGTTTAAGAGGTTAATACTAATGATTTTTACTTTGTAAGAAGAAATACGAACTTTCAAAATTTCTAACATATGGCTCATGCTATATTTTGAAGCATGTTAGTAGTTTTCAAAAGGATTAAGTATATGGTTTAAAAATTTAATAAACGAATTTTTACAAGAAAATTAGGAAACCATTAATATAATTTTCTAAGCAAAATATCACAATTTTTAGTAAAAACAGACAAATAAGATAGAAAAGATGTCCAAAGACAAAGATACGGTATAGAAAATATTATACGTAGCTTAAAAGTATTATTTATCATTTCTGTTTATTTAAATAGTAATTTTAAAGGAATTCGGTCAAGAAAATGATTTAAAAATCTTACGCGATTGAGAAAACGTATTAAAAATCCTACGCGATTTTGAAAACAGAAAAATATATTTATGCGATTTTAAAACGTTTGTAAAAACGACGAGATTGTGAAAACGCGATAAAATTTCTACGCGATTGACCGTTACTGTATTTATTTTTTGTCGGGAAAATGTGAACCCGTACAGGCTTTTGAGGATTTTTCGCTGTCGGGAAAATGTGAACCCGTACAAGCTTTTGAGCATTTTTCGCTGTCGGGAAAATGTGAACCCGTACAGGCTTTCTATTTTCTGCCATTGAGGGCATATTATTATCTTGAGGGCATTTTCGTAATTTCATATTTTTAGAATTATGTATTGTCTTTATGCCAATTTTTGGTGTTTTGGTTGACGAGACGAATCACATCGTGTTGTCGATGCGATAAACGTAGTGTGGTTCATTGTTCTAATGAACTTGGAGACTTTAGTGTACGGGATCCCATACATGGACAGTTGGTAGCTCCGTTGGGCCGTGGTAAACCGATAGCACACTAATGGACTCGACACGCACTATATTTAATCGAGGTTTGTAAAGTCTAATAGTACATTGCCTATAGTGCCACAACGGGAGACCGTGAACTATACTACGCCTGGATGGTGGATTCCCAGTGTCGTAGGCTATTGACGCAACGTGTGACAGCGTGATAGTTAGTTGGGCAGCCGTGGTACTAATAGATTTCGCAAGTCATTCTCTCTGATATCTGTTTGTGTTTAACTCCATGGAGTAGGATCGTGTCTTAGTGTATATGATTATATCTTGGATATTATTCTATTTTCTCTATTTATCTTTATCTGGTAATTATTATGATGGTTGTCTATTTCTTATTTTATTCTACCTGTGATATTGTTTTATCTGTGTTTTTATCTGTGTTATATCTGTGATGTTATGTAACGTTATGATATCTAAGCTTTTACTCTATTTCATTATTATTACTGTTATAGCTTTTCGTATTGCATAAACTGTATATATGTTGTTTGTCGTCTTCTTATTGGCCATGTTTATGGTGATTTTAGATTGTCTTACCTCTTTATTATATGTGTTTCCTGTATATTTATTTTATGCGATAAAGAGTTTGAGGAAGAAGAAGAGGAACAACCTCTTGAGGTCTTGTACCCCGAGGAAGAGGAAGATCAGCAAATCGACGACCAATTTTACGATCAAGAACCATCTGATCATCCATATCCATTGGATTGATTAGTTTTGGTATAGCGGTGCCCGGATTTTTGGGGTTCGTGACTCTGGAGTTTCACGGTGGATCGCTATCGTGGCACATGAGAGGAGATAGAGATTCTGTGACGTATGCGGGACGAATGACGGTGACCCTACGCCATAGGTTTGACGGAGAGCCGATCATGACTACGACAGTGTTTCTACATTTAGAGTTACCCTTATCCATTAGGCGTCATTGGGGTGGTGTATCCACTGCGCCTAGTGAGATGACACTCGCATCGACTGTGCGGTCTCATGTCCGCCAAGAGTCGAGGCATCCAGGATATTTGTCCCCTGATGATCATTTTCATGTTAAGAGTGATCCTTCAGAGGAGTAAATATGCTTGATATTTTTTTTTGGCGCGTCTGCGTATGGATGTAGATATTGACTCTTTTACTGTTTTTATTTATCAAGCTTCGTATAAATATTTGTAATTATAGTTGTAAATTATTTGTATAACTTATAACTTAGAACATATGTATATTATGAGTGGTGTTGTTTGGTTTATTTTATGTTTTCCGCAATATTTTATTTTTAATAAACTGTCTATCAGGAATTACTTTACGACCCATATTATTATTTGACGAATGTTTTACAACTTGGGTATATTTTATTTATTTATTTTTATTTTTCTTTATATGTGTGGCATCCCCAAAGGGGTGTTACACAACCCATGAATAATTGTACTACCATAAGCTTGCTTATCTTCTACTTCTCCGCTACTCAAAAACAACATATATACATAAATCATGAGGACTTTATTCAAGATTATAATGGGGTCAAGGTAAATAAGACAAGTTAAATACCAAAGAGAATAAAAGAACATTATGTTACAGTTAGAGTGGAGAAGATGTTTAAGAACATTTAGTCTTACTTTGCCAAGATTTTCTTAATTCTTTCTTTGTTTGTTTCTTTCTCATAAAGGGTAATGATCAATATTTGACTAATGTTTTGTTAAAGATCAATTGGTAGATTGAATTCATTGTTAGGCTTGAACATTCTCCTTCTATTCCTGTTACTTTCAAGAATTCACTGGTCAGCTCTTCTTTTTTTTTGAGAAATACTTGCACATATAACCCCACACTTATTCAAGAAACTCATCTGACAACAAAGTCAATGCTCTCTTATTCCCTAAGTTAAGTAAGAACATGGTTTTTCATTTAAGGCACATAATGAGTTTGAAACAAAGAATGGTCAAATAAGCTCAAAGGGGTTAAGCAAAGGAAAATATACAAGGTTGGCTATTTGGTCAAAGTAGTTAATTCAAGAAAATTGCCTCAATCATATTTATGTATGCATGTGAAAATGTAACTTCAAAAAGAATCAAAGCAAGTTCTAGAGTAGCAATTCTATGAGAAAAAATCATACAAGAAAGAAGATAATGGTACAGATGTTCAAGTCATTCATCGATAGGCTCAAAATCTCACAAGGCATAATTCTATCATTCTCAGTCCAAAAAAATTCAACATCCATAACTAAGCATGTGATGTTTAAGAAAGAAGACAATTTACTCAATCATGTAAATTTCCCTGAATCTGAATTGCTACTTCTACACAAACTAGGTATCTACCCCAATCTAGATGCGTCTCAAGAGTAAAATTACCGCCATAGCAAAATTTACTCCTTACTCTGCCATCCTTAATTGGTTTAGCTATTAGAAAATTGCTGACAAACATATAAACACGACAAACATAAACACACTTCTTAATTTTTTTTTTTACACAACTATCCCAACTATCCTTCCCCCCAACCAGATCACAACATTGTCCTCAATGTTAAAACATAGAAAGATAAAGGATAGAAGATAGTACCTGTTGTTGCAATTACTGAAAAGAGAAACCTCACATAAATTTAAACAAAGCCAAAATATATACATGTAGTTGTGATTGTGGCTCACATCTTCCTCTGGTTTTACGTCCAGTAACGGCTTAAACGCCTTCTATGAGTCGAGGATAAGCTTCCCATCCAATTTTCTTATAAATTGGCAAACAAGGTCTTTTTGAGTCGGATTCCTAAGACTGAAGAACAATTTAAAACATATAAAATTAAAATACTAGGGATTTGACTTCACTTGATTCAATAATCTATCATAGACAATAGAGTAGCTTTGGGATCTTCCTTCTAATCAATTTCTAATTATTCAATTGATGGGGAGAATCAGTAATTAATTTTCATTTAATTCATTGGTCTAAACCTTAACTCTTAAAGGCATGACCCTTACTCTTTGGATTCTCATGGAAAATACTACAGTTCTCCCACACAACCTATAACTTCCATTCCTAGACAATTATAAATAATGGCACTTTATTATTTATGGTCTAGGTCATATGCAAACCTTCCGATTCTACATACTACCACTAGATTAATTTTTGAGTGGCCAATTCATAAAAGCATTTTGAACCATAATAAGCACTCAAATTGAATAGAAAAGAGTTAATTAGAATTCCAATCATAATACATGTCAATTGAATCAAGTTATGTTTTCACTCTAAAAACACACAAATTTAACTACACGTGATAAAAGAGAAGAAGAAATAAGATGAATAAAATAAAAATATATACAGTGCTCAACCTAAAAAAAATATTAACAAGCGGTATAAACCTGCCATGGTAAAAAGAAAAAAAATAATAATAAAATTAATATTAACAAGTAGGCGGTATAAACCTATCATGATAACTACTAATAATAATATTAACAAGTAGGCGGTATAAACTTGCCATTAAATATTAACAAAGATGTGGTATAAACCAACCACCAAATATATATTTACAAAGGTGTGGTAATTAACCAACCACCAAATAAAAAAAATAACAAAGGTGTTGTATGAACCAACCACCAAATAAAATAAAAAAATAACATGCAGAAAAAATGCGAAAAGTAAATTACAAAAAGTAAAAGGGAGAGTTTCCCCCACTATTAATATGTACAAAAAAAATAAAAGGGAGAGATTTCCCCCGCTGAGTTAGGATGTACAAAAAGTAAAAGGGAGAGTTTCTCCCATTGTTAGTATGTGCAAGAAAATAAAAGGGAGAGTTTCTCCCACTGTTAGTATATACAAAAAAAAATAAAAAGGAAAGGTTCCCCCACTAAGTTAGTATATACAGAAAATAAAAGGGAGAATTTCCTCCACTGTTAATATGTACAATAAAATAAAAGGGAGAATTACCCCACTGTACAGAAATTCAAGCTAGTTTTTTTTCATTTTTTTATTTTATTTTCTTTTATTATTATTATTATTTTTATTTTTTATTTTATTTTTTCTTTATTTTATATATATATTGTAACACCCATGACCACCTTTTCTTTTTTTTTTTTTTTCACGGGGGACAAATTTCCTTGTCCCCCAATTAATTTTTTTTTTAACTATTCATTTCATTTTTTTAACTTTTATTTAAATTATTTTTTATTCTATAAGGTAGTCACGGATGCCTACCTTTCCCCCTCCCCTTTTTATTTTTTCAACTTACGGGGACAAATAATTGTCCCCTACTTATAATTTTTTTGTCTAAAAAAAACACTATTCACACTATTCACTCAAATTTTTTTTATTCACACTATTCATGCACTATTTACACATTATTCATGCACTATTCACACACTTTTTTTTAAACCATACTAGTTAGTGCATTAGTATATACAAAAATATTTACACTAGAAATTTGTTCTTCAAATCAAGTCCCCGGCAACGGCGCCAAAAACTTAATGCACAAATTTTTCAACCAAGTCTACAAACTTGATGCGGGATTAATTATTGCATTGCGAACCCAAGTGCAGGTTGTCTCAAGTAATAAATTTCTCGGGAGTCTGAAGTCGATCCACAGAGAATTAATGAAGATTAATTAAGGTAAGGTAAATATTTTGTTACTATGGTAAAAAATTATTTACTTGGGTAAAAAGATCCACTCTTGGTAAATAAAGTAAAAGTAAGATTAATTCCTTTTATAACTCAATTAGAATCCTCGCAACATGGAGGTTCCAATCGGAAAATATAACGTTAAAAGTCCATTAAAATAATATACGTAATTATATTATGATTCCTTTAATCATCTATTAACACCACCACTCATAAATGGGATCAAGCATTCATTGTGCCAAAATCTTGTCTACAACAAATCAAGATCTCCACTTTACAAGGAGAGTTTCTAACACCAACACTTGTAAATGGGTTCAAGCATTCATTGTGTCAATCTCTTGTCTACAACAAATCAAGAACTCCACTTTACAAAGAGGGTTTCTAAATTGATTGGAAACAAAATATAACATGTATAATAACTACTTGAAAATATAAAACATTAAAGCACAAGAGAGAAATAAATCTAACCTTATTTTGTTACCAAGAGCTTCACACTTTGACCCAAATAGACTGAAACTTATTTACACATAGACTAGAAAGAAGAAAAAAGAAAAGGAAAAGAAAAGAAAACTGAAGAGAGGAGGAAATTCCTCCTCTCAATGAAGAGAGGAAGATTTCCTCTCTGTCTCTCGTACCAGCCTTCCCCCCTCCCCTCCCTTTCATTTCTGAATTTGATTGCCTATTTATAAGCAAATTTGCTACAATAGCTACAGTGGTGCTATAGTGACACTACAGTGATGCTACGGTGCTCTACAGTGATCAAACTTAATTAAGAAGTTTGATACATCATCAATGACGTAGTGAGGAGACACGGTCTTGTGTCCAAGAGACACATTCGTGTCTCATATTTTTTCATTTTTGAGAAAAGTGATCTTCATGAAAGTTGTAGGCCTAGATTTTTGCTTTAACATGGTTTTAGTTTGAGTCTAAAATCATTCCTAGCACTCAAGATATGGTCCAATTACTGCAGAGTGTTTAGGCCCGATTTCAACTCCTCTGTTCTGACTTCAAAGCCCAATATCACCTCCAAGGAGTCCGATCTGAGTTTTGTGTTCTTCATGAAAGTAGTAGGGAATTGTCTAAGCTTTCATACAAGACTAAAATCACATCAATCAAATATTTGCAACTCAAGTTATAGCCTATTTACTAAACACTGCTAAAGAGATAATTAAGGCTAATTTGTGCAATAATTTGTTTAATGATCCAATTCGGTTCAATATTATAAAATGTGTCAAAACCAACATAATTAAGCCTGATTGAACCTTAAGAAGCCTAGTGAGAGGTTTATAAAATGTATATAATACAGTGTTATCACAACTCTTATAAAATCTCTTTAAAACATCTCTTATTAGATCTTTTTAAAACATCTCTTTAAAAAACATCTCTTTGTAACATCTATAAAGTAATTAAAAAATAGTTTTTCTCTTTATCCCATTGTTAAAGCTCTTACACCAAATATACATATTTCTCTCTGACAATGAGGCGTCCCTCAATAATCTTTGATTATGACCATAATAATCTCTAATCAAGACAACCTCCAATAACCTCTAATCATGGTCATAATAATATCTAATTAAGGCGTCCATCAATAATCTCTAATTGATGCCACAATAATCTCTTCTCTTGCACATTGATTTATTACAAAATAGGACAACATTAGTGAATTCTTAAAAAAATCAATTCAACATATCAAGAAAATTTGGTTGAAAACGGATGATTTTTCTAATTGAAATACAACGCAGAGAAAATAAGAAGATTTTGGTAAAACCATTAAGAAATTGAAATCAAAGAGAAAGATAAAGAAATTTTCAATAAACCATTAAGAAATCTAAATCAAATAGAATGATAAAAAGATTTGAGATAAAACCTTTAAGAAGTCCAAATTGAAAAGAAAGGTAAGAGAATTTTTATAAAACCATTAAGAAATCGAAGTTGAGTAGTAAAGATAAAAAATTGAAATAATGATAAAAAATTAAATAACAGTTTGAAATTATAGAATAGGAATCAAAATCAAAAATAGAAATCCAAATTAATAAATTTCACAAGGAAGAATTGATTTCATTCATTGATTATAGAATGTACAGAGGCTGCTCTATATATACGCGAGCTTGTAACTAAATCTACCTATCATCTATAACTAATTTAAAATACAGATAAGAAACAAAAGATAAGGACTCTATCCTAACAAATATAACAGATATAGGATAATGATCTTTATCTAATAGATATAGGATAATGATCTTGATCTAAAACTCTATCATCTAATACTCCCCCTTAAGTTGGAGAGTGGGCATTATGAACTCCCAACTTGCCCAATAGATCATGGAACTGTCTGAATCCTAGTGCTTTGCCAAGCTGCACTCGCATCCTCTGTTATTGTTGCTAATGATGATCCTTGTGCTTCTGACTTCAACAAGTAGACCCTATCATGCATGTCACCGGATCCAATCATCTTCTTCATGGTTCGGTCCTATATGACACATCCATCAACAGAATAAGTTACTTCACAATCCAAATCATTAGTTAATTTATGGACATATATTAAGTTGCAACTAAATTGAGGAACAAATAAGTCATCATGCAGCTTTAATTTGATGTTAAGATTTATTGTCCCTTTCTTGGTGATAGTAACCATATCTCCTGTATGCACTGTGATATACACTGGATCATTAATTTCATGTACTCCTTCAAGTATTGAATATATTTGGGTCATGTGGTGTGAAGCCCCACTATCCAACATTCATTTTTGCATCCCATGTATTATTTGATTACCAGCCATGTGCTTGTTGCTTTTCTTGTCACATGATCCATGCAAGGCGTGATTATTGGAGTTCTGTTGCTCCCTCATTGTTGCTACATTCTGATTCTCACTTGGCCATGTGAATCGTGCACATCCCGAGTCTGTCACAGACTTGTTCAACTTCCTTTCAGTTCTTCGTGTATCCCAGTGAGGCGAATAGCTAACTAGCTCAAAGCACTTGGACTTTTCATGTCCTATTTTCCCGCAGTGCTCACATTTAGGTCTCGATTCATCTCGGTTCCTTTGCATATTTGAGTTGCCAACGTGGAAGGTTGAACCAGCATCTATCTTAGTCTCCTTATACTTCTCTGCTATCACTCGAGGCTCCTCTCGTAAGACATGATTAAACACCTTTCTGAGCGATGGCAGCGGATCTGAATTAAGTATAGTTCCCTTGATATGAGTGAATCGATCACTATCAAGGCCTCTGTGGAATAAATGAACGTGATGATCTTCCTCTCTCTGTGACAGATCTTTTGCTGCTCCGCAGCTACATTTTGGCAAGGGTTGTAGTTCAGTGAGTTCATCTGTAAGACTTTTAAACTTGTTATAAAAATCAGTCACTGTCATGTGAGCCTCTTGCTACATCAAGTATATTTCTCACCATAGTTGATGTATCTTGGGCGCATTAGTATAGGCAAATCATTCCTCCAGATCAAGCCATACATCCATTACAGTCGTTGTATGAGAAATGCTTTCGTGCAGCATGGGGTCTATTGAGTTTACAATCCATGTCATAACCATGGACTCTGCCTTCTCCCAGGCTGGAAATTATGAAGATTTGGTTGCTGGTTTCTTGATTGTGCCATCAATGAAACCAAGTTTTGTTTTTACACGAAGTGCCATTTTCATAGACTTAGCCCAATTTTGGTAATTGTCTCCTTTGAGAGGAACAGTGACCAGAGGGGTACCGAGATTATTTGAAGGATTAAGATAGTAGGGTGAAGAGGAGGTGACCGGGGGCTGCATATTGGTATTACCGGAGGTAGGATCTTTCTTCTCCAGGCCCTCATTCTCTTGCTCTGATGCCATAATAAATTTCACAAAGAAGACTTGATTTCATTCATTGATTATAGAATGTACAGAGGCTGCTCTATATATACACGAGCCTATAACTAAATCTGCCTATCATTTGTAACTAATTTGAAATACAGATAAGAAACAAAAGATAAGGACTCTATCCTAACAAACATAACAAATATAGGATAATGATTTTGATCTAAAACTCTATCATCTAATAGAAATCAAAGAATTAGGAATCGAATTCAAAATTAGATAAAGTAGAGTTTGAAATCGAAATAAAGGAAACAATAGTATACTTAGGAGTCAAAACAACATCAAGTGCAATTTCGAAATCGAAGACAATATTGAAATAGAAATCAATATAGGAGAGAAATAAGAGTTCTTAAGAGTCAAAGCAATTCATCGAAATCAAAAGGTAAGGATGAAAATCAAAACAGGAGAAAAATTAGTACGTAATAGTATCAAACATAATTGAAAATCAAAGAAAATATCAAAAACAAAATCAAATAGAAAAGAGAATCTTAAAATCAAGAAAGCAAAAAAAAAAAATACTAAAGTAATTTCTATCATCTCTGAAGAAAATAAGAAATCCTAAATCAGTTTGGAAATGTCAGAAATTTGATGGAATATACAGAGATTAATCAACAATGAACCAGAATTAAGATTAGTAGAAAGAAAGGGGAAAAGAATGGGTTTTCACCCTTCCTAACTTTTTGAAAATCGTGTTTAAGAGTGTGGATGAGAGTGAATAGAACATTGTTGGGTGATGGTGAGTAAGGGAAATGAAGAGAAAACAAGATGAAATTATTATTTGTTTCTCTCCTCTGGGCATTTTTTGGTGGTGGGGAAAAAGGAAACTTATAGGTTTATAAAGGGGAATGGCTTCTTCAAGAAGCCTTGAGATATTTTTTCAATGATTTCTTCAAGAAACCTTGAGATATTTCTTTCCAATGGCTTCTTTAAGAAGCCTTGAGATATTTCTTCTTTGTAATCATTAATATCCCATTCCTTTGTATTTTTATTATTACTATTTTGAGGGTCGTTACAGTTTTTGAGGTTGAAGAACTAGGGGCATTATTTTATTCTCTTTTCTTCCTTTTCTTCTACTTCTCTTGTTGTGTTTTTCCTCTCAAGCATTGATCAAAACTCACTCCCCTCCAAAAGACCCCCGAGTTCTTTGTTATTGTGTGAAGTTTATAGACATAGGTGAATAAGAGTGAAGCCTAAATGTGTCATGTTTGTGAAGCAGTGAATTAGTGGGGAACATTATGGCTTTGCCCCAAGGGTAATGTGTAGCAATGAGGGAATAGGGAGCACTGTAGCTTTGTCCCCTTGGTGTTTGTACGTGAACCTGTGTTGGGGGTGGAGTATAGTGTCTTGATGTGAAGGGTGTGAAAGTGAGTCGTGGGAGCAAAAGAGTGAGTGGTGCAGGGAGTGTGTAGAAGAATGGGACAAAATTTATTAAGGAAGAGGAAAAGAAGAACTTGTTAAAAAAAAGTGGTCAAGACAAAATATTTTTTTAATTCAATTTTTTTAAAATAAAGTTAAATATTTTTACTTGATTTTTTTGTTTTTTTACACAGAAAAAGATTAAAAAAATGAAATTATCATAAAAACAAAAAGGAACTAAGAATAGCTTGCACATTAATAAAATGTTCTAAAGATTAAAATTAAGCATTCCTATTTCATCAAAATCATTAGATTATTAGCACTAAACAAATTAACTGAAACTAAAATTTTATGGACAAAATTAGGTATGAAAACTTCAACAAGCCTAAGACACCCTACTTGCTAATCCTTCCTCTTATCAAAGATCAATTGGCAGGCTCCAATACCTTACCACCTCTAGGCCTAATAGTGCTTTCTTAGTTCAATAGCTGAATTAGTTTGTTGCTTAGCCTATGTTAGTGTGTTAATAGGCTGCTACTAGAATTCTTCGATATCTCAAGGTTGCCTCTAGTAAAGGCTTATTCTTTCCTCTTTGTATTGAGATTCAATTGAAAGGGGTTAGTGATTTTGATTAGGAAGGCTGCAAGGGTACACATAAGTCCATTACTGAATATTGCATCTTCCTTGGCAATTCTTTTGTCTCTTGAAAAGCTAAGAAGCAAACCACTGTGTCTAAGTCTTATTATGAGGTAGAATACTATGCCTTAACTACCACAACTAATGAAATTCAGTGGCTTAGATTCCTTCTTCGAGATCTTCAAGTATCATTCAAGTCACCAGCACTAATTTATTGTGACATTTAGTATGCAACTCATATTGTAGGCAATCGTATAATCCATAAAACAACCAAATACATTGAATTAGATTGTCATATGTGGCTTGAGAAAAGTTGCATTCTAGTCTTATCCATTTGATGCATGTCTCCTTTGTGAATTAGACTAAAGTTATATTCACTTAGACCCTAGCACTTAGATCATTCTCTCATCATCATCTCAAGCTGGGGTTGTGGAACATACACTCCCCAGCTTGCACAGGGTGTCTGATAATCACATATTTTATTCATTAATAAACCTTTATGTTTAGTTAATTCACTCTTTATTTTCTTAATTGATTGAGTTTGGGCATGATTTGTGAGTTTGGGCTCAATTTGGGCCTAATTGAATTTTTCCAACATTATTGGGCTTTGACACTATTTTTGTATTTTCGATATAACTTGAGTTCTGGATATTTGATAATCATGAATTTTACCTTGTAGGAAAGCTAAGAGGAAGCTCTACAACTTTGATGAGAGCTTGAAGTCTCATTCAAATGTCTAGTGGGCCTAATTTTGCATGGAAGTCGGAATACGAGTTCAGAGACCCTTTGATGTTGTTTTAGTCATAACTTGAGTTATAGACCTTCAAATTGCATGGGGTTTGGGCCCAAATATTCATAACTAACCCAACTTTGTAATTAATGGGTTTTTAATTATGTAAAGCCAAAATAGGGGATAGTTTAGGGGGTGGCAAGTCAGAAACCAAGGCACCTCCCATTTGTCATTTTTCTTTCTTCTCTCTATAACTCTCTTCCTCCTCCTTCTCTCTAATTTTCGTTTTCTTCTTCCTTCTTCTATTTTTCTAAGTTCTCCCCTTCTCATGGAGAGGTAGAGCCTTTAGATCAATCCAAGAGATTGAACATGCTTGGTTGTTAATCTTGAGATTTCATTTTTAATGTTTAAGTACATCTATTAATCAAGTTTCTCTTCTTCTTCTTCTCTTTGTTAATTCTGGTTGCTTAATTAGAATTTTTATATGTTAATTGCTTAATTACTATGTGCAAAGAGATGACCTCAGAAATTAAATAAGGCATTGAAGGTGTTTGATGAAATGTTTAACTTGGTTAGATCTTGGCTTTTAAGTTAATTTCAATTTTGATGAGTGCTTAACTTGTCTAATCTTAATTAATTGAAATCTAGGAGCATTTCTAGTAGAAGATCCAGGAACATTGAGAGGCTTCTTGATGTGGTCTAAGACCAAGGACTTGATTAATAATTGAATGGACCTTAAGTAATCAAGGATGGATTAAAATCAAGTTTAGACAATTTTCTTGAATTGGTTGCTTTCTTAATTTTGATTATTTCGAATTATGTTTGTTGTTTGTTAATTTTGCTTCTTAATCTCACCTAACTCCCCCATTTTGTTAATTCTATTTGTTAACTTGACTTGATCAAATCGCATTTTATAATCCTTGAGAGACGATCCAGTGTTACCTCCTATGCTACAACCCGTAAACTTGGTTATAATTTTGGTGAGTTCGGCGCTCGTCAAAATTTTGGCGCCGTTGCCGGGGATTGTGATCTACAAGCTGATCATATTGAGCGCCACTGTTGCTACTGCATCCTGGTATATTCTGACTTAATCTCTATTGCTGCTTTCTGGTATATTCTAATCCAATCTACTGTTTTGCTGCATTCTGACTTCTGCTACTGCTTGCTTCTAATTGCAAAATTTTGCTATATTACTGTTCCATTGGTAACTGCATTATAATTTTGTTGCATTGTATCTTGCCAATCACACACAACTGCTACACTGTATTTTTGCTGCATTGCATAATTCTCCATCCTGCTGGATAAGCTCGGTTATTGTTTCATTGGTTTTTGTTGCTGTTAACCATCCTTTTGTTGATCTTATTGCCAATTGCATTGCAAGACCTCATTGTGAGTGTCATTCATTCATTTTGGACATGTTCATAGCTGCCTACCATTGTTTCATACCTTGCTAGCACTCTTTCCCTAGTTTCTGAGTTTTTCTGGGGAGAGGGGAGAAAAAGTGTAATATGGCCAACTCTGATTGAGTTGAAACTTGGTCCTCAAGAGTAAAACATCATTTGGAGCAAGGTGATTCTGGATCAGGTACTCAGATTTTAGCCAATTTTCATCATTTGATAAGGTTTTTGGGCAGTTTTGTAATTTCTGGAAAAAAGGGCTAATTTTCGATTGAGCTGAGACTTGTTTCCTTGAAGGAAAGTGGCATTTTAAGGAAGGCTTCAAAGTGAAGGACACTCATTTTTAAGCCAAATTCCATCGTTTAGACTACTTTTTTAATTTTTGAAATATTTTCTTTTCATTGTAATTTTCTAAAAAATCATAGTTTTCATTCTGTGGTGGTCCCATAATTTTTAAAAATCATTTGACATGTTTTTTTATTATTTTTTCTAGTCTTTTTTGTAGTGTAGATTTGCATGGTTTTTAGATTTTGGCTTTCTGACACTTTTTAGCCCTGATTGGTTGCATGACTAGGTCTGCCTCTGATAATCTGTTTGATTTTGATCTTGAGATTGATAGGACTTTGCATGCATTGAGAAGAGCTCGTAGGCTTAGTTAAGTAATTGATTCCTCATTTCATTCTGATACTGCATCTGTCACTGAATCTGTCATTGAAGCTGAGAATTTGAGTGATATTGTAACAATGGCTGATAACATGCATAATATGACTCTTAAAAAGCTTGCTGCCCCTAATGTTACTTATCAACCATTATGCATTCACTATCCTGAGATTGATGATGACTTTGAGCTCAAGTCTGGACTAATTCATTTGTTGCCTAAGTTTCATGGACTTGTAGGTGAGGATCCTCATAAGCATCTCAAGGAATTCCATGTTGTGTGCTTAATGTAACACCCCAACTTTTGGAAAAATATCCCGAATGTTCTGTTTGCTGTTTTTTAAACTTTTGAGTGAAAGACCGTTGTGTCCCTATTTTGCTGTTTCTTATTTTTCTGCATGAAATACAAAAATATATTACAGTCTATGATTTTCTTTGGTCGTTTTGCATATTTTGCTTCGAGACCATAAAATAAAAATTTTGTCAAACTACTGTTTTAAATTTTTTTGTGTGATATACTGATATATTTTACTGTCTATAATTTTATTTGAGTGTTTTGAATGATTTGCTTCGTGGTGGGGAAAAATAAGAAAATGACCATTACGTCCCGAATGTACTGTTTTTAAATTTTCTATATGATACAGTGTTTAATACTATTGTCTATGATTTTTTTTGGACTTTTTGTGTGATTTGCTCCAGGACAGGAAAATAATATTTTCCGGGCCGAGGAAATCTTATTTTTAATTATTTAGAGCTGGGGGATCTTACTAAACCTAATTCTGAATGAGACGGTAAATAATCTTTTAATTTTTAGGATTTTACTGTAAAATAAAATAATTTTATATTATTATAATATTATTTTATTAGTCAATATAATTAAATGACAGTGGACCCGAAAATGTTTTGCGGGACCCACGTTTAACAAAGCAGTAAACATTTTGAGCTAGAACAGATAGCTAATGACAAGGCTAGTGACTAGGTTAGTGACTAAGCTTAATGACTAGGCTTAATTAGTGACTAAGCATGATGACTAGGTTAAGTGACAATGCTAGGATGAACCAATGAGAGTTAAGCTTGGAGAACAAGGCTTAATCCTCACCATTGATCAATTCTAAGGCTTGGATGGAGCCAACACAAATGGACACCTCTTGCCCATTGAAGTCTACGGCCATTCACTCCATTGAAGGCCATAATCACTTGATTTTCATGCATTTTCTCTCTTCTCTCTCTTCCAAAAATACAAACCTCCATAGTTGTTCTCTTGGTGAAGCATTTGGCCAAGTACCCCTACACACCATCCATCTACCTAAAATTTTATGCAACCCACTTTTCTAAACCTAAACACAATTCTAAGAACATCTCTAGTTGAGAGTTCTTGCAAAATCATTCAATTGAGGCTTGAAAACCTACTTGGAAGATTTTACCTAGAAGGTGAAATTTCTTGTTTTCCATTTCTAAACTCTTTTTCAAAGTTCTAAGTCATGATTTATCCATGGTTTAAGCTCTTTTTAATGTTAGTAACTTGTAAAAATTTGTTTAAGCTTGATAGGTGTTTTGAAGGAGAAAACCGAAACCCTAGGAAAGGAGTGAAAGCATATTTGTCTTCATTTAAGGTAAAAAGAAGACTAAATCTTATCATCCTTGGGTGGTGGTAAGAAGATGGAATTTGTTTGTGGTTGTAGAATCCATAAGGATTCATTTGTGTGTTTGTTATAAGTTTTCCTATTTGTTATTTGTATTAATTTGTATGTCTACAAGCTTTGATAATATTGTATGTGTTAGAAATGCATGATAATTTATAGGATGTGAATAATATGTCAAGGATTGTATGAGTGTTCCAAAGAACACATCAACAAGGCTCACGACCATTGACCAAGAAATGGGAACCAAAATGTTCTCAACAATTTTCTAAAAGTGTGATTTAATTAACCTAGGAAAATTAATAGGTTACAAATGAATTTAAAGTAAGAAAAAGGAATTTATGGATCAAAGGAGGAAATTGAAGCATTTCGGTCAACATGCCTAAGCCATGTAATTATGATTTCAAAAGTTGTTTTCCAAATCATTTTCAATTAAAGAGAAGTAAACAATACTAAAAGGAATTTTTATAACAATGATTTTGAGGAAATAAAAGGATATAGATTAAGTTTAAGTGGTTAAAATTAAGAATTTAATAGTTGGAAATAAAAACAGTAACTCCTATAAAATTTCTAACGTAGAGCTCATTTCACATTTTGAAGCACGTTAGTAATTTTCAAGGAGGTAATTATATGGTTAAATAAATAAAAAAAGAATTTTTACAGAAAAATTAGAAAACCATTATTATGAATTTTCTAAACAAAATACTGTCAATTTTTATTAAAAATGGACAAATAAGATAGGAAAGATGTCCAAAAGACAGTATACGGTATGAAAAATGTTCTATGTAGTTTTAAACGTATTAAATATTATTTCTGTTTATTTAAACAGTGATTTCTAAGGAATTCAGATAAGAAAATAATTTAAAAATCTTACGCGATTGAGAAAACGTATTAAAAATCCTACGCGATTTTAAAAACAAAAAAAATGTATTTACGACGATTTAAAAACATTTGTAAAAACGACGGAATTGTGAAAACGCGATAAAATTTCTACGCGATTGACGAAAACAGTGATGTTTACTGTCGGGCCAAGTGGTGGACCCAGACAGGTTGTGAAACAAGATTTTGTCGGTGGGACTTCTTTGTATATATATATGAGTTTTGCCAATGAGGGCATTTGCATAAATACGCATATTTATACCATTAAGGGTATTTTGATAATTTTGGAAACTATTTTAAGATCATATATTGAGTTTGTGCCAATTTAGTTGATAATTGGTGGATTGATTGACGAGGTGAATCACATCGTATTATCGGTGCGATAAGTGTAGTGTGGTTCAATTTTGAATGGACTTGGAGACTTTAGTGTGCGGTATTCCATATGTGGACAGTTGGTAGCTCCGCTGGGCCGTGGTACCCGGCCACACACTAACGGACTCGACACACACTATATTTAATCGAGATCTTGTAAAGTCTGAATTAGTACAATGCCTGTAGTATACAACGTGTTACCGTATGCTACACCACGACGTGTTACAGTGGGCTATAGACGCAACGTGAGACCGCAGAATAGTTTGGTTGGGCAGCCTGGTGGTACTAATAAGATTTTACGGGTCATTCTCTCTGATGTCTGTATGTGTTTAGCTCCATGGAGTAGGATCGTGTCATATTGCATATTTATATATATATATGGTGCATTATTATATCCTTATCGATGATTTTATATTTATATTATGTATGGATATATATTGTATCTATGTTGATATTAATTCTTATATTGTATCTATGTTGATATTAATTCTTATATTGTGTTTGTGTTATGTTTGTATTATGTTTATGTCGTTATAGCATTCTATATTGTATGAATTGTATAACTTGTTGTATTGTCGTTTTCTTATTTACCATGTATGTGTTGATACTGATTTGTCTTACCTCTTTATTGTATGTGTTTTACGTATATATTAAATTTTGTGGTAAAGAGTTTGAGGAAGAGGAATAGCCTCTCTTGAGTTGTGTATCTTGAAGAAGAGGAGGAGCAGCAAGCCGAAGATCAGTGTGAAGATCAAGAACCATCCGATCATCCATATCCATTGGATTGATTGCTTGAGTATGGCGGTGCCAGGATTTCTGGGTTTTGTACAGTTTGAGTTTCATGGGGATCGACGACCGGCGCGGCTGCGTGAAGACAGAGACTCGATGACTTACGTGGGACGGTTGACTGTGTCCCTACGTAATGAGTTTGATGGAGAACTAGTCATGACGACTACGGTGTTTTTGCATTTGGAGTTGCCGTTATCTCTTAGGCGTTATTGGGGTGGTATGTTCACTGCGCCTAGTGAGATTAGCAGCGTGTCGACTGCGCGGTCTCGTTTCCGCCGAGAGTCGAGGCATCTTAGATATTTATCTCCTGATGATCTTCCTGAGAGTGATCCTTCAGAGGGTTAAATATTTATGATGTGTACTTGGGCGTGTCTGCGTTTGTATATATAGACTGTTATTGCTTTTGTTTACTATTTCCGTTTAAATATTTTAGTTGTAAATTATTTGTATAACTTATGACTAAAACCCTATGTATATTATGTGTGATGTTAGTTTGTTAATTTTGTGTTTTCGCGTTATTTTATTTAATAATATTATGTTTAACAGGAAGAATTTTACAATCCGTATTATTATGTAACAAATGTTTTACAACTTGGGTAGATTTTATTTATTTTTTTTCTTTTATTTTCTTTTTAAATGTGACATCCCCACAAGGGTGTTACACTTAACCATGAGACCTCAAGGCATCCATGAAGAGCATATCAAGCTGAGGGCATTTCCCTTCTCCCTTGCTGATGCAGCCAAGGACTGGCTTTACTATCTCTCACCTGGTTCTGTGACTTCTTGGAATGATATGAAGAGGTTGTTTCTAAAGAAATTTTTCCCTGCCTCTAGAGCTGCTGCAATTCGAAAGGACATTTGTGGCATCAAGCAGATTTCTGGTGAAACCTTGCATGAATACTGGGAGAGGTTCAAGAAGTTATGTTCAAGTTGCCTACATCACCAAATCAGTTATCAACTGTTGATCCAATACTTTTATGAGGGTCTGATACCAATGGAGAGAAGCATGATTGATGCTGCTAGTGGAGGGGCTTTGGTGGATAAGACCCCTACTGCTGCTAGAGACTTGATAGCAAACATGGCAACCAACACTCAGCAGTTTGGAACTCGAATGATCACCTCAACTAGAGGAGTCAATGAGCTTTAAGTGTCTCATGTAAACCAACAGAGAATGGAACACAGATTGGATGAGTTGACATCTTTGGTGAGGTAGCTAGCGGTGGCATAGCAACCACCTATGCATATGGCTGCCACTGCTTGTGGAATTTGTTCTTGTCCATCCCCTCATACTGATGCTTGTCCAACCCTTCAAGAAGACAATTCTGGCAACCGAGTCTACCCTGTTGCTACAGCAGACATTTTTCCTAGTAGACCCCAATACTAGCAGCCCCAACAGCCCAGATATGATCCATTTTCGAGTACTTATAACCCTAGCTGGAGAGACTATCCCAACTTCAGCTATGAAAATTCTGGACAGCAACAGCAGCCCCACCAGCAGCAGCAACAATAGTTTAGATACCAAGCTACAGGCCCTAGCAACATGTACCAACCACCTATATTCAGGCAAGCACAACCTGTGCTACCACCTATACAGCAGCCCCTCCAGCTACCTAGTCCAGTAGTCATTCCAGCCGAGCCATCCTTGGAAGATTTGATGAAACAGATGGCCTAAACCAATATTCAGTTTCAACAGAATGTCAATACCACTATTTAGAATTTATAAACTCATATTGGGCAGTTGGCAACCACTGTGAATGAGCTGAAAAGTCAAGGGTCGAGCCAACTTCCTTCCCAAACAACTCTTAATCTGAATGTGAGTGCCAGTATGTTGAGGTCTGGTCAGTCTGTACCAGCACCAACTGAACCTCAACCTGTAAGTAAGCAACAACCAGCAGAGAAAGCAGAGAAATCAGTTTCTGAGGATAAGAAGAAATCTGTAGTTGTTGATGAGTCGTAGCAGCCTGCCATAGCCCTTCCTTTCCCACAAAGAGCCCTTCAAACAAAAAAGATACGTGAGACTGAGAAGGATAGAGAGCTTCTTGAGACTTTTAGGAAAGTGGAAGTAATCATTCCATTATTGGATGCAATCAAGCAAATTCCAAAATATGCCAAGTTTCTTAAGGAATTATGCACCTAGAGGAAGAGGCTAAAGGGCAATGAGAGAATCAATATGAGCCAAAATGTTTCAGCCCTCATTCAGTCTATACCTCAGAAATGCAAGGATCCATAGACTTTTATAATTCCATGTGTTATAGGTAATTACAAATTTGAGCATGCCATGCTAGATTTAGGTGCTTCTATTAATGTAATGCTTATGTCTATTTTTAATTCTCTTAGACTTGGCCCTTTGCGTTCTACAGGTGTTGTGATTCAGTTGGCTAACAGAAGTACTGCACAACCAGCCGGGTTGATTGAAGATGTATTAGTTAAGGTTGATGAACTGATTTTTCCTACAGATTTTTATATTCTGCAGATGGAAGGGGAGTCACCATCCAGCAAGGCCCCACTCATTTTAGGGAGGCCATTCCTCAAAACAGCAAGGACCAAAATAGATGTGCATGCAGGAACTCTATCCATGGAGTTTGGAGACTCAATTGTTCAATTTAACATTTTTGATGCTATGAAGCATCCCATGGAGGGGCATTCTGTTTTTCATATTGATATACTTGCTAATTTAGTTGAGTGTGAGGAAACTGCTGATTTAGTTGAGTGTGAAGAAACTGATCATCAGTTGTGTGCTGAATTTCCTGACTTTATTGGTTTTAATAATTGTATCCATTGCCACTCATATACTGATTGTGATGGAGATATGGTATGTGTTATTTGTGCTAAAATTTCTACATTCCTGCGAGCTTATGATTTTGTTTATGTAGGGACTGATCATAATAGTTCTATCAGCAATGTTCTTGATGCAGTTGTAGACTCTGAAACACAAGGGGAGATGGCATTAAAGGCCATTGACGAATTTTCAGAGAAAGGAAAAGAGCACCAGATGGCGGTCATTTCTATACTGGATTTTGTTTTTGGGTCATGGTCTAACATAAACAAAGAAAATGAAGTTGATGAAGTAAACACATTGCATTCTAGTGGTGATGCCAAGAAAATTAAAGAAAGTCAATGGGACCCCGGTGCTCTCATGATGCTTCTAGCATAAGTTGGTCTTTCCACTTCAAGTAATGGGACCCTGGTGGAAGCCTCCCCACTTGATCAGGTTGTTTCTTTCTCCTTTCTCTTATTTTGCTTGTCTCATATTTGTTGATGCTATTACTGATTTGCTACTGATTTTTGAGCTTTACATTGAGGACAATGCAAATTTTAAGTGTGAGGGAGAGATTTAGCATTCTGTTTTCTTTGTTTATGTCTTTGATTTAGCATTCTGTTTTTGTTTTTCTGTAAATAAAAAAAAATTGATGATGTTCTGAGATTTGTGATGTTTATAAGTTTGAAGCAATTGAAATTCAAGGTCATTGCATGATTGAATAAATTTTCTTCCTTCTTGAAACTGATTTGCTTGGTAGTGGATGTTTGAATTGGTGGATTGAATTTGATAGATGCATACCTTGTGAGATTTTGAGCCTATTGATGGATGAATTTAACATTGCACCATTCCCTTCTTTCTTGTGTGATTTTCACTCATGTAAATATTCACTCTAGAACTTGCTTTGATTCTTTTTGTGGCTACATTTCACTTGCATACATGAACATGATTGAGACCTTCTTTCTTGATTAGCTACTTTGGTCAAATAGCTAACCTTGCATCATTTCCCTTTGATTACTCCCTTAAGCCTATTTGCCTATTCTTTGTCTTAGCTCATTTTATGCCTTTGTGAAAAATCATGATTTTACCTTACCTTAGGGAATAAGAGAGTATTGGTTCATTTTCATTTGAAGAGCTCTTTTGCTTGTGGGCAATTAATAGTTCAAGTGTGGGGGTTGTGCAAATTGATGTGTAATATACAAGGTGATTGAAAAAAAAATATAAAAAAATAATACAAAAATAAAAAAAAATAAAAAAAATGAAATGAAAAATGAAAAGAAAAAGAATGAATGCAAGAAAGGTTGTGAAAGCAAAAGGAAAGGAATATGTAAGAGAATGTGCATTACATGAATGATGGGGGGCAAAAATTTCATGCTTGTTGCATATCAATTGAGTTCCTCCCCATTTTTTATTCTCTTGGGTGCTTAACTTGTCATATCCATATTGTTTCCTTCCCTTACCTTGGCCCCATTACAACCTTGAATAAAGTCCTCTTGATTTTTGTGTGCATATGTTTGGTAGTGGAGAAGTAGAAGATAAGCAAGCTTATGGTAGTGCAATTTTCATGGGTTGAATTAAGTGAAATACTTACCTTGTAAACACTTGAGGGTTGAGAGTGTATCTTGTGAGGGTCTATCATTCTTGATTCATGCTTTTCAATTTGAAGCTACCTTGCTTGTTGGTTTGAGTTGTGAAGAAATGTTAACTCATAAATGTTTTGATCCCTTGAACCTTTGGTTGTTCTTCTTACTTGTAAACTTTTGTATTCTTGAATGTCATTGGAATTTGAGTTCTTTTGTTGATCCTTTTTGCCCTTGTTTTGGTCTTTTGTGTTTTGCCCAGGAGTGCAAAAAGCTAAGTGTGAGAGAATTTGATAATCACATATTTTATTCATTAATAAACCCTTATGTTTAGTCAATTGCACTCTTCATTTTCTTAATTGATTGAGTTTGGGCATGATTTGTGCGTTTGGGCTCAATTTGGGCCTAATTGAATTTTTCCAGCATTATTGGGCTTTGATACTATTTCTATATTTTTGACATAACTTGAGTTCTAGATATCTGATAATCATGAATTTTACCTTGTAGGAAAACTAAGAGGAAGCTCTACAACTTTGATAAGAGCTTGAAGTCTCATTCAGATGTCTAGTCGGCCTAATTTTGCATGGAAGTCAGAATACAAGTTCAGAGACCCTTTGATGTTGTTTTGGTCATAACTTGAGTTATAGACCTCTAAATTGCATGGGGTTTAGGCCCAAATGTTCATAACTAACCCAACTTTGAAATTAATGGGTTTTTAATTATGTAAAGCCAAAATAGGGGTTAGTTTAGGGGGTGGCAAGTCAGAAACCGAGGCACCTCTCATTTGTCATTTTTCTTTCTTCTCTCTAGAACTCTCTTCCTCCTCCTTCTCTCTAATTTTCGTTTTCCTCTTCCTTCTTCTATTTTTCTGAGTTCTCCCCTTCTCATGGAGGGGTGGAGCCTTTAGATCAATCTAAGAGATTGAACATGCTTGGTTGTTAATCTTAAGATTTCGTTTTTAATGTTTAAGTTCATCTATTAATCAAGTTTCTCTTCTTCTTCTTCTCTTTGTTAATTCTGGTTGCTTAATTAGAATTTTCATATGTTAATTGCTTAATTACCATGTGCAAAGAGATGAACTCAGAAATTAAACAAGGCATTGAAGGTGTTTGATGAAATGTTTAACTTGGTTGGATCTTGGCTTTTAAGTTAATTTCAGTTTTGATGAATGCTTAACTTGTCTAATCTTAATTAATTGAAATCAAGGAGCATTTCTAGTAGAAGACTCAGGATCATTGAGAGGCTTCTTGATATAGTCTAAGACCAAGGACTTGATTAATAATTGAATGGACCTTTAGTAATCAAGGATGAATTAAAAACAAGTTTTGACAATTTTCTTAGATTGGTTGCTTTCTTAATTTTGATTATTTCAAATTCTATTTGTTGTTTGTCAATTCTGCTTCTTAATCTCACCTAACCCCCCCCCATTTTGTTAATTCTATTTGTTAACTTGACTTGATCAAATTACATTTTATAATCCTTGAGAGACGATCCGATGTTACCTCCTATGCTACAAGCTGTAGGTGTAACTTGGTTATAATTTTGGTGAGTTCGGCACTCGTCAGTGTCACCAGATATGAAAGAGAAAGTTACTTAATTCACAATTTATAATTATGAATATGTTAGACAGTTAGCTATGATTAGTTATAAAGTTAGTTTGTATGTTAGAATTAGTTATGAGCATATTAGTTATTCATACACATGTATATAAAGGATTCAATCCTTTTGTAATGATTCAAATTAGCACTTTCTCTCAATTTTTAGCATTCAAGCTTAATTCCCAAACTCTTGTTCTTCCTTTAATATCAACTATCATTTTTTAAAAAAAAAAGGTAAAATGCAAAGATTCATTTCTTAACTAAACTCTGATCATTGAAGTATAATTTTCCCTTGAAGTTTTAAAAATGATCAAAATAACCCATTTTATTTTACTAAATATGAAAAACAACTTGGCTTTTATTAAATATGCATATATAAAACCTACTCAATTAATCCATCATACATTCACCTTGTGAGTTTTTCACCATATTGTCATTGGTGGAAAAACTAATTATCAAAATGCCACCTTTTAAAATTATTTACTAAAATACTATTTTTTTAAAACTATTTATCAAACTGCTACTCTTTTGTCGTACGTGTCTTTTTTTAATATTTTCTAGACTATATAAGATGTGCCAAATAGGGTGGCGCAACCTATGTGGTCAAGAATAAGGGTTGTGCCAATACGCTTGGCTCAACTTGGTCAAATATGCAATTATGCTTGGTGCAACCTAGTTATATAAGTATTTCTTCGTACCCCATCCGTGCCATTCTCATCATTTCCTCAATTCTCACTCTCTCTCTCTATAAATTTTGTCTCTCTAAACTCTTTGAACTCTCTATTGCTGCTAGAAGTGGTGTCTTTTGAGCACATTCATATATTATTCCTTATATGTAAATATTTATTTTAATGTTTGAATTTTTTTTTTGTTTATGATTTGTTGGTTGTTTTTGTTATTATAATAATGTTAATTATATATTTATTTTATTTTATAAGTATTTAGTGGTTTTACAATTTTTTTTTTGCTTGACTAATTAATAATGTGATTAATAGGATACATAGTGTGAATTGTATGAATTAATTGTATGTAGAATAATAGTATGAATTTTTTTTCCTTGAGTACTTAACATGTTTTAATTAACTAAATGTAGTTTAATTCAAATTAGTAGGGCTTAGGAAGTTATTTGTACGTAAAATAATTGAATGAATTCATTATTATATGTGCAATTTTGTTATAATTGACACGTGTAAATTGATTGAATATGTGTTGAATTGTTATTCCTTAGAAGTGAGATTGAAATGGCAAAGCCCCTTAATGTGCTCATTTACTTTAATAGGACAATGTATGATGGTGAAGAAGGTCTCATGTATCAAGGTCCTCCTCCTAGGCCTATTGTGATCACAACCGATATGACTTTGGATACCTTGAAAAAAAAGATCCATTCAAAGTTAAGGCTCTAAGCAAGTGTATATGTGTCAAAGATTGTCTATCGATGTCCATAATGCTACAATCCATAAAGATGGATAGGTCTTCCATTAGAAGACGATGATGATTTAAAATACATGATAGATTGCTTCTGTCAAACTTCGAACATGGCCTCGATGGAGTTGTATGTTGAGGCAGAAACAAGTGGGCATGAAGAGCATGTTGAAGCTCCTGGTGAAACAGAATCTCAAGCGGGTTCTTCTAATCCAGTTGAGCTATGCAATATGATTATTATTGGTGGTGCAATGGTTGAAGCTGATAACCCACTTATCAGAGATGTAGTATGGGAGACAAATGAAGATGAAGAACAGGTAGCTGAGGCTCATGATTCAGACACTGATATAGAGGCAGAAAACTTCGATGTTGAAGAGAATTTAGAAGAAGAAGACCCTCCATTGTCGGTTGCCTCTGAATCCATAGTTGTGCCTTCAGGCCCTGAATCTGTGTTTGTGTCACCATGCCCTCAATTCTCTCATATCAACTGAGATGCATTGCAGAATCCAGATAACTTGTCTAAATTAGATCGTCATGGGACTTGGAGCATAAATGATGAATTATATCAAGGCTTGCAGATTCCATCAAAAGATGTCGTGAAGTCGGCCCTAAAACATTATGCGATTTGCAGGCATCAGATGTACAAGATTGAAGATTTTGATTCATGAAGACTAATTGCTAAGTGCCGTAGATTTGACGAAGGTTGTAATTGGAGAGTTGGGACCATACAATGCAAAAGGTCGAATGTGTGGCAGATTACAAAATATAATGGACCTCACAGCTACGTCAACCCAGCTGTGTCATTAGATCACCACAAGTTGGACTCCTATATGATCTGTTCTTGCATTTTTGAGATGGTTAGATCACAACTCGATGCACCTGTATGCTTAATTGTTGAAAGGATTCGAAGCCAATTCGGTTACCAAGTTTCATATCGAAAAGCTTGGAAGGCAAAACAATTGGCCATTGTGAAGGTTTTCGGGGATTGGGACAAATCTTACAAGGTGTTGCCTAGATAGCTAGCGGCCATGAAAACAGACATGGAAGGAACAGTAGTGGAGTTGCAAGACAAGAAATATTTTGTGCATAAAAGGTTGAAGCTTAAAATAAAATGAATAAAAAAAAAGGTAGAAACCTAGGTTATCTCAACTCAACTTGTCCATCATCTCGAGTCACTCAAGTTTGACCTAAGGAGATGGAAGGTTGTCTTGTTCAAAGGTTAATGCATATCACAAAATAAGCACGAATCAAACTTAAGACCTTTAAGTCAATGTAGTCCGATTTTACTAGTTAAGTTAATCTTCATTAGCTACTATTACCATTTAATATAATGATTTGATATATTTGTACTATTTAATAATTGTATATAGGATATGATTTTGATTAACTCGTTGAATTATACTTACTTATCATGTTAATTTTTTACATTAAATTTTAAGGAATTAACAACATATACTATCAATCACTTGGGTATCTTTTTTTTTACTTTTAAATGGATTACGCCAAGCTTAATGGCGCAATTGCCCTTGTTGTGCCAAACTTATTGGCGTATTGTGTGTAAAAATGCCATCCTAGATGGCAAAACCACATAGGATGCGCCACCCTATTCGGCGCATCCTACGTGGTCTAAAAAATATTAAAAAAAGTCACGTAGGACAAAAGGGTGGCAATTTGATAAATAGTTTCAAAAGGATAGTATTTTGGTCAATAGTTTAAAAAAAGTTACATTTTAATAATTAATTCTGCCACCAATAGTAGTATGGTAAAAAACCCTTCACCTTGTTAACAAAAAAATGTCACATGTAATTCAAGTGATCAATTGAAAACACCAATTCTCTTAGGCAGGACTGAAACCACTCATTCACATAGCCTCTACTCTAAAAATTTCATACTTTTGTTTAGCTATACATATTAGTTTGGATTTAGATAAATCCAGCATTAGAATCATGATTTTAAATACATTAAGTAAGTTACAAAGAGTTTCTCGATCCTTTTTAAAACTCATGAGGTAAATCACATATCAACCAAAATTTAAGAAAACTGTTTTGTATTTTACCCAAAAAATTAAAAAAAAACATATACAATTTCTTTCGTTAGCAGTATCCAATAATCATATGTTATTGCTTCCTCAACACCTCAACACCAAGCACAGCAAGTGCAACGGAGCAAGCTAGCAACTTTGCTGAGCTCTTGGACCTTATTACATCAGTGTATAATTTATGTGTGGCACATTCTATATCACAAATTTTAAATTCAAAATTTAATTATATAAATAAAAATAAAGAAAAACTAATTATATTTGATATAATTTTTACGTAATTAAATTAAATTCGTGGCTAATAACAATATACATGTGAGTGTAAAACTTTGTCTTTAATAAGATTAAAATTAAACCTAAAATTTATGACACATAACCCACAAATTGCATTTAGGATGGTGTGATGGGAAAATATTGTTGGACAAAAGTTAGATCCATTTATTTATGTCTATTACATCTATTCCATCAATCAAACTATGACGTGTGTTTATTAATGTTCTCGCTCCTACTCTCTTTTTTAAAAAAATGCACACGTGTTATAGCTTGATTGATGAAATATATGTAATGGATATAAAGAAATAGACCTAAGTTTTGTTCAATATTTTTTATACACCCCCGATAAAATACCAACAAATTGTGTGAGACACCGTGCCAAATGTTAAAGTGACTGGATCCTATCATATGTCATATGTAAAATTAGAATGAATGTATTTTATGTAGATATAAGTGAAATATTATTTGAGTGTCATATTTTGAATGTTCAAAAAATAGAACTATATATCATATGAGTGAAATTCATGAAATTCTCGCCATGGATGGGTTATAACTTGTACACATGCAACGTGATTCAAAAAAAAACTTGTACACATCACGCATGCATTGTCCGTGTTGAAATCACATGCATGTTATTCCCTTCAACTCTGATTTTCTCACATTATTTTTCTCTCACATCACTTTTTACACTACTTCTTATATCATTAATCACATCAATTTTTTCTTATCACTTTCTCTTACTTAATCACAAATATTAAAAAATAGTGTAAAAAGTGGTATATAAAAAAATGATGTGATAACATCATTTTTCTATTCTCTTTTAAAAGATATGCATGCAGCTTTGCTATGAAAGAGAAAACGGAGTTTGTTTTATTATCTCCAAAAATAATTAATAAATATTCATAAGGATTTCAGATAAAAAAAAATTCATAAGAATTTTTAAATGGATCGCATCTGATTCATGACATTGTAGGACGAGGATGTTATTTATTGATTGCTTTTATTTTTTTTCTTTTCCATTTACAAAAGCTGACTTTCTCATTCCCATTTCTCTGCAGCATAATATAAGGGTACTAGATAAGAAATAAAAAAAAGTGAACCTATGCTTCATGTGTCATGCATGAATTCAGATTGGAGTTGGAGATGCTAATCAAATAGAGAAAATAAGGATATATAATTTGAAATCACATCAACTGCAGGATCTTTGATTCCAACTTAGAAAATAGAAGTCTTGGGGTGAGTCGAACAGTACCGTTATACGAGTTGTCTCCTGCATTCACACCCCAAAACATTAGACAAAGCATAGGAATTGTCTAGGCTACATATACAAAGTCAATACCAAATGTTTCACCAAGAAACCAAGTGGTAGGTACTAATGACTAGGGGGCAGGAACCACTGTAAATAGAACTTATAGGCTGAATATGGGAACATCACCTATCTTCCCAAATTTGTCAACAAATATGTCTTCGATCCCTTTTGAGAATATGAATACAACCCTTAATAATATCAGACAACAAATAGATGAGAGTAATCATGAAATGGTCCATATGCTGACTCAGCAAATGACCACTGTCATTGCCCCACTCAAAGTCAATAAATAATACTTACACAACACTGGGCAAACAAATGAGTAGGATTGCTGATGCGTTTGGAAATCTATATGAATCTACTAGTAATCGAGGGAGAAATACTCAACCAATATACCAAGATAATAATCAATTGATAAATAACCCAAATGTTAATAACCAAATTAATGATAATCAACTAAGAGAAAATCAACTTGGCTAAAATGTAGGTCTTCAATTAGTTAATCGAAACCAGAATGTTGACAACCTACTTAAGAGAATTAGACAAAACAATCTTAGGGGGCATCAAAATATTAATCAAGTTATTGAACAAGTATTGAATAAGTATGATTTTAATGTTGGATATGCAAACCTTATTTTGTGTCAGTATTCCCAGAGTTTATCCAATAGGCATAATTGCCTAGGGGATGGAAAGCCCCAAAAATCTCAACTAAGTTTGCTAGTAAAAATGGAGAGTCCATAGTCGAACACAATGCTTAATACACAATCGAAGTAGGGGATATAGCCACTAATGAATATTTAAAAATGAAATTTTTCACAAGTTCTTTAACCAAGAATGCATTTACTTGGTTTATAACTCTCCCACCTAATTCGATCCATTCTTGGAATCAACTCGAAAGAAACTTTCATGAACAATTCTTTAGAGGAAAGAATAAGGTAAGTCTCGCAGATCTATTTAACACCAAAAGAAATAATGGCAGAACCTATTGATGACTACTTAGTAAGATTCAGGCAAATGAACGCTAGATGCTTTATAGTAATTCTAGAATTTGAAGTGGTCAAAATGGTTGATGGTGGATTGGATTACTCCATTAGAAAGAAACTGACAAATCAGCAACTATTGGATATGTCTCAACTTACTGATAAGATGAGACAGATTAAGCAATTAAGACTTGAAAAAGAAATGGTCAAGAAACATCGCAGGAGGGAGAAAATTGCTTATGTCGAAACACCTGACATGCAAGAAAAATATTTTACACAATTGAAAGATGATTAAGTGGTCTGTGTTGCAATAGATGAGGCTGAATATGATGAGGAGAATGAAGTTAATATTGCATAATTAAAATCTGGTCCTCCTTATATCTACCCATCTTTAAAACCTGTTCGAAATAAAGATAAAATGAAATTTTCAAACAGGCAATCATATGCTTTCGATATAACAAAGGTTGATCAGATCTTCAATGTGTTACTAAAAGATAAGCAAATTAAACTTCCTGGTGATCATAAAATTCCTTCTTTAGAGAAAATAAAAGGTCGAAAATATTATAAGTACCATCATAAGTATGGTCATTCGACTAACAACTGTGTTTATTTCAGGGATTTGATCCAAAGAGGTATTAAGGAAGGAAGACTAAAGTTTGAAGAAAAGAAGAAAGAAGTGAAGGTTGACACAGATCCTTTTGAAGTAAACGCAAGCTACATTGAGTCTGTCAACTTCGTGCCTGTAAATATGGTCTGTGTGACTGAAGAAGTTGTTCTAGAGGTCAATGCTAAGGTTGACCTCGATGTGCTCGAGACCACTGAGGAAGAGGTGTATCCTAAGGCTGGAGAGACTTTTGTGGAGTTTCTACTCAGAAAGAAAGAAAAGGAAAGGAAGGTGTCCCTATGCCCAAGATGCAACACTGCCTTCAACAAGTAGGCTGCTAAATCTTTTGAAACTGCCAAGAAGCAGAAGCAGAAGGCTCCCGTGAAAAGCTCTATCGAGATCCATAGTTACCCCACTAACTAGAATGTTGTAGTGATGGGTGATTCAGTTAAAAGAATGAGGAAGGGAAAGATGAAGCTACCATCAACAAATGTGAACTCGAATAAATGGTTCTAAAACAACACAAACACCTAGAAAGCTCCTTAGAATAAGCCTAACTGGCACAAGTTTGAGCTTGGGATGCAGTATCCCATCAGGGGAACTGTTATTAAGCCCAACACTTGGAGTTGAAGTGCATGTCAGGCTTCGAACCAAGGATTGAGCCCTTATATGTCCAAAACCTAGTGGAGAAAAGCCTAGAGGTTGAGACAACAACAACAAGTTATAGCACAGATGCAGATGCATTCGAGGCCTTATGCTGAGGTGGTCAAGGGATCATGATAACAGATTCATTTGAATCTAGTTTAAATGACGATTGGGGGGCATTTTTGGGGTCAATGTGGTGCCTTTGCTTCCATACAATTTTGCTGCTTCATGTGAAGAAGACATTGACATGGATAATGACTTCGAAGATGACTTTAACGGTGCAGGTTGGTATCTTGTCGAAGAAGATACAATGGAAGTTAAAGAAAACTCTGCAATTTTTGATGTACCCACAAGAGAAATGAAAAACCACCTTCGTCCTCTCTTTATTAAAGTCGTGGTAGACAAAAATATGGTATGGAAAGTACTGATTGATGGAGGTTTTGTTATAAATCTCATACCCAAGAGTCTGCTAAAAAAGTTTGGCAAGGCTGAGTCAGACATGTATCTTACAACATGGTGGTGACTGATTCAATGGAGAAGTCTTTGACTTTCAAAGGGGTGGTGGCTCTCAACATCAAGGTAGCATCTGTGACAAGGTCCACTCTTTTCATAGTGATACCTTCAAAGGCAAGTTATAATATGCTTCTAGGGAGAGAGTGGATACACGCAGTAAGAGCAATGCCATCAACAGTTCATTAAAAAATGTTTTTGAGGAACAAACTTGGAGAACTCGAGATGGTGGAAGCAGATGATACCATGTCACGTGTAGCAAAACCATGCAGACCTTAATGGATATGTCACTGAAGTAAAGCCCTTCAATATCTAGGACTCAAGAGCCTTCGAGAGTAGGACCGTCTAGAAGGTGGCTCTTACCCCTATCGGTTTCTCCTTAATTCCCAAAGTCGAATCGATTCGGCTTCAAGTTTGTAATAATGATGCCAAGGCCTATTAGCTTCTTTTTAATTCAAAGGTCAAATTGATTCAGCCTCGAATTTGTAATAATGACATTTGAGAGCCACTTGGCTCGACTGTCAACCTATATGGCTGACAAACGCACCACTAAAGGTGCAATTTCGAGTCAATTGACTCGTATTTCAACCTATATGACTGAGAAATTTAGCACCACAAAAGGTGTCAACTTAGATTATATTTATGATGACTCTTCTTTCGGGTTCGAATAAGCTGCTCTATTTCATGAAATTAAGAAAATAGAGGTACAAGACCCCTTAGAAGAGATTAATTTAGGAAATGATGTAACTAAAAAACCTACTTTTATTAGTAGTTTATTACATAAAAGCTTCAAATTGGAGTTGGTCAAATTGCTCGAAGAGTTCAAGGATTGTTTTACATGTGATTATGAAGAAATGCCTGGACTCAGTCGAAGTCTAGTAGAACACAGCTACCAATTCGAGCAAGACAAAGGCCAGTTAAGCAAGCCTTAAAAAGGTTTGCATTTGATGTGGTTCTTAAGATCAAATAGTAAATCGAACGTGTATTAAAAGGTAAGTTCGTTTGAACTGCAATGTATGTGAATTGAATTTCTAACATTGTTTTTGTTATGAAAAAGAATGGTAAGTTAAGAGTATGCATTGATTTTTGAGATTTAAATTCTGCTACTCCTAAAGATGAATATCTCATGTCAATTACTGATATGTTAGTTGACTCAGCATTAGACCACGAAATTCTAAATTTTATGGATGACTATTCTGGGTACAACTAAATTTACATTGCTGAAGATGACCTTTTGAAAACTGTTTTTTGATGTCTAGGGGCAATTGACACATATGAATGGATAGTCATGTCATTTGATTTGAAAAATGTTGGAGCCACATATCAAAGAGTCATTAATACTATCTTTCATTATATAATTAGTAAATTCATAGAGGTTTATATTGATGATGTGGTGGTTAAATTAAAATAAAAAAAGGAACATTTAACAAACTTAAGACAGTCATTCGAAGGAATGAGAAAGCATGGATTGAAAATGAATCCTATTAAATGTGCTTTTGGTGTTTCTGCAAGAAATTTTCTTGGATTCTTGGTCCAAAAGAAAAGAGTCGAGGTTGATCAAAACAAGGCTAAGGCCATACTTGAAGCATCACCTCCTTCGAATAAGAAGCAATTCCAATCTTTGTTAGGAAAGATAAACTTCCTAAGAATATTCATCTTGAATCTATCTAGAAAGACCAAGGTCTTCTCCCTACTTTTGAAGCTTAAAGCTGAAGAGGAATTTTGATGGGTGAAAGAATACCAAGAGGTCTTTGATCAAATCAAGAATTGCTTGGCCAATTCTCCAATTTTGAATCCTCTAACTCCAGGATGTTCCTTGAAGCTATACATTTCAACATCAGATGAAACCATTGGGAGCATGTTGGCCCAAGAAGATGGAAATAGAATCGAAAAAGCCATTTATTATCTTAGTAGAGTTTTAATTGATGCTGAAACTAGATATAGTGTAGTAGAAAAGCTATGTTTAGCTTTGTATTTCTCTTGTACTAGGTTAAAATATTATATGAAGCCTTATGATGTACTTGTAATTTCAAAAACAAATATAATAAATCACAAATTATCCAAACCTATCTTGCATGGTAGAGTTAGGAAATGAGCTATTCCTTTAATTGATTTTTTCTTAAAATACATGCCATTAAAGCCTATAAAAGGCTAAGTATTGGCATATTTTTTGACTGATCATACTTATGTTGACATCGAAGAAAATGATATTAACTACATGAGATTGAAGCCATGGAAGTTATATTTCGATGGTTCAAAACACAGTGGAGGTGTTCGTTTGGGGGTTATAATTATTTCACCTATTTGAATCCTTACCAAGTTTTTGTTTGAACTGAGACATGAGTGTTCAAATAATGAGGCTGAGTATGAAGCCTTGATAGTTGGATTGCAAACGTTAATTTCACTCAAAGCTAAAAATATCAAAGTAATGGGTGATTCCAGTTAGTCATTAAATAAGTAGCTCAAGAATATAAATGCATTAACTAAAACCTATTTAGATACTTTGCTTTTGTAGTAAGATTACTATGTGAATTCGACAAGGTTATAGTGCAACATATTCCAAGAGAAGAAAATTATGAAGCTAATGAACTAGCCCAAATAGCTTCATGATACAAGATTTCAAGTGAAACTTTAGCTAAGTTAATCGAAATTAAAGAGAAATTATATCCGTTCGAGAACTTAGAAATATGTTCAATCGAAAATATGGATAGCTATGATTGGAGAAAGTCAATTGTTGATTACTTAAGGAACCCAAGTTCACCAATCAAAAAGAAAAACAAAATATAAAGCCCTATACTATGTTATAATGGATGATTTACTTTATAAGAAGTTAGTAGATAAAAATTTATTGACATGTCTAAGTGAAAGGGAAACATACACAGCCTTAGTAGAAGTATATAAAGGCATTTGTATTGCTCATCAAGCTGGTGAAAAAATGAAATGAGTTTTGCATAGACAAAGGGTATACTGGCCTACAATGGCTAAGGATTATAATTCCTATACTAAGTCATGTGAAGAATGTCAAAAGCATGAGAACATTCAGCATGTCCTATCTAGTGAGTTACATTCGATTATTAAACTTTGGCCATTTCGAGGATGGATACTTGATCTGATAGGACAGATTCATCCCCCATCCTCCAAAGGGCATAAGTATATATTAATTGTTATTGATTATTTTATGAAGTGGGTCGAAGCCATCCCTTTGAAGGATGTGACTCAACAAGATATAATAGATTTTATTAAAAAAAATATTATATATGTGTTTGGTATTCCTCAAACCTTTACAACTGATCAAGGGACTATTTTTACTGGTCAAAGTATTACCCAATTTGTTGATTCGAGGAATATTAAATTATTTATTTCGACTCCTTATTATGCTCAGGCTAATGGTCAAGTTGAAATAGCTAATAAAATCCTAATTGGATTAATTAAAAAGCATATTGGTTGAAAGCCAAGAAGTTGACATAAGACATTAAGCCAAGTTTTGTGGGTTTATCAAAATTCTCCTAAAGAGGTAATTAGTACTACACCTTACCATTTGGTATATGTTCACGAGGCAATTTTGCCAATTGAAATTAACCTTTAATTAGTTAGATTACAACGTCAAGATAAAATTTCAACATAAGATTATTGGAATTCGTGTTTGATGAATTTAATCATTTAGACAAGGAAAGGTTAATTACTCTTGAAAACTTGATTTGATAAAAAGAAAGAATTGCAAAGTTCTACGAACTTCGAGTCAAGAAAAAGGAGTGTAAATTAAATGATTTAGTATGGAAGGTTATCTTGCCTATGGAGAAAAAATCGAAGTTATACGGAAAATGGTCTCCGAATTGGGATAGACCATATTGAATCGAAAATGTATTTTTTGTAAATACTTGTTCGATTATAAACGTAAATTCTAATGAGAATATTGCTTTGATTAATGGCAAGTATTTAAAGTGATATAAGCCAACAATTCATGAAATAAATATTTCATATTAAAAATTCGAAGTATTGTGAATACATTATAGCTTCGGTTTTTAAAAAAATAAGAAAAAACAACGCGTGTGGCCCTCATTAAAAATTGACATTATGATCAGACGGTTGAAGTCGTTTCCCATAAAGTTCATCATTAGAATTGAAATTCTCCAAAAAGTGGAAATGTTGGTTAATAGGGAAAAGGTCACATTGTAGCTGGGGGATAATTTAAATTTTAAATTAAAATTTGGATATTTTTCCTCTGACCTTTCCTTATCTGCTCTTATCAGTTTGAATTGATAAAGAGCAACTAAAGCTTTAAGTCAAGATTTAATTGATAGTAATGCTTGAATCAATAATATTTATCTCTAATAAATATTGGGAGGATATTTATTGGTATAAAAATAACACTTTTCAATTTTGAGGTTTATTCGAAAAGCTTAGTATGAATGATATTTATTAAGTTATGAACTTACACATACTTTGATACTCTTAGAGTCGAAATTGTTGTGAAGTTTGAAGTTACCAAAATGGTAATTTCAATTTGGTCTCGAAAATTGAGATCCAAAAAGGCTAGTAACTACACTTAGGGATTTTCTGAAGACAAAAGTGAAGATCTCAACCAGAAGACAGTAGTTGTTTAAAGATTCCAAATTTAAATTTAGATAAGATATAATTTGAATTTAAATTAGAAATTAGCAGCAATTACATGTGTAAGATCCAGACAATACAATGACTGCTGACAAAGATTGGACAGTTATTTGCAATACGAGTATTATTGATAAAGATTGGGTTGTTACTATACGAGAATTATTGATAATGATTAGGCAGTTATTTTGGTTTTATATACTTGTCAAAATCTTGCAAAGGGAGGTAGTTACTTAGGTTTTATAAATAACAAGAGGATAGAAACATTTAGGAGTTGGAATTCACTTATTTGCAAATATTCTCTAAACACACTTATAAGTCATCATGACACATGAGCAATTTGACATAAAGCCAAGTATGTTTCCATCATGGTTCCTTTTTGTACACTTTACAATTTCAATGCAAATTTAATTCAAATTCATTTCTATTTTCAATCATTTATATAACTGCAAATTCTCTTCTGCTCATGATTGAGTGATCTTTTCGAGATCATTTGATTTTTTTAAATTATTTTCTTTTACTTACTTTCTTTATTATTCTCAAGTTTATCTTTTTGTTAACTTTACTTCCTTATATGTTTATTTTTTCTACATTTATATTATTTTTCTTTTTATTGCTTTCTTTATCTTTATGCAAGTTTATCTTTCTGTCAACTTTATTTCCTTGCACGTTTTTTCTTCTTGAATTTATATTACTTTCCTTTAATTATTTTCATTTATCATTCTCAAGTTTACTTTTTTTGTCAAATTTACTTTGCAATATTTTATTTCTCCCCACTTTACATCTCCTGCAATTTAATTGTTTCCTCTAATTGCTTTCTTTATCTTATTGCAATTTAAACTTTTGAGTAAATTTATTTTCATTATATTTTTGCTGCTTTTGTTTATTTTTATTCAAAGTTCTTGACTATTATATCACTGGTACACTTTAATTTTGATTTACACATTTTTTTATTTTACTTGAAAATTTTCTTGACATTTTTGTTAAAAAATTAGTAAGTATTAGAGAATATTTTGAAGAAGAGATTTTCTTTGTAGATTGAGAATTGAAATCGAATTTGTCTATTAACTAAAATTACACTAAACAAGGGGATAAAAAAACAAAAAGGAAAAAGAGGTCATTCTGTGATTGGTACGTAAGCCCTCAATGCATATTACGCTGCAATGAGTTGAGCTTTGATGAAAAGCGCCTGCGCTATGCGTCATGTGTCATGCATGAATCGAGATTGGAGTTCGAGATGCTGCCAAATGCCAACTGGTGAGACAGCCTGCATCACAAACGTTGACTAATAAGGCAGATTCCATGGATGCTGAGATGCGTCCCTCTATTAATAGTAATGGCAAGAAAACACAACAGCAGAGAGCCTTTGGATCTCTCAAACACACAAGGGATTTGATTTTTGAGGCCTGAGGGGGGCAGTGACAGATGGATAATCTAAATTCAACAATAACACTTTAGAGGAGTTACAACAACCATTTGGAATTTGCTGAGGTTTCATTCATGCCACAAAACCAAAATGGCATTATTGCTAACCAACGCCAACCAACAGAAACAGGAGGGGGAGGGGGAGGGGGAGGAGGGGGAGCTGAAGCAATACCTGTTTCTAGAGAGGGAGAGACACACACACAAACAGGTTCCTCCCCGTTGTCTCTAACAACGTGTGGCTAAAGCAATAATGGCGAGCCATAGAAAGAAGATGAAGATGTTTGGAATGTCATGTGGTGGTGATAAGGCAGCAGTAGAAGAGAAAGAGATCGAGATAGACATGGACGAAGGCAGCCAATACAGCCTAACCGGCATTCTTCTTCCATCTCTTGGAGCCACCGCTGCCCGTGCCAGCCGCAGACCCAAGCTCCGACCTTTCATTATCTCCCCATATAACCGTCGTTACAGGTAAGATTTAATTATCAAAATTTGATCCTTTTACTCTTACATATACATTTACATAAAGAGGGATATGTGATTTGAGGAATAGTTTTAAGTATGAATATGATGATTGCTTAATATATAATAAGTAGTAATGATAATTGTACATAAAAAAATTTACATCATTCTTATATTATTATTTTTTAAATAATAAAATAAAAAATTATATTTTAACACACTTCCTTTAACCATTTTATCCCAAACTAAAAAGGTATAAAAATAATATAAAATTTTTGGTGTACAAATAATGTAACTCTATAATAAATATCCTTTTAAGAGTTGGTTGAGTTTATGGCTTGCTTGCTTACTCTGGGATGGGCAGCCACGTCTTAAATTTTTATTATTGAAAAAAAAAATAGTGATATACAATAAATGATATTGCAGACTCTGGGAGAATTTTTTGGTGTTATTAGTTTTCTACACTGCATGGGTCTGTCCATTTGAATTTGGATTCCTTCAGAAATCAATCGGTGCACTTGCTGTAACCGACAATGTTGTGAACGGTTTTTTTGCCATTGACATTGTTCTCACCTTCTTCGTTGCCTACCTAGACAAAGCTTCTTATGTGCTCATCGACGAGCCAAAGCTCATTGCTTTGAGATATGCTAAAACTTGGTTGCTCTTTGATGTCATCTCTACCATCCCTTCTGAAGTTGTTCGCAGTGTGTTGCCACCTGTTCTCCAGACATATGGCTACTTCAATATTCTCCGCCTTTGGCGCCTACATAGAGTCAGTGCCATGTTTGCAAGGTAATATTGTCAAAACTCAAAGTTTTCCTTCTTTAACGGCCTCCCCTGCAATTTGCATTTAGGGAGGGACAACTTATTAAAAACAAGTCACTTTTCAGTTGAATAATGTAAACTTTCTGCATAGGAAAAAAATTTTCCTCTAAAATAAGTTTATATGTAAAGTGAACAAATAAGAATATATTTATTTTTAATTTAATTTAAAGTGTATCATAATATTAACTCACTAAATTTTAAGAGTAAATATACTCTTATTTACTTATTTTCCTTTTAAGTTCACATTAGAGGAACATTGTTCTTATGCATAACTTCACATTTTAGTTGAATAATGTAAACTTCCTATATAAACTTCCATCATTATTCAGTAACCAGAAACCTATGCTCAACTGTGTGTTTTTTTCTAAAGGCAACAAGCCAACAAGTTAAACTCATATGTAGGCTTGAGTCAGGCCAATTTTTGCTTTGATTTTACATTTTCTCTCACATTCTATCTTATAAAGGAACTGAGTAGGCTATTCTTTCCCCTCTTTCTTCATTGTGTTAGATTAGAAAAGGACAGGAATTATAACTACTTCTGGGTGCGCTGTTCAAAGCTTATATGTGTGAGTACTTACTTACTCAGTCAATTTCTTGGTAGAGCTGCGTCTTAAATATTATAAAAACAACCTATCTTACGAGTCATGATGCCATGCCTTTGTAGGTTACTCTATTTTCGGTGCATGCTGCTGCCTGCTTTTACTATTTTCTTGCTGCACAGAATGACCCAAAAAATACATGGCTTGGGCTTGTTTCTGATGCCTATGACCAGAGTCTGTTGGGCAGCTATGTAACGTCGATATACTGGTCCATAGTGACTCTTTCATCAGTTGGTTATGGTGATCTGCATCCTGTAAATACAAAAGAAATGATATTTGACATTTTCTATATGCTCTTTAATCTTGGACTTACCTCATATCTCATAGGAAACATGACCAACTTGGTTGTCCACTGGACAAGTAAAACTAAGAAATATGTAAGTATATTATGCCTTATCCTTTTTTTGTTCACCACATTTTGACAGTTATAGTTAAAGATTCTGAGTTTCAGAGTTTTCTTATGGGAAGAAAGAAAATAGAACTGTGAGTTTGAAAAAAAACTCATGCACTGTTTATTTATTTACAATTCCAAATCATCATGGTTCTAAAATATTAGATCTGCTCTTTCTTTTCTTTTTTTTTCTTTCTTTTTTTTTTCTAAGAGGTTCATTGATTATAGTTTTGAATGTGTTTCTTCTTCTCGATTGCTTGTGGCATATCAGAGAGACACTGTCCAATCTGCCTCAAATTTTGCTCAAAGGAATCAGTTACCTATCCGTTTGCAAGAACAGATGTATGCTCATTTGCTTATGAAGTACAGAACTGATTTAGAAGGACTGCAGCAGCAAGAGATCATTGATTCCCTTCCAAAAGCCATTCAATCTAGCATCTCACACTACCTATTCTATTCACTTGTCGACAAAGTGTACTTGTTTCATGGAGTATCAAATGACCTACTTTTTCAACTGGTAATATTTTTGTGTTTGCTACAACCCCATAGTGGTTAAAAAAGAAAACACACAGATTTTGGTTAAACAAAAGTACAAAACCAGAAGTTTTGTGAGAGAAAACTTATTCTAAAGTATGATCTTTGCTCTGTAAACTTGCATTGGTAATTAAGAAGTCTCTAGAGAGATCAAAAGAAAAAAGGAGTTTCTCTCTATACAAGTTTATTAACTAAGAAATCTCTTGCATTAAGTCAGTCCTAGATATATACCTAAGTCTCCAACTGATGTAAGCTCCAAGAACAATTATTTGTATGTTTGCTTTTTGTTATTTCTTGTGTTTTGAATGAACAGATTGTTTTATGTGTCTATGTTGAAATGTCAAAATTGGAAGGTCACGGAGATGAAGGCCGAGTATTTTCCTCCAAAGGAAGACGTGATTTTGCAGAATGAAGCACCAACGGACTTGTATATATTGGTTACTGGAGCTGTTGTAAGATATTACATTCCTTTTTATTTTCATTTTCTCTTATATATACTCTTGAGTGGTATGTAGAACAGCTATGTCCGCAAAGAATTGTCCACATAGTTAATTTATCAAATAAATCGAACATTGTTTGAGATTGGTCCAAATTGCTTCAACTAAAAATAGGAGAGTAAACAACCAAAAAAAAGGGAGAGTAACATTATTGCAATTGAATCTAAGGAGTAACTGAGACATTTTTATTTTAAGACTAATTTGATTGCAATTTTAATGTAATTGAAATGGGTAATTTCTCAATTGTCCTTTCTCCATTTAACTGTTTCTATAGAAAAACATTACAAACTTTAACTTTCATTTTCTTGTGTGACTAACAGGAACTTATCATGCAAAAGAATGGAATAGAACAGGCAAGTTTGTTTACATTAACACTTCGTGAATGATCACTACTTTCCTTCATCTGATATCATGGGATTGACTGCATGAAAAGACTTGTTTCCATGACTAACAAAACGTGTTGTCTGCAATTATACCAGGTTGTTGGCGAGGCTAAGATAGGAGATGTAGTTGGAGAAACAGGAGTGCTTTGTTACAGGCCACAGTTGTTTACAGTTCGGACCAAGCGATTGAGCCAACTTTTGCGTTTGAATCGAACTACATTTCTAAATCTTGCTCATTCAAACGTTGGAGATGGGACAATAATCATGAACAATTTTCTTCAGGTATATAAAATATTTGGGCTCTAATGAATTTTGTTTTCTTCTAGGAATAATTCTACTAGTTAGATATGTTTTAGTTTCTTATGCATATTCTTTCACTTATTAAAGAACCTTTTGCTTTTGTAGTTTCTTACACATTACATTTTTTTATCATTTTTATTTTCAGGTTGTATAATCTTTTGATTTTAATTCATTTTATTTTCTGGTCTAACGGCATAGACTATAGAACAAGCTGCTAAGTTTTTCTTTTTTAACACCCTTTCCTCACTTCCCCTATTTCAGACCATTATTTAAAAGGTTTTCTTACTTTAAATGGAGGGCTTTTTAACCATATTGCTATTGGTGGCAAAACTAATTATTAAAATACTATCTTTTGAAACTAATTATTAAAATGTCACTCTTTTGAAACTATTTATCAAATTGTCACTCTTTTGTCTTATGTAGCTTTTTTTAATATTTTCTCGATCACATAGGATGCGTCAAACAGGATGACGCATCCACATGGATTACCTATGTGGATAGGTCATCTTACATGGCGCATCAATGTAAAAAATGCCATGTAGAATGACATATCCACGCCACGTAGACAAAAATAAAATAAAAAAAAAAATAAAATAAAAATTGACATATTGAGTATGCTTCTAGGACACTTAATCCATTTTATATGGATCTCGCACTCCTCTCAAGCACATACATTTCACATGCTTATTAGAGAGTATACCATAATCTTAGAAGACATCAATATCAATTAGCTTATTTGTAGGCAAAGTGTTTGCTTCTAATTCAAAAGTAGTCGATGTGAGACTTTGGTATTAGGAAGGCAAAGCAACTAAGTAAGGTAATAAGGTATTTTTGTTCGATGTGAGACTTTGATAAATGAAACAAGCATATTATTTACACACCTAAAGGAGATAGGACAAGGATTAAATTGATGAATACAACACGGTAAAGTGATGAAATTGAGGAAGAGTAAATATTGCTTTAAACATGACATTGCAATATAGTAAAATAGATATACTAATTTGCAATCCTTAAACATGATATTGCTTTAGAGGAATATATGTATATGATGCCAAGGGTTCATTGATCTATTCAGCCAATTGTTTCTTTTAATTGAAAATATTTTACTAGCAAAATGATTCTTTTGATTTCTTTTTATTATTTATTACGTCCGCAAATGTGTTTTATAGCATATGTATCATAATCTGTTAATCCTTCATAATTCTTGACACATGCAATAGTCCTTTAAAATTTTCTCTAGCTCATAACTAGAAGGTAACAGTAAAGTAAGAGGGCCTCTCACACGAACTTGCATTATGCATTTATACCCATGTACCAATTGTAGGAATTATTAAACAAAAATCGCAACTTTATTATAACCAATTTAGAGACTATAGAATTGGACCAACGGAGATAAATTAGCATTCATTCTTTTTAGCTCTGTATAGTCTCCAAGAATGTTTCTTGCCTGCTTTTCCTATGGCTGATTTTCTTGGAGACTATTAAGTTTGAGTGTTTGTGAAGGGGAAGAGAAGGAATGTGGGGACAAAAGAAGGACTATTATAGATCACGATTTTGATTTTACTGTACTGTATTCATCAATTTAATCCTTGTCCTATCTCTTTTAGGTGTGTAAATAATATACTTATTTCATTTATCAAAGTCCTACATCGAACAAAAATATCTTATTGCCTTACTTAGTTGATTTGTCTTGCTAATACTAAAGTCTCACATCGACTACTTTCGGATCAGAAGCAGACACTTGGCCTATAAATAAGTTAATTGATATTGATGTTTTCTAAGGTTATGGTGCACTCTTTAGTAGGCATGTGAAATGTATGTACTTTTGGGAGAAGTATGAGATCCACGTGAAATATGTTAAGTACCTTAGAAGTACATTCAACATGTGAGTTTTTTTTTTATTTTTGTTGTCCACGTGATGTGGATACACCATCATACATGGCGTTTTTTACAAACAAGGTAGCGCATCCATGTGGATTACGCCACCTATGTTGCCACAAATGGCAGTATGGTAAAAAAGCCTTAAGCTATTAAATCTTAACTTTTGAACAATATTTCATCTGACTTTTCTACATGGTTTCATAAGTTAAGTGTTCCAAGTGGGGTACAATTCACCTTTCAGTCATTTTGTGCTTGACATATTTGTGGAAATTTGTAAAGGTGCTATAACTATAAGTATTGGAAAATAATCCTTTTGAGATCCAGTTGTATGTCCAACTCTGCATCTTAAAAAGACTAGAAGAGAATGTAAATTTGGAAAATGATTCAAGAAAAATATTTGTTGATGGTGATGTATATGCTACAAAACAAGATCATGATGCTAATTGTTTTTACAACATTGGATGTATGAGAAATTTTATTATGTTGTATGGAGCGTTATTCCTGTGTGTGAGTGTCTGTGGGGGAATTGAAATTGTGTAACTGTCATTAGAATTAGAAATTACCTTAGGATATAAAAAACATGGTTTTAGGAGCAAGCAAACTACTTTTTCCCATGGAGGAGATTTTTGTCTATTATATTATGATATGTTTTATACCTTGTTGCAGCATTTGCGGGAATCAGGGGATCCAGTGATGGAAGGAATTTTGGCAGAAACAGAGGCAATGCTGGCTCGGGGAAGAATGGATTTGCCTATCAGTTTATTGTTTGCAGCAAACAGAGGTGATGACATATTGTTGCATCAGCTTCTGAAGAAGGGTTCAGATCCAAATGAAGCAGATAAGATTGGAAGGACAGCACTGGTATGCATATATTATTGCCTCCAGTGTGAACACATACACATACGTGCGCATGTATATGTATACACAACTATAATAGACACTTACAACTCTATTTTCACATGTAACAGCATATTACAGCTTCTAAAGGCAGTGACCATTGTGTAGTTCTGCTTCTAGAATATGGGGCTGATCCCAACATCCAAGGTACACTCAGGGCTTTTTGAAAACTCAGTTGTGTTGAAAATAAAAAAGTTTTAGCGTTACAAATGATTAATGCTGTTTGTCAATACCTTCCAAACATGAATGCAAATAAAAACTGATGAAATCATTCAGCATTGGGAGATCACTCAATGAATTTAAAAGTAGCTCTTTCCTCATTTGAATTATTAAATGATAATAGTTTTCATTAGTATAGCTTGATTAGCCTCAACTATTTTTGTTAGATGGCAAAAGTTTCCTTTAGTACACATTCTGCACTTAAAATGAATTACTTTGTCCACACATAATGAATTCATTGCTTGATTATTTATTTTGTTTTATCAAATGCACCATTTAGTGTTATGAGTGATAAAATAGAGAATATCTGTATATCTTTTTTCATTGTATTCTACTGAACTACAAACATATATAACAGTACAAAAAGACAATCACAGACTCTATTCTAGGCTATACACTATCTAAGGCTAACATTGTGGTTGACCCTTGAAAGAAGGGATAAGAAACTGATTCTACAATATCTCTAATTATTCCTTAATTGACAACTTGTGTCAACACTCTCCCTCAAGGTGGTGCATAGATATCTCTAATGCCCATCTTGTCAAGTGAGTTGTAGAAGATCTTGCTATAAACAACCTTTGTAAGTATATTTGCTAGTTGATCTTTAGATTTAACAAAGGGAAACAAAATTATCTTGCCTTTAAGGTTCTATTTGATGAAGTGTCGATCCACCTCAACATGTTTAGTACGATCATGTTGGACTGGATTATGGGAAATATCAATAGCCGCCTTGTGATCACCAAACCAGTTCATTTCTGTACTAGGAGGAAAACCAATCTCAGTCAGCAGCCTTTTAAGCCAAAGAAGTTCATAGAGTCCTTTCTCCATTTCTCTTAACTCGACTTTAGCACTGGATAGTGCCACAACCTTCTGCTTCTTACTTCTCTATGTAACAAGATAGCCTCCTAGGAAGGTAAGATAGCCTGATGTGGACTTCCTATCAGTGACATTCTCTACCCAATTTGCGTCTGTATAACCATTAATATTTAGATGATTATTCTTGGAGAACAAAAGCCCTTTTTCTAGGAGAGGACTTTAAATAGCGAATAATCTGAATTATTGCTCCTATATTATCTTCACTAGGACAATGCATAAATTGACTAACAATACTAACGACATAAGCACTATATGGGCAGGTATGAGATAAATAAATCAGCTTACCAACCAATTTTTGATATCTTTCTTTTTTAGTTGGCATCTTATCTGCATACTCTCCAAGCTTGTAATTTTGGACCATCGGAGTATCAGCTGGCTTACAATCTAATAATCCCACTTTCGACAGCAAGAGTAGCGCATATCTCTTCTGAGAAAGGAATATACCTTTCCTTGATCTAGCCACCTCAATTTCTAGAAAATATTTGAGTCCTTTGAGATTTTTCATCTTAAATTTGGTGGTTAAATGCTCTCGGAGTCTAGAAATCTCCTCCATGTTAACCCTTGTAATAATCATGTCATCAACATAAATTATTAAAGTTGCTACTTTCCCTAATTGATGTTTTAAGAAAAGAGTGTGATCTGAGTTGCTTTGTTAGAAGCCATATATTTTCTCATAGCCAAGTTAAACTAGCCAAACCATACATGCGGTGATTGTTTTAGCCCATACAAAGCCTGTTGCAACTTACACACAACTTCAGCCTTTGATGATGCAGTGTATCCTGGTGGGATATCCATGTAAACCTCCTCCTTAAGATCACTGGGAAGAAAGGCATTCTTCATGTCAAACTGGTGTAATAGCCTGTCTAAGTTTGCAGCAAGGGACAACAAAACTCTGACAGTATTCAATTTTGCCACTAGTGAGAAAGTCTCTTGATAATCTATTCCATATGTTTGTGTATATCCCTTTGCCACGAGTCTCACCTTGTATCTTTCAATTGATCCATCTGCCTTGTGTTTAATGGAGAAAACCCATTTGCACCTACTATCTTCTTTCCTTCCAATAATGAAACAAGGGCCCATGTTTTGTTCTTCTGCAAAGCCTCCATTTCTGTTTTTATAGCTTGAACCCACTTTGGATTTGTTAAAGCATCTTGTATTCCACTAGGGATATGACATGAGGACATGTTATGCACAAATGCTTTGAGGGGTTATGATAATTTTTGAGTAGATACATAATTGGAAATTGGGTATCTTGACCTTTTTTCCTCAAAATTTGGGGAGTACCGATTTGGTGGCTTGCCACAATTATGTCTGAAAGTTAAATTTTAACTAGCAGAAATATCCAAGTCATCAATAGGAGAAGATGTAGTAGGAGTGGTAGGAGAGCTTATCTTAGGAATATTCTCAGGAGATGGGTCTTTTGGTACTGAGGAGTGAGGGGGTTCAGTTTCTGATTCAGATGATTCAACTTCTTGAATAATACCAGTAGCATGTCCTTCTCCCTGTTCAGCATTAGTTTCCTTTTCCTGCTCATCATCAGATCTTATTTTCTCACTAATCATCACCTCATTCTCATCACTAATTTTTATGAGATTGCTCTCAAGTCCTGGCCAATTTTGCCGATTCTGCTTTTCATCTTGCATCTCCCCCTGAAAAGAAGAATTGGATCCTGATAAAGGGAAAAGGTTTCAGATTCCAAGAAAGTAACATCCATAGTGACATAAGAGCGTTTGGTGGCAAGATCATAACAATGGTATCCTTTTTTTTGTGTCCCTTAACCCAAAAAAATACAATGAACTACGCATGGATCAAGCTTTGTTCATTGGTTTTGATGAAGATGAAATGCAATGCATCCAAAGATTCGAGGAGGAATCACCAAAATAGTAGGCCGGGGAACGTGTGTAGAAAGGACTTGTAATGGGGGTCTTGAAGTTCAGTATTTTCGAAGGCATATGGTTCAACAAATGTACTGATGTGACAATAGCATCATCCCACTACCTACAAGGCATATGTGCTACAATCAAAGAGCACGGGTTGCTTCTAAGATATGTTTGCTCTTTTGTTCTACAACCCCGTTTTGTTCGAGTGTTTGAGCACGAGGTTTCATGGAAAAGGCCATTAATCTTGAAATAAACTTGAAATTCCTTATTGACATATTCTCCACCATTGTCAAAGCAGAGAATCTGAATTCTAGCTGAAAATTGTGTCTGAATCATTGCATGGAAAGATCGAAAAACACCAAACACAACATTTTTATGTTTCAGCAAGTACAACCAAGTCATTTGAGTACAGTTATCTACAAAAGTCACAAACCAACGAATGCCAGAAGAAGTTGTGATAGGAGAGGGTCCCTACACATTAGAATGAATTAAGGCAAATGGAACTTCACTTTTATTCAAGCTAACTGGATAAGGTACATGATGACTTTTGGCTAAGATGCAAGTATGACATTTAAAGTTTGAATCATGTAAATTTGAAATAAATCCAGAAATAAGTATTTCACATAACTAAATGATGGATGTCCGAAGCGACGATGCCATAGCCAAATCTGTCTCTCCTTGGCATTGGTTATTTGTTGCATATTATAGGCCCTGCCAGGACTAAAATCATCCATGTAATATAACTCCCTTCTCTTAGTACATTGCCCAATTATCTCCTCAGTAGCTTGACCTACGGACATCAATTTATTTGAGAGATGGAACTAGTAAAGTGTTAGATAAAGAGAGAGAGGGTGATAGAGCAATTGTTCTAGCTCCTGTAACTAGATATGTAACTCCATTAGCATTGGCAATACTAGTTCGCCTTGGTGGAGTGATCTTAATAAATTCACTAGAATCAAATGTCATGTGGTCAGTTGCTCTAGAGTCAATTATCCAGCCACCATCATCACTCTGGTTAGAACTAAGTAATGCATAAGCACAATTACCTTGTTCATTGGGAGTATTCAAACCATTTGAAGATTCTACTTGTGAGGTGAAGGATAGTTGTGGTTCTGCATTCATTACAGCAACCTGTCCCAAGTTCCCATTGGCAGCAGCTTCACGTTGTTTCCATGTCTTGAGTTCATTCCACCATTCTGGGTAGTCATGTAACTTAAAGCAAGTTTCAAGGGTGTGTTTCATGTTTCCACAATGAGTACATCCTCCCCCTTCCGATGGTGCCTTAACTTTAGCGGTTCTGTTCATCTTTCCACTACATGTCGTAGGAGACATTTGGAGTGAAGGAGATTGTTGTTTCCCCATCTTGACTCCCTTAGAAGCCATAACTACACCAGTTGCAGTTTCGGTTCTCGTTATCATCACAACTTGCCTAATATCTTCCCTTCGGACATGGACATAGGCTTGTTCTACCGTAGGGAATGGTTGTAACTGCAGCACATCACTCCGAATTTTATCAAGCCGATCATCTTTATGAAGCCAATCCATCAAGGAAGATATAGACTTTATCTTCTTGTAGGATTGAATTGTATTTTGATATATCAGTAGCACACTCCATCAAGTTAGGCAGTCAAAAGTCAATTTCTCTCCACAAGCCTTGAAGGTCATTGTAATATTTTTCAATAGACCCTTCGACTTGTCTCATTCGAGTCACCTGTCGTTCTAGATCATATACTTGGGAGGTGTCAGTTCCATCAAAATAAGCTGTAGCAATAGAATCCCATACCATTTTTGCAGTGGGAAAGCGAATGAAATTGCTGATCAAGGGTGGGTCCATGGAATTGATCAGCCAACCCTTCACAAGTGCATTTTCGGTTCTCCATTTTCGAAAAGTCAGATCTGTCGGTTGGGGCTGTGGAATGTCCCCATTGGTGTATACCAATTTGTTTTTGCCTGAGATGTACATCTCGACAACTTGGGAAGGGCATAGTTGGTGCCATCCAATTTGATGCCAATCTGTGCAGCAGAGGAGTCAACAATTGGTGTGTGGGTCTAGGTCTGATTCTGGGTCAAGATTTGCGTCATTCTTGCAGTCAAATCTTCGAAGATGGAGTTTGCGGAGTTTTCACTGTTTTGCTCTTCATCGGTAGGTTCCCCCATATCTGTTGGTTCCACCATAGTTTGCGATTACTTCTGGATAGAATTTCGATTGCAGCGGACACCCTAGGATCTCTGCTTCTGATACGATGATAAAATAGATAATTTTTGTATATCTTTTTTCATTGTATTCTGCTGGAACAAACTACAAACATATATAACAGTACAAAGAGACAATCACATACTCTATTCTAGGCTATACACTATCTAAGGCTAACATTGTGGTTGACCCTTGAAAGAAGGGATAAGAAACTGATTCTACAATATCTCTAATTATTCCTTAATTGACAACTCACGCCAACAATTAGTAATAACTTTTTTCATAAAGGAGTTGTGTTAGCACTGGTGAAGTCTCTAATTGCTCTTATTTATACAGATTTTGATGGAAGTGTCCCACTATGGGAAGCAATCATGGGTAGGCATGAATCTGTCATGAAACTTCTCGTAGACAATGGTGCAGACATATCTTCTGCTGATGTAGGCCATCTTGCATGCACTGCTGTTGAGCAAAATAACTTAGAATTGCTCAAGGACATTGTTAAATATGGTGGGGACGTGACACAGCCCCAAAGCAATGGAACCACTGCACTCCATGCTGCAGTATGTGAAGGAAATGTTGAAATAGTTAAGTTCCTTCTAAACCAAGGAGCAGACATTGATAAGCAAGATGCTAATGGATGGACTCCAAGGGCTTTTGCAGAACATCAATGCCACGAAGACATACAAAATATATTCCAGAACACTGGAGGACTGAACAAAAATCCATCTGTTATTCCTCGAATACCAAAGAATGATGGAGGATCCTTCATTGGGAGGTGGCAAAGTGAACCCTATATACCTGCCATTCCCCAAGGAAGCATGCCACCTAATCAAGAGTTGACATGGTTGGATAGTGGTGGGAGGCGAAGAGCCAGCGCTTTTCATAATTCATTTTTTGGGATCATGTCAGCTGCCAATCGTGGTAAGTACGCATTTATCTTCATAAATTGCTGATTTTCTTTTTTGTAAGAAAAAACTTAGTGATTTTACCTTGTATGGCTTATTTTCCAATGGCTCAAGGAAAGAAAGCAACAAAAAACTTCGTATAGGGGTCTGCGGAATTGTTATTTTTTTGCATACATACAAGAAAGAAAGCTTGTTAGATTTTTTTTTGTTTCCTTTTGTTGATTATATGCTTTGTGTTGGAGAGAGAGAGCACGTGTGAGTGTGGTGCGTGTAATTTGTAGTGGAACTAAAACTAAGTCCCACGAAAGAAGAAATACAAGAAGATTCATGCCTTATAAGCTTGGATGACCCAAAACCAATTAGCTAGTTAGCTAGCGATTAAAATGGTTCCTTATAAGATGTCAACATTTTCAACAACACAAACACTCCTCCCAAGCCCATAATTATCCAAGCTCCAAGCCCAATGCCATGCAAACATTCAACTCTATGGCCAGTTCATTCAATCCTACGATTCATTTCAGAGTTAATCAATTTTGCTTTCGTTTTACTTTTGCAGATAAAAAAGATCCCGCTGCATCTCAAAGCAATCACACTACTACGGGGAACATGAATGAATTAGCAGCCAGAGTAACGCTTAGTTGTCCAGAAAAAGGTGAACGTGCTAAAAAGCTTGTTTTTCTGCCAAATTGCCTTCAAGAACTGCTAGATATTGGTGCCAAAAAGTTTGATTTCTCTCCCACTAAAATTTTGAACAAAGAAGGCGCTGAAGTTGAAGATATAAACTTGATAAGAGATGGTGATCATCTTATTCTTGCACGGGACTGAACAGTGAAGATGGTGAAGATGGCAGATACAAGAATTGATTCCTAAACCCTGTTTTTTTTCATGCGTATACATTGTGCAGTTGTATCATACCACTGCGCATTGTTTTTTTTGTGCCACATTTTTGTCATATAAAATTTTTTTATTTCTTGGCATCTTCGTTTTGAAAACAAGAGAATCAAAACGACCACATTCTTAGAATAATTCATTAATGAGTTTTGTGGTAAATATGACTATTTTTGGTTCCCTCTTGCTGTTGTTTAACTTCTTGATAATAAGAGCATTTAAATATTCTCATTTTTTATTGAAGAACATGACATTTTCATGATGTGAAAAAAAAAAAAACACACTAACACACACAATTTCTATTACTTTGAGATCTATCTGTCTTGTACACTAAATATTCGATATGTTTTACAGTGCCATGTTTTTTTTCTTTACAAAATGAGAGAGGATTCATATCTTCGGTCCCCATTTCCAGATTGTGAGATTCGGCGCAAATAAGTTGAGATTGAAAAGCAAACGAGCCAATGGTGTTCAAGCTCGTTGGAATCTCTATTTGATTTGTCGAATTAGAGCTAGGGATCTGAGCTTACAGTCTAGTCTGTTTTTGACTAATACAAACTTGACCTATTTGATAAATAAGTTAAATTTAGATTTTTTAAAAAATTTATTTAATTATATAGCTATGTAGGTTAAAGACTTGTATTTTTAAAAAAGTTTATTTAACTCACTAAATTGGTTTATCTATTTAATATTTACATATATAATTAAAAATTTATAATAATTACATAATTTATTAATTATAGATTAATATAATATATTTATTTTATGAAAAGGTGTATTTAACCTTTGTAAAATTTAAGCCGTTTGCAAAACAACACAAATTTTGAAATAGTCCTGATTAATCATTAAACTTTACCTAATATACCAATAGATTCTTTCACCCAATCTCCTAACAGAAAACCTATGTGGCAATATCTGGTATGTGTCCATATGTCATTAATCTTGACCGTTAAATATTTTATTCTTTAAAATCTGTTTTAAGGATTTTTAAAGTCATTCATTAAAAAAAAAATTGAAAAACAAAATTTTATAAATTAAAATTTTCATCGTTCTGGGTCCTGAATCATAAATGGGAAGTGATAAATTGCAACTGAATTTTCCAACCTAAGCCCAGAAACTCAGAATCACTTCCTCAACTTTTTTATGTTCATATATTAAAATGGGAAAAATGCAAAAATACATCCTAAATTTTAAACTAGTTGTAAATAGTTATCTCTAACTTTAAATTTATCTTAATTGACCTATAAATTTTTATTAATATTTTAATAGGTCTTTTGAGATATTAACTCTCTAAAACCGTGTTTAGATAGAGTATTTAAAGGAGGTAATGTATTTTTTATAGATGATTTAAAATGATTTGTGATAAAATAAGTTGTTTAGATATTTAACCAAAGCAATTTAAAAATTTTAAGGAATTCTATCCAGTAATTTTTAGACCAAAATTGAAGAATTAAAATTCCACCAAAATAGGTGGAATTTGTGAAATCCATCTGTTAGAAATCAACCTTCTCTCCCGATCAACCCCATCTCAACCTTCTCTCCCGATCAACCCCATCTCAATAGAGTTCAGACTTCAAGTTCACAAAGGCCATGGAGGGAAGTGGGATGCCATTGTCATAGTCTATGCCTTCAGCCTTCACCGACGACGGATCGATGTTGGCGACGGTGACGGTGGAAGCGGTTTATTGAAGGGGTTTAGTGCTATTGATCACAACCAGAAATCTCCAATCCTTGTTCCAAAGCAACATTTCTCATTGACACGCGCCTCCACAACGCGTAGAACTCCCAAATGGTTCGCTCCAATGGCGTCAGGCTCCTTCCCTGGGTTGCTCGTCAATCTCTTCCTAGAAACAAATCCGTAAGTGTTTCTTTCTTGCGCCCCTTGATTTTTCATCTATTTCAATTTCTTAGACATTTTCTATGTGAACTGTGATACAACAATTTTTGTGATTTTTTTTGGTTTTTTTTTAATTTTTTGGTGGTGAATATCAGATTTATGAAACAATGTTCCGAAAGGGTTATAGGACATTGAATTCAGGACTTTGCAATCCATCATTGGAAGTCATTTTCCAAATGGTATGTGTTAAATTCAACTTTTTTTTTGTTGAAGTTAGTAAGGCAAGTTTAAAGTTTTTTTTTTTTAATTTGTGATTTTGTGATTTGGTTGTGCAGTTATATTCTGAATATATTGACTATTATTGGTCCAATTCTTGTTTTCCTTGGGATGTTGGATTGAGATTTTTTTTTTTCGGGTAAGGTTATACTTTTCTATTATTGTTTTTGCTGACATTTTCTCACTTTATCCAATTGCAGTTGGAGATAGTGTTAATTTGAAGAACTAGTTGCTATTGGGAGCAACAAATACATATTGGGGGGCTTCTAGGTCCATTCATGGCTCGGTTATAAATTATTAAATTATGTGTCACTCAAATGCCTTCCTTTTCATTCTTCCTGGAATCACATGGCAAAACATTTGGAAAGTTGCTTTTATCAGATTTGAGTTCTGATATGATCTGATGTTACTATTCTTATTTTCTGTTGTTTCTATTATATAGGTGTAGATTTTAAGATCAAGCATCTCACAGTAGGTGGGAAGAGATTAAAATTAACAATTTGGGACACTGGTAATCTATAGTCAAATCTTCTGCTTCTAGTTCATGAAATTAGGCCTTTTTTTGTTGAAATTGAACAATTCACTGGCCACTTTAATTTATGAAACGTCCATTAAGTTTAAAGATATTTGCATTTTAAAACCACAACTCTTTGATGAAATGAATCTAGATTTTTCAATTACATATACCACTTTAGATAGAGGGAATCAGATTTATCTTTTTGTGCCTAGCATACCAAGATATTGAGGTTGACAAAGAAGCCAGAGCACAACAGGGCATTCTGCATAAATTTCAATGAGAAAGATTAATAATTACTTGTAGTATTAATGATTTTCTAGTATTGTGTAGCCTTTGATATTTTTATGTGCTTCCTGCATAAAATCTTCATTCTCTATTGTTATTAATGTTGTGGATTGTGAATAAGTGAATACTAGTGCATAAATTCTGATTTTGTAATTATTATGGAGTCATCCAAAGGAAGAGGCAAGACAAAGGGAAAAAGAAAGATGACAAAAAGCAACATTGAGGACAAGAAAGAGGATACGAGAAGTTATTTCGTATGAAATTTAGAGATGGAATGCGTTCTGGCTAATGTACTTAGAGATCAAAGGAATTTGAGCAACAAGAGCGATGGAGCTTTGTGTCATTGGAGAAGAAGAAGGATTACATCTTAGCTTTTATGTCTTAATGCCAAGTTGAAAACATACTGAGAGACTTTGTGTCATTTCAATCTTTATTTCTAGTTATTAGATGTGGAGTTGGAAACATGTTGAAAATTTATTAGTGTGGTTTAAATATTTGTTACTAGTTATATATATGGAATTATAGATTTAAAAAACACCATTAGTTGAGATATTAAATTATAGATTTAGTTTCTATTTTATTTTTTACATTATGTTCAATTTATATCACAATTATATCGATTATGCTAGGCTTAGTTTTGAGGTGTTTTTTCAATATTTGTTACTTTTTTTTTTGCTTAATCCAATTTATATTAGATGGTGTTATATTTAAGTTTATATCATCTCATTTTGTTTACATTGCAATTAAATTGTGTGATTTGTTAATTTATAAAACTTAGCATAGACCCAACATGAAGCAAGTATTTTAAATGGTTGCCAAAGAAATTCATCTTAATGAGAATTTATAAAAATGGTATATTAATATTTTTATTTTATAAAAATGATATATTAATCTTTTCATTTTATGCAAAATTTTCAATTTTTTTAAATTTATTTTATTTTATTTATTTTTATTTTTATCACGAATAAAAAATAATATTATATGATGTTTATTTTGTTTTATAAAATTTTGTATCGAAATCCAAATTTTACAAAAATATCTTAAAAAGAGATTTTTCAAATGAAGACAATTGAATTATTTTATCCAAACAAAGAATTTGAAATTCAAAGGAATTTAATTGTTTTATCCAAAGAAAATATTTTACAAACGGGAATTGAATCGATCGACAATTAAAATTCTTTAAATTTTAAATACCTTAAAATTTCAAAATACCTTATCCAAACACAACCTAAGAGTAAATTAATTTTAACCATTCATTTTCATTAAATCTCCTCCATTCATTAAATTATTTTATAAAATCTTATTTTATCTAATTATATAAATTTTTAAGTGAATCATTCTTATTTTAACATAGTGAAAAAAGTTTATAAAAGACATCATCTAATTTCTTAACAACGACATTAACCCGAACTCTAACATCAATAAAATAAATTTTTATAAAATAAATTTACAAAAGAATGAGATACAATAAAAATGAATTCTTAAAATTAGTTTACCGACAGAGAGTTAACAACCCTTTTACAAAAAGACTTATTAAAATATTAATAAAAATTTAAGAGTCAATTAAAATAAATTTAAAATTTAAAATTACTATTTATAACTCATTAAAATTTAAAGTGGCTTTATACACTTTTTTTTCTATTAAAATAATATTCTTTTTCCAATGAAGTCCAAGTGGTTTTGTCAAGTAACGAATTACGAAAATGGAAGTGGTGTTGTTGTCTTGCCAACTCACCTAAAAATTTTGAATTTCTGGGCGATAAAACTATCATCAGCAACAACAACAATAAAAACTTTTCTCCAAAAGTTAAAAGTTTGTGTGAGTGTGTGTTTTTTTCTTTTACACATTGTTTGTTTTAAGAGAAAATGGAAGGAAAGAAAATGGGAAGAGAGAAAATGAGCCTAAAATGTGATTTTCTCTCGTTTGGTATAGCAAAGAAAACAGAGAAGATAGAAAACTTTGATGTGGGACTCACCCAAAACATTTTCTCGCCTCTGATGCGCAGAAAATGGAGAGATTGTGTGATATTAATGTTAAATTACCCTTATACCCCCACATTCAGATTTGAAATTTCCTTCTCCCCTTTCTCCATTCGTGTGACCGAAGTGAGCTCCTACACTACCCCCTCCCTCTTCTTTCCTCCTATTCAGCCGTGGGACACCATCGACGGTGAGATCCAGCTGCTCTGCAGCGTGTCTCCTCCGTTTCGTGTCTCCTCCACCGCGTGTGTGCTCCGTTGCGTCCCTCCTTCGTCGTCGCTCTGCTCAGCTGCAATCGCCGAGCTCAAATCCAGGCCCTCTGCTCCGTTGCGCCCTTCGCCCCCGTCCAACTCAGAACCTCCGCTCCATTGCGCCCTTATCTCCTCCGCCTCTCTCAGCCGCCGATTTTCACGTTCTGGTAAGCAAATGGACTTCGTTCTTCAGTAATTTTTTTTTGTTCTTCTTTTTGGTTCTTCTTTGCTCAGTACATCATCCTTCTGCTTGTTTACTTTTCCAATTTATTTTTTGAAAATGCCCCTATTTTTGCTTTTTCTTTGAGGGATATTCATCCTTTCTTCAAGAATTAATTGACATTGGCCAACATAGTGGTAAGGTCCTTTTTGGAATGGAAAATGGAAAGGGACATTGATATTGACGTGTTCTAACTATCCAGTTGCATACTCAAATACCTCCTCTATGTGGAAACACAACCAATGTGAAGGGATTCATACTCAAATACCTTGTTTAAGTCAATTATAAAAACTTTCTTTTAGTAGCATATTCTTTCATTTGATTTATGAGCTTTAGATATATGTCAGATTCATCCCCATATCTCATTTGTTTTCTTTTTTTTTTTCTTATGGTCATGTTAAAGTTGAATTATTTTTTTTCTAAAAGAATTTTTGGTCAGCCCTGCTTGTTGATGCCTGCAAATTGCAAACTTCTCTTGATCATTTTAAATTTTCAGTGAAAAGATTATATTTTTACTGAAATTTCCTATTATAATTCTGTGGGGTTGAGAGATTGTGGTAGTTGGTAGGGAGAGGATTAGTGGCATGGGAGCTTCTCGAGCATAAAGAAGTTGTTGGATCTTGAGAAAAGCATATTTTCCTTGTAAATTATCGAGTCAATTTAGCACTTCTTTAAGCAAAGACTGATAGATGATCAAACTTTTGATTCTTGAGGCATGGATAACACAGGCTCCATGAAACTGATTGTCGTAGAAGTTTAAGCTCGTATTCTTTAGAGGAAGGCTAGTAATGGTTTTTATTAATATCTTAACACCAAGGTAGTATAAAATTATTTAGTTATAAAATCGTTTAATCATTTTTTCTCTTCTGTAAATTCTTAAAAGAAAAATTGACATATTATTGTCATGATTATCTCCTGTCAATATCAGAAATCACGTAAGTTTTATGACACAAGTCACAATTGAGTAAAAATTCAAAATGATTAAACACAATACCAATATTGCTTTATATTTTGACCTTTTGCTTAAGATATGTTGTAAAATTATGGTGGAAAATCACATTATTACGTTTTTTTTGTGTATTTGTAGGTCTTATCTTTACTTAGCCTGTAGGTCTTATGTGGAAGCATAACCAATGTGAAGGGATTCATACTCAAATACCTTGTTTAAGTCAATTATAAAAACTTTCTTTTAGTAGGATATTCTCTCATTTGATTTATATGCTTTAGATATATGTCAGATTCATCCCCATCTCTCATAGATGTATATTCGGTGGATTATATATATATATATATATCCTGCTAGCATATTGTCATGTTTTGAGAATTGAGATCCCTCATCTTTGGCCTAAGATGACAGAAGAAAAAAGAAATAGTAAAAAGAACTAAACATTAGGCAAGTTTTGCTGTGCTTTTACTCATTAGTTAATACAAGCTCATACGTAATTTCAACCTTCTTGAACCTTGTAATTAATTTATCCACTACCCCTAAAAGAACCAAACATAACTTGTTCTCTCTTGACCTGTAATTGTTGTCTTCAACTACTAGGGGTCTAATCTTGGCAACTGTTCTGACATTGATAAGAGATTTTCTGTTGGGATGCTTATGCTAATGTATCTTAAACTTGCTAATCTTACTTCCAATTGTTTGTTGATATCGACTATTTGATTTTTGTTTTTGCGTATTCATATCACAATACATAATCAAGGCTTTATATATATATATATATATATATATATATATATATATATATATATATATATATATATATATATATATATATATATATATATATATATATAAACAGAAATGACTTTCAAAAATATTGAAGACGTGAATTTTGAAGATGGCACAAAAGACATAAATGACGTGGAGTTGCAAGTAAAGCGACCGATTAATTTTGCTTTGCCTCTCGAGGTGCAAGTCTTAAGTCATGTAAGAAAAGAGTTGGATAAGAGGCAACACATTTGTGTTATAGTTCTATTATGTTATATTGTGCATGCATTACATTTGTTGCAGTTGTTGTCAAGTTTTAGACCAAATCAAATTAGTGACGGAAATTCTGAAAGAGAAAGTAGGCGTCTTCTATTAATGAGACAACTACTAGAGACAGAAAAATGTCGGGATATCATACGTATAGGCCCTGGAGCATTTATGCATTTATGTGAGAAATTAAGAGCAACCGGTAGAGTAAAAGATTCAATACGCTCTACAGTTGAGAAGCAAGTTGCTAAATTCTTACACATTTTAGGCCATAATGTAAAAAACAGAACTGTCTCTTTCTTCTTCCTTCGTTCAGGGGAGACAATTAGTCGCCACTTTCACAATGTTTTACGTGCTGTCATTTTATTAGAGGAAGAGTTTCTTATGTAACCTTCTGGTAGGGATGTCCCTCCATAAATACTTAGCAATAACAGATTTTATCCTTACTTTAAGGTACTGATTTTTTTTATTTACTTATAATTACCCTCAAGCATATAGTCAACATAGAAGTATATTGCTAACATTTGAAATTATTGACTAAAAAAGGATTGCATTGGAGCTATAGATGGAACACATATTCGTGTGAAGGTATCAAGGGCCGAGGCCCCTCAATTTCGTGGAAGAAAAGACTATCCCACCCAAAATGTTTTTGCTGCATGTAATTTTGATATGAAATTCACATATGTGTTACCTGGGTGGGAAGGAACAACATTTGACTCAAGAATTTTAAAAAATGCTTTAAGTAAGGAAGACCCACTTAGAATTCCAGAAGGTTAGTGACACATCAATGTATTTAATAATTATAATATTTTAAATTAGGATCAAATTATGTGACATGTTGGTACATAATGTATATATAATCTTTGTAGGAAAATTCTATCTAGGGGATAGAGGATTTATGCTAAAATGTGGGGTACTTACACCATACAGAGGTGTTCGTTATCATTTGAAGGAGTATTCATCGTGTGGGCCACAAAATACTAAAGAACTATTCAATCACCGGCATACTTCACTACGAAATGTCATTGAAAGAACTTTTGGAGTTCTAAAGAAAAGATTTCCAATTATAGCTAGTGGCATCGAACCACATTACTCATTTAAAACAATGATAGACATAGTGCTTGCTTGTTGTATATTGCATAACTTTTTAATGAGTATTGACATTGATGAGTCCTTGATTGCTAAAGTAGATCGGGAGTTACTAGAACAAGATATAGATAGATCACAACCAGTTTCGCACCAACCACGTGATGAGGACTATAGGCAAGGAGCAATTTTAAGAGATAACATTGCAGCTGAAATGTGGAATGCTTACCAAGCTTAAGTGTGACAATTAGTTTTAAATGTATACTTTAATGTACCATGTTATATTATTTAGATGATGTGTATATGGTGAAGTGCTATGTATTGTGTGTACTTTAATAATTAGGTTATGGCTTGTAATTTGAATGTTATTATTATATTTGGTTGGTTTAATATTTTACCTGAGTTAAAGTTTTATGTAATTTGGATATACCTTGTAATTGAAAATATAATCATTGTATATAGTTCTTTATGTGTCTTTTGAGGTATCATATAGGTTAAAATATGACTAGGGGAAAGAAAGTTGCAACAGACACTGATCATCCTTCTAAAGACAATATGCGATGGTCTGATGATATGGACCACTCATTGTTGAATGCATTTATGGAACAATTTACGAAGGGCAATAAACAGGATGGCTCATGGATGAGTGAAGCATATGCCAATGTGGTACAGGTCCTAAGGGTAGAAATTCGTCTACACATTACAAAGCAACATTTAAAAAATAGAATGAAGACTTTGAAAGATCATTTTGCAGAGGCATATGATCTATTTAACAGCTTAAGTGGGTTTTCATGGAGTCCTATAACAAAAAAATTTGAAGTTAAGGAAGAAGTTTGGGAGGATTTAATCAAGGTAATGAAGAAAGGGAAAATTTATTGTAATTATTTGTTTAAACATAATCTTTTTTTTTCATTCTTAGGATAAACCATATGCAGCAAAATGGAAAAGAATGCAAATTAAGCATTATGACATACTGAAGGAGATGTTTGGTACTGATAGAGCTACCGATAAAAATGCCACAACTGCAAAAGAGAGGCTCAAATAATGGGAAAGGCAAACTATTAATTTAAATGACTCATTTGAAGCTGTTGGGAGGGCTGATACTGATGTAAATATGAGAAATGACACCCCACACTCAGCTGCCAATTCGGATCAATTCAATCCTACTTATGGTCAATCTAATCAGTTAGGTGGGACTTCATCCTCAAGGGGTATTAAGCGTAAAGCTCACATAGTTGATTTGGTGGAGGCTCAATATGAGACCACCGCATTGGGAATTAATTCATTAGTTGAAGTTATGAAGGAGGGGAACTTTGTTGCGGATAAACTGCATGAAGTAGTTGAAAGGCAAGTTGCAGTGGCTGAAAGATAGGTTGAAATTGCTGAGTAAGGGCTAACCATCATGCAGCAAAGCAGGCCTCACCATTATAGTGAATTAGATGTATGAGATTTATTGGTTGATTTAGGTTTGTTAGATCCATATCGAATGCAGTGTTATCGATTTCTCTGTGAAAATGAACAAAAGAAACGAGAACTTTTTGGAGTGCCTCCTCAAATGCGACTAGAGGCTCTTTTTCAAATTATGAATGAAGCTGGTATCCGGTTTGTGCCATCGTAAGCCTTTCACCACTATCGATTTCTCTGCTTGTTGTATGACCATTTATTTATATTAATTGTTGTTTTGAACTTGTGCAGAACTTTCAATGTTTCTCCATGATTTTGAAGCAAATGTTTTAGTGGATGGTACTCACAAGGGTGGGGCGTGATTGTTGTACAGCCGATGATAGAACATTCATGGTTAATTGTTGATAAAATTATTTTGAAATGTGCCATGTTTTTTGTCAGTAGAACTGTCAGTCTTAAATATTTGGAGCTTTATATTCAGTATTATTTATGTACATGTTGTAATCATGTATGTAATGTGATGATGTTGACATGTTTTTTTGTGGAATACATATGAGAGGGTTTACTGATGATAGAAGTCCTCACTTTGAATAAAAAATTGTTAATTTAATTATTTTTGTTGGAGATTTTCCTATATGGTTCAACAAATTTGTTTAGGTGACAAAATAAATTGCTACTGACGGGTGCCAATCTTATTCAACAACTGGACTGCTTTGTTTGTACATAGCTTATATATATTAAAGTTCATGTTGTGCTTTGCCTGGGGTTTAATAACATGAGTGATGAATGGGTATGTTTGCAGTTATAAGGGTTTTCATAATTGTACTTCCTTCTTTTATATCTCTCTTTCTGTTTTTTATTTTTTTTAGTTGTGGAGGAAAAGTAATGAATGTATGTTTAGTATATTTTATTGGTACTTACTTGCATGATTTTCTACTTAATAAAATGAAAAAAAATAATCTGGGACTATGACTATGAGTTTAATAAATCATTTTTCCACTTGTAGATGAACAATTTAATTTTCAAGGCCATGTACTATTTTGTGGTAGGGGTTATATGCACATATATCACTGATAATGGAGCAGTGTTTCGTTGGACAAAATAGATCACTAATTCACTGCAATTAACTAAAGTTAATGACGTTAGATAAGCTAGATTACATGGATAGAAAAATATCAGACGTGTGAGCTTTTATTTGCGGTTTAAAGTAAATAAGGGAAATGCAGTTATTACATTAGAGAGGTAAAATAAATAGCAAGAAATAAATTCATTCATTACATTACATAAGGGTTATATTAGTCATTTTATATAATTTCATTTTCTTTCTTCTCACTTTTCTTCTCACCCAAACAAGAAAAAGAAAAGTTTTCATTTTCTTTCTCTCCTTTTTCTCTTCATCCAAACAATAAGAGAGAAAATATAATTTTCTCTTTATTTTCTCTCCTCTCTATTTTCTCTATTCCCATTTTCTCTCCTCATCCAAACAAAGCATTAAAGAACACACAGGAGAAATGTTTGATTTTTCAAAGAATAGAGCAGTAAAAACAGAACCAAAATTGTTCGTGTTTAGTTTTTTATATCATTTTCTCTCTCCTTTTTTCTCTCTCTCTCTGTCTCTCAGTTTCTGAGGAGGTTTGTTTTTGGCAACAATCTCATCCTCCTAGCTTACTCTCTATCATTAACCTCATAACTTTGCTTTCCGAAATGGAAACCCACTGACCTTCTTGATTTGGAAAATGCACTTCTGGAGTTCATTTTCTGAGATTGTCTTGATTGGTGCAACGAGGAAAACGTTTCCGAGGTTCGACATATACTACCAGGGTCCATGGTAAGCATATTTCTGCCAAGGGCGTTGATGCTGGATTCCGGCGGGCATACGTGCTGGGTTGACCTATAGGTTGTGAACCCAGATTATAGTCCAGAACAGTTGCCTCTAGCTTGGCGCCTAAGTGAAACAATTAAGTGTCAAGGTATCGAGTTTTGAAAAGAACACACAACGCGTAGTGAATATGGAATCTGAAAGGGCCGAGGTCCGTTTATTGTGGATTACCTCCGAGGTTGACGTGTGAGGTCAGAATCTGTGGTGGATTATTGCTTTCTTTGCCATCCAGCCATCTGAGGTGTGTCTTTTGATGCCCCGGTGCATGGTTTTATAGGGTTTTTGTCTTTTCTTGCACCTTTGCTCTGTAACTTGTAACAATCCGAGCCTTGTTGGGAAACTACTGCTTTAACTTTATTGGGAATTAACGATCCTTTAAGAGGATATCAATTTCGTACTGTTTCCCAACCGCCCGCTACTCCCGTGACCAATCAGAAGGGAGGGAGCATGAAAGCATGGCTTCCAACGCGCAATCAATTCTCCTTCCTTGGGACCAATCAGAGTGCTTCATTCCCTCTATAAATAGGGAATGTTTGCGTTGAGGTTGGCATTCCCTTCGTTGCATTCCTTTTGCTTCGTGATTCTGTTTGAGAATGTTCTTTTTTCAAAGAGTGGTTTCTCTTTCATTTTCTGTATACACAAGGAGGGTTTTGCCCTCTGCAAAGATTATTTTCTTGTTTTTTCCAAAATCTTTGAAGGCATTTGCTTTATTTCTGCCAGTTCCTCAAGTGGGGACCTTTTTTTCTTGGTGTAATAGAAGAAAGGAGCCTTTCTCTCTCGGCGTACATGAGAGTATTTGATCTATCTTCTCTAGCTGGGAATATCTGCAGTTCCTGCCGTGTTGCATGGAGACACTCAGGGAAACTTGCCCTTGCCCCTCCTCCTTCCTGAGTACTTTGGAGGCACTTAGTCCGGTCTTTTGGAGCAGCTCAACGTGATTGTGAAGTCGGTTGAAGTTACGGTGGAACAAACTTTTGATGAAAGGCTGCATGTAACATTCCCAAGAACATGTCAAACCTGTATAAGGTTACAGAGGCAACTTAATACTTGTTTGACATGCCTGTGAAGTTTTATGACAAACTGAGTTATTTTAGGCACTTTGTCGCAACACAGAATATGGAAAGTGGCCTAAAAAGACTCAAAAAATAGTTTTTAAAGGTGAAGTTGAGGGAAACAAATATGGTCAATTTGTTTCTCAATTAATAATGAGTTAAAAATGAGGTAGTTAAATTTGAAGGTAAACTGAGTTAATTTGGTATTTTTAAGCACACTGGTTATGTGTTTTAATACTGGATGAACTTAGTGCAAATATGAAAAATAAAAGAAATTGCAAAATAAGTATTAAGATGAATCATAGGATTTATTTTAATACTTATGAAGGTTAGAAAGCTTGAAATAATGAGATCAAAGTATTCCTAGCAGATATAAATTTTATGAAATGACCAAAATACCCCTAAGTATGTTTTAAAAGTGAATTTTACTCACTTTATCTCTTCATTTTCGGATAGGAAGCAGAAGACAGAAGACGAAAGAAGAGAAGAAGAGAAAAGGAGAAGAGAAGGAAGAAGAGGAGAGGAAGAATAAGGAAAGATCAAAGGCCAAGAGATCAACCAAGGTAGGGGTGTTTGTTTCTATCTTTTCCCCTCTATCTTCATCTTGTTTCTTTGTTTAGCTTGATGAGGAAAATGGGTTTGGGTGGAAATAGGGAGTTTATATGTTAGTTTCTTGCTCCTAAGAGAGAAGTGAGATTAGTTAAAGCTTATTTGATGTATAGAGTTCAGTTTGTGGTTCTTGGAACCCATAGATGAAGCTTGAATGGTAATAGGAGAAAAAGGGGTTTTATACCCATATTGAGATTTGTAATTTATTGCATGATTTGGATGCATATTTGAGTTAATTTGATGTTAAAGATGATATTTATTAGTTTGGTTTGAGTTTGGGTGGCTTAAAGATTTTTTTTTCTGCAAATTTCTACGTGGTAATCGATTACATAGCAGTTGTAATCGATTACCAAGCTTCTGGAGTTACAAATCATGTTTCTGGGAAGCATGTAATCCATTACATCCTGCTTGTAATCGATTATATCTAATCGATTACATCCTGTCTGTAATCGATTACAAAGGTTCTGTCAAGCTGGTAATCAATTACCAGAGCTATGTAATCAATTACCAGGATCCTAAGATGAGGATTTTGAGCTGAAAATGATAGAAACATGGTTCTTTATCCCTTGTAACTCAAACATAAACCTTAAACCTTAGATTTAAAGTTTATGTTTCACTTAAATGTGATAGGATTATGCATCCAAACTAAATTGAGAAATGACTTTAAGATGGAATGGAATCAAATGAGATTAATAATCGAGGCAAGATGTTTTCAAGAGAAAGTAAGAGGATTATAGGCCTCCATTAGACATGGATTGCCCTAGTTAAGAGTTTATTCTCATGAGCAACTTATGGTTGTAGTAGTTACCATTCGAGAAATGGTTGAGAGGAAGAGAATTAGATACAAGAAATCATATTAGTTGTTAAGAATTGAGTGCAAAAGGGGCTAATTGGCAAGAGTTTGGTGCCATAGAGCCTAGTAAACAAGAGTTAAGGGTCATAGTGCCTAGTTAGCAATCGTTGAGTAGTATAGCGCATGAATGCTGTCATATAGATGAGGTAGAGTTAGCATGCAAGAACAGGAAGCATACCAAGTTTGATTGGCAAAAGTAGACTATTGTAGTGCATGAAAGCTCTCATAAAGTTAAGGTAGAGCTAGTAATGCAAGGAAAGAAAATATGCTAATTAACTTTGACAAGAAAGGAAGTATAGTACATGAAAACTCTCAAAGAGTTGAGGTAAAGTTAGTAGTGCAAGGACAAAGATCAGGTGGTGGTTGTGCAAGAGTTAGGCATAACACCACATTATGCATAGACATTCATACATTTATACATTTGTATTTCTAAGAAAAGTTAAGACATTGAAAATTGAGAAAAAGGCTAGTTCAGTTTAGAAAGTGGGTTAAGGAGGCAATATATTCCCTCCCCACTATAGAGAAAAATAACAGATTCGTGACATTCATGACATTGTATTCACAGAAAGAGAAATGGTAGGTTACAGGAGGTTACATATTCCCTCCCTACCATAAAGAGGAATAGTAAGTTCATGACATTATTCATGACATTGTAAATCTCTGAGATGGAGATTCATGACATTATTTATGACATTGCACTTACACCATCACATATCCTTGTTTAAGCATAATCATACCAAATATTATGCATCATCATATCATTGCATTACTTGACGTGTGATTGTTATTATGTTTGGTGATTCCTTGTGTTTGTATGTTGCGGTCAATGGTATTAGGCAATTGTATAGGAGGGTTTTTTAATATCATTAATAGTTCATGTTTGGTTGCTCAATGTTATTATACCATTGTATAGGCGGTGGTTCAATATCATTGATTATTACTTTTCGATGATAGTTGTATGAGTAGCTGTCCTATCTTTAAAAAGTGATTTAGTTCAGAGTTATGGCTAGACTAGGAACATTATATAAAGAGAGAATGTGTATGTTCCTAAGAGTAATGTATAGAAATTAAAGGTTTATACATATTTATTTATAATGTTATAATTGAGTAATGAATAACAATTTTATTTCAGATATTTGTGGGTTGTATGTTGCTATACGACTGCTGGTATTAGTACACTTTTACTGAGAATTATGAATTTTCACCCCGTGTGTTCCATGTAAATCCAGGTTGAAGATTCAAAGACAAAAAGAAGATGAAGCATGAAGACTAGTATAGTTATTTCATGATTAGTAGATAGATTTTATATTTTCATGTATATGAGATTAAGTTTGTAAAAAAAAAAAGATGTATGTATTAGTGAAAAGTTATATATATAAGTGGATATTGTTTCCACAAGGCTCTCCATGATGATTTATTTATATAAATGTTATGGATTAGTTTATTTATAAGTTAAAAAGTAACACCACTAATACTGCTTATCCAGATATATGTCAGATATACTAGGATTTCAGTATCAGGACATTACACTGCATCCTGTTCAATAGGGAAGAGATCGGTGCCGGTTTTAGAGGAATCGTGGAGGTGGAAATGATCCAGGATGTCAGTACAGTGATGTTGGTTTCCTTCTCCGGGTTCTCCAATGGACCCTATTTCTGAACACTTTTGATGTATTTTTCTTTCTCTTTTTTGTTGAAGCTGATCGATGATGTATGGAATGAGAACAAGCAATAAAAATTCTTCTCTTTTGAATTTTATCTATCTTCTCTTTTCTCTTTCCCTCTTCCGCTATTCGTACCATTATTTTTCTACCGAGGTGAGTCCAATGCTTCTCCTGTAATAATGCTAAGTTACCCCCAACTTGGTACTTGGTTGGTACAGCGAAGTGACAAGCTTAAATTCCTGCCCCCGGGGTCTGTGTACCATGTGGGGTTAAGAATTTTAACTTAGTCATTGACCGCTATTTGATCTTTTTGGGATAGTCGTGGTCCAGATTGACCTTCCTCTACCATATTATAGATGGACACATCGAGTATAGCCAGGGTCCGTAGAAAAGATTTGTGGTCCATGAAAAATTTTTGGACTCTATTTACTGAGGTTGCATGTCACTTGGTTTGCTGCATAACCGTCCCTTCAACTGTCACGACAGCTGTGAGGGCTATGTGGCACGCCTCGGTTAGTTAGTCGGGCTTAGTGCTTTGCATGCCATTATGGGTGTCTTTCGAAATCTAGCCTATTAGGACGGATGTAACATCTCAAAAAAACATGTTAGGCTTGTAATTGATTACAAAGGTAATATATTACTTGTTTGACATGTTCATTAAGTTTTGTGACAAAGTGGATTAGTTTAGATACTTTGTTGCAACCCTGAGTGTGAAAAGTAACTTAAAATGACTTAAATAGTAACATAAATTGTATAGTTAAGGGAAACAAATATGGATAATTTGTTTCTAGGTCATAAATGAGTTAAGTAAGGTGTAATTAAAGTTTCAAAGTAATCAGAGTTAATTTGGCATATTTAAGCATATTGGTTGTGCGTTTTAATGTCGGATTGACACCTAACAGATATAAAAAAGTAAGATAAAGGTTAAATAAGATTTTTAATGAATTTTAGGATTTATTTCAAACTTGTTGGAAGTTGAAAAACTGAATACAGAGGAATCTAAGTGTTCATAGCAAATTGAGAGTTTTAGTCCCTATCTATAAGAAGTCATTTTTGACTTCTCCTCTCCCATTTTCCTACGGCTGAAGAGGCTGAAAACAAAGAAGAAAGAAGAGAGAAAGAAAGGGAAGAAGGAAAAGGAAACCAAGGAAGAGGAAGATAAGGAAATAAAGGGGGAAGGTCCAAGAGCAAGGTTAATGCTTCAAGATCTTTATCAAAGCAAAAGGTAGGGAATTTCTATTCATCTTTTTCTTTGGTTCATCTTGTATAGACATGGATTTGATGAATGGAAATAGAGGTTTGGATAGTCAAATCCATGTTTTTGACTTGGTTCTTGTTTTCAAGGACTAGGTTAGTATGTTTTCAGCTTAGTTAGTGTAAGATGGCCATTTATGGCTTAAGATCAACCATTAGAGTTCATAGAAAAGGAATTTGGTGATGGTTGAAGTTATGGTGGTTTTTGGACCTAAATTTATGCCTAAGTGAATCAATAGGTTATATGAGAGTTACAACAAGTTTAGGGGCCTAGATTGAAGTTAGAAATCACAAAGAAATCGATCTTGGATGATCGAAAGTGAGAATAGAGCTAATAGAATAGTACCACGGTTCTACAAAATTCTGCAGAGCCTAGTTTCTGCTATGAGCGCCGTGGCGTGAAGAGGCCACGTTGAGGTGTGAGGCTAGTTCTACTACGAGTATTGCAGTGTGAAGAGGCCGCGCTGAGGCATGATGTGCACTATTCAGAAACTCGAGAACAGGGCGCCGTGACATGCCAACGTCGTGAGGACCTGAAACTCTAAAAAATGTGATTTTTGATGAGTTGAGATCCCTAGTGGTTAGGATCCTTTGTTTATGCCTAGTAGAGGGTGTTGAAGCACTAGAGAGGGTATTTCTTAGAGAGAAAGACCAAGTGACATACAAAGGAAAGTAAAGTGACTTTGTGCATCCATAGCCAATGGATTGCCATAGTTAGGTATCCAGTTCGCTGAGCAACATAGAGTTGCCTTAGGTATCATTTGTCGAGTAATGAGCATGTGGGATACTAGATACAAGAGAATTAAGTTTTTTTGGCAAGAGTTGAATGTCAAAGACCCTGACTAGCAAGGGTGAATGCCATAGTGCATAAAAACTCTCAAAGAGGAGAGGTAGAGTTAGTAATGCAAGGTTAGAAGATGTACTAAGTCTAGTTGGCATTGGTTAAGAGTCATAGTATAAGAAATGCTCTCAAAGAGGAAAGGTAGAGTTTGTAGTGCAAGATGGACTTAGTATAGAGTTATGTGGTGGTTATGTTAGAGTTAGACATAATGCTGCATTTTCACATATGTGCATCACCTTTCATATATACTTGTTATTCCTAGAGTTCAGATAGTGGAGGCATCCTCTCAGTTTCGGTGGCAATATCCACCTAGTTTATAGTAGACTACCTGGTAGCTACTTGGTAGCTTAAAGAGGATATTTGTTGTGATAGCATACTTCGTTCCTACTTGGTAGGCTATAAGGGGTTACTTACGACAGAATACCTCCCTACCCAGGGGAATACTAAAGTATCACGACACTGCATCTACACTTGTATACGCTTTTATTTGAGCATAATCATACATTATCTCATTACTGCATTATTTATTTCTTGTTTGGATTGGAATCTGTATTTTTGTTATGTTTGTGTTGTATTTTTACCTTCGGTGACAACTGTATGAGTGGTTGTCTTGTTAAATGGTATCATACGATTATATGAGCAGTTGTTTGCTATCATTGTTTGTTTCAGTTGAAGTTAAGATATAGATTACATTTGGAATATTGCATAGAGTGGAGGCATATATTCTTATGTAATAGTTTAGTTTATTCATTGCGAATGTTTAAACTACTAGTATTGGTTACTTATACTGAAAAATGTGATTTCTCATCTCATTTGTTGCCATGTAAATCTAGGTGGAAGCTCTTCAAAAGGAAAGAAGAAAAAGTATGAAGACTAATAGTTTAGTTTTTATGCTTTGTAGTGAAAGCTTATATTTATTTACACTGCTTTAGTTTGTATAGAAAAGTTTATGTATACAATGAGCCCTTTTGAGGCAAATATGTATGTATAACTTTTAGTTTTCCACAAGGCTCTCCATTATTATTTGCTTAAATGATATAAATTAGTATGATGTTTAAGTTAGAAGTAGTATAGCTAATACTGCTTATCCAGGTATATGCTTGATATACTAGGTTACCGATATTAGGGTGTTACATTATGGTATTAGAGCAGTTCATCCTATTAAGCCGGGGTATGGACTGACTAGGCTCAGACACGTTTAGTGTTTTTCGCTAAGTGATATGCATTTCTTATCTCATATGTTAAATGTGATGATAGAATTGCATGAGTTGCCTTAGGTTGGTTTGTTATTAGCTACTATTGCATAGTTACACAATATTGAGACTGCAACTCAATATTTATTGTTTCTATGTGTATAGGAAACTCTATGGTACCAAAGAAGGGAACTAGAGAAATAGGAAACTCAGTTCCAGAATGTCCCAATATGGCCGAAGCTGTTATGGCTATAGAAAACACCATGAGAGATCAAGCAACGATGATAGTGAATATCATGAGGGAATAAGCAGCAACAACTACAAGGATGTTTGAGCAAATGAGGAACAATCAGCTAAATCAACCTCAACTAGTACAAGATGTACAAGTTGGGAAAAATCAAAACTTCCAGGACTTGGCACCATTCAGATAGATGAACCCTCCACCTTTTGATGGTGAGTATGACCCAGTGAAGGCAGAAGGGTGGTTGAGTGAGATAGAGAAGATCTTTGAGGTGACAGTCTATGCTGATGAGCAGAAAGTCTCTTTTGCCTCCTTTATGTTAAAGGGAAAGGCTGAGTTTTGGTGGAAGAGTACCACAAGAGTAATAGCAACAACTAGGGCTCGGATGACTTGGGAAGTGTTTAGGATAGCTTTCTTGGAGAAGTATTTTTCACAAGTCTTGCGTGACGCGAAAGAGGTGGAATTTATAAGGCTAGAGTAGGGAAACCTATCAATGGGCCAGTATGTGGCCAAGTTTGAGAAGCTATCAAAGTTTTCTTATCATTTCAGATATGACCCGAATGAAAACTAGAGATGTGTTAAGTTCGAATCTGGTCTGAGAGCTGATATTAGGAATGCTATAGAGCACTTAGAGATCAAAGATTTTTCTTCTTTGTTTAACAAGTGCAGGATAATAGAGAAACGTGAAAGGAGACCTACAGTGGATTAAGAATCCCAAGGTTCCTAGAAAAGGAAGCATAGTGAGCAGAAGTTCACAAGGAGTGAAAAAGACAATCCAGAATAGATGGAGTCAAAGATGGCTCAGTGCCCCAAGTATGGAAGGCAACATGGTGATAACCCTTGCTTGGCAGGGCAATCAATATGCTACAAGTGTGGGCAACTAGGGCATTTTTCCAAAGAGTGTCCCTAAAGGAAAAAAAGTACAATCAGATACTAGACCCTTAGCTTAGGGAAGGGTTTACATCTTGCAAGGCAAGGAGACAACGTGTAACACCCTTGTGGGGATGTCACATATATAAATAAAATAAAAGAAAGATAAATAAAATCTACCCAAGTTGTAAAACATTTGTAACATAACATTGCGGGTTGTAAAATTCTTCTTGTTAAACAGAATAGTATTAAATAAAATAACGAGGAAACACAAAATAAACAAACACACCTCACACATAATATACATATAGTTCTAGTTTAGTCATAAGTTATACAAATAATTTACAACTATCCATATTTAAACTTGAACAGTAAACAAAGCAGTAAAAGGTCAATATATATAAACGCAGACGCGCCCAAGTACACATCATGAATATCTAGCCCTCTGAAGGATCACTCTCAGATGAAACTTCAGGTGATAAATATCCAGGATGCCTCGACCCTCTACGGACACGAGTCCGTGCAGTCGATACGCTACTGATCTTACTAGGCGCATCAAACATACCACCCCAATGATGCCTAAGAGACAGCGGCAACTCCACATGTAGATACAACAAGGTAGAAAAGATCGACACTCCATCAAACTCCGTACGTATGGTCACCGTCAGACGCCCTACGTACGTCACCGAGTCACGATCCTCTCGCAGACGCCAGGCTTCAGAGCCTCCATGGAACTCCAGTTGCACAAACCCAAAGAAACCTGGTAGCGTCATATCCACACAATCAATCCAATGGGTAAGGATGATCGGATGGTTCTTGATCGTAGAACTGATCTTCGGCTTGCTGCTCTTCCTCCTCTTCGGGATACTCACACTCAAGAGGCTGTTCCTCTTCCTCAAACTCTTTATCACATAATTTAAAATATACAGATAACACATACAAGAAAGAGGTAAGACAATCTGTATCACCACAAACGTGGTAAAATAAGAAAACGACAATACAACAGGCATAACAGTTCATACAATATAGCATACTATAATAACATAAATCATAATATTAAATAATACAGAAACTCAATACAACAACATACAATGTTACATATGAATAAAATGGTACAGATAAATAAAATAAAATAGATAGATAAAATAATACAGATAGATAAAATAGAGCAAATAAATAACTTTAAAATGTATAAAACAAAAATATATGAAATGTGACTCAACCCTACTCCATGGAGCTAAAAATACAGACATCAGAGTGAACGACCCGCAAAATCTATTAGTACCGTCGACCGCCCATAACTATTGCACTGTCACACGTTGCGTCTATAGCCCACTGAAATAGCATAGTGGTGTAGTTCACTGTCATACGTTGTGTCACTACAGGCTTGCACTAATAGACTTCACAAGATCTTGATTAAGTATAGTGCGTGTCGAGTCCATTAGTGTGTTACCAATTACCACGGCCCAGAGGAGCGACCAATTGTCCATAAATGGAATAATCTGCACACTACTGTCTCCAAGTTCATTCAAGTTGAACCACACTATGCTTATCACACCGACAACACGATGTTATTCATCTCGTCAATCAATCCACCAATTATCAACCAAATTGGCACAACACAATGCGTGATAAAAATTACGAATATGCCCTCACTGGCAAAAATTACGAATATGCCCTCACTGGCAAATCGCATATATATATATAGTACGTTCCACCTGACAGTACTGTTTCAAAATTTGTCCAGGTCCACCACTTTGGCCCGACAGTAAAAACTTGCGGTTTTCGTCAATCGCGTAGAAATTTTATCGCGTTTTCAAAATCTCGTCGCTTTTACAAACGTTTTTAAATCGCGTAAATATATTTTACTGTTTTTAAAATCGCGTACTATTTTTCAAACGTTTTCTCAATCGCGTAAAATTTTTAAATCATTTTCTTGTCCAAATTCCTTAAAAATTACTGTTTAAATAAACAGAAATAATATTTAATACTTTTGAACTACGTAGAATATTTTTCATACCGTATAAAGTATATTTACTATCTTTTCTATCTTATTTGTCTGTTTTTAGCAAAAATTGACAGTATTTTGCTTAGAAAATGTATAACGATGATTTTCTAAGTTTTCCGTAAAAATTCCTTTTATTTATATTATATCCATTTAATCACACTTCTGAAAACTACTAACGTGCTTCAAAATATAATATGAGCTCTACGTTAGAAATTTTACAAAAGCTACTGTATTTACTTTTAACCACTAAAATCATTGGTTTTAACTTTTTAAACTTGTTCTAATCACTTTTATTCCTTAAAACTCATTGTAATAAAATTCCTTTTAGCATCATTACCTAACCTTTGTTGAAAAACAATTTTAGAAATCAAAATATTCAACTTAGGTATGTTGGCCGAATTTGTCAAAACTTTAATATTTGATCTTTGGATCATTTTTCTTCTTCTAAATCATGTTACATCTTGTTCTTTTACCTAAGTCAATTAAATCACTCTTTTAGAAAATTGTTGAGAACATTTTGGTTCTCCTTTTTGGTTGAGGCCGTGAGCCTTAGTGGTGTGTTCTTTGGAACACTCATACAAACCTTGACATGTTGTTCACATCCTACTATTTACACATGCATTTCTAACACATACAATATTTTTAAAGCTTGTAGACATGCATATTAATACAAACCACAAATAGGAAAGCTATTAACAAGCACACAAATGAATCCTTATGGATTCTACAATCACAAACAATTTCCATCTTCTTACCACCACCCAAGGATGATAAGATTAAGTCTTCCTCTTACCTTAAATGAAGACAAATACTCTTTAACTCTTTTCTAGGGTTTTGGTTTTCACCCTCCAAGACACCTATCAAGCTTAAACAAAATTCTACAAGTTATAACCATGAAAGAAAGCTTAAACCATGGATCAATCATGGGTTAGAAATTTGAAAAAGAATTAAGAAATGAAAATCAAAGAGTTTCACCTTCAAGGTAAAATCTTCCAAGTAGGTTTTCAAGCCCAAGATGAAAGATTTTGCAAGAACTCTCAACTAGAGATGTTCTTAGAATTGTGTTTAGGTTTAGAAAAGTTGGTTAGAAGAAATTTTGGGTGGTTGGATGGTGTATAAGGGTGCTTGGCCGAATGCTTCACAAAGGAAACAACAATGGAGTTTTGTGTTTTTGGAAGAGAGAGAAGAGAGAAAATGCTATAGAATTAAGTGATTAATGGCCTTCCAAGAGCCATATGGCCGTAGACATCAAGGACCAAGAGGTGTCCATTAGGTTGGCTCCATCCTAGCCATAGAATTGATCAATGGTGAGGATTAAGACTTGATTACCAAGCTTTGCTCTCATTGGTTAATCCTAGCCTTGTCACTAACCTTGTCATCAAGCTTAGTCACTAACTAAGCCTAGTCATTAAGCTTAGTCACATGCTCTTGAATGTTCTACCACTAATGATGCTTAATTAAACTACTAATCCTATTAAGTTTTTACTAAACGTGGGTCCCGCAATTCATTTTTGGATCCATTATCGCTTATTTGTACTGACTAATAAAATAATATTATAATAATATAAAATTATTTTATTTCACAGTAAAATCCTAAAAATTAAAAGATTACTAACCGTATCATTCGAAATTAGGTTTAGTAAGATCCCACACTCCGAATAATTAAAATAAGATTTCCCCGGCCCGAAAAATATTATTTTCCTGTCCCGGAGCAAATCACACAAAAAGTTCAAATAAAATAACAGACAGTAATATAAAGCAGTAATTCATACAGAAAAACATCAAACAGTACAAAAAGGACATAACGATCATTTATCCTAAAGTTTAAAAACAGAAAACAGTACATTCGGGACTCAACGGTAATACCCCAAAAGTTTAGGGTGTTACACAACGCAACCTACGGGTTCATAGAAAGGTAAGTGCATGATTTTATTTCTTTAAGGTTTGATTTTACTTGCTTTATATGTGAGTTGTATGTGACTTCTTACATGAGGTGAACCAAATTTTGGGGACAAAAATTTAAAAAGGAGGAAAGAAATGTAACATCCCAGAAAAATATGTTAGGCTTGTAATTAGTTACAAAGGTAATATATTACTTGTTTGGCATGTCTGTTAAGTTTTGTGGCAAACTAGCTTAGTTTAGGCACTTTGTTGTAACCCCGAGTGTGAAAAGTAGCCTAAAATGACCCAAATAGTAGCATAAATTGCTTAGTTAAGGGAAACAGATATTGATAATTTGTTTCTAGGTCACAAATGAGTTAAGTAAGGTGTAGTTAAAATTTCAAGATAATCAGAGTTAGTTTGACATTTTTAAGCACATTGGTTGTATGTTTTAATGTCAAATTGACCCCCAGCAGATATGAAAAAGTAAGATAAAGGTGAAACAAGATTTATAATGAATCTTAAGATTTATTTCAAACTTGTTGAAAGTTGAAAAATTGGATTCGGAGGAATCTAAGCGTTCATAGCAGATTGAGAGTTTTAGTCCCTATCTATAAAAAGTCATTTTTGACTTCTCCTCTACCATTTTCCCACGACTGAAGAGGCTGAAAGAAGAGAAGAAAGAAGAGAGAAAGAAAGGGAAGAAGGAAGAGGAAACCAAGGAAGAGGAAGAGAGGGAAATCAAGGGAGAAGGTCCGAGAGCAAGGTTAAGACTTCAAGATCTTCATTAAAGCAAGAGGTAGGGGATTTCTATTCATCTTTTCTTTTGGTTCATCTTGCATGAACATGGGTTTTATGAATGGAAATAGGAATTTAAATAGTCAAATCCATGTTTTTGACTTAGCTCTTGTTTTCAAGGACTAGGTTAGTATGTTTTCAGTTTAGTTAGTGTAAGATGGCCATTTATGGCTCAAGATCAACCATTAGAGTTCATAGAAAAGGAATTTGGTGATGGTTGGAGTTATGGTGGTTTTTGGACCTAAATCTATGCCTAAGTGAATCAATAGGTTGTATGAGAGTTACAACAAGTTTAGGAGCCTAGATTGAAGTTAGAAATCACAAGGAAACTGATCTTGGATGATTGGAAGTGAGAATAGAACTAATGCAACAGTACCACGATTCTGTAGAATTTTGCAGAACCTAGTTTTTGCTATGAGCACTACGGTATAAAGAGGCCATGCCGAGGCGTAAGGCTATTTCTTCAATGAGTGCCGCGGCGTGAAAAGGCCACGCCGAGGCATGAGGTGCACCACTCAGAAACTCGAGAGCAGGGCGCCGTGACATGCCAACGTCATGCCGTGGCGTGAGGACCTGAAACTCTCAAAAATGTGATTTTTGATGAGTTGAGATCCCTAGTGGTCAGGATCCTTTGTTTATACCTAGTAGAGGGTGTTAAGGCACTAGAGAGGGTATTTCTTAGAGAAAAATACTAAGTGGCATATGAAGGAAAGTAAAGTGACTTTGTGCATCCATAGCCAATGGATTATGGTTAGATATCCAGTTTCTTTAGCATCATGGAGTTGCATTAGATATCACTGGTCGAGTAATGAGCATGTGGGATACTAGATACAAGCGAATTAAGTTTGTTTTACAAGAGTTGAGTGCCATAGACCCTAGCTGGCAAGGATGAATGCCATAGTGCATTAAAACTCTCAAAGAGGAGAGGTAGAGTTAGTAATGTAACCCTATGTTTAGATATTTTTTCATTAATGGAATGGAACGGAATAGGAGAGGATGGATCGGAAAGGAAAGGAAAGGAATGGAACAAAGTTCCCCCTCTCTTTGTTTAGAAAATTCATTAATGGGACGGAACGGAACATGTGTTCCCCCCATTCCACCTTAATTTTGGGGGGAACAAAAATTGGGCATTTGAGGGGAAGAAGGGGGGAATGATTCCCCATGTGTTCCATTCCGTTCCTATATATTTTAAAACTCACAAACACAGAAAATTATTTCCGTTCCCTCCATTTCCTTTCCTTTCCCTCCATTACCTGTCATCCAAACATAGTGTAAGGTTAGAAGATGTACTAAATCCAATTGACATTGGTTAAGTGTCGTAGTGCATGAAATGCTCTCAAAGAAGAAAGGTAAAGTTAGTAGTGCAAGATGGACTTAGTATAGAGTTATGTGGTGGTTATGTTAGAGTTAGACAAAACACTGCATTTTCACACACGTGCATCATCTTTTACATATACTTGCTATTCTTAGAGTTTAGATAGTGGAGGCATCCACTTAGTTTTGGTGGCGATTGATAATCACATATTTTATTCATTAAGAAACCCTTATATTTAGTCATTTACACTCTCCATATTCTTAATTGATTGAGTTTGGTATGATTTTGTGAGTTTGAGCTCAAATTGGTCCTAATTGAATATTTTTCAGCATTATTGAGATTTGACACTGTTTCTGTATTTTGGCCATAACTTGAGTTCCTAATATCGGATGAACATGAATTTTACCTTGTAGGAAAGCTAAGAGGAAGCTCTACAACTTTGATGAAGAGCTCAAAGTCTGATTCAGATGTCTAAGGGACCTAAGTTTACATGGAAGTCAGAATACGGGTTCTGTCAGTAGAATCCGAACAGTGTGCACTCATAAAATCATATCTCAAGATGTAATAATGGAGATGGGCTGAAATTTAGATAATGGATAGTAAAGATCCAAATAAACAACTTTCATGAATAACACATTTTGATAAAAAGAAGTCTAGTAGGTCATTTTGAGCTTGCAAGTCGGAACAGAGGTGCTGAAGTTGGGTTTGAGCAACCTACGGTATTTGGGACATATATTGGGCTTAAGGAAGCCAAATTGGACGAACCAGCTATCCATTTTATAGCCAAGACAAGGATCTACAACTTTCATGAAGAACACTTTTCGTGGTTCTGAAGTATAGTGGGTCGTTTTTGGCTTCCAAGTCAGACACGAAATTTTCGTCCTCAACCACCCACTCATCCATCCACTAATCCACTCATCCACTCATCCACTAACTCACCCACTCATCCACTCATACACTAATCCAACCACTTAACCACTCCACCCACTCATCCACTAATCCATCCACTAATCCATCCACTCACCCATTCATGTCCATAATTTCCCACTCACCAAAAGTCCTTTGGCATTTTTCACTAATTCAACCACTCAACCATTCCACTCACTCATCCACTAAACCAATCCACTAAACCAACCCACTAATCCATCCACTCAAACACTCCACTCACTCATCCACTCATCCACCCACTTCCCTTTGTCATTTTGTTACCTTAGACTTCTATAAAAGGCACCATTTATCATGAACAACATGTAATTCTCCTTCATTTCTCTCTAAGTTTCTTCTTGCTTCTTCATAGTTTCTCATAGTTTTGTATATTTTGATGCTCCCCTTCATGGTAATGGAGGGCTAAGCTACTTTGGGTCAATTTAGAACTCTTGAAGAGATTGTGGTTTGGATTCTTGAGACCTTGGTTATGCATTGTATTTGATTTGTAATTGAATTCCTCTTTTCTTCTTCTTTCTTCTTCTTCTTTCTTCTTCTTCTTGATCTTGAATGCATGAATGGTGATTCTATTTATGTTGATCTGATTTGATCTTGGTTTAAGATTGAGATTTGTGATGAAACTTAGAACTAATTGATCTAAACTAATCACATAAATGAAGATTGAGATTTGTGATGAAACTTAGAACTGATTGATCTAAATTAATCACGAAATTGAAGAGGTTAGGTTACTGATTTGTGCCTAAGTTAATTGAATTCGGTACTTGAAATTAACATAGATTTTCATGAATGGTACGATTGCGGATTTGTGTTTATCACTTGTTAATTGAATTCTAGACGATCGTCTAGTATGAATTTTGGATTTGATGCAGAGATCTCGGTTAGATCCAAATTAACAATTCAATTGCGCTTCAAGTGTTTTATGAAGGGTCTATGATTGAATCCACCCAATCTTGGATAGGTTTCTAAATTGACTACTCTTTAATTGTCATTTCTTCCGTTAATTTTGTTAAGTACGATATTAAACTGTCAAACCCCCCTTTGCTAACTTTCACTTGATTTGATTAAATTGCATCTACGATCCTTGAGGAGACGATCCGGTGTTGTCACTGTGCTACAAGCTTAGGTAATAACTTCGGTTATAATTTTGACTGAGTTCGGCGCTCGTCAGCGATATCCATCCAATTTATGGTAGACTACTTGGTAGGTTAAGGAGGATACTTGTTATGATAACATACTTCGTTCCTACTTGGTAGGCTATAAGTGGTTACACGTTATTACAACAGACTACCTTCCTACCTAGGGGAATAGTTAAGTATCACGACACTGCACCTACACTTGCATACACTTTTAGTTGAGCATAATCATACATCATCTCACTACTGCATTATTTATTTCTTGTAGGGATTGGAATTTATATTTTTGTTATGTTTATGTTGCATTTTTGCCTTCGGTGATAGTTGTATGGGTGGTTGTCAATTTAAATGGTATCATACGATTGTATAGACGGTTGTTTGATATCATTCTTTTTTTAAGTTCAAGTTAAGATATAGATTACATTTGGAATATTGCATAGAGTGGAGGCATATATTCTTATGTAATAGTTTGGTTTATTCATTGCGAATGTTTAAACTGTTGGTATTAGTTACTTATACTGAGAAATATAATTTCTCACCCCGTTTGTTTCCATGTAAATCCAGGTGGAAGCTCTTCAAAAGGAAAGAAGAAAAAGTATGAAGACTAATATTTTAGTTTTTATGCTTTGTAGTGAAAGCTTGTATTTATTTACACTGTTTTAGTTTGTGCAGAAAAGTTTATGTATACAATGAGTCCTTTTGAGGCAAATATGTATGTATTACTTTTAGTTTTTCGCAAAGCTCTTCATTATTATTTGCTTAAATGATATGGATTAATATGATGTTTAAGTTAGAAATAGCATATATAATACTGCTTATCCAGGTATATGCTTGATATACTAGGTTACCGGTATTAGGGTGTTACAATAGAAATGCCCCCTAACCGTCTGGCCTCTATAAATAGGGACTAAAGCTCTTTTTTTTTCATTTTTACTTTTTCTGTCTAAAGTCTGGTGGCCTGAGACAATTTCCAGCTATTTTTCGTGGCAGAGGAGAGTAGTTCCCAGCAAGTTTTCAGCAGTTCAGACACCTAGTTGTCAGTTTATTTTTATTTCCTTCAAGGTACTTCCTCTTTCTTTCATTTATTTCTGCCATCTTTGAATTGTAGGGTAGTTGTGTGCTCTTTTTTAGAATGCACTTATTTCCTCCTTTTTTCAATAAGAGGAGTTTGGATGCTATAGTTCTTAAGTCTCTTCAATGGTGTTGCTTTTTGGAGCACCTCCACTATCGTACTATGCTCGGTGAAGATGTCCTTCTAAGGCTTAGACCTTGGAGGACGTGGAGGTCGATATGTTGGGGTGAACTATTTTTCCTGTTTTTCCCCTTTTATGTATGAATCTTTAAGTTAATTGATTCTAACAGCTGCTCACCGGCCTCTGTGGGTGTTTCTAGGAACTTGATGGCCAAAAGAAGAAGTCCTAGACCTCAAGCACTGACTCCAGAAGTCCGGATTCCGGTTGAAGACGATCCCATCTGGATTCAACGTGGTCCTGGGCTAGTGTACCCCTAGGTTGAGGATGATACCTATGATCGAATATCCCAGTTTCGGCCTGGAAAATAGCTCGATAGGCTTCAGGGTTACTTGATGTTGACTATGGAAGGTAGTAGAGACCACCAGTTTAGCATTTTGTCCTCAGAGAATGAAAGGGTGTGCTCCACTTAACAGGTGGGTGTGCACTACATGTTCTTGTACAAAGACTTTTTTATTTGGTTTGGACTTCGGCTTCCTTTCAATGATTTTCAGCTCGCCGTCCTCCGCACTCTTCAAGATGCTCTGACCCAAATTCACCCTAATGGTTGGGCAAACATTCTCGCCTTCGAGAGAATTTGCCGATTAGTTGGGTTGTGGTGCTCGGAGAAAGTATTTTTTTATTTTCATACTCGGTGGAGTATTGCGAGCGGTAATGTTTATCAATAGACTTGGCTTTCAGTCTGGTCAAGGCTTAGTCAGAAAGTCTTTCACATTTACCTAGAAAGTTATAAGGACTTCAAAAAAAAGTTCTTCAAATTAATGGCGGCCCCAGTACTCGTCCTTTCTAGCTGAATAATGATAGGGAGCCGAAGTTCAGCCTGTATTGGGCTCAGAGGGTGTGGAATGTACCTCTTAAATTGATTGAGAAAAAGTAACACCAACTAGATGACAATGAGGTTGAGTGTGTTGATTTCTTTGAAATGTGGTTCCGGAAAAATCGGTTTGATTTCTTCAAAAGACATGTTGGATACCCCTGATGATGATAATCTCTGGGCTTTTCTAAGTAGTGTAGTTCACCGTCTACATTTAATTATATGCTCTGTATGATAATTTCTTACATATTTTTCTTGTTCTCTGACTCTTTGCTTGTTTTGTAGAAAATTTGGCTTTAATGACGTCCGAAAATGCTTTGTAAGTCCTCGAAGTTCTAAAGGCCAAGAATGCGACTGGTCATTCTAATGCCCTTACGGTTGCTGCTTCGGCTTCTCCGCCCTCACCAGTTGAGGTTCCAGTGATTAAGGGGGAATATATTTAGTTGGAAGATTCTTCCCAACGGCCGCTCGAGAGGCAAAAAAGGAGGGTCGTAGATGGTGGTAGGTCAGATGATCGGGGTAAGAGGGCGACTGTAGAGTTTGGGCATATTGGATCGATCAGCCTATACTCGGACAACTCGAATCTTGGGAATTTTATAGACCTCAACATCGTCAACAACCAAGTGGTGAATCATGTCGCTCAGCATAACGCAAAGGAGGACCTTTTAGATATATGCTCCTAGTCTAGCTGCCGAATCCCGTTTTTTGGAGAGGCGTTATGACAATTGCGGTAAGGAGATGGCTGAGAAGGTGTCGGCTACTGAGCGAGGCAAAAACCTGGCTCTGATGGCCAAAGAAGAAGCTTTGAAGGCTAAGAGTGATGTTGAGGCCAAGATCCAAGAGCTGGAGAAAGAGATGGCGGCTTTGAAGGACATTTTGAAGTAGAGGGAAGCCATCTTGGTGGAAGTTTAGAGGGAGGTCATTGTGTTCCGGGCTGATAACGAGAAACTCCGTGCTCGGAATCAAGAACTTTAAACTAGGATGACCTCTGTACAAGGTGATGTCCAACAACTTATCAAGGTTTGCACGAATATTAACAGGGAGCAGTTTCAGAATGTCATTGATCAAGTCCAGCTCCTCAATCTTGGGGCTGCCTTGGCATTGGATGCGTTGGACCCTAGGAGGGTGATTCAGGACGACCGTCTCGTGCTTTCTAGTGCTGCTCTAGAGGGTCAAAGTGTCGCTGAAGCTCCGTCTGCTGCTCGAGATCCGTATGCTACCGATGACTCAGTAAATATTTCTTAATTCTTGTTTTTGCCCTTTGCGTAGGTGTTTTATTTTTGTCGAGACAATTACCCCAGGTTCCAGGGTGTTAAATTTATGTACTTTGCTAATTTTCTCTTCTATAGTCCTTACTCAGTCCAACGCCCATTGTGTTACTTTTCACAACCATTTTATGAACTTAGGAATATTTCCAATTGAGGGGAGACTATAGCCTAGGGTCCAACGCCTGTCAAGTTTGAGCATTCAGAATTTCGCTTAGGACTTAGGCATAATTTTAAAATTAGAACATTAGCTCGAGGCCTAATGTCCAAAATGTGTTGGCACTTGGGATCCCATTTGCCTTAGATAACCAATAAAAACATTGTCTGGGGTCCGTCACTAAACACTTTGGCATTTAGGATTCCACATGGCTTAGGTATAATGTAAAAACCTTGTCCGAGGTCCATCACCAATCGCTTTAGCATTTAGGATCTTGCGTGACTTATGTATAATTTTAAGTGACCCATAGCCAGGGTCTTTGTGAAGGCTTTGTGAAATGTAAAAACTTTCATGAAGGCTTCTTTGTGAAATTCTAATAGGCACGACCGTGCCTAATCCAAGCACGGCCGTGTCTCCCCCAAAAGTGGAATTTCGCACCTGGACCCTCACATGCCCGTGTCTAACAAGCTTCTAGAATTTAGGCACGGTCGTGCCTAAGCCAAGCATGGCCATGTGAGTACTGTTCACTCACGGGATTTTACTATTTGGACTCATTTTCTGACAAATTTCATGTGATTTCTAATGAGACACGGCCATGTCTCTAATAGACACGGCCGTGTCTCCCATCAGACTTGTCAAGGATGTTAAAATCTTCCCCAATTAATTATAAAAGAAGGGGAAGGAGAGAGCATAGGGGAGGCTGAAGAAACACAAAGGGAGGTCCCCTGAAAGGGAGAAACCAAAGAGGTGAGTGACAACCCTCTAAGGGAGCTCCTGGATAGGGGAGAAAAGTCCTAAGGGGAGAGGGGTCCCCAAGAGAGGAAGCCCAAAGGAGGAAACTCTAGGGCAGAAATGGTGGATTAACTGCAGAAGAGTTTGAGAGGCACAAGGTTTTGAGGCAAGGGCTTGGGAGGCAAGATTAAGAGCTATTGAAGATCAACCATTGATGTTCTTTTTCTCTATCTTTTCTTTTATTTTGGAATCATGGTTGTCTCTTTAATCTCTATTCCTGTTTGTGCTTTAATTGCCATGAGTGGCTAAACCCCTTTATCTAGAATTAGGATGAAACTCTTTATTTATCTATGTTGAATTGATTATTGTTGTTCTTGATTCATTCTTAGTGTTCTTAATGCTTGTGGTATGTTGCGCGCCATATTTACATGATTTTAGGCTTTAGATGAAGGATCGAAAGAAGAAGTCTGATTGCTTCATAATCTAAGAATTAAACTTAGGAATTAATGCCTAGACATAGGGTTAAGTCCTTCGAGGGTCAAACGAATGTCATGAATCTTAATGGGTTAGAACTTGGATTAATTGCCATGAGAATGGGATTGATGAGGTTTTAGCATGTTTTTAGTGCCAAGACATTGGACTTTAAATAATTTAAGACTATTCGCCTTCAAGAACATGAATGATTTAGCATAGAGAATATTGTGGTGGATTTTCAGTCCTAGGCCTTTATCCATGGTTGAATCTCAATTCTTCTTAGTTTAATTGCTTTTATTTCTCTTCTAAGTTTAATTGCTTTTATTTTATTTTGATTTCAATTTAGCTTCCATCATTGTATCTGTTCGCTTAAATAATGCAAATTGCCGTAAGAATTGGTAATCAAACGATCCTCGTAGGAACGATATTTATTTTACTACTTGTACGACCCATGAATTTGCAAAAAATGTCACAACAAGTTTTTGGCACCTTTGCCGGGGATCGTTTTGATATTAACACGAGTGGTAATTTGATTAATTTAAGCATTTTTAATTTGATATTAACATTTTCCTGTTTTTATTTTGCAGTTAGTTAATGTTGTGTTGGCTTAAGTGCCTCCCTGAGTTCGGAGCCTTTGTAGGGGGATGTATATAGCTGTCGGTCACCAAAAAGATTTTTTCTTCTCTTTCATTTAATTTATTTATCTTTGCATTTAATTCTTGATTTTTGTTTTTCTTGGTTTGTTTCTCAATTTTTGGTTTGATTGTTTTTCAATTTTTAGTTTGATTGTTTTTTTTAATTTTTGGTTTGTTTTTCAATTTTTGGTTTGTTTTTCTTATGCAGTTTCAGACCATATGTTGCTACTCATGAAGACTAGTTGTTCGAGTTTATGGCTACATGTCTCCTTCCCCACCCTTTCCCACCACCTGTATAATCTTGAGTTCATATTTTCAGGGAAGTTTCGTTGTCCTTTGTACTGTTATTTTTCTTATTTAAACATTAAGGGCAATGTTTCTTTCAAGTGTGGGGGGGGTCGTTTTTCACTTGTTTAATGCTTTGAATCTTGTGGGAATTGTGTTTTAATTTCTTGATTATTTCTAAGCTGATAGGAATTTGTTTGATAGGGGAATCCACTATTATTTTTGAACTATTTTTGTGCAAGGCAATCTTTTTTGATTGAATGTCGACCTAGAATAATTTAGCATTTTATTTGAGAAATTAGTCATGTTTGCTTGCATTTTTTTTCTCTTTGCTAACTAAATCTAGAAAGTGAGATTTGAGCCTTTATTGATTGGATTTATCATAATCTGAATCCTATTTTCCTTCTAGAGTGAGTTCTCTATTGATTTTTGTATGCTAGAACTTGCTTTGATATCTTGTTGAGACTTTAATGTTTCACATACATTCTTAGACATGATGAAGGCAAATTAGGCTTAATTCTTTCTTGACTTCCAGAATTGCATTGTTAAAAAATCCATTAGTTGCCCCTTTTGAGCCTGATATTGATTTCTTTGAAAATCCATATGATAATCAGGTTGGATTATTTGGAGCATCTAATGTGTTAATTGAAAAGTCTTGAAAAGTCACTTATGTTTTCAAGGGTTGAAAAAAAAAGAAAAGAAAAGAAAATATGTATATATTTTTGGTGAAGAATAATGAGAATTAGTTGGAATAACCTTGTGCATATTGCTATATTGATAATCTTTTCAATCTGATTCTTCTTTGTATAGCTTCACCCTTAAATATTCTTTACATTCATTTATTTTTCCTTCCATTTATTTTACCCTTGGCCCCATTACAACCCAATGTAAGTCCTTTTTGATCCTTGTTATGTATGTGAGCTTGAAAGTAGAGATGAGATTGATAATCAAGTCTATGGTCATGCATTTGTTGAGAGAAATTTAAGTGATCTCTTTGCCCTTAAACACTTGAGAGATGGAAAGATGAGTGACCTCAATTGTTTGGTAGAGAGAAAATGTGCAGGCTAGACTCAAGCTTTTAATTATATTAAATGCTGAATTTTCTTGCTTGATTGGATTTGATTGCCGAGCTTAACTGAATTTTAAACTGTGGATTGTCTCTTGATTCGTATTTCTTGATGCTTAGTTTTATCTTGACTTTGATTTATATTCTTTGCTTGAGGACAAACAATGTTCTAGTGTAGGGGAATTTGTTATGCCCGTATTTTATAGCCTTAAATTGAATAAATTGTGATGCTTTGATTGATTTATGTTAGAATTTATGCCACATTTATTCTATTTATCCTTGTTATCTCAAAATTGGTCATTCTCTATGTTTTTAGGTCTAAAAGTGGTGTTTTGACATGACTCTATGAAGCTTTGAATGAATTTATTGCAATGGAGTTGAGATCGAAATTTATATGGTCAAGATTCGTAGAGTTTTTGACCTTTGTACGATAAAATGAGCGTAACTTGAGCTACAAAAGTCGAAACAATGCGAATTAGGTGTCCTTGGAAAGCTAAGAAAAAGATCTACAACTTTTATGAAGGCTTCTTTGTGAAATTCTAATAGGTACGACCATGCCTAATCCAAGAACGGCCGTGTCTCCCCTAAAAGTGGAATTTCACATCCTGGACCCTCACACGCCCGTGTCTAACTCTTGTAATGCTTCTGGAATTTAGGCATGACTGTGAGAGTACTGTTCACTCATGGGATTTTACTATTTGGATGCGTTTTCTGACAAATTTCACATGATTTCTAATGAGACACGACCATGTCTTCAATAGACACAGCCGTGTCTCCCATCAGACTTGTCAAGGACGCTAAAATCTTCCCCAATTGATTATAAAAGAAGGGGAAGGAGAGAGCATAGGGGAGGCTGAAGAAACACAAAGGGAGGTCTCCTGAAAGGGAGAAACCGAAGAGGTGAGTGATAGCCCTCTAAGGGAGCTCCTGGAAAGGGGAGAAAAGTCCTAAGGGGAGAGAGGTCCCCAGGAGAGGAAGCCCAAAGGAGGAAACTCTGGGGCAGAAATGGTGGATTAGTTACAGAAGAGTTTGAGAGGCACATAAATCTAAGGCAAGGGCTTGGGAGGCAAGATCAAGAGCCATTGAAGATCAACCATTGATGTTCTTTTTTTCTATCTTTTCTTTTATTTTGGAATCATGGTTGTCTCTTTAATCTCTATTCTTGTTTGTGCTTTAATTGCCATGAGTGGCTAAACCCCTTTATCTAGAATTGGGATGAAACTCTTTATTTATCTATGTTGAATTGATTATTGTTGTTCTTGATTCATTCTTAGTGTTCTTAATGCTTGTGGTATGTTGCGCGCTATATTTACATAATTTTAGGCTTTAGATGAAAGATCGAAAGAAGAAGTCTAATTACTTGATAATATAAGAATTGAACTTAGGAATTAATGCCTAGACATAGGGTTAAGTCTTTCAAGGGTCAAACGAATGTCATGAATCTTAATGGGTTAGAACTTGGATTAATTGCCATGAGAATGGGATTGATGAGGTTTTAGCACGTTTTTAGTGCCAAGACATTGGGCTTTAAATAATTTAGGACTATTCGCCTTCAAGAACTTGAACGATTTAGCATAGAGAATATTGTGATAGATTTCCAGTCCTAGGTCTTTATCCATGGTCTTCTTAGTTTAATTGCTTTTATTTTATTTTGATTTCAATTTAGCTTCCATCATTATATCTGTTCGCTTAAATAATGCAAATTGCCGTAAGAGTTGGTAATCAAACGATCCTCGTGGGAACGATATTTATTTTACTACTTGTACGACCGGTGCGCTTGTAAAAAATGTCACAACAAGGAGTGAGAAGGATATTGAGGAAAATTCAAAAACAAAATTGTTAGCGGATGAGGTTGACAAGAGCCAAGACCAAGATGAAGTGGTCCACAAGAAGGTGGATGACAAGAAAGATGAGTGACGAGCGCCGAACTCACCAAAATTATAACCAAGTTACGCCTACAGTTTGTAGCATAGGAAACAACACCGGATCGTCTCTCAAGGATTATAAAACTCAATTTGATCAAGTCAAGTTAAAATGGGGGAGTTAGGCGAGATTAAGAAACAGAATTAACAAATAGAATTAAGAATCAAAATTTGAATTAATCAAAATTAAGAAAGCAACTGTCGCGACCGGGATCGCGGTAAAATAGCAAACTCGCGTGATTTTAAAAAAATGATAAGAATATGGAGTCGCCACCAATTTTATTTAAATTTAGGAAAAATTGGAAAACCTTTTTAGAAAAATGGTCTTTGAAAATCATATTGGATTCGGGAGTCGGTTATGGATAGGGAAGGGCGGAAACTTAATCCCACTGCACCCCAATCACACCCGTCCTGAGACGGTACCTTAAATCAGTTGTGCAAAAACCTGATAATCTCAAATTTATTTATTTTACCCCTTTTAAAAAGACTTTGTAATTATTTTTTTTTTAAAGAAAGGAAGAACCAAATTATGAAAATTTAATTTTTGGCTTGACAGAATGAAAATTCTGCTCATACGTACCCTCTGGTGCAATGAGGAACTCAAAGTCACGTAGTTCTGTAAAAAAATGATTATGAGCTGATTGATTTTAATTTAAAAAGTTTTTTGAAAAGAAATTTTTTTTGTTTGAAAATAAAATCATTCTTGCACAGGGTTCAAGTTAGCACTAGGCTACTCAATAAACCCCTATGATCCAAACGACATTGAAGATAGCATCTGCTATTCAATCACTATCATTGATCATTGCATTGATTAAAAGCTTTTTTAATTTTTTAATTTTTGATTTTTTTTTCACTAGTCACAAGATACAACATAAAACACATCATTAACTTAAATAAACATTATAAAACAAATACTAATTCTAAATAACACAAAACAATTAAGCTCAAGGTTATTTTTTGTTTTTTTATTTCACTTTGGACCCAAACGGTTAAATTTAAACCCGAACACAGCTAAAGCCCATTTCAAATTCTGACCCAAACAAACAATAAAAAAAACATATGTTATGAAAACTCAACATCAACATTTAGCAGGAAAGATACAGGAAAACGAACTCAAAAAGGGGGGCTTCTCGGATGGCTTTGGATGGCGTCGGAAAGGGGTGACGTCCGATGGGTGGTGCGGTCAGACCGGCGGGTTGCGTCAGGTTGAGATCTGGTGCAGCTTCTGGCAAGCTCGGACACGGAGGAGGCAGGAGTGGGACGGCAGTTCTGGGTGATTGGGAACAGAGACGGTGCTGCTGGTGCATGTACGGGGAGGCTACGACGCAGGTGAAGGAGCAAGTTGCAGTACGGTGCGGCGGTGGTGCGGCCTGGCCGTCAGATCCGAGCTGATCTGGTGCAGAGCTTCGCGCGGCGGTTCGAGGGTGAGGCGTCAGGGCTCTGGTTCGCGGTGGTTCACGGAGGGGCAGGTGGCGAGGTGACGATGACAGCGGGCTAGCTAGGCGCAGCTGGTCCTAGTGCGGTGCAGCTCGATGGAGCTTTCTGGTTCTGGTGGCGCGATCCAACAGAGATGATGGGGTGCTACGACGGGGTGGGGCTGACCGGCATCGGGTTTGCGTTGGGCTGCAAGCTGGAGCGGTGGCTATGGTGGCTGGGCTGCGGTTCAGTGGCAGCTTGGGCGTGGTGGAGGAAGATAATGGTTATGGGAGCTATGGAGATGGTGAATGTGAGTGGAGGTTGTGTGTGGTGGTTTATGGGAGATGAGGGGAAGAAGATGGAGGTTCACCGAGTTGACTCGGTTGGTTGTGGTAGAAGGTGATGGTGGTGTGTTGGGTGGTATTGAGAAAGATGATGAAAATGGTTGGAAGAGGTTCGGAAGGTTGGTGTGGAATGGGTGAGGATGAAGGTGGTAAAGTTGGTTTATGGGGAAGATGGGTGGTGGAAGGATTTGGAGGCTTGGGTTGAAGAGAGAGGTGAGCTAGTGAAGGGTAGAGATGATGGTGGTGAAGTTGGTTTTGAGATGAAGGTGATGGAGAGAGTGGAGGTTGGTTGTGGGTGAAGTGAAGGTATGGTCTTGAGGGACAACAAAATGGTGAGTGAAGATGATGAAAAATGGGATCCTCCCCCCAACGAAAAATGGCCCTCTGTGAATGTCTGTGTGAGAGTGGAGAAAAAAAATCCTTTTTTTATTGGAAGATGATGCCCCTCCCCTTATGCTCCTGTGCTTGCGTGAGTGTGTGGGAGTAAAAAAAAAAAGAGAGTGCAGAAGGTCTGCAGAGCAGTGATAGTAGGTGAGTCTTCAGAGTGAGTGAAATTGCAGAGAAGATATGCATGTGTGCAGAGTGAAACGTGAGAGGCAGAATGGGTGCAACGGGCACGATTAATGTACAAAGGTGTTGTGTTTGTATGGCAAAAAAAAAAAAAATGAAGATAGAATAGGAAGAAGAAAATTGTTTTCTTCCAGAAATAAGTAAGCAAGCAGTTTTTTTCCTTTTTTTTTTTTTTTTTATTTTTTCTTTTCTAGTTTTTTAGTTTTTAGTTTTTTTTTTAATTTTTTCTTTGTTTTTTTCGTTTTTTTTAAAGATGGCTTACGGATTTGGGTTAAGAAAAAGGCTAAAAAAATGGACCACAAATTACTTAATTAACTTTTTTTTTCTTTTGTTGTTCTTTTCTTTTTATTTCTTTATTTTATTATTATTATTATTGTTTTTTTTTTATTTTTAGTCCGGTCAAAATTGAGTGTTCACAGCAACCAATCCAAGAAAATTGTCCAAATTTGATTTTAATTCATCCTTGATTACTAAAGGTCCATTCAATTATTAATCAAGTCCTTGGTCTTAGACCACATCAAGAAGCCTCTCAATGATCATGGCTCTTCTACTAGAAATACTTCTAGATTTCAATTAATTAAGATTAGACAAGTTAAGCACTCATCAAAACTGAAATAAACTTAAAAGTCAAGATCCAACCAAGTTAAACATTTCATCAAACACCTTCAATGCCTTGTTCAATCTCTGAGTTCATTTCTTTGCGCATGGTAATTAAGCAATTAACATATGAAAATTCCAATTAAGCAACCAGAATTTACAAAGAGGAGAAACTTAATTAATAGATAAACTTAAACATTAAACCCGAAATCTCAAGATTAAAAACTAAGTATGTTCAATCTCTTGGATTGATCTAAAGGATCTACCCCTCCATGAGAAGGGGAGAACTCAGAAAAATAAAAGAACGAAGAAGAAAACGAAAATTAGAGAGAAGGAGGAGGAAGAGAGTTCTAGAGAGAAGAAAGAAAATTGTCAAATGGGAGGTACCCTGGTTTCTCACTTGCCACCCTCTAAACTACCCCTTATTTTGGCTTTACATAATTAAAAACCCATTAATTACAAAGTTGGGTCAGTTATGAACATTTGGGCCTAAACCCCATATAATTTGGAGGTCTATAACTCAAGTTATGACCAAAACAACATCAAAGGGTCTCTAAACTCGTATTCTGACTTCCAAGCAAAATTAGGCCCACTAGACATCTGATTTAGACTTTGAGCTCTTCATCAAAGTTGTAGAGCTTCCTCTTAACTTTCCTACAAGGTAAAATTCATGATTATCAGATATCCAGAACTCAAGTTATGGCCAAAATACAGAAACAATGTCAAAGCCCAATAATGCTGAAAAATTCAATTGGGCCCAATTTGAGCCCAAACTCACAAATCATGACCAAACTCAATCAATTAAGAATATAGAGAGTGCAAATGACTAAACATGAGGGCTTATTAATGAATCAAATATTTGATTATTAAATTTTTTCACACTTAGCTTTTTGCACTCCTGGGCAAAGCACAAAAGACCAAAATAAGGGCAAAAGGAATCAATAAAAAGAACTTAAATTTCAATGACATTCAAGAATGCAAAAGTTTATAAGTAAGAAGAACAACCAAAGGTTCAAGGAATCAAAACATTTATGAGCTAACATTTCTTCATAACTCAAACCAACAAGCAAGGTAGCTTCAAATTGAAAAGCATGAATCAAGAATGATAGACCCTCACAAGATACACTCTCAACCCTTAAGTGTTTACAAGGTAAGTATTTCACTCAATTCAACCCATGAAAATTGCACTACCATAAGCTTGCTTATCTTCTACTTCTCCACTACCAAACACATGCACACAAAAATCAAAAGGACTTTATTCAAGGTTGTAATGGGGCCAAGGTAAGGGAAGGAAACAATATGGATATGACAAGTTAAGCACCAAAGAGAATAAAAGAGTAATAGGGAGGAACTCAATTAACAAGTAACAAGCATGAAATTTTGCCCCCCAAAATTCATGTAATGCATATTCTCTTACATATGCCTTTCTTTTTGCTTTCACAACCTTTCTTGCATTCATTCTTTTTCTCTTCATTTTTCATTTCAATTTTTTTTTCATTTTTTTTTCAATCACCTTGCACATTGCACATCAATTTACACAACCCCCATACTTGAACTTTTAATTACCCACAAGCAAAAGAGCTCCTCAAATGAAAATGAACCAATGCTCTCCCATTCCCTTAGGTAAGGTAAAATCATAGTTTTTCACAAAGGCATAAAATGAGATAAGATAAAGAATAGGCAAATAGGCTCAAGGGGGTTATTCAAAGGGAAATGATGCAAAGTTGGCTATTTGGCCAAAGTAGCTAATCAAGAAAGAAGGTCTCAATCATGTTCATGCATACAAGTGAAATGTAACCTCAAAAAGAATCAAAGCAAGTTCTAGAGTGAATATTTACACGAGTGAAAATCACACAAGAAAGAAGGGAATGGTGCAATGTAAAATCCATCCATCAATAGGCTCAAAATCTCACAAGGTATGCATCTATCGAATTCAATCCACCAATTCAAACATCCACTACCAAGCAAATCAGTTTCAAGAAGGAAGAAAATTTATTCAATCATGCAATGACCTTGAATTTCAATTGCTTCAAACTCGTAAACATCACAAATCTCAGAACATCATAAATTTTTATTATTATTTATTTATTTACAAAAAAACAGAAATTAAAAACAACAAAAATGTAGCAAAACAGAAATAAAGAAAACAGAAAAATAGCAGACAACATGCTAAATCTCTCCCCCACACTTAAAATTTACATTGCCCTCAATGTAAAGCTCAAAAATCAGTAGCAAACCAGCAATAGCATTGACAAATATGAGACAAGCAAAATAAGAGAAAGGGGAAAGAAACAGCCTGATCAAGTGGGGTAGATGGCTTCATGCAGGGTGATCGCCTCCACATCGTCTGCTTGAGCTTGAGCTCCCTCATAAAATGGCTTGAGGCGGTAGCTGTTGACTGTGCAAGCTTTCGCAGTGGCCTCACTTGTGATATGCATAACACCAGAAGGAAAAATGTTAGTGACAACAAATGGACCTAACCATCTAGATCGGAGCTTCCCGAGCATGAGCTTGAGGTGGGAGTTATAAAGGAGAACTTTTTGGCCAATCTCAAATGTTTTCCTTAGAATCATCTTATCATGGAAGGCTTTGGTCTTCTCCTTATAAAGTTTGGAACTTTCATAAGCCTCCAAGCGGATCTCCTCCAATTGCTGCAGTTGTAGCTTCCTCTCCATGCCTGCTTGATCTAGGTCCAAGTTGCACCTCTTCACTGTCCAGAATGCGCGATGCTCAATTTCCACTAGTAGATGGCATGCTTTGCCAAAAATAATCTGATACGGAGATATCCCGATCGGTGTCTTATAAGCAGTCCGGTAAGCCCATAAAGCATCCTCAAGCCTCTTGCTCCAGTCCTTTCTGTTAAGTTAAACTGTCTTCTGGAGTTTTTGCTTGATCTCCCTATTGGAAACCTCGGCTTGTCCATTGGTCTGGGGGTGGTAAGGTGTAGAAATCCTGTACAAGACCCCATACTTTTTCATCAAAGCCTTCACGCTCTGATTGCAAAAATATGAACCTTGATCACTAATGATAGCCCTCGGGACTCCAAACCTACAAAAAATATGTGATATAACAAAATTGACAACAACCTTGGAGTCATCAGTTTGAGTGGCTCTCACCTCCACCCACTTGGAGACATAATCAACAGCCAGCAAAATGTAAACGAAACCAAAAGAAACAGGAAAGGGTCCCATAAAATCAATACCGCAAACATAAAAAATCTCACAAAACAATAAAGGCTGTTAGGGCATTTCATTCCTACGAGAAATATTACTTGTTCTCTGGCACTCTTCACAAGACTTACAAAACACATATGCGTTATGGAATACGGTGGGCCAATATAAACCAGAGTCCAAAACTTTCCTAGCTGTACGAGTAGGTCCAAAATGTCCACCACATGCAAATGTATGACAAAAGCTAAGAACAAAATCAAACTTATGATCAGGGATGCATCTCCTAATTAACTGGTCATTAAAAAATCTCCAAAGATAAGGATCATCCCGCACATAATACTTAGACTCACTCTTTAACTTATTAATCTAAGCCCTAGTAAAACATGTAGGGAAAACAGCAGCAACCAAGAAATTGACCATATCCGTAAACCAAGGAGAAATAACCTTACCTTGCAGCTGTAAAAGTTGCTCATCAGGAAATGAATCATCAATGGGAAGGGGATCTGAGGCTTTTTCAATTCTGCTCAAGTGATCAGCCACTAGGTTCTCTACTCCACACTTATCTCGAATTTCCACATCAAATTCTTGGAGTAGCAGCATCCACCTAATCAATCGTGGCTTAGCCTCAGGCTTCTTTAGAAGAAATTTCAGAGCTACATGATCAGAAAATACCACAACCTTAGAACCAAACAAATAAGATTGAAATTTGTCCAATGCAAATACAATTGCCAAAAGTTCTTTTTCCGTGATTGTGTAATTTGCTTGAGCAGCATCCAAAGTGCGTGAAGCATAGTAGATCACATGGGAAGCTCTGTCCACTCGCTGTGCCAAGACTGCTCCCACAGCATAATTAGAGGCATCACACATAAGCTCGAACAGGAGTGTCCAATCAGGTGGCTGAATGACAGGGGTACTGGTTAAAGCTCGCTTCAAGTGATCAAAGGCCTGCATGCATTTCTGATCAAACAAGAACTCCATATTTTTCTACAACAGGTTAGATAGTGGAAGGGCTATTTGACTAAAATATCTAATAAAGCACCTGTAGAAACCCGCATGTCTAAGAAAAGAACGAACTTCCCGCACGCAAATAGGGTAAGATAAACAAGTAATCACATCTATTTTTGCAGGATCAACAACAATACCCTCACTAGACACTATATGACCCAAAACTATGCCCTGTTCTACCATGAAATGACATTTCTCAAAATTCAAGACAAGGTTAGTTTCAATGCATCGATGTAGTACTCTAGACAAACTATCTAAACAAGAATAAAAAAAAGAACCATAGACAATGAAATCATCCATAAACACTTCCATGCACTCCTCTAGAAAGTCAGAGAAAATACTTACCATGCACCGCTAGAAGGTACCAGGGGCATTGCAGAGGCCAAAAGGCATCCGCTTGTAAGCAAAAATGCCAAAGGGACAGGTGAATGTGGTCTTTTCCTGGTCCTTAGGTGCAATGTGAATATAAAAGTATCCAGTGTATCCATTCAGGAAGTAATAATGGGATTTCCCAGCCAAACGATCCAGCATCTGATTAATGAATGGCAAAGGGTAGTGGTCTTTCTGAGTGGCCTGGTTGAGCTGCCTATAATCAATGCAGACTCGTCAACTGTTCTGCACTCTGGTAGGGATCAGCTCATTCTTATGGTTGGCCATAACCGTTACTCCAGACTTCTTGGGGACGACCTGCACAGAACTCACCCAAGTGCTGTCAGAAATGGGGTAAATAATTTCAGCTTGCAGTAGCTTAGTGACCTCTTTCTCTAGCACATCAAGAATCAGAGGGTTCAGTCTCCTCTGGGGTTGGCGCACTGATTTAGCTCCATCATCAAGGAAAATTCTGTGTATACAGGTGGAAGGGCTAATGCCAAGAATATCCGCTAGTGTTCATCCGATGACCTTCTTATTTTCTCTCAAAACTTGCAGCAATCACGCCTCCTATTTAGCAAGGAGGTTCTTGGCTACAATCACCGAAAACTGCTCATCATCCCCCAAATATGCATACTTCAGATGCTCAGGCAAAGGATCAAGGGTGGGTGATTTTTGGATTGAATGTATCAAACTGGTTGCAGAAACTTCTCAAACAGCAAGATCATGTCTCATATGGGAAGGTAATGTAGAACATGCAGAGTTATTATTTTTAGAACAACCAGAATTATCAAATTTAGAATTAGGGACAACAATAGCAGCAACAGATGATTTATCACAAACAGAAGTAGAATCAGAAACAACAAGGATCTCAATTTTATCAGAACAAGCAAATACAGAAATAACAAGATCAATATATGGATCAGAATGGACAGCAGAAGCACATGCAGAAACAGATTTAACAAGATCAGAAGCAAAAAATTCAGACTTATCAAAATCAGTAAAATTATGAACAACAGAATTATGAACAACAAAATTATGAACAACAAAATTATGAATAGCAGAATTATGAACAGCAAAATCAAGAATAGTAGAATCAAGAACAACAAAATTATGAACAACAAAATCAAGAACAACAGAATTATGAACAACAAAATTATGAACAACAAAATTATAAACAGTAGAATCAAGAACAGCAAATCATACATTTCAAAAACAGCACATGTATATTTAGCAGAAACAACAACACCATCTAAAAATCCCACAATCCGAGGAAAATCAGCAAGCATGTCAAAATGCTCATCATCAACTAACATATCAAGGACATCTAAATGAAAGACATAATGCTCTTCTAATGGATGTTTCATGACATCAAAGATATTAAATTGAACAATGTTATCACCAAATTCCATGGAAAGGGTACCAGCATACACATCAATCTTAGTCTTAGCAGTTTTCAAGAAAGGTCTACTTAAAATTAATGGTGGCTAGCTAGATGTAAATTCATCTTCCACATTCAGAATGTAAAAATTTGATGGAAAGATTAGCTCATTTACCCTTACAAAAACATCCTCAAGCACTCCTACCAGATGAGTTGTGCTCCGATTTACTAGCTGAATGATGATTCCGGTGGGCTTCAACTCTCCAATGTACAGGGATTCAAAAACTGATTTGGGCATGACATTAATGGATGCTCCCAAATCCAGCATTATATGAGTGAAGTGCTGGCTGCCTATGATGCAAGGAATGGTGAATGTTCCAAGATCCTTGCATTTTTGTGGCATACTTGGCTGAATCATTACAAACACATTTTTGCCCATACTAATCTTCTCTGTACCCTAAAGTCTTCTCTTGTGAGTGCATAACTCCTTGAGAAATTTGGCATACTTTTGAATCTGCTTGATTACATCTAGGAGGGGAATATTGATTTTCACCTTCCTAAATGTCTCAAGGACTTTTCTTTCAATGTCAGATTGCACTGCTTGCTTAGAATGTGTGACTCTATTTAGGAAGGGTAGTAGAATGACCAAATTTGATTTTTCTGCACAATTCTTTTGTGCCACAGATTTTTGGTCTAAGCCACTTATTTTTTGCTCAAGGTACTGCTGCTCATGTTGTGGAACTAGATGCTGAACTGGTTATTACTCAGATTGCATCTTGGTTTACATCTTAGGTTACTTAGGAGCATCAACTTCTCTGCCACTTCTCAAGGTAATGGCACTTACATTGCCTCTTGGGTTATTGACTGTTTGTGAAGGCAATTGGCTTGATCCTTAACTTTTCAGTTCATTAACAGTGGTTGCCAGCTGCTCAATCTGAGTTTGTAGGTTCTAAATTGTGGCATTGACATTCTGTTGGAACTGAATGTTAGTTGAGGCCATTTGTTTCATCAAGTCTTTCAAGGATGGCTCGGTTGGAGTGGCTGTTAGGCTAGGTAGTTGGAGGGACTGCTGCATGGGTGGCAGCACAGGTTGTGCTTGCCTGAATGCAGGTGGTTGTTACTTGTTGCTAGGGCCTACAACTTGGTATCTAAACTATTGTTGCTGCTGCTAGTGGGGCTACTGTTGCTGCCCAGAATTCCCATATCTGAAGTTGGGATGGTCTTTCTAACCAGGGTTATAAGTACTCGAAAATGGATCATATCTGGGCTGTTGGGGCTACTGGTATTGGGGTTTACTAGGAAAAATGCCTGCTGCAGCAACAGGGTAGGCTTGCTTGCCAAAATTCTCTTCTTGAAGGGTTGGATAAGCATCAGTAGGATGGGATGGATAAGAACAAATTTCATAAGCAGTGGTGGCCATTTGCATAGGTGGTTGATGTGCCACTGCTAGCTGCCTCACCAAAGATGTCAACTCATCCAATCTGTGTTCTATTCTCTATTGGTCTACATGAGACAATTGAAGCTCATTGACTCCTCTGGTTGAGGTGATCATTCGAGTTCTAAACTACTGAGTGTTGTCTACCATGTTTGCTATCAAGTCTCTGGCAGCAGCAGGGGTCTTATCCACCAAAGCCTCTCCACTAGCAGCATCAATCATGCTTCTCTCCATTGGCATCAGTCCCTCATAAAAGTATTAGATCAACAATTAATCACTGATTTGGTGATGTGGACAACTTGAACATAACTTCTTGAACCTTTCCCAGTATTCATGCAAGGTTTCACCAGAAATCTGCCTGATGCCACAAATGTCCTTCCTAATTGCTGTAACTCTGGAGGCAGGGAAAAATTTCTTTAGAAACAGCCTTTTCATATCATTCCAGGAAGTCACAGAACCAGGTGAGAGATAGTAAAGCCAATCCTTGGCTGCATCAACAAAGGAAAAGAGAAATGACATCAGCTTGAAGTGTTCTTCATGGATGCCTTGAGGTTTCATGGTTGAGCACACAACATAAAATTCCTTAAGATACTTATAAGGATCCTCACCTGCAAGTCCATGAAACTTAGGCAGCAAATGGATTAGTCTAGACTTTAGCTCAAAGTCAACATCAATCTCAGGATTATGGATGCATAATGGTTGATAAGTGACATCAGGGGCAGCAAGCTCTTTAAGAGCTCTATTATGCATGTTATCAGCCATGGTCACAATATTACTTAAATTCTCAGCTTCAATGACAGATTCAGTATTAGAATGAAATAAGGAATCAATTACTTGACTAAGTCTACGAGCTCTTATTAATGCAGGCAAAGTCTTATCAATCTCAGGATCAAAATCAAACAAATTATTAGAGTCAGACCTAGTCATGCAACCAATCAGGGCTAAAAAGTGTCAGAAAGCCAAAATCTAAAAACCATGCAAATCCACACTACAAAAATGACTAGAAAAAATCAAAAACATATCAAATGATTTTTAAAAAATATGGGACCACCACAGAATGAAAACTATGATTTTTTAGAGAATTACCATGGAAAGAAAATATTTTAAAATTGAAAAAGTGGTCTAAACGATGGATTTTAGCGAAACGGAGCATAGCCAGGGTTACTTTACCTGGCCAAGTGATTTGGATTTTTCTCTATCAACTGGCCAAAATTTAGGTAATTCTGACTTACTAAAACAATTACTAAAATTACTGTTATATCTCCAATTTTCTCAAAACTCCTATTAGACGATGGAATTTGGCTAAAATCCAAGTGGATGATCCCTAGGAGATCCCCTTGCTCAGAATAGTGATTTAACTTTGGGACCAAGTTTCAGCTCAAAACTCCACAATCAAAATTGAACTAATCTCCCCTACCCTAGAAAAAAATTAGAAAATGGGGAATGACACTTACAATGAGGTCTTGCAATGCAATTGGCAATAAGGTCAGCAGAAAGATGGTTAACAACAACAAAAACCAATGGAATAGTAACTAACCACAGGAATTGCAATGCAACAGGTAATTGGATAATTATGTGAGTGTTCAGTTGTGTGATATTATGCAATGCAGTTGTACGAAATCATACCATGTAGAGGAATAGAATGCAATGCATAACAACAAAATTCAATGCAACAGTAACCAGTAAAATGCAGCAGAATGCAAAATGCAATCAGAGTAGCAATCAGAGTAGCAAGCAATAGCAGATCTGATCAGAATATACCAGGATACAGCTGTAGTGGTTAAGTTAGTAACGACACTCAATATGATCAGATTGCATATCACAATCCCTGGCAACGACGCCAAAATTTTGATGAGTGCCGAACTCACCAAAATTATAACCAAGTTATGCCTACGACTTGTAGCATAGGAAGCAACACTGAATCGTCTCTCAAGGATTATAAAATGCAATTTGATCAAGTCAAGTTAAAATGGGGGGGGGTTAGGCGAGACTAAGAAACAGAATTAATAAATAGAATTAAGAATCAGAATTCGAATTAATCAAAATTAAGAAAGCAACCAATCCAAGAAAATTATCCAAACTTGATTTTAATTCATCCTTGATTACTAAAGGTCCATTCAATTATTAATCAAGTCCTTAGTCTTAGACCATATCAAGAAGCCTCTCAATGATCATGGATCTTCTACTAGAAATGCTTCTAGATTTCAATTAATTGAGATTAGACAAGTTAAGTACTCATCAAAACCGAAATCAACTTAAAAGTCAAGATCCAACCAAGTTAAACATTTTATCAAACACCTTCAATGCCTTGTTCAATCTCTGAGTTCATCTATTTGCACATGGTAATTAAGCAATTAACATATAAAAATTCCAATTAAGCAACCAGAATTTACAAAAAGAAGAAGAAGAGGAGAAACTTAATTAATAGATGAACTTAAACATTAAACATGAAAGCTCAAGATTAACAACCAAGCATGTTCAATATCTTAGATTGATCTAAAGGCTCTACCCCTCATGAGAAGGGGAGAACTCAGAAAAATAAAAAAAGGAAGAAGAAAATGAAAATTAGAGAGAAGGAAGAGGAAGAGAGTTCTAGAGAGAAGAAAGAAACTTGTCAAATGGGAGGTGCCTTGGTTTCTCACTTGCCACCCTCTAAACTACCCCTCATTTTGGCTTTACATAATTAGAAACCCATTAATTACAAAGTTGGGTCAGTTATAAACATTTGGGCCTAAACCCCATGCAGTTTGGAGGTCTATAACTCAAGTTATGACCAAAACAACATCAAAGGGTCTTTGAACTCATATTCTGACTTCCAAACAAAATTAGGCCTACTAGACATCTGATTGAGACTTCGAGCTCTGCATCAAAGTTGTAGAGCTTCCTCTTAGATTTCCTACAAGGTAAAGTTCATGATTATCAAATATCTAGAACTCAAGTTATGACCAAAATACAGAAGCAGTGTCAAAGTCCAATAATGCTGAAAAAATTCAATTGGGCCCAATTTAAGCCCAAACTCACAAATCATGACCAAACTCAATCAATTAAGAATATGGAGAGTGTAAATGACTAAACATGAGGGTTTATTAATGAATCAAATATATAATTATCAGTGAGGAAAGTGAAAAGGAAGAAGAAATAGTCCAAAAGAAGGCTGAGAACAGGAAGGTGGACAATAGGCCTTATGTACATCGTTTACCTTTTCCAAGTAGGCAAATCAAGCATAACATGGATGAGTAGTTTAAGAAGTTTTTGGAAGTTTTCAAGAAACTTCTTATAAATATCCTTTTTGCTGAAGCATTGGAACAGATGCCTAGTTACGTTAAGTTCATGAAAGATATATTATCCAAGAAACATAAGCTGGGCGAGTTTAAAACAGTAGCATTGTCTGAAGAATGCAATGTCGTTTTGCAACAGAAGCTTCCCCTAAAGTTGAAGGATTTGAGGAGCTTTACAATCCCTTGTGTCATAGGAGAGAACTTCCTAGGCCAAGCATTGTGTGATATGGGGGGAAGCATTAATCTCATGCCCCTATCCATATTCCAGAGGTTAGGTTTGGGGGAATGCAAGCCCATATCCGTAACCCGCCAACTAACTAATTGTTCATATACATACCTGAAGGGAATTGTGGAGGATGTCCTGGTGAAAGTGGACAAGTTCATATTCCCTAAAGACTTTGTTATTCTGGATATAGAAGAGGATCGTAGGGTCCCATTAATCCTAGGTAGACCGTTCCTAGCCACGGGGAGAACACTCATAGACGTCCAAAAAGATGAATTGATTATAAGAGTTCAAGATCAAGATGTCACTTTTAATATCTTTAAAGCAATTAAGTTTCCTCAAGATCAGGAAGAGTGCTCTTATGTAGGTTTATTAGATAATATCATTAATGATGCATTCCAAGCCAATAATCCTAAAGACTCCCTTGCTTTGGCGTTGGCTTCATCAAATGATTGTGATGAAGATACTAGGGACGATGTATTAGATTACATTATCCTAGTCAATATTGGTCTCCCAAGTTTGAAACTTTGGAGTCTGATGCAACAAAAGAGGCATCTAAGCCTTCCATTGAGGAACCTCCAAGGCTTGAATTAAAGCCTCTGCCTAATCATTTGTAGTATGCTTATTTAGGAGCAACTTCCACCTTGCCGATAATCATATCATTATCCCTTTCAGATGATCAAGCAGAGAAACTTCTCCGTGTGCTTAGGAAATACAAGCATGTTATTGGATGGACTATTGCTGATATTCAAGGCATTAGTCCCTCCATCTGCATGCATAAGATTCTGTTAGAGGATAATCAAAGTGATGTTATGGAACACCAAAGGAGGCTGAATCCAATTACGAAAGAAGTGGTGAAGAATGAGATAATCAAGTGGCTGGAAGCAAGTATAATCTATCCTATTTCTAACAGCCCCTGGGTATCCCCAATTCAATGCGTGCCAAAGAAAAGTGGCATGACGTTAGTCATAAATGAAAATAATGAGCTCATCCCTTCGCGTAAGGTTACAGGTTGGAAGGTGTGCATGGACTACCGCAAACCGAATAAGGCCACCCGAAAAGACCATTTCTTGTTTCCTTTCATAGACCAGATGTTGGACACACTTGTAGGAAAGGCCTATTACTGCTTCTTAGATGGCTATTTTGGATATAACCAAATTTTCATAGCGCCTGAGGATAAAGAAAAGACAATATTTACTTGTCCCTATAGTACATTTGCCTTCAGAAGAATGCCTTTTGGGCTATGCAATGCGCCTGTAACCTTTCAACGTTGCTTGATGACCATCTTTGCTAATATAATTGAGCATAGCCTGGAAGTATTTATAGATGACTTTTCAGTATTTGGAGATGATTACAATAGTTATTTGCTGACCCTTTCATTCATGCTAAAAAGGTGTGAAGAGACCAACCTCGTCCTGAATTAGGGAAAATGTCACTTTATGGTCCAAGAAGGCATAGTTCTTGGCCATAAGGTTTCTATAAAAGGGATGGAGGTGGACAAGGCAAAGATTGAGGTAATTGACAAGCTTCCTTTGCCAAACTCAGTAAAAGGAATCCGCAGTTTACTTGGCCATGCAGGTTTCTATAGGAGGTTTATTAAGGACTTCTCGAAGATAGCCAAGCCTCTTTGCAACCTGTTAGAGAAAGACATTCAATTCATTTTTGATGAATCATGTCAAGTTGCATTAGACGAGCTGAAGAAGAAACTGGTCTCAGCACCAGTAATTATTACTCCAGATTTGAACTTACCTTTCAAGCTCATGTGCGATACCAATGATTATGTTGTGGGTGCAGTGTTGGGGCAAAGGAAAGACAAGGTGTTTCTCTCCATTTATTATGCGAGTAAAACACTTAACGACGCCCAACTGAACTACACAACAATAAAAAAAGAGCTGCTGGCGGTTGTATTTGCGTTTGATAAGTTTTGGGCTTACTTGGTAGGGACTAAGGTGATTGTGTATACAGATCACTCTGTAATCAAGTACTTAGTGAGCAAGAAAGATACAAAACCGTGAATGATTAGGTGAGTTTTGCTTCTACAAGAGTTTGATCTGGAGATCAGAGATAAGAAAGGTGTGAAAAATCAAGTGGCAGACCACATTTCAAGACTTGAAAATGAAGAATGCCAAGCTGAACTGATCATAATTAAGGAAACATTTTCTGACGAGCAGCTTCTTACAACCACTACTTAATCATGACCATGGTATGCAGACATGGTTAATTACATTGTGGGTGGTGTGTTGCCGCTAGATCTAACTTCCTACCAGAAGAAAAAATTCTTGGTTGACGTCAGACACTATATTTAGGATGAGCCATTTTTGTTTAAACAGTGTTCTGACTAGATGTTGAGGAGATGTGTACCTATGGAGGAAGTCGAGCAGATTCTGAACCAATGTCATGCTTCTCCATATGGTGGACACTACAGTGGTGAAAGAACGGCTGCAAATGTGCTCCAATCTGGCTTTTATTGGCCATCGCTATTCAAGGATGCACATTTTCATGTGCAAAGATATGATCGATGCCAGAAATCTAGAAACATTTCAAGAAGGAATGAGATGCCCCTTAACTCCATTCTGGAAGTTGAGATTTTTTATGTTTGGGGCATTGACTTCATAGGCCCCTTTATTCCCTCCTTTGGGAATTAATACATACTCGTAGCAGTGGACTATATGTCCAAATAGGTGAAGGCATGTGCATTTCCTACCAATGATTCAAAGGTAGTGATTGGCTTCATGAGAAAACAAATTTTCACCGGGTTTGGAACACCTAGGGCCATAATCAATGACGGAGGGTCACATTTCTATAATAAGTATTTTGAAGCCCTTCTTGCTAAGTATGGAATGACGCATCGGATTGCCACTGCTTATCACTCACAGACAAGTGGGCAGACGGAGGTATCCAACCACGAAATAAACGAATCTTGGAGAAGGCAGTGTGTCCAACTAGAAAAGATTGGTCAAGGAAATAGGATAACGCACTGTGGGCTTACAAAACTGCTTACAAGGGCCCCATTGGTATGTCTCTATATAAGTTGGTATTCGAGAAAGCATGCCACTTGCCGGTGGAGCTTAAGCATAGTGCTTATTGGGCAATAAAGCTGCTCAACTTCTATTTACAAGCTGTCGGTGAGAAAAGACTTTTGCAACTTAATGAACTTGATGAATTTAGGCTGCAAACCTATGAGAATGCAAAAGTATACAAGGAGAAGATTAAATACTGGCATGACAAGAGGATAGTCTAGAAAAGATTTGATGAAGGCCAACAGGTTCTCCTTTATAATTCCATACTTAAGCTCTTTCCTGGAAAACTCAAATCAAGGTGGTCGGGACCCTTTATTGTGATAAAGGTGTTTTCCCACGGAGCTGTGGAGATAGCTCCACCAGATGGATCATCAAGCTTTAAGGTTAACGGCCAGCGCCTAAAACCTTATTTTGGAGGAGAAATTTATCGGGGAAAGACCTCCCTCACTTTAAAAACTCCAACTTGATGTCCACAAAGTCCTGCCGGGACTATAAATAAGGCCCTTTTTAGGAGGAAACCCAGTTGTTTATATTTTCATTTTTAAGTCATTAGTATGTTTTTATGTGGATTTTGTGGTTTAACTAAGTTTTTGTTATAAAAACTGTTATTTGACCTTTTGGACATATTTTATAGGTGTTGGTGACCTATTTTGGCCTTGAGTCCCGGCAGAACTTAATTTGTTGCAGAATTCTACAGTCTGACCTCTCACGCCGCGATGTGAAACTTGTCTATGTTGTGGCGTGAGGTCCTTTGTAGGCATTTTATTAGGGAATATAACGCCGTGGCGAGGAATGTGCCAATGTCGCAGCGTCCTGTTCAAAAATAAATAAATAGTTTTTATTTAAATAATTAAATTAGGAGGGAATTAATGGGCCACGACGCTATTAGCTTCACGCTATGGTGCGAGGTGTCTTTTGGGGTTAAACGCCGCGACAGTTCATACATCCTCCATTTCCCTCATTAGATAAAACCTTCCCTGTTTTTGCTCTCATTTTCTCCCTCTTGTTTTTGTTTTCTTCTTTGCTATAGCTTCATTCCTTTGCTTCAAACAAGGTATGAAGCTCTTCCATTGAGTTTATTTTTATTTTATATTTTTGTTATTTCATTTTTTTTAAGTTTCCTCTTGTTAAATGTGAATTTTGTTGTTTTTAGTAGCATTATGTGTTGTTAGATAACTGTTTTATAGTTTTTATGTAGTATAAGTGTAGTTATTCTGCTTGGGGGAAGAGATCGGGCCTGTTTTGGGGTATTTCTGGGTTTGGGTTGAACCCGTGCTGTCGCGTGACTGTTGAATGCCGTAGTGCCAGGTTGAAATGATATGAATGTTGCAGCGTGGGGTTTGAGTGCCGCGGTGTGTTGTTAAATTTGCTTGAATGTCGCGGCATTGCCTATGAATGCCACGACATTGTCATGAACTGATTGAGTGTCGTGGTGCAGATATAAATGTCATGGTGTGTGCAATTGAATTTATCAGAATTTTTCAAAATTACAAGTTTATTATACTTAATACTGCCAATTATTTGATATTGACTGTTTGCAATTCTTTTTTAGGTACGATGGGCCCAAAGAGACAACGTGGATCCTCTAGTCAAAGAAACAGGGAGCCAACTCCCCCTCCGTCATTTGATGAGGGGAGATTCATTTCAGTCATCGTCGCTCAATAGTATGTCACACTGGTTTCCAAACCAGTGACAGTCCAGCGAGGATTCTCCTTCAAGGAGGCCATCCTTCAGGATATAGACAGAACCATCTGCCACTATCGATAGGGTCGATTTGCATAGCACCTAGAGAGGGCGGTACTTCCTCTGGTTCACGAATTCTACGTGAACATTGTTACCACAGATGCCAACACCACTGCTGTGATTATGTAGGGACGCCAGGTCTCCTACTCTGTTGCAGTTATGAGGGCAGCACTAAACTTGTCGGCTCCTCCCTTTGTCTGTGAGTATACGCATTTTCTCACAGTTGATCCCGACGACACACTCTGATAACCAAGATCTGCACGCCTGTGTCACAGCCAGTGCAGTAGGTATTGAGCGACCAGACTTCTCGACCTCAATTCTTCCCACGAGCCTATTTGACACTTGAGGCTCGTGTCTGGTACTATTTCATCTACACGCGGATTCTGTCGTCTGCCAACTTTTCAGAGGTGACACGAGATCGGGTGATCTTGACTTATGATATTCTCGAGCACCGAGCCATCAACGTCGCCCATATCATTCACTAGCAAATTAGGAGAGCTACTAGGGATTGCAGGAGCCTGTTCTTTCCTTCACTTATCCATCGGTTGTGCCGGAGGCAGATGGTCCAGTGGCAAGACCATGAAGAGCATTCAGAGGTTAAATAACCTCTGAATAATTATTTCATTGAGAGGATCAGAGCAGCTATAGCCCCTCCACCAGCTAGGAGGGCAAAAAGGCAAGCGCCAGTAGAGCCCCGAGTAGAGTTTACGAAGCCTAAAGCAGCACCGGTTGATGCTGCTGCCTGGAGGACACAGATGGAGGCCCGGATGACACACTTAGAGGCCCAAGTAGCATAGATAATAGCCATGCTATCATATCTCATACAGACTCAGTGTTGGACAGCAGAGCACTTACACCTTCCTATGGAGGATTACCAAGTCCCTGACTTCCCGCCTATTGCAATTGCTCACCCATCACCACCACCATAGGATCCCGGGCCCTCTCACCAGCCAGCAACTCGAGATGATGATGAGGACGAGGCTATGGGCGAGGATGATGATGCAGATGATGAGGCTACAGACTCTGAGGAGGCCTCTATCTAGCCCTTGTGGCATTCAGGGCACATTCCTTTCGTTGTATTTCATTTTTGTTAGTGTATTGTGTGTTTTTCATGTACAGTGAGGACATTGTTTTCCTCGGGTTTGGGAGGGTGTCTTAAACTTATATATATGGTTTTGATACATATGTATGTTGATAATTTTTATAGTAATATTGTTTATCTTTGATATGATATTTTGGTATGTTAGCACAATTATTTATGTTTGTTATTATGTATGTTTTGATAGTATCCATAGGAATGTGTATCTTGACAAAAATTTCATTAAAATCTCATTCAAGATACAATTGTCATTCCCTTTCACAAAAGAATATCATGCTATTAGTAACTAGTGTGTGATGATTATCAATGATAAATATGGATGTAAATTGACCTTAATATTTCTGTGAATCCATATACAATCTTTGAAGCATGCTGAAACAATCTAGTTTCTTTTTATGCATGATGTGTTTCCCATTTGTATGCTTGTTTAACTCTGGAAATAATAAGAAGTCTTGCCTAAAAAAAATTTATGTATTGTACATGTGGAAGTTTCAATTATCCTTAAAATTGTTTTTGAACTCTCTTAAGTAGAAATCCTAATTTATGCATGATTAAGGAAGTGAACAGGGCATTGTTTGGACCGATTGAGCCTTAAAAAGCTTACCTCGACACGATCATATCCTTAGGTCCCTTTTGAAGCTTGAAATATGTTTGGCCTTATGTTGTTCAACACCTATATATTCTATACCATGTAACCATTCTAAATACATGTGAGAACACTGCATTTATTATCTTACCATCATTGTTGGTTGAGTTCATGCCCAATGATTTCATAAAGTGAGTCCAGTAACTAGGGCTATTATGTAAGTCAAATTCAAACATGAACTTGTAAGAACCATCTGCAATTAGAAAAGCATTGCTTTGTAAAAGTGAAAAGAAAGAAAAAAAAAAAAGACAAGCAAAACAAAAGAAAAGAAGAAGAAAAGTTAAATACAAAAAGCATTGAATGGTTCTTATGAGTTTTGATCTTTCAAAGTTCTTTTTGAAATACCCTGATAGTTTCAATTGAGTTCAAGTCTTGAAATCATATGTAATTGTTTCTCAATGTTTGTGTTAAACCCATTCTCGTTTGTTCTTTAACCCATACCATTGGCATTACATTATAAGCTGTGAAAGACCCTTGTGATCCTCAATTATGTGTGAGTTACATTAGTGGAGAGAGAGTTGAATTACAATTTTGTGGATTTTTTTATGCATATTCATTTGTATATTCATAAACTTATCCGGGTAAGTCCTAATTGAATAGAAAGAGTTTTATTTGCATGCTTGTGGGAAATATGTCTTGTATAAGAAGAAACTGTGAATGTTAGCATGAGGAGGATTGTGTATGTGTGAAATTGATTGTGAGACAGGTACATTCTATGAGGTTTTATGCAGTCATCATACACTAGTTCAATTTAAGTGAAAGTGGAAAGTTCAAAGTTGTTGAGTGCAGGTTAACAAGCTGATCTGTATAAATGTATTTTGTTTTACTTGAGAACTAGCAAAAATATAGGTTTGGGGTGTGATAACTCCAGAAATTATAGTTATTTGTGTCCTATATCTGTGCTATATTGATTGCTTAGTCCTTGTTTTGATGCATGATTGGAAGACTTTAGATTCATATTCATGTAATTCAATTTCGATGTCTTCCATCATGATTATGAGAAAATGTTTCCAATTCTTTAATAGATTGAGTACATTTGCACTTATTGTTGAATTGGTAATTTCTCTATAGCAGGTAGGGTTCCAACCAAAGTGAAACTTAGAAGATTTAGACCAGTATTGCAAGAGAAAGCCAAGTGCAAGGATCAGCATGTCACACCGCGATGCAGGTATATCAATGTCGCGGCGTGGTGCATCCCCTATTTCAGACAAAGAGCTACAAAATTTGCACGCTGCAATATGGCATTTGCGGCTTAGTGACCTAAATTGTACACGCACTGCGGTGTAAGAAGTTGAAAGTCGCGGTGTGACTTTGTTTTCTGAGCCCTATAAATACTGTTACATTAATTTTCTGTAAGGAGTTACGTTATTTTTATATAGCAGCTACTAGGTTTTCACGTTTAAACTGCAAGGAAGGAGAAGTGATCAAGTTTGGAGTTCATCTTCACCTTGGAAGGAGATTCAAGCTTGGAGGATCATCACCTTTGAGCTTTGTTCTTCCTTTTCTTCTCCTTTCTCATTTCCACCTCTATGAACATGATTATTTATGATATATTCTTAGGTCTCATGGCTAACTAAGTTGTTGATAGGGTTTTTCTTTGGATCCTCTATGGATATTGAAAAATATTGTAATCCTTTGAGTTATATACATGATTTGATTTTGTTCAATCATATAATGCTTAATGCTCTTAAATGTTTGATTAACTTTTAAGTGATTTGATAAAATCTAATGAACCTAGACATGAGAATTTGGATTTGAGATCATATGTATGCTTGATGCATTTTCTATTTCATTAAATTAGTTTGGATGCGATGATTCGTTAATAGGATAGAAATATACCTATTGGCCATACATAATAATTGATTGAGAATATATCTTAATGAGTGGATTTAACCTAGTTCTCATAGTAACCTAGTTCTCATGGAAACATAGTGAATTAGGTAACTGAAGCATGATTGATTGACCTAGACATAGGCTTTTAACTATTTTAGATTCTCAAGTTAACCTAATTATTTCGGTTATATTGCTCATAAGGATTACTTGTTATCAATTGAAGTAGGAGGTGAAAAAGGATTCCCTATTCCCTAATCATCAACTTAATCCAATTTTATAGTTTTTAAGTTCTTTTAATTAGTTTAAACGTATCCTTTTTCTCAATTTATATGTTCTTGAATAGAAGTTCTTAAACTATTGGTTAATAGTTAGTACTGAACTTAACCATAATCCTCGTGGGAACGATATCTGACTCCTAGCTATATTACAAGTGCGATCCGTGCACTTGCGGTAAGTAAAAGTGTAAACAATAATCACCTTGAATCTGAGAGGTCATGAGCTGGGAGTCACTACAAAGTGTAATCTTTGTGGCTCCCAATTCTCTAGTCATTACTAGTCTGACGATGCATGCTTCAAATCTCAGGGAGTTCTCAACAGTTACTCCTTCAAAATTTTCTAAGATTACCTCAACGCCACTCCTTCTGGGGTTCGAGGAGTCATCAACGAACATTGTCCACGATATTCCCTCAGGATCACCGGGGTCTGAAGTAAGCTCAATGAGGAAATCTAATAGTGTCTGTGCCTTGATTGCTAACCTAGGCTCGTACGCAAATTTGAACTCAGAAAGCTTAATGAACTAGACGATCATCCTTCCTACTAGGTCTAGTTTATGTTGTATCTGGCGTATAGACTGATCTATCCTTACCACCATCGGATGGCATTGGAAATATTATCTGAGTCTTCTGGCCATGATGATAAGGGCGAATGTAACCTTCTCTATTTTCTAATAGTGGAGCTTGGGACCTTGCAATACCTTGCTCACAAAATAAACTGGCTTTTGACTTTCAGTCATTTCCAGGATAAACACTGAACTCATGGCCTCCTCATGAACAGAGAGGTACACATACAATGTTTCACTTGGTTTCGGTCTTATTATCACAATAGGAGGAGAAGATAGGATGTTTCAAAGACGTGAAAGCATCCTCACACTCCTGAGTCCACTAAAAATTTGTCCCTTTTTTTAACAACTTGAAGAGGGGGAGGGATTTGTGAGTGACTTCAGCTAGGAACTGCGTGAGGGCCGCAATATGTCCTGTCAGTTATTGTACTTCTTTGATAGTCTACGAGCTACACATGTTGAGAACTGCCTGACATTTGTTTGGGTTTACCTCGATTCTGTGGTAAGTTAGTATAAAGCCTAAGAATTTGTTGGCCTGGACCTCGAATGTGCATTTATCTGGATTAAGCCTCATGTTGTGCTTTCTTAGTTTGGCAAACACTTCTTCAAGGTCCAAGGTGTGTGATCCAGATAGTGGGGTTTTGACTATTATATCATCGATGTAGACTTCGAGCATTCTCATCACCTGATCTTCAAAAACCCCATTCATTATTCTTTGGTACGTGTCTCATGCATTTTTCAAACTAAATGGCGTTACCCTGTAACAGTAACTTACCCTCTCTGTGATGAAAGCGATTTTGTCTTCGTCTTTGAGGTACATTGGGATCTGATTGTACTTGGAATAAACATCCATGAAAGACAACAGTCGGAAGCCGGAGGAGCTGTTGACCAGTTTGTCAACATTAGGGAGGGGTATGGATATTTAGGCAAGCCTTATTTAGGTCCGTGTAGTCCACACACATCCTTCGCTTCCCATTTGAATTCTTCTCCAAGACCACATTGGAGATCCATATGGTGTATGAAATCTCCCTGATGAAGCCGGCACTAAGTAGGTCCTTGATTTGCTCTTCCATAATCTATTGTCTCTCAGGACTAACTTTTCTTTTCTTCTAGGAAACTGGCCTTGCATCCCGTTTAATAGATAAATGAATATAGATTATAGCAAGGTCAAGCCCAAGCATATGGAGGACGTCTAGGCAAAGAGGTCCTTGTTTTTTCTAAAAGAGCTCTATAAGCTAGTGCCTCTCTTATTCTTCCAGATTTGCACCAAGACTAGATCAGGCTTGTCACCCAGCTGAAGTGGAAGCAACTCTCCCTCTAGATGTGGCCTAGTACCCTAGATCTCTTCACGTACGTCTAAGTCGGTCATAAGGATGTTGACTTGATCCTGGGTTTGGCTAGATGTGTGCGTTTTGGTTTTTCTGGGGGTTCTGCAGATTTTGAGACTTTTATTGTAGTATTTGCACGCTGCGATCTGATTGCCCTTACCATAACCACCTCATTATTCTTATTAAGGAATTTCATGGCCTGGTAAGCAGTGGATACTACAGTGGTAATGCCATTCAACATAGGGCAACCCAAAATAATATTGTATATTGATGGGTAATCCACAACTAGAAACCTAACTTTAACGGTTCTGTAGATATTGTCATCGCCCTAGGTCAGGAAGGTTTCAAAGTAACCCACTGGATAATGATAACTCCATAAAATGTAATTATTTGTGCCCTATATATGTGCTTTATAGTTTGTTTAGTCCTTGTTCTTAGGCATGAATGGAAGACTTTAACCTCATATTCATTCAAATTCATGTTGTTGTCTTCCTGTATAATCTTGACAAAATCTTTCTGATTCTTTGATCATTTAAGTAGATTTGCACTTGTATTTGACTAGGTGAATTCTCAATTGTAGGATGGGCTCAAAATAGAGAAATTAAAGCAAGCTAAGGCCCAGCAATAGAAGAGAAGGGTCAAGAAGCACGTCAACATCTCACGCTGCGGCACATGTATGTTCACGTCATGGTATGATAGTCTCAGCCTGCTATGCACTGATGAATAAAGGCTAGAACGTCGCAGCATAAAAAAGTGCATGCCGCGGCATAGTAGCCTATTATGAATGCACGTTGCGGATCAAGATGGTTCACGCCATGGTGTGAAGCTAATTTTTTACCTATATATATTGTTCCATCAGTTTTCTGCGAAAACAAACCAGGGAAAAACAGAGAAAATGCAGGTATGGTTCATTTTTTCACCATTTTGGAGATGAGCAAAGGGAATTGTATTTGAAGCCACCATTCTCAAGGAGGATCAAACATCCAAGACCTACCTTCATAATGTTTCCCTCTTTTCTCTTTATTCTCTCTTTTTCTAGGTCATGGACATGAAATTTCTCATTAGATTTTCGCATTCCATGGATAGCTAAGCTGTTTTTATGGAATCATTTGGATCCTTTTATGTATATTGGTGATTTTGTAACCTTTTAAGTTTATAGTGATGATTGGTTTTGTTCATCTATATTTCTCTTAATGCTCTTGAATGTTTGGCCAACATTTAATGTGTTTTGATTAAATATAGTGAACTAGACATACGGATTTAGTTTTTAGATCATAGATATGGTTGATGCATATTTAATTTCATTATAATGGAAGGGTGAGTTAATTAGCTAATCAGATAGAAATATACCCCTTAGTCATGCATAACATTTATCTAAGAATCAATCTTAATGAGTGGAGTTTGCTCTAGTTCTCATGGATACATAGTGAATTAGATAAATAACATATGATTAATTGACCTAGACATAGGATTTTAGCTAATGTAGTTTCTTATGCTAACAAAACTAATCATTTATGTTGCTTAAAAAGGTTGCATTTTGCCAAGAGAAGTACTTGGTGAAGAAAGAATCCCTAGCCTCTAATCATTGTCTCTCATTCTCTGTTTAGTGCTTCTTAGTCTTGCAAACATAACCAATTCATACCCATTTCCCCTATTGAATGTGCTTGAATAGAATTATTTAAACTAGTGGTTAATATTTAGCATTGAAATTAATCATAATCCTCATGGGAACGAACTTTACTTTTCACTCTATTACTTGTACAACCCGTGCACTTGGGTACAAAAAAAAGCGAACAAGTTTTTGGCGCTGTTGCTAAGGAATACGACTAATTTCTGTATTGCTAATATTAACAACAAGTTTAATTAGTTTTAATTCAAGTTTTTCTTTTATTTCATTTTAATTCAAGTTCATTCTTTATTTGTTATAGGTACTATAAAAATGGCAAATGACAACAGTCACACGAAGCCATTGAGGGAGTTTGCTACTCCTCAAATGGATAATCTTCAGTCAAGCATCAAACGACCTCTCATCCATGCCAACAATTTTGAAATCAGGCCGGCCATAATTCAAATGATACAAACCTCTGTGCAATGTGGCGATTTGTGTAACACCCTTGTGGGGATGTCACATTTATGATGCAATAAAATAAAACCTTACCCAAGTTATAAAACATTTGATACATAATTAATAGGAGTTGTAAAAATTTTCCTTTTATACATAATAACGTTAAATAAAATAACACAGAACATAAAATAAAACAAACTATTATCATACTCCATAATATACATATGATTTTGTTTTAAGTTATATAAATAATTTACAACTACAAATATTTAGATAAAGCAATAAAGAGTCATCATAATACTAAAACATAAAGTGCCCAAGGGCACATCAAAGATTCCTAACCCTCCGATGGATCACTCTCAGATGGATCATCGGATGACAAAAATCCAGGATGTCTCGCAGCTCTACGGACAGGAGTCCGTGCTGTCGACACACTACTGATCTCACTAGGCGTATGGAAAAGCCCTCCCCAATAACGGCTAAGAGTCAGCGGCAACTCAAGATGTAAATACAAAGTAGTAGTAAAAACAGGCTCCCCATCAAACTCTCCACGTAAGGTCACAGTCAGACGCCCCACGTAGACTACCGATCCTCTATCCTCCCATAGTCGCCAGGCCTCTGAACCTCCGTGAAACTCAAGTCTTACAAAACTAAGGAATCCAGGCAACGCCATAACCACAAGATCAATCCAGATGGTATGGGTGGTCGAACGACTCGCCTTCCTCGAACTGGTCGCCCGACTGTTGCTCCTCAGGGTATAGAATCTCAAGAGGTTGTTCCTCTTCCTCTTCCTCAAACTCTTTACAGAATGTAACAATAATACAGAAACACATACAAATAAAGAGGTGAGACAATCTACATCATTACCACCATGGCAATAAAGAAAACAATAATACAACAGATATCATAGTTTAACACAATAATGCATAATATCACAAATAATAACATTATGATGCATACCACAAATGCAAATGCATACGACTCATTCCTACTCCATGGAGCTAAACACAGACATCAGAGAGAATGATCCGTAAAGAACTATCAGTACCTCAGCCTGCCGAACCAAACTATTACACTGTCCAACGTTGTGTCTATAGCTCACAGTCCAAAACATCGTGTAGTAGTACACAGTCCAAATATGCCATGCACTACAGGCATTGTACTAAATAGTCTCCACAAGATCTCAATTAAGAATAGTGTGTGTCGAGATCATTAGTGTGTTGCCAGTTACCACGACCCAGAGGAGCGACCAACTGTCCACATGTGGAATACTTCGCACACTAATGCCTCCAAGTCCACTCAATGAACCACACTACGCTTATCACACCGACAACACGGTGTAATTCATCTCGTCATTCAATCGCCAATTTTCCACCAAATTGACACAACTCTCAATGCATGAATAAGAACCATAATTATATAAATACCCTTAGTCTCAATATATTACTATATTTACAAAAATATCCTCAGTCTTAATATCTCCAAATATAGTACGTCTCCACTTGACAGTACCATATCTCAACATGTCCGGGTCCACCACTTTGGCCCAATAGCAAAACTCACTATTCCAGTTAATCGCGTATAAATTTTATCGCGTTTTCACAATCACGTCACTTTTACAAACGTTTTTAAATCGCATAAATATATTTTGATGTTTTTAAAATCGCGTAATGTTTTTAAATCATTTTCTCAATCGCGTAAGATTTTTAAATCGTTTTCTTAACCGTAAAGCTTAAAAATCATTATTTTAAATAAGCGTAAGCTATTTCTAATACTTTTAAAACTACGTAGAATATTTTCCTTATGTTATAAATATATTGTGAAACTTTCTCTTTTATTTGTCCGTTTCTAGTAAATTTTGATAGCATTTTGTCTAGAAAATTCATTAAAAAGGTATTTTCTACGTTTTTCTTTAAAAATTCCTCTGTTTAGTTTATAACTACAAAATACACTTTGAAAATTGCTAACATACTTTAAAACTCCAAGGTAAGTATTTTTCAAGAGTTTTGTTTATTTCTCTTCTATACTATAATTCTAATAAAAATTTGTTTACTTATTTAGTTCTTGAAAATCCATTGCAAATGAATTCTTTTTAGGTTAAACAACTAGTCTACACTTAGAAAACAAATTTTGGATTAATTACACATTGAAAGGGCATGTTGGCCGAATTCATCATTTCTTGTATAAATCATGTTTAAATTATTTTCTATCCTCTAAATCATTGTAAAATCCATTAACCTTATTAAATCAATTGATTCATCCTTTTAGGAAATGGTTGAGAACATTTTGGTTCTCTTTTTCATGGTGAAGCTGTGAGCTCCATGTTATGTTCTTTGGAACACTCATGCAAACCTTACATGTTATTCATATCCTATATTAATAATCATACATCTATAAACACATGCAATATAGTTTTAAAGCTATAGACATGCATACAAACATAATCAATCACAAATAAGGAAAGCATCTAAACAACCAAACAAATGAATCCTTATAGATTCTTCACACACATACAATCCATTTTCTCATCACCACACAAGGTTGATGAGATTAAATCTCCCTTTTACCTTAAAGGAAGACAACTCCCTCTAACTCTCCTCCTATGGTTTTCGTGACTTCCAAGAGAAGCCTAAAGATCTTAAACAAAAATTGAAAGAGTCATAACTATAGGAGAAAAACATAAACCATGGATCAATCATGGCTTAGAACCTTAGAAATCATGTTAGAAGTAAGAAACAAGAAGTTTCACCTTGTATGAAAAATCTCCAAAGTGATTTTCCAAGCTCAAGATGAATATTTTTGGAAGAACTCTCAACTAGAGATGTTCTTAGAATGTTGTTTGGATTTGAGAAGTTGGGTTGGATGAAAATTTAGAAGGGTATAGGTGTGGGAAATGGTGTTGGCCAAATGGCTCAAAGAAGGAAGCAAGAGAGTTGTTCTTGGTGTTCTTGTTTTTGGAGAAGGTTGAATGAAAATTGGCTAAGTAAAAATGGTCTCCTTTACCCTACTTGGCCATGAGCTTTATCAAAGGAGGTGGCCTCCTTTGTTGACTCCTCCTAACACCTAACAACCATAGATGTGATCAAGGGTGGATATCAAAGGCTTCGGCTCCAAGCTTATCTCCCATTGGTGTAGGTCATCAAGTGACTAAGCCTTCTTGATCCTTCTTGAAAGATCTTGGCCGAATTGCTCCAAGGGGGGAGTAACTAAGTTTGTGTTTATTTATGAAATCTAGTTACACTTAAGTGCATTTGATTAGTTTGCTTAGTTACTTGCCTAACTATATAGTTACTTAGATTAACTAGGTTTTGTCTTGATATTTTTAGAACCTTCTCTAACTAGGACTTAACTAGATAGCTAACTAGGTTTCCTTCATTTAGTTACTAAATAAGCTTCCTATGTTAACTTAGTTAGGTTTAAGCTAACTTGGTTAAGCTTTCTAGTTTAATCTTAACAAGTCCAACCACTTTTGTGGACTTGATTTCTATTGGTCTAGAATTATCAAGCCACTAATGTTGACTACATTTCATTGGTTTAGGATTTAATCTAGCCAGAAACGTTGACTGCTTCTCTAAATGCAGGTCCCACAGACTTTTCCAGGTTTATGGTCATTTTGGAGCAGATTTCTACTATTTTTGAGACAGTAGGTATTGTCAAATAAAATAATATTATAATAATATAAAAGTATTTTATTACACAGTTAAATCCTAAAAATTAAAAGATTAATATACATATCACTCGAAATTGGGTTTAGTAAGATCCCCCAGCTCCAAATAATTAAAATAAGATTTCTCCGGCCCGAAAATTATTATTTTCTTGACTTGGAGTAAATCACACAAAACACTCAAATACAATCACGAAACAGTCAAATAAATTTTATAACTTACAGAAAAATACAAAACAGTACATTTAGGATAATACTGTCATTTATCCAAAAGTTAGGGTGTTACAAGGTATGAGACTACATAGTTGAGAATGACTTAAAGGAATTGATTAGGCATAACCATATCAACAAGTTGCAACTTCTTTTCGGGAGCCTAGAACATAAGAACTCCATGGTTAAGCGTGCTTGACCTGGAGCAATTGTGGGATAGGTGACCTCTTGGGAAGTTTCCTAGGATGCGTGTGAGTGAGGACAAAGTATGCTGAAAAGACCCGTGTTGGTTTGTGGAGACACTCATCAATCCTACAGGCAGTCCCGAGATGTTACAATTTGTCGAGTGAATATTATAATGCTCATTTGTCAAATTTCCTAGAGATCTGTGACACATTCAAGCATAATGGTGTCTCTGAAGATCCCATTCGCCTAAGGCTTTTTCCTTTCTATCTCAAAGATAGAGCCAAGTGTTAGTTGCAATCTCTGCCGGCGAGGTCAATAAGTATTTGGAATGATGTCTATGGCAAATTTCTGAGCAAATACTTCCCACTTGCCAAGATTGTTGAAATGGTGAATGACATCGCCTCATTCACCCAATCTGAATCTGAGTCCTTGTATGAAGCTTGGGAGAGGTACAAGGATCTTCTTTGTAGGTGCCCACATCAAGAGATACCTCCATGGCACCAGATCTACTCATTTCATAAGGGATTGCTACCACACCACCGTCCAATTGTGGATGCAGTTGCTGGTGGTTCTTTACTCAGCAAATCTTTTAATGATGCATTCCAATTATTGGAAGAATTTGTAACTAATATCTATCAATGGCCTTCAGCGAGAAATACTCTAAGGAGGGTGGCTGGAGTGCATAATGTAGATGCAATTACATCATTATCAGCTCAGGTGGCAGCTATTGCAAACAAGCTTGATAGTTTGGGGGCAAGCCCAAATCAAAGCCCCTTTGTTCTTTATGATAGGTGTGGTGACAATCATGCGACTAATAGATGCCCTTCCACCTTAGAAAGTGCTCAATATGTTAGGAACTATCGCCCGTAGAACAACCCTTATTCAAACCAGTACAACCCTAGATGGAGAAACAATCTAAACTTTTCTTGGAGCGACAATCAAGGTGCATCTTCTTCATCTGTTAGCAATGAGAGATCACCTTACGCTCCTGGATTCTCCTCACAAGCAAGACTACCTATGCAAGAAAAGAAACCATCTCTAAAGGACATGTTCATGCAATTAATGGTTAAATCAAATTCCTACATGACTAAGACTGATGCTCATTTGGCTAGAAATAATTCTCTTATTTAGAGCCAAATAACTTCAATGCGGGCATTGGAGACACAAGTAAGTCAGTTAGCAAATGCCATCAACAATAGGCCCCCAGGGTCATTTCCAAGTGACACAGTCAGTAATCCAAAAGGTGATGCAAAGGAGCACTACAAAGTTATTTACCTCAGAAATGGCATAGAAATTGAACGAAATCCAAACACCAAAGCCTTGGAAGAACCAAATGATAAGGAGGTAGTCCCAAGCCAAGTTGAGGATGAGAAGAAAGAAGAGCCAGAAAATAGGAGGCCAAGAAATATGACAAGAGTTCTTCTCATGCATTGTCGTTCCCCAATCATTTTACTAAGCAAAAGTTGGATGTTCAATTCCAACAGTTTCTGGAAGTCTTCAAAAAGCTTCACATCAATATTCCATTTGTAGAGACATTAGAACAAATGCCAAGTTATGTGAAGTTCATGAAAGATATTCTATCAAAGAAAAGAAGATTGGGGGATTATGAAACAGTGGCACTCACAGAGGAATGCAGTGCCATCCTGCAGAACAAGTTACCTCCTAAGTTGAAAGACCGGGGAAGCTTCACCATACCATGTACAATTGGTAGTCAATTCAATGGTCAAGCTTTGTGTGACTTAGGTGCAAGCATTAACTTGATGCCTCTGTCCATTTTCCAGAGGTTAACTTTGGGGGAGGTAAAGCTAACTTTAGTCACTTTACAACTAGCTGACTGAACCCTCATGTATCCAAAAGGGGTCATTGAGGATGTGCTGGTCAAGGTGGATAAGTTTATCTTCCCAGCTGATTTCATCATCCTTGATATGGAGGAAGACTGCAATGTACTGCTGATTTTGGGGAGGCCTTTCTTGGCAACTGGTAAGGCAATAATCAATGTGCAAAAAGGTGAGCTTACAGTGTAAGTAAATGATGAAAAAATAACTTTTAACATCTTTAAGGCAATAAAATTCCTAAATGACCAAGAAGAATGCTCTTACATTGTTATAATAGATCAAGTAATAAATACTGCATTTCATACTAGTTTTCCTGATGATTCCTTTGCGTTAATTTGGCATCTAATGATAAACATATAGATAGGGATGATATTAGGGAATGTATTAAACTGCTTGATTCCTTTGCTAAGTATTTCAGGAAAGCATGTTTTGAACCATAGCAGATATCATCTAACAAGCCCATTTTGCAACCTTCCATTATTGTTCCACCCAAATTAGAACTCAAGCCATTCCCTGATCACTTAAGGTATTCATACTTGGGGGAATCATATACACTGCTTGTTATCATTTCCTCATTGTTATCAGAAGAGCAAGAATCCAAGTTATTGAGAGTGCTCAGGGAATACAAGAAAGCACTAGGGTGGACTATTGCAAACATAAAAGGCATTAGTCCTATAATATGCATGCACAAGATTTTGTTGGATGCCGAAGCTAAGCCCACCATTAAGTATCAAAAGCATCTAAATCCCATCATGAAGGAGGTGGTAAAGAAAGAGATCATTAAGTGGTTAGATGGAGGCATCATATACCCAATATCTAATAGTACATGGGTGAGTCTTGTTCAATGTGTGCCCAAAAAGGGTGGAATGACGGTTGTTGCCAATGAAAACAATGACTTGATTCCCACAAGGACAGTCATAGGGTGGCACATTTGCATGGACTATAGGAAGCTGAACCCTACAACTAGAAAAGATCATTTCCCTTTGCCATTTATTGATCAGATACTGGACAGGTTGGTAGGGCATACTTTTTATGGTTTTCTGGATGGATATTCAGGGTACAACCAGATTGCTATTACCCCTGATGATCAAGAGAAAACAATATTCACCTACCCCTATGGTACATATACTTTTACAAGGATACCATTTGGTTTGTGTAATGCCTCAGCAACCTTCCAGAAATGCATGATGGTTATCTTTACCGACATGGTAGAGAAGTGTTTAGAGGTTTTTATGGACGACTTTTTAGTGTTTGGTGATTCCTTCGACAAATACCTTAACAATTTGACTCTTGTTCAGCAAAGATGTGAGGAAATGAATTTGGTCCTTAACTGGGAGAAATATCATTTGTAACACCCTCTGTAGGGCATTACATTTCCGACTAAAAACTTAAAATCTGAAAATAATTTCATAAAAGCTTTGAGTTCTAAAATATGGATTTTAAAATTTCTTTTCGCTGACAATATAAATTTACCAAAAATATAAGTAATATAGAAAATAGACTGAACTGATTAATACACATGTTAATTATACCACATAATATTCAACAACATTTAAAGCATAAAACGTACAGACTCAAGAAACAGTAGCAAACCTAATGACGGGCCCTACTTAATGGCACGGTAATAACACTAACAAGAATACTCAACATACTTGTTCTGTTCCTCCACCAAACTGCACATTGTCAAGACTGGGAAGATCACTCCTCGACGCCGTCAACGACCTCAGAACATTACTTCCAGTTAAGTTTAAGAAGCTTGCTTCGCCTACTATACAAATTTAACAATACAAACACAACAAACAATATATCAAAGATGTGAGATCCCCTTTCATCAATACTAGTATGGTAGCAAAGAATGATACGAATGACAAAGTCATTCCATACACACAAATATCATAAGTATAATCATGTTAACAATTTATAATTATGTTCAGAAAACATATTTTACAATAATATAAACATTAACGGTATTTCAACAACAGATATCAAATATATATATTTATATATATAATAATTATGCCACCATGATATGTACCTTGACAATGTCACAACAATATGTATACCAACTATGCATATGCACAATGCATCATATTCCTACTCCATAGAGCTAAACAACTTTGGATATGAATGACCCAGAAGATCTGCCCACCTCTATGACAGTCTAAATGGACACGAAAGCAATAGTGTTTCGTCGGGACACTGCGCCAATGCGTTGCAAAGGTTTATCATGGCCAGAGATGTATAAAGTGACAAATAGGTCACTATGAATCACTGCTCCCTAACGCCTCCATCAGGTCCCCCACAAAATCACATTATTCAATTCTCATTCACTCCTAAGCAACAAAAGCCATAACAACCATCAACTATACAGTATTCAATGCATGACAACTCAATGCACAACTCAAGCCACCATTATACTGTTCATAATAATATTATATAACCGCTCATTTAATTACATAATATCAATGATCCACTCAGGTCCAGTATGTCGGCCCAACAGTAATCCACTGTTTTTCTCAATCGCGTAACATTTTTTGTCACGTTTTCATAATCGCGTGACGCTTTTGTCACGTTTTCAAATCACGTAAATATTTTCCAACATTTTCCCACTCGCGTAAAAATATTTAAGCATTTTCAAAATTGCGTAGCTCAAAAATCATTATTTTTGAAACGCGTAAGGTTTTTCTACTATTTTTCACTGTATAAAATATTTCTTGACATTCTAAATTAATTTTTGAAACTTTCCAAACTAAAAATATTTTTTGGACATCATTTTCTATTTTTCTTATGAAAACTACATTAAATAATAATTTCTGACGTTTTTCTCAAAATCTGCGTTATTTGACTTTAATAAAATCTTCCACTATTACATTTACTAATATCCTTTTAAATAAAATACTTTCTAATACTTTCTTCACAAAAATTTACATTACCATAATTTAATCAAATCTTCTAGATCAAAGTCCTCCAATGCGCTTCAAAACCCAAATGGGTGAGGTATACATTAGTAACTTCAAAGTATAAATTTATTTCTCATCATAATCTAAATTCAATAATTTAATTAATTCCAAAAACAAGTTTACTTTCTTTTTATATTTCAAAATTCACTAAATTGAGTTCCTATTAATTAATCCTTTAAGAATACACTTAAGAAAATATTTTTGATCTAGACTACCAATTCTTGTCAAGTTGGCCAAAATCAATCTTTGTTTCATTATTGAATATTTATTCATTCTCTATCTCATTTTTCTTTGTAAAAAATCTTTAATCCAACTACTTGTTACTAAATCATCTAAATTTATACTTAGTAAAACATTTTCAATTGGTTTGCTCTAAAACAAAAGTAAAGGTCGTGAGCCTCTTTATGGCCATTGGAACCAAAAATTCTTTCCTTTGCAACATATATCATAATATACATATATAATTTTAGTCATATTTATACTACTACATGTTCATGCATATTATTAAAGCAATAAAACTCATATTAAGCAATTTATAACAAGGCAATCTAAATCATACTATCACACATACTAATAAAGCAATAAAATCATGCATAACTATCAAAGAAATAAAATCACACATAACATAACATAAAACAGTTAAGCATACACAACTAAGTGAATAAATCCTTATGAATTTTTTACCACACACAAATCCACTCCTCACCACCAATGCATGGCTGATGAGGGTAATCTCCCTCTTACCTTGGATAATCCACCAAAGCTCCTTGCATGTCCTTCTTGAATCCACTTTTCTCCACCAAGAGCTTCTTAAAAATCAAAGTAAACACACATAATCAATATCTAAGGCTTGAATAAGAAAACCATGGATCAAAACATGGTTTAGAACTTTGAATCTAAGATTAGAAAAGAATATCAAGAACTTCACCCTTTATCCTTCAAACTTAGATCTTAGGAAAAGTGCTTGAAGATGGATGATTTGGAAGATGGTCTCAACATGAAAGTTCCTTAGAATTGCATAGGGATTCAAGATCTAAGGTTGTTTAGAATTATTGAAGCTTGGAAGGTATTTTGGAAGGGTGTGGCTGTGAGCTTCCTTTGAAGAACAAGGTGAGAACTTATTGATTTCTAAGAGAGAGATGAAGATGATCTCAACACCAAAGTATCTTAGGATGATTTAAGGATACTAGATGTAAGGTTGTTTGAAATTATAGAAGAGTGGAGGGTGGTGTAAGGTGGTTTGGCCGTAAGGCTTAGAAGAGAAAATGAGAGAAAATTTGAGAGCTTTGATGATAGATTTCCTTTAAGTGAAAAAATGAAGATGGGTGATAGAAATGAATTGAAACTTTTCCTATAGCTTTCAAGCCCTAAAAACCGTGAGCTCCCCCTCCCCCTTGAACACTAAGGGAGTGTCTAAATTCATCTAGCCATTTTTTGAGACTTCAATAGCCATTGATTGAATCAATGGTTGATCTTGGTGGAGCTTTCAAGTGATAGGTTTGAATTTGAACCATTGGATCTCTCCTCTATGAAGCCTTAGCCGTGACATGCATCTTCAAAATGGAGGGTCAAGAGCTTCTCTTCATACTTACCATCCAAGGGTCACAAAAAGTTCTTGCCATTTTGTGAGACCAATCCCCACCATAGATTAAATCAATGGTGGATATCCAAAGCCTTCACCACCAAGCTTGCTTCCTAGTAGCCCTCTATAAAGTTGTCATAACCATCAAAGTAGACTAGCATTTTCATTGGTTGGGTGGTTACTATCTTGTTTCCTATTGGTTGCCACTTTTGTTGACTATTTTCTATTGGTTCTTGGAAAATCCAAGCCACTAAGTTGGACTCAATAGAAAACTAACTAAGTTTTCTAATTCAATTGTGTCCTAACCAAATTAAACAAACTTAGTTAGGTTTTCTAGCTTCTTTGCTAACTACTTAGTTACTTGCTAACTATCTAGTTACATTAGGCACTAATCATCCTTTCTAGAAGGTGCTAGACAACTTTAGTAACTATGGACTTTAAAGAGTAGCAAACTAAGTTTGCTCCATTTTGTTACTACTTAGGCTTTTTAGATTAACTTAGTTAAGTTTAGGATAACTTAGTTTAAGTCATCTAGTTTCTAAATAACTAGTCTAACCATTTTTATTGACCACTTCCTATTGGTTCATCAAAGATGACTACTTCTAATTGGTTTATCAAATGAAGACTAGATTCTTATTGTTTCGTTTCAAAGATACTAGATTTCTATTAGTTTAGAAATTCAAGCCATCTATTTTGACTAAATCCTATTGGTTCACAAAAAATATTTTCCAGACAATTGCTACAGAAATTATTACTCAATGAACAAAATATTACTGCTTACAAAATAGTAAATATTTGTCCGCTGTAAAATAAAAATACAGTATATTTTTATTTCACAGATAATTTTTTAAAATTAAAAGATTAAGTCTCGTATCTCTCAGAATTAGGTTTAGTAAGATTCCCTGGCTCCGAATAAATACGTAAAAAAATTTCCCGGCCTAAAAATTATTATTTTCTTGACTCATAATAAATCACATAAAATGATCAAATACAGTCATAGAACAGTCAAAATAATTTTACAGCATACAGAAATCACAAAACAGTACAATTCTGCCATTACTATCAAATAACTAAATTTTGGGGTGTTACAACTCTCCCCCTCTAAAAAGAAGTTTCATCCTCGAAACTTGCGTACCTTAGAACAGATGAGGGTATTACTCCTTTATCTTGTCTTCTAGTTCCCATGTTGTATCTCCGCTTATGTCATTCTAGATTACTTCGACCAATGAAAACTCTTTGCTTCATGTTCAACTTCTCCTGATTAAATAGATACCTCAGACTCCTGTGATTGCTGAAGACGTTAAATATTGCTCCATAAAGAAAGTGTCTCCATATTTTTAATGAAAACACAACTGTTGCCAATTCCAAATTATTTGTAGGGCAGTTCTCTTCATACGCTTTCGGTTACCTTGTAGCATATGCTATAACCTTTCGGTTTTGCATAAGCACACATCCTAAACCCTGATGTGACGCATCATGGTTCACTTCAAAAGATTCACTAAGATCAGGTATGATTAACACCGGTGAAGTAGTTAAGCACTTTTACAACCCTTAAAAATTCCCCTTGTATGCATCAGTCCATGCAAACGCTTAATTCTTTCTGGTAAGCTAGGTGAGAGGTCCAGTGATCTTGGAAATTTCTCAATAAACCTTCAGTAGTAACGACTAACCCGATAAAATTACGGATTTCCGATGCAATCTTCGGTCTTTCTCATTCAAGAAATATTTCAACTTTTGACGCGTCCACTTCAATTCCTTCCTCTGAAATCACATCCAACCAGAACTCATTTCGACAACTTTAGCATACAACTGCTTCTCCTTTAGACTTGGAAAACCACACTGAAATGTTCAGCATATTCCTCATGATTTCGAGAATAGATCAGAATGTTGTTAATAAAGATAATGACAATTCTGTCTAGATAAGGATGAAAGATTCTATCCACATAATCTATGAATATTGCGGGAGCATCCGCCATTCCGAATAGCATCTTTTGAAATTTCCTTGCCTTCGTATGTAACACCCCAACTTTTGAGTAAATTACTGTTTTGTCCTGATTGTACTGTTTTATGTTTTTCTGTATGATATAAAATTTACTTGACTGTTTTGTGTTCATATTTGAGTGTTTTGTGTGATTTGCTCCGAGTCAGGAAAATAATAATTTTCGAGTCAGGGAAATCTTATTTTAATTATTCGGAGCTGGGGGATCTTACTAAACCCAATTCTGAATGATACCTGTATCAGTCTTTTAATTTTTAGGATTTAACTGTGTAATAAAATATTTTTATATTTTTATAATATTATTTTATTAGTCAGTACAAATAAACGATAATGGACCTGGAAAAAGTTTGTAGGACCCACAATTTGGTTTGCGAGACCCACATTTAGAAAAAAATAGTCAACGTTGATGGCTTGATTTATTTTAAGCCAATAGGAATTAAGTCAACAAAGAGAGCTTGACTTGATTTGCACCGTTGGATGAGAAGGTTTAGTTTTGAATATCAACCATTGATCTAATCAAAGATTGTAATGATAAGCTTAATAATGAAGGCTTTTGATATCCGCCGTTGATCAATTGTACGGTGGAGATTGGTCTCACAAAATGGTTAGAATCATTTGTGACCATTGGATGTGAAGAATATAGAGAAGATCTTGACCATTTATTTTTGGAGAAGAATCTAATGGCTAGGATTTCAATGGAGATGAGATCTAATGGTTTAGATTTGATCATATCACTATCTAATACCAACCCTTGATCTAATCAATGGCTCTTGAAGCTTAGATTATAAGAATGTTAATTAATTAGTAATGTAACCAATTAACCTAATTAAACTAGATTAAGTGTGCATAGAAGCTTAATAGGATTAGTAGCTTAATTAGTGATCATCATTAGGGAAGAGCATTCAAGAACATGTGACAAGGTATGTGACAAGGCTTGGATGAGCCAATAGGAGACAAGCTTGGTGACCAAGTTTTGATCTCAACCCTTGATGAAGGCTAAGGCTTGGATGGAGTCTTGGAAGTCAAACAAAGTGGCCACCTCCATTAGGGAGAGCTCCACGGCCATGCACTATTTGGAGACTACTTTTTACTTCATTTTCTATCACTTGATTTACACTTTCTCTCTTCCAAAAACCAAAACCCACCATTGTTGTTCTTCTTGAACCATTCGGCCACACCACCTTATACCACCATCCAACCATCAAAAATTTTATCTAACCTACTTTTCCAAACCTAAACACCATTCTAAGAACATTTCTAGTTGAGAGTTCTTTCAAAATCATTCATCTTAAGCTTGGAAAATAGCTTTGGAGATTTTTCCCAGAAGGTGAAAATCTTTATTTTTCATTTCTAACTTCATTTCTAAGGTTCTAAGCCATGATTGATCCATGGTTATATTTTTCTCCTATAGTTATAACTTGTAAAAATTTATTTGAACATGTTAGGTTTTCTTGGAGCTGAACACAAAATCACTAGGAGAAGGAGTGAAAGATTTTATCTTCCTTTAAGGTAAGAGGGAGATTTAATCTCATCAACCAAGTGTGGTGATGAGAAAATGGATTGTATGTGTGTGAAGAATCCATAAAGATCCACTTGTGTTGATTGTTTAAAAGCTTTCCTACTTGTGTTTGATATTGTTTGTATGCATGTCTACAAGCTTTAAAATATATTGCATGTGTGATATATGCATGATTATTATTTAGGATGTGAATAGCATGTAAGGTTTGCATGAGTGTTCCAAAGAACACAAAGAGAGGCTCACGGCCTCAACCAAGAAAAGAGAACCAAAATGTTCTCATCCATTTTCTAAAGAAAGGATTTAATGGAATTAGGTAAATGAATGAATTTCAAAATGTTTTAGAAGAAGAAAAATGATCCAAAGATCAAATGCCAAGGTTTTATGAAATTCGGCCAACATGCCTTATAAATGAGTAATCAATCAAAAATGTATTTTCTAAGTGTAGAGTTGATGTTTTACCTAAAAAGAATGCATTCATAATGAATTTCCAAGGTTTAAAGAAGTAAACCAATTTTTATTAGAAATGTGATATAGAAGAAAAATGAAGAAAACCCTTGAAAAATACTTATTTTCAAATTTTAAAGTATAGTGATAATTATTAAAGTGGATTTTTGTAGTTATAAAATAAATAAAGGAATTTTTAGAAGAAAAACATAGAAAGTACATTTTTAATAAATTTTAGAGACAAAATACTTGTCAAAATTTATTAAAAATAGACAAATAAAAGAGTACATTTTATAATATATTTATAATGTAAGAAAAATATTCTACGTAGTTTTAAAGTATAAGAAATAGCTTACGTAATTTTAAAACATAAATTTTAAAGCTTTTCGATCAAGAAAGCAATTTAAAAATCTTACGCGATTGAGAAAATGATTTAAAAATGCTACGCGATTTTAAAAATAGTAAAATATATTTACGAGATTTAAAAACATTTGTAAAAACGATGAAATTGTGAAAACGCGATAAAATTTCTATGCAATTAATTGAAACAACGAGTTTTACTATCGGGTCAAGGTGGTGGACCCGGACATGTGGAAATATGGTACGTCAGGTGGGAACATACTGTATTTTTGGACATGTGGAAATATAGTACGTCAGGTGGGAACGTACTGTATTTGAGATTTTTGCCGTTGAGGGCATTTGCGTAAATATGAGAATATTTTGAAACTAAGGGTAATTTGGTAATCATTGTTTTTATTCATGCATTGAGTTGTGCCAATTTGATTGATAATTGGTGATTTGATTGACGAGGCGAATTACACCGTGTTGTCGGTGTGATAAGCGTTGTGTGGTTCATTTCTTCGTATGGACTTGAAGCCATTAGTGTGCGGAGTATTCCACATGTGGACAGTTGGTCGCTCCTCTAGGCCGTGGTAACTAGCAATACACTAGTGATCTCGACACGCACCATACTTAATCAAGATCTTGTAAAGGCTATTTTAGTACAATGCCTGTAGTTACACGATGTTTGGACTGTGTGCTACTGCACGATGATTGGACAGTGGGCTATAGACACAACGTAAGATAGTGCAATAGTTTGGTTGGGCAGCTTGAGGTACTGATAGATCTTTACTGGTCATTCTCTCTGATATTTGTGTCTAGCTCCATGGAGTAGGAACGAGTCGTATTGCATTTGTTTCATGCATCATAACATAATTACTTGTGATATTATCTGATACTGTTGTATTAAAATTTCTGTATTAAATTATATTATTATTTATGAAGTTATGGTATGCTATATTGTATAAATTGTGATATCTGTTGTATTGTTATTTTCTTATTTGTCATGCTGGTATTGATGTATGATTATCTCACCTCTCTATATGTATTGTTTTTTGTATTATTAAATTATATTGTAAAAAGTTTGAGGAAGAGCATCAGCCTCTTGGGAGTGTGTATCCTGAAGAAGAGGAGGAGCAGCAGACGGGGGATCAGTTTAACAACTGCGAACCTTCCGATCATCCATATCCTTTGGACTGATTGTGTGATCATGACATTGTCGGGATTCTTTGGTTTTGTGAAACTTGAGTTTCACGGAGGCTCTGAAGCCTGGCGATTGCGGGGGGACAGAGGATCGGTTGTCTATGTAGGACGTTTGACTGTGACCCTATGTAGAGAGTTTGACGGGGAGCCTATTTTCACTACTACTCTGTATTTGCATTTGAAGTTGCCGCTGACTCTTAGGCGTTACTAGGGAGGGATTTTCCATGCGCCTAGTGAGATCAGTAGTGTGTCGACAACACGGACTCATGTCCGTAGAGCTTTGAGACATCCTGGATACCTATCACCTGAAGTTTCATCTGAGAGTGATCCTTCAGAAGGTTAGGGATCTATGATGTGCACTTGGGCACTTTTTGATGTAGTATTGTATATTAACTCTTTACTGTTTTCTTTAAATATTTTGTAGTTGTATATTATTTGCTTAACTTAAAACAAAATTATATGTATATTATGTGTGTGATGACAGGTTGTATTATTCGGTGTCCCATGTTATTTTATTTTGTAATATTCTGTATAAAAAAGAAAAAAAATTTACAACCCATATTATTTATGTAACAAGTGTTTTACAACTTGGGTAATATTTTATTCTATTATATTTTTATTGCATCATAAATGTGACATCCCCACAAGGGTGTTACATTGTACCGTTTCACTCTCCTGCCTTTGCCTTTAACAGTAAGTGCCTCACAAACCAAGTTCTCTTTTTCAATAGTACTGTATCTGATACTATGACATGGATTGGACTAGGAACATCCTTTCTTGCAATTGCAATATATAAAAGGACATTATAAAGGTTAGAAAGAAAAGATAGCAAAACTATTCGATGTGTTACCGGGCATATCCAACAAAGAATTTGATGTTGCCCGATTTTAAAAATAACCTTTTTGGGACACTAAAATTTTACTGAAACAATCTACAGGATATGGTTAGAAGATAACTAATCTATTCTTAATATCATGTCTATCTCGTGAAAGAGGTAGACAATTTTGATTAACAGAAAGGATTGTTTAAGGAACTGGACAATAACAATGGGTTTGGTAATAAAAGTAGGAATAGATAAGTCAAAAGGTAACGAAGATACTGATAGCTCTAATCAACCCACACAGTCAATTAGCCATAAAAGAATGGGTTGGACCAAGAATATATTTTCGCAATTACGACACATGAAAGATATCATGAAGGTGTAGAAAGAAAATATGGTGGAGTCATTTATTATACTACTGGACCTATCCAACAAAGAAATTGTTGCGGTCCGATGAATTTAGAAGTGAGCTTTTTAAGTTGAATAATTCAACCAATAAGTCTAACAGAGTATGGATGGTTGGAAAAATACTCAATCCATATTTTTAGATCACGTCTGTTTTGTGAAAGAGATAAACAAATTGAATCAACAGAAAAGATTCAGTCGTTTAATAGACTTAGGATGGTTTAAGTAACTCAAGTTAGCAACCACATGTTTTAGTAATAAAAGTAGAAATAACTAGGTCAAAAGATAACGAAGGCAAAATAACTCTAATTAATCCACACGATCATATGCCATAGAGGAATGGGTTACCTCCAAAATTATACAGTACAATCAAAGGATCACTTCCTATGACACAATCTTCTTTGCTTAGGTCTTCAGTCTGGGGTGCTTTTGCTCCACTTGGAGAATCGACGCTCCATTCTACTTGAGATGTCGAAGCACGTTTATTACTAACAGATGACTTCATCTTTAGTGGAATACACTCTCTAGCAAGATGTCTGGGCATCCCATACTTGAAACAGATGATTTCTATGATTGTACAATCACTTGTCAAATGATCTTCCCTACACTTCCAACATTTCGGTGCAGATGTCACAGTCTGACCAAACCTACTACCACTAGTACTTCCTCCATGAGATTGTTGCTGCTGCTGATTTCCTGGTGATCGTAAATATGTTTTTCGCTGAAATCGTTTTACCTTCCTATTATTCCTCATTTGGAACCTAGGCAGTCCAAAGTTACCCCAAAATTGACTTTCCTCTAACAAATTCTGAACCTCAACTTCCAGTTCCCGTTGTTCAGCGATCCTTTGTTCCTGTTGTACTATCACATCAGTTGTCCTCTGCATTGCTCCCGTAGTTGCAACCGTATTATGAGTGTCACGTCCCGCTTCCACACGCGTGCGTCTACCACGAGCCATTTCCTTTTTTCAAAGACGGACGAATTGTAACATCCCGAAAATTTATAATTTTAGGATAAATGATCATTTTACAATATTTGGGATTTTTAGGAATTTTTCTGGATTTTTTGGAGATTGCGGAATATTTTAATATTATTCTTCGTTTTGCGTACTTATTGGGCAGAATTGGAAAAATGACTGTAACACTCCCAAAGTTGGAAAATTTTATTACGAATAGTCATTTTCTAATATTTGTGATTTATGTGAATTCTTTCAGAATTTTTCGGAAACGATGAATATTTTAATATATTCCTCGTTTTGCATGTATATTGAGCAGAGTCGGGAAAATGAAATATTTTTTCTGAGAACCTTGAACTATGGAAACGCCAACGAGAGATCTTACTAAACCCAAGGCCGGACACAGTTTACAAGGTTTTACATCTTTCGAGAAATTTTGACAGATGAAATAATAAAACACTGCGAAGAATTAATCTGTCAGATTCGTTAATGCTGACTTCTGCCAACTATAACTATTGTCTAATGAATAATAACATGTAATAAAAATCTTATCACATTAGTCAAAATTTACCTTGTGTCAAGCTTTTTTAGCCTTATTTTCAAAATAAAAGTTAAATTAATTCAAAAACTCATTTGAGAAGCTTCCAGGAAATTTCCTCCCATTTCACATTTCTCTCTCTCTTCCCTCTCCCCTCTTCTACACGGCAGAGGCTCCTTTGGAGCCAATCATCACGTTTTCTTCTTCTTCTTTTCTTTCTTCTTCTTCTCATTCTTCTCTTCTTCTTCCTCCTCCACCGTACACCCTCACCATTCACCATCTTCACTTTCTTGCTTCACCACTTCCATATCTACCTTTCTTCCATCATTCCAAGACCATTTTCCTTGTGGCCATCCTTGGTTCTTCTTCTTCTTCTTCTTCTTCTTCTTCTTCTTCTTCTTCTTCTTCTTCTTCTTCTTCTTCTTCTTCTTCTTCTTCTTCTTCTTCTTCTTCTTCTTCTTCTTCTTCTTCTTCTTCCATTTTTCCACCATTGAAGTTAAAGCTTAGAGCTTTTGAGGTAAAGTCTTCAACTTTCTTTTATTTTCTTCTCATTTTCGTTTTCTTGGTCACCTATGTGGCCAAGGAGTCATTTTCCTATGATTGGAGTGGACACGTTAGGAATTTCTCACCTTAGGGTTTTCTTGAAGGGGGAAAAACGAAAATCAAGAGCAAAAAGGAGAAGCATCCTTGTGATTGTCTTCATTTAGGTAAGAGGGAGATGATCCTCTTTAACCAATCTTGGTAGTAAGGAAATGTCTTGTGTATTGTTATTGATGAGGGAATCCATGTTGGATTTCTCTCTTTGTTATATTGTGTTATTTCCATGATTTTGTAGTTGTTTGATTTATATAAGTATATGGATTTGCATTGTGTGCTTTGATGATTATGAACTTATATATTGTTATTTTGTATTTAGAGGTCATGAATCATATTTTGGATTGTTGGAAAAAATGAATGAGAAACTTTGGTGAAAGATGGGCCAAGGTTCTGCAGAAACGAATTCTACAGAACCCTTGTTAATGCACTAGCGCTCAGGCACTGTGCATAGAGCGCCTAGGCGCTCCATGCCCAGAAAGTTTTCCCTATGACGCGGCCTGGTGAGCGCTCAGGTGCTTCGTGGTCAGCGTCCAGATGCTCCACCAGCGCTCAGGCGCTCCAGAGATGGTGCCTAGGCGCCCAGAATAGAATCAGCTAGGTAACTGTGAGAGGGAGCTGTGTAATTGGAGAGGTGAATGCTAATGTTGGAAATTGAGATGGAGAGTTTTAAGGGTTATTTAACTCAATGTGAAGCCACGGTTTTAGATTGAAACTATAAGGAATTGGAATGAGCTTAGTGAACTAAAACTTAAGTAAAGGATATCAAGAAATCAATGCATAAAATGGGAGAAATTGATGTTAGTAGTGGACTTTGGGAAGCCGCGATTTTGATCATGGATATTAGGAATTGGATTGATCTCATGTAGAATAAAAACTAAGTGATTGGTATCAAGAGACTAGAGCATAACGCGAGAAGGAATTTAGAACCTTGAGGGCTTGTGAGGCTACAGTTTTAAAGGTTACTTAACCTAAAGGTTTGCATAATTGATTTAGACTTAGATTCGTGGAATTGTTAAACCCTTAGTGGGAAATAGTGGTTTTGATAAGCCATAATGTATATTAATATTGAGATTTAACTCTATGTGTTGTGAGTCCCTATGAAGGGTTATATATTTGTTAGTTTAATTCTCGATGAGAAATGATTTATTGATATTGAAAACGAATATATGCTATTGTGGTATTGTATATGATGAATGCATCATTGATGAGCATACATGATTGGACATTGAGTCATCATGTATATGAAAAACCTAAGAGTTGAATCACACCTATGTGCGGGTGTGAATAGACTAGCGTAGGTGCCACATGTTGTTGGCCCTAGGGGGCGTTGGGGTGCGGGTCCCTCACATGGACAGTTTAGAGCTCCTCTGTGCCGTGGGGTGAACTGATGCAAACACACCGACGATCCGGACTGGGACGCTGTCCTATGTCACGATCAACGGTTGAGGTGCCATGTATAAGCCATGATGCGCAAATATTTTATGAGATGAAGCACACTATTTTAAGGCTAACGAGATACTAGCATTACTCCTTGATCATTCACTCTGAAAAGGTTAATGTTTAGCTCCATGGAGTAGGATTTGGTACCATAATGCATCATGCGTCGTTCATCGTCAGTCTCATAAGTTGTTGAGCATGCACATCTGTTAAAGTAACTGTTTTACTCATGTAAACGATTATCTGACCATTGTGTTGATTTCTGGAAATCTTATTGTGATTGGGTTGACATTGTTAAGTCTTACTATTGCCTGTTGTTGTTCTGCTTCCTTATTTTGGCTTACAACGGAACTAATTGGGTTATAAACCATGCTGCTGCTATTGATAAATGTATGAACTGTATTACTCTGTGGGCGCCTTGCGCCATGCTGTTTTCTTACTGCCAATAGTGGTAATGAAAGGCTGGTGTCTCACCTCTTTCCTATATTTGTGCATTTCTATTTTATATTTATATTTGATAAGGATCGTAAAGAAGACAAAGAGAGACCATACCTTGGTTGATTGACTTGAGCGTCTGGACAAGATTTCATTGACTACGTAAGAGTGCAGCCACGTGGTGGCATTGATGCCTATCGTGTCAACTGGGACGCCATGTGTCATGTGCATATGGGGTTGCGGCCTTGTCTGCTAGTAGTACCCCTCCCTGGGTTACTACTCCTCCCCTTTAATGTTTTTATTCCCGCTGTATTTTATTTGACTCTGTAATTATTATATTCTATGTTATCGTGATTCGTGTTAATTGGCCATAATATATATATATATATATATATATATATATATATATATATATATATATATATATATATATATATATATATATATATATATAAGGAACAAGATTTTATTTCAATGGTTGTATTAAGGGTTGAATATATCTATATTTCTTTCGAGGCTCGTATTTTCTACTTATGCAAATTGTCAAAAAAAAAGTATAGACTCTTGAGAATTTAAATGACTGTTATCATGACTGTGACACACTTGGATTTAGTAACTGTGGTGTAATGACGATTGTGTCGCGGTTATTAGATCTAGGTGCGTTACACTAGGTGGTATCAGAGCAATTCATCCTGTTGAGCCGGGGTATGGACTTGCTATGTTTAGGCATATTAGAATTTAGTCTGTTGTGCACTTCCTTGTCTCTTGATTGAGATGATGGGAAAGGAATGCATGACTTGCCGTAGGTTGAATGTTGATGGCTACTGTTATACAGTTGCATGATATTGAGGACTGGCCTACTCAATATGTAATGTTCTGTGTGTACAGGAAACTATGACTTCACCTAGGCGTACTAGGTTAGGAAAATAGGATTTATTTTGTGAGGAGATCAAAAGGTTTTGGAAAAACCGATCTTCTGGAGAAAGAAATAGTTGCTGTAAACTAGGTTTGAGAAGCAGTTTGGAAGTTGACGGCTTACGAGGGATTACGCTGTGGAAGCAGAATGAAGAAGTTTGAGCTGGAGATTGTTAGGATGTATGGAATTGAACTTGTCTTGCCTGAATTGTATGAATTGTGTGACTCTCTGTATTTGGTTTTCATAGGGAGATAACGCTGTTTGAAGTAATTTTGTGTTTGTTGTATTTATGTCCATCTTCAGAGAAATTCAATGGCTCGCAGTAGACATGCAAGGGCGATGGCTCGTGACAGACGTATACATGTGAGCACAGGACAAGACAATAGGGGTATGGTTGTGACTGCAGAAGAAAGGCAAATGATAGCTGAGGTGACAACTTGCCAGGATCAGAGGGCCACGCAACAACGAGAATTGGAAGTTGAGGTCTAGAATCTGTTGGAGGAAAGTCGGCTTTGGGGCAAACTTGGACTACCTAGATTCCAAAAGAGGAATAATAGAAAAGTTAACCAGTTTAAACGGAAACCATACGCACGAGTATCAGGGAAACAACAACAACAACCAACTCCTGGACAAAGTACTAGTGGTGGGTCAGACCCCGACATCTTCGCCAAGATGTATGAAATATAGAAAAGAACACTTCACGAGGGAGTGTAAGATCAAAGGGATAATCTGTTTTAAATGTGGAAAGCCTGGACACGTCTCCCGCAACTGCAACCAAGCAAAGGCAAATTCTTCAGTCAATGCTATAAGGGCTGTGAAACCACAAGCAGAAGTCGGAACTTATACCTTGGGTGGTGCTGAGACCTCAACATTTGGAGATCTAAGGGAAGTTACACCTCAAACGACGACCCTGTAATCGTACTGTATAATTCTAGGGGTAACCCCTCCTTTTACTAGTTGTAACCGCATGGATCATTTGGATTCATCTGTATCTTTCTTATCTTCAACTTAAGTTATTTCCATTTCTGTTACTAAGACTTATCGTTGACACCTAAGTTGTGTAATCTATCATATTTCTACTAAAGATCGAGTCTTTTGTTGACCTATCTTGCTTACCTCGAGTCATATCTGTTCGAGTCCATGATTTTGGAAATTGATCGGTCGTTTTTTTATTATTATTATCTGCTAGGTCGTTTCGATAAAAACCTTAGTGATTTTTGAAACTAAGACTTTTGAAATTCGTAACGGCCAACAAGGTCTAAGCTTCATAAGGGAAAGGAGCCTGAGGGTACATGTTAATGTTTTCCATAGAGGACCAAGGGTAAAAGGAATATAGATGCCGCTTTTGTAGACGGAGGGTGTCACATGTCAAGCTACGTTGCTGTTAGTAAAGTAGAAGGATGAAATTTATCGGTGAGACAAGGACTGTCACAAAATAAACAAGGCTTCGATCAAGGATGAGTGTCCTCGGAGAAAGATGAGCGATTCAATGGGCTGGTGAGGAAAGCGTCGTTGTTCTTTCCAAGATAGATGTATGTCCTGGTCATCGATGGATTCGTGGAAATTGAGAATGTTCCCAAAATGATTCTTTCGAGTGTGCTTTCAACATTATGGGTATCCCGTGATGTCAATCGGAGTGACAAATGCTCCTATTGTATTCATGGACAACATGAATTGTATTTTCTATCCTTACCTAGAACCGAATTATCGTTGTCATTAATGATGACATTCTGGTCTGTTCTCGAAGATATAGGGAGATACGTTGGACATCTCGGTATAGTTTTCCTAACTTTAAAGAAGAGGAAGTAAATGCCAAAGTATTAGAGTGTGAATCCTCGTTTGAGGAGGTTCTGTTTTGGATCATGGGATTCTAAATGGAAGAATTGTGTGGATTCACAAAAAGGTTGAAGCAGTTCTTCAAAAGGAAGGATCGGAAACCGTGAGGGAGGTTCATAGCTGGTGCAATTGGTTGGTTTTTGTCGAAGAAGTATCGACAGATTCTCGAAGATAGTAGGACAACTTGCTCCGATTACAAAAGGAGAATCAAAACTTTTACGGACCATCACAGGTGAAGAAAGTTTTTCAAAGATTGAGGAAATATTTCGATTTTGATACTGCTCGATCCTAATGAAACATTCGAAGTGTTTTGTGATGCTTCACATCAAAGTTTAGGATGTGGGTTCATGCAAAGTTGGGAAGTTATAACTTATGCCTCGAAGTAGTTGAGGGTGCATTGAGAATTGCCCAACTCACGAACTGGTGTTAGCCGCGGTTATATTGGCTCTAAGAACATGGAGACATCTGTGTGAAGAAATGTTCAACGCTTTTATCAATCACAGAAGCCTAAAGTACCCATTCGATAAAAAGGGGCTAGACATGAGGCAGAGAAGGTGATTAGAATTTTTGAGGGGGTATGGCGTCTAGCTCCAGTGTCATCATGTCGGAGTTGCCAACAAACTCACTCTAAAGTTCTACAGACTATATCAAATTTCTGTCGGATTGGTCCGGTAGCTTAGCAACTAACCTTACTACCTTTTCATCTTAATGTATTCATAATATCTTCCATAGGTTATAATTGCGATGGTATATCCCCGACCCAGCCATGTCATCGAACGAGACACAGTATAATTAAGAGAGGGTTTAATATATGAAATACTTCTTGTGAAAATCGAGAATAGGAGACCAAAGCAACACAGGGGCAGGGAGATCACATTAGTAAAGATAATCTAAATTGACGTGATTAGAAGCGCGACATGGAGGTCAGAAGATAAGGTAAAGAAACAACGTCAATATTTATCCTAAGGAATGAAAATTTCGAGGACGAAATTTCTATTTGAAGGGGAGTGTTGTAACATCCCGAAAATTTATAATTTTAGGATAAATGATCATTTTACAATATTTTGGATTTTTAGGAATTTTTCTAGATTTTTCGGAGAACGTAAAAATATTTTAATATTATTTCTCGTTTTACGTGTACATTGGGCAGAATTGGCAAAATGACTGTAACGCTCCCAAAGTTTGAAAATTTTATTACGAATAGTCATTTTCTAATATTTGTGATTTATGTGAATTCTTTCAGAATTTTTCGGAAACGACGAATATTTTAATATATTCGTCATTTTGCATGCGTATTGAGCAGAGTCGGGAAAATGAAATATTTTTTCCGAGAGCCTTGAACTATGGAAACGCCGACGGGGGATCTTACTAAACCCGAGGCCGGACACAGTTTACAAGGTTTTACGTCTTTTGAAAAATTTTAACAGATGAAATAATAAAACACTGTGAAGAATTAATCTGTCAGATTCGTTAATGCCGACTTCTGCCAACTATAACTATTGTCCAAAGAATAATAATATGTAATAAAAATCTTATCACATTATTCAAAATTTACTTTGTGTCAAGCTCCTTTAGCCTTATTTTCAAAATAAAAGTTAAATTAATTCAAAAACTCATTTGAGAAGCTTCCAGGAAATTTCTTCCCATTTCACATTTCTCTCTCTCTTCCCTCTCCCTCTTCTACACGACAGAGGCTCCTTTGGAGCCAATCATCACGTTTTCTTCTTCTTTTTTTCTTCTTCTTCTTTCTTCTTTTTCTTCTTCTTCCTCCTCCATCGTGCACCCTCACCATTCACCATCTTCACTTTCTTGCTTCACCACTTCCATATCTACCTTTCTTCCATCATTCCAAGACCATTTTCCTTGTGGCCATCCTTGGTTCTTCTTCTTCTTCTTCTTCTTCTTCTTCTTCTTCTTCTTCTTCTTCTTCTTCTTCTTCTTCTTCTTCTTCTTCTTCTTCTTCTTCTTCCATTTTCCACCATTGAAGTTAAAGCTTGGAGCTTTTGAGGTAAAGTCTTCAACTTTCTTTTATTTTCTTCTCATTTTCGTTTTCTTGGTCACCTATGTGGCCAAGGAGTCATTTTCCTATGATTGGAGTGAACACTTTGGGAATTTCTCACCCTAGGGTTTTCTTGAAGGGGGAAAAACGAAAATCAAGAGCAAAAAGGAGAAGGATCCTTGTGATTGTCTTCATTTAGGTAAGAGGGAGATGATCCTCTTCAACCAATCTTGGTAGTAAGGAAATGTCTTGTGTATTGTTGTTGATAAGGGAATCCATGTTGGATTTCTCTCTTTGTTATATTGTGTTATTTCCGTGATTTTGTAGTTGTTTGATTTGTATGAGTATATGGATTTGCATTATATGCTTTGATGATTATGAACCTATATATTGTTATTTTGTATTTAGAGGTCATGAATCATATTTTGGATTGTTGGGAAAATGAATGAGAAACTTTGGTGAAAGATGGGCCAAGGTTCTGCAGAAACGAATTCTACAGAACCTTTGTTAATGCACTAGCACTCAGGTACTGTGCATAGAGCGCCTAGGCGCTCCATGCCCAGAAAGTTTTCCCTGTGACGCGGCCTGGTGAGCGCTCAGGCGCTTCGTGGTCAGCGTCCAGGCGCTCCACCAGCGCTCAGGCGCTCCAGAGATGGCGCCTAGGCGCCCAGAACAGAATCAGCTAGGTAACTGTGAGAGGGAGCTGTGTAATTGGAGAGGTGAATGCTAATGTTGGAAATTGAGATGGAGAGTTTTAAGGGTTATTTAAGTCAATGTGAAGCCACGGTTTTAGATTGAAACTATAAGGAATTGGAATGAGCTTAGTGAACTAAAACTTAAGTAAAGGATATCAAGAAATCAATGCATAAAATGGGAGAAATTGATGTTAGTAGTGGACTTTGGGAATCCACGATTTCGATCATGGATATTAGGAATTGGATTGATCTCATGTAGAATAAAAACTAAGTGATTGGTATCAAGAGACTAGAGCATAATGCAAGAAAGAATTTAGAACCTTGAGGGCTTGTGAGGCTATGGTTTTAAAGGTTACTTAACCTAAAGGTTTACATAATTGATCTAGACTTAGATTCGTGGAATTGTTAAACCCTTAGTGGGAAATAGTGGTTTTGATAAGCCATAATGTATATTAATATTGAGATTTAACTCTATGTGTTGTGAGTCCCTATGAAGGGTTATATATTTGTTGGTTTAATTCTAGATGAGAAATGATTTATTGATATTGAAAACGAATATATGCTATTATAGTATTGTATATGATGAATGCATCATTGATGAGTATACATGATTGGACATTGAGTCATCATGCATATGAAAAACCTAAGAGTTGAATCACACCTATGTGCGGGTGCGAATAGACTAGCGTAGGTGCCACATGTTGTTGGCCCTAGGGGGCGTCGGGGTGCGAGTCCCTCACATGGACAGTTTAGAGCTCCTCTGTGTCGTGGGGTATATCGATGCAAACACACCGACGATCCGGACCGGGACGCTGTCCTATGTCGCGATCAATGGTTGAGGTGCCATGTATAAGCCATGATGCGCAAATATTTTATGAGATGAAGCACACTATTTTAAGGCTAACGAGATACTGGCATTACTCCTTGATCATTCACTCTGAAAAGGTTAATGTTTAGCTCCATGGAGTAGGATTTGGTACCATAATGCATCGTGCGTCGTTGATCGTCAGTCTCATAAGTTGTTGAGCATACACATCTGTTAAAGTAACTGTTTTACTCATGTAAACGATTATCTGACCATTGTGCTGATTTCTGGAAATCTTATTGTGATTGGGTTGACATTGTTAAGTCTTACTATTGCCTGTTGCTGTTCTGCTTCCTTATTTTTGCTTACAACTGAACTAATTGTGTTATAAACCATGCTGCTGCTGTTGATAAATGTATGAACTGTATTACTCTGTGGGCGCCTTGCGCCGTGCTGTTTTCTTACTGCCAATAGTGGTAATGAAAGACGGGTGTCTCACCTCTTTCCTATATTTGTGCATTTCTGTTTTATATTTATATTTGATAAGGATCGTAAAGAAGACAAAGAGAGACCATACCTTGGTTGATTGACTTGAGCGTCTGGACAAGATTTCGTCGACTATGTAAGAGTGCAGCCGCGTGGTGGCATTGATGCCTGTCGTGTCAACTGGGACGCCGTGTGTCATGTGCATATGGGGTTGCGGCCTTGTCTGCTGGTAGTACCCATCCCTGGGTTACTACTCCTCCCCTTTAATGTTTTTATTCCCGCTGTATTTTATTTGACTCTGTAATTATTATATTCTATGTTATCAGTGATTCGTGTTAATTGGCCATAAAATATATATATATATATATATATATATATATATATATATATATATATATATATATATATATATATATATATATATATATATATATATAAGGAACGTGATTTTATTTCAATGGTTGTATTAAGGGTTGAATATATCTATATTTCTTTCGAGGCTCCTATTTTCTACTTATGCAAATTGTCAAAAAAAAAAGTATAGACTCTTGAGAATTTAAATGACTGTTATCATGACTGTGACACATTTGGATTTAGTAACTGTGGTGTAATGACGATTGTGCCGCGGTTGTTAGATCTAGGTGCGTTACACGAATCAAAATACAATGGAAACTAGATGTAACCATTTTCAAACAACATTGTCTACTTTCGGAGTCCAAGCACAGAGAGTCACATAGCACAAACAAGACAGATCTAACCACAAAACCCCAAAAGACACTAACCGTGCTCTGATACCAACTAATGTAATACCCTCAGTAGGGCATTACCTTTCTGACTAAAAACTTAAAATTTGAAAGTCATTTCATAAAAGCTTTGAGTTCTAAAATATGGATTTTAAAATTTTTTTTTGCTAACAATATAAATTTACTGAAAATATAAGTAATACAAAAAATAGACTAAACTGATTAATACAAATGTTAATTATACCACATAATATTCAATAACATTTAAAGCATAAAACGTACAGACTCAAGAAACAGTAGCAAACCTAATGATGGGTCCTACTTAATGGCACGGTAACAACACTAACGAGAATACTCAACATACTTGTTCCATTCCTCCACAAAAACTGCACATTGTCGAAACTGGGAAGATCACTCCTCGACGTCGTCAACGACCTCAGAACATTGCCTCCAGTTAAGTTTAAGAAGCTTGCTTCGCCTACTATACAAATTTAACAATACAAGCATAACAAACAATACATCAAAGAGGTGAGATCCCCTTTCATCAATACTAGTATGGTAGCAAAGAATGATACAAATGATAAAGTCATTCCATACACACAAATATCACAAGTATAATCATGTTAATAATTTATAATTATGTTCAGAAAACATATTTTACAATAATATAAACATTAATGGTATTTCAACAATAGATATCCATATATATATATATATATATATATATATATATATATATATATATATATATATATATATGATTATGCCATGATATGTACCTTAACAATGCCACAACAATATGTATACCAACTATGCATATGCACAATGCATTATATTCCTACTCCATGGAGCTAAACAACTTCGGACATGAATAGCCCAGAAGATCTGCCCACCTCTATGACAGTCTAAATGGATGTGAAAGTAATAGTGTTTCGTCGGGACATTTCGCCAGTACGTTGCAACAATTTATCATGGCCAGAGATGTATAAAGTGGCAAATAGGTCACTATGAATCACCGCGCCCTGATGCCCCCATCAGATCCCCCACTGGATCACACTGTTCAGTTCTTATTCACTCCTAAGCAACAAAAGTCATAACAACCATCAACTATACAATGTTCAATGCATGATAACTTAATGCACAACTCAAGCCACCATTATACTGTTCACAATAATATTAGAACAATTGCTCATTCAATTGTCTAATACTATTAGTATCAATGATATTATATAACCGCTCATTCAATTACATAATATCAATGATCCACCTGGGTCCAGTACATCGGCCCAACAGTAATCCACTGTTTTTCTCAATCGCGTAACCTTTTTATCGCGTTTTCACAATCGCGTGACGCTTTTGTCGCGTTTTCAAATCACGTAAATATTTTCCAATGTTTTTCCACTCGCGTAAAAATATTTAAACGTTTTCAAAATTGCGTAGCTCAAAAATCATTATTTTTGAAACGCATAAGGTTTTTCTATTGTTTTTCACTGTACAAAATATTTCTTGACGTTCTAAATTAATTTCTAAAACTTTCCAAACTAAAAATATTATTTGGACATCATTTTCTATTTTTCTTATAAAAACTACATTAAATAATAATTTTTGACATTTTTCTCAAAATCTGTGTTATTTGAATTTAATAAAATCTTCTACTATTACCTTTACTAAAATCCTTTTAAATAAAATACTTTCTAATACTTCTTTCACAAAAATTTACATTACCATAATTTAATCAAATCTTATAGATCAAAGTCCTCCAACGCCCTTCAAAACCCAAATGGGTGAGCTATACGTTAGTAACTTCAAAGTATAAATTTATTTCTCATTGTAATCTAAATTCAATAATTTAATTAATTCCAAAAACTAGTTTACTTTCTTTTTATATTTCAAAATTCACTAAATTGAGTTCCTATTAATGAATCCTTTAAGAATACACTTAAGAAAATATTTTTGATCTAGACTACCAATTCTTGGCATGTTGGCCAAAATCAATCTTTGCTTCATTATTGAATATTTATTCATTCTATATCTCATTTTTCTTTGCAAAAAATCTTTAATCTAACTACTTGTTACTAAATCATCTAAATTTACACTTAGTAAAACATTTTCAATTGGTTTGCTCTAAAAAAAGAGTAAAGGTCGTGAGCCTCTTTATGGCCACTGGGACCAAAAATTCTTTCCTTTGCAACATATATCATAATATACATATATAATTTTAGTCATATTTATACTACCATATGTTCATGCATATTATTAAAGCAATAAAACTCATATTAAGCAATTTATAGCAAGGCAATCTAAATCATACTATCACACATACTAATAAAGCAATAAAATCATGCATAACTATCAAAGAAATAAAATCACACATAACATAACATAAAACAGTTAAGCATACACAACCAAGTGAATAAATCCTTATGAATTTTTTACCACACACAAATCCACTCCTCACCACCAATGCATGGCTGATGAGGGTAATCTCCCTCTTACCTTGGATAATCCACCAAAGCTCCTTGCATGTCCTTCTTGAATCCACTTTTCTCCACCAAGAGCTTCTTAAAAATCAAAGTAAATACACATAATCAATATCTATGGCTTGAATAAGAAAACCATGGATCAAAACATGGTTTAGAACTTTGAATCTAAGATTAGAAAAGAATATCAAGAACTTCACCCTTTATCCTTCAAACTTAGATCTTAGGAAAAGTGCTTGAAGATGGATGATTTGGAAGATGGTCTCAACATGAAAGTTCCTTAGAATTGCATGGGGATTCAAGATCTAAGGTTGCTTAGAATTATTGAAGCTTGGAAGGTATTTTGGAAGGGTGTGGCCGTGAGCTTCCTTTGAAGAACAAGGTGAGAACTTTTTGATTTCCAAGAGAGAGATGAAGATGATCTCAACACCAAAGTATCTTAGGATGATGTAAGGATACTAGATGTAAGGTTGTTTGAAATTATAGAAGAGTGGAGGGTGGTGCAAGGTGGTTTGGCCATGAGGCTTAGAAGAGAAAATGAGAGAAAATTTGAGAGCTTTGATGATAGATTTTCTTTAAGTGAAAAGATGAAGATGAGTGATAGAAATGAATTGAAACTCTTCCTATAGCTTCCAAGCCCTAAAAATCGTAAGCTCCCCCCCCCCCGCTTGAACACTAAGGGAGTGTCTAAATTCATTTAGCCACTTTTTGAGACTTCAATAGCCATTGATTGAATCAATGGTTGATCCTGGTGGAGCTTTCAAGTGATAGGTTTGAATTTGAACCATTGGATCCCTCCTCTATGAAGCCTTAGCCGTGAGATGCATCTTCAAAATGGAGGGTCAAGAGCTTTTCTTCATACTTACTGTAACACCCACCGTAGGGTGCCACATTTATGTTACTTTATTACCAAATTACCCCAAGTTATAAAATATGATGTTATAATAAAATACGAGTTGTAAATTTTTTTTTTATAACAATAAAATAAACTTAGCGAAAAATAAAACTATTATACATCATCACACATAATATACGCCATTATACATATTACACAAGTGCTGTCAGGTTTATTTATTACAGACCATTTCTTGAAACAACAAACACACTTAAATAATTACAGACATTATGTATATCAGAGTTCAAACATGCCCAAGTTTAACTAAGCGTAAGACCCTCGATGGGTCCTCCTCGGGTTCCTCAAATAGTAGGAATCCGTTATGACGAGTAGCCCTACGAACAGTGTCCGGCCGACGACACTATACCGATTTCCGTTGGGACATAATTTCTAGTGTCCCAATGTCGCCCGATATGCAACGGAAATTCAACATGAACAAAGACAACATACACGTAAAAACGGATCCCCACGATACAACCTACTAATACTAACAATCGGTACCCCTCATAAATAAGTCCTCGCTCATCCGGACTTGTCCTCCACTCTCTAGCTCCTCCATGAAATCGTAAACGTACATATCCGAAGAAACTAGCTCCGATGACATGTTGTCGAACTCTGCGGTTCCCCGATGTGAGAAGTAATTCCTCTTCTCCTTCTAGTACCATATCTTTCTCAACGTCTTCACCCAATATAAATACAATAAACAGATATACATACAAAGAGGTGAGATCACCTACACCAATACCAAAGATGATAGCACAGTAGATAATACGACAAAGATATTATGCAAAAATATCATATCATGATCACAATTATGGCCTCACCATAGTGTAAAAATAATTACCATCATGCCATCATCACTGCTCAAACCACAATTAATTACAAGTAATGCTACCATATATGTATATGTTAAATTCATGCATGTGAACATAGACTCAATGTCCTACTCCATGGAGCTAATACTCAAGTCGGAGAAATTGATCGAAAAGATCTGCCGGTATCTCGTGCCTCAGACCAAGTGCTATAATTATATCTTGCACATCTAGCACATACACGACAGCTTTTGTCGATCTTGATTAAGAATAGTGTCTCGGTCCGGATCATCGGTGTGTTGCATCGGTCTAACTCACGGTGCGTAAGAGCTACCAACTGCCCATTGCGAGCAACCCGCACCCCGATGCCCCCAAGGTCAACCAAGACCTACACTACGCATATCGCACCCACTCAAGAGGTGTACGTTTCTCCTAGGCAATTAGCCATATTCAGTCCGTTGGACCATTTTCAATGCATGTGTAATGCACCAATTACCTACCAAAGGTAAATCACATAATTTCTCATTCCGATTCGATATCGACCGTTTTTCGTTCGTAAAATGGATTAATGCCAATTACAGTGCAAACTTCTCAATTTCTTGTACAAGATTCATATACTACTTTTAATTGTAAGATTTATCGTATAATTAATGCTTAAATTACTTTACTTGTATTTTTCTCATTCGCAAAATATTTTCACGTTTTTACGTATAGTAATGATTTGTAACATTTTCTGTTACGTTTAAAAATCGCAAAACTATTTTCTACTGTATTCTAAATTGCGTAAAAATAATCTTTTATTTTTAAATCGCATAGCAATGTTTCCACAACATTTTGATCGTGTAAAATATTTAAACGCGTTATAAATCGCGTAGAAATATTTTAACGTTTTTTCAAATCGCGTAACTCAAAAATTACGTTTTTGAGTTACGTAAATCGCTTTTTCACCGTTTTACCCTTCACAAAATATTTCTTAACTTTAAAAATATTATTTTGAACATTTCTTATAAAAATATAATTTCTTACATTATTCTCTTTCTATTCTCAATCAAAAATCCTTTCCGTACTATATTTTTTTCAAAATCACTTTGTATTGATTTAATCTTACCAAATCATATTTAATTGATTTAATTACTATTTCAAAATTTAGATTTCCTAACATTTTCCAAAACCCAATACTTAAATTCTACGTTAGAAATTTTAAGTTACAAGCGTTTCCTTTTATATTTCTAAATCACTTCTAAACATTAAATCAAATTCTACGTTTAAGTTACAAACGTTTTCTTTTATATTTCTAAATCACTTCTAAAAATTAATTCTTCTTAAAATAATTTAAAGTTCAACACTTAAATTCCTTTCCAAAATCCTTATTTGAAAATTCTTATATTTTATTGCATCAAAACATTTTTTTCTAAATTATCAAAACCTTATAGATGGTCATTGGAACCATGAAATATTTTTCTTCTAACTTAAGTAAACTTCATTTTTTGTTCCTACACAAAATAAATTCATGAAACTATTATTTAAAAACCGTATACACTCTTTTTATAATACAAACCCTCTTGTTTAATTTCTTTACTTCTCAAATCATTCAATTTTATCATTTATGAAAATATCATTTTTGTGAACACTAATTTAATTGGTGTCTTGGCTGAAATTTATTTTAGTTCAAGGACTAAAAATCAACTTCATTGTTCTTGAAAAATTTCAATAAAAACCCTAAACTTGGAAGCTCAAAACCGTGACCTCCTCCATGGCCTTTGGAGCCAAAATTTTGCTTATTTCAACATATATCATCATGCATATCATAAGCTTACCATATAAGCAATTAAAAATTATACTAAGCAAGCAAACACAAGTAAATCATGCAAAATATATCAAGCATAAGCAAAAATAATTAAAGCACATAACACACACACAAATTATTACATGACCATGGATAGGAATCCTCACATGGATTCACCATCCATCAAATATAAAAACCATCCCTCACCACCATGCTTGGTTGGTGAGATGAATCTCCCTCTTACCTCTTGAAGAACCACCAAAGAGCTTGTTGCTTTGTCTTTGGAGCAAGATCTCCACCAATACAAGTTCTTAAACATGAAACAAATACAAGAAAATTAGTATATCAAGCTTGAACAAGAAGAACCATGGATCAAACATGGTTTAGAACATGAAAAAGAAAAGACTAAATGAAGTTTTCTTACACTTCACCAACAAAAGCTCTAGGACTTGATCTTGGTAAAAGTCCTTCAAGATGGAAGAATTAGAACTTGGTGTGAACTACAAAGGTTCTTAGAATGATGAAAGGATTCAAGAAACTAGGTTGTATGAAATAAAAAAGTGATGGAAGAGAGAATTGGAGACTTGGCCGAATGGTGTGTTTTTGGGAGAGAAATGGAGTTTGCTTTGGTTTGGTCTTGAAACTTAAGTGGAAGAATGAAGAAATGATATTAGGAAATATAGAAATGAGTGTGTTTAGTCTTCAAAGGAGAGCATTGCCGTAGCATGCTATTAGGGAGAAGAAAAAGTGAAGTTTGAAAAACATATGCATTGATGATCAATAGGAAATTGTCTTAACACTTGGCAATTTTCCTTAACCTTTTCTATCCTTTTTCTTTGGCCTAAAAAGTCTATTCTATCTTGGTCTCCTTCCTTCCTTGCTTCTTCAACCGTGCCCCCCCTCTTCATGCATGCAAAAATATGACAATTTGATAGCCATTTTGTTTTTAGTCATTTTAGATATTAATTTAAAACATTATAGGTAAAATAGGTATTAATTAAAAGCATTATAGGTAGAAGACTTATTATGGACCATTGGATCTTCTCTCTTTAAACCCCATCCCTTAGATGTGTCTCCAAAAATAAAGGGCCAAGATTACACCTTCAAACTTTACATCCAAGGGTCCAAAATGGTTGTAATCATTTTTGATGACCAATTCTCCACCATTGATCTAAATCCAAATCCAATGGTCATTAATGATCCATCTCCACCATTGATTAATTTTACATCCAAGGGTTGATAATGGTCATAGCCATTTAGAAGATTAAATCCCTACCCTTGATTTAATTTCAATCCAACAGTTATAATTGATCCTATTTATTTTTAAGATCAAATCTCCACCGTTAATCAAATCAAGATTAAATTTCTAACTGTAATTAAATTAATAGTGGATATCCAAACCACTAATGTTATCTTAATAATATTTTAATAATATAGAATTTTATTTTTATCCATTATAACCTCACAAAAATATAATTACTTTTGTATTTTTATCGTCGATAATTAAATACAAGACAAAATAAAGTAAAAGAAATTTTCTAAAACTGTTTCCGGATTCAGGTTTAGTAAGATCCCCTGCTCCGTCTAAACAGTACAAATTTTTCTATACGTAGAAAATTTTTTCATTTTGCGGGACCCACCTGGGCCCACACACACCTCGTGGGGCCCACAAATAGTAAAAATTCCAAAATCACACATAAAATCACAAAAATTACAAAACTCACAAATATCAAATCAGATTACGTAAATTAATTAAGACTAAACAGTAAAAATTAATTTACGTAGATTTTTCCGGCCCGAAAATTATTATTTTCTTGACACGGAGCAAATTACTCAAAACGATCAAATATGCAGACAGAATATTCAAAATAGTTTTACAGCACACAGAAATCACTAGAAAGTAGATTTCTGTTAACGGTCAAAATTACTGTTTAATACATAGAAAGTTTGGGGTGTTACAACTCTCCCCCTCTACAAAAGTTTCGTCCTCGAAACTTGATGAACTTGATTTCACATCCTCAGAATAAATAGGGATACTGTTCTTTTATCTTTTCTTCTAGTTCCCATGTAGCTTCCCCGCTTACATCATCCCAAATAATTTTAACCAATGAAATTTCCTTACCTCGAAGTTGCTTTGTCTTTCGATCCTCAATCTTGACTGGAAACGTTTCATAGGTTAAATTCTCCTTCAGCTGTACTGTGTCTGGCTTGATAACATGAGTAGGATCAGAAATATATTTCCGTAGTTGTGATACGTGAAATACATTATGAAGATTTGACAGAAAAGGTGGTAACGCAATCTGATATGCCACCGGACCTACCCGACGTAAAATCTGATATGGTCCGATAAACTTTGGAGTGAGCTTCTTGGACTTAAGCACTCGTCCAACACCCGTCATAGGCGTCACTCGCAAAAATACATGGTCACCTTCTTCAAACTCAAGAGATTTTCTCCTTTTATCAGCATAACTCTTTTGCCGAGTTTGACTCATTCTCATTTTGTCTTGTATCATCTTCACTTTCTCAGTTGTCTGTTGGACAATCTCTGGTCCTAACATAGCACTTTCACCGTCTTGATACCAACACAACGGTGTTCTACATCGTCTCCCATATAATGCCTCATAGGGTGCCATCCCTATACTTGAATGGAAACTGTTATTATATGTGAATTCTATTAATGGTAAGAATTCATCCCAACCTCCATTTTGCTCCAGCACACAAGCTCTCAATAAATCTTCGAGAGACTGAATTGTTCTTTCTGATTGACCATCTGTTTGTGGATGGTAAGCAGAACTGAGACGTAGCTTAGTTCCCATCGCTTCTTGCAAACTACCCCAAAATCTCGAAGTAAATCTCGGATCTCGATCCGAAATAATACTAGTTGGTACACCATGAAGCCTAACAATTTCACTGATGTACAATTGGGTCAACCTCTCAATTGAATACTTAAGATTAATCGGCAAAAGTGCGCCGACTTTGTAAGCCGATCAACAATTACCCAAATGGCATCATGACCCTTCCGAGTCTTTGGTAGTCCCGTCACAAAATCCATTGCTATATCATCCCATTTCCATTCATGAATAGGCAAAGGTTGCAACATTCCCAAAGGCCTTTGATGTTCAATCTTAGCCTTCGACGTACTAAACAGGATGATACATACTCGCAACATCTTTCTTCATTCCTTGCCACCAATATAATTGTTTTAAATCCTGGTACATCTTTGTGGCTCCTGGATGCATACTCAACTTACTCTTGTGAGCATCGTCCAAAATCAATCTCCTAAGATCTGGGTCATTAGGTACACAAACTCTTCCTTGAAACCTCAGAATTCCCTTAGCACCTTCGCTAAATTCTAACACTGCTCCTTAGCTATTTGCTTCTTTTGCTTCTTGTAAATACTGATCACTGTTTTGTCCTTCACGAATTCTATCCATCAAATCATTTGAAATGGTGATCATATTTAAACGTATCTTGCCCGGCGTCAATTTCACAGATAATCGCATATCCCGAAATTCTTCTATCAACTCCTTTTCTTTGATCATCATAACAGAAGCACTAAGTATTTTTCTACTCAACGCATCCGCTACGACATTCGCTTTTCCGGGATGATACTGCAATTGAAAGTCATAATCTTTCAGAAATTCTAACCAACGCCTTTGCCTCATGTTTAACTCTTTCTGATCAAACAGATATTTTAAACTTTTATGATCACTAAAAACAGTGAACGTAGCTCCATAGAGAAAATGTCTCCACACTTTCAACGCAAACACCACAGCTGCCAACTCCAAGTCATGAGTTGGATAATTCCTCTCATGAGTTTTCAACTGCCTTGAAGCATAAGCCACCACTTTACGATTCTGCATAAGTACACAACCCAATCCTTGGTACGAAGCATCACAATATACTTCGAAAGGTTCGTTTGGATCAGGTAGAATCAATACCGGTGAAGTAGTCAATCGTCTTTTCAACTCTTGAAAACTTTCTTCACATGCATCAGTCCACCCGAACGGTTGATTCTTTCGTGTAAGTTGGGTAAGAGGTCCTACAATCTTCGAAAACCCCTCAATGAACCGTCTATAGTAACCAGCTAATCCGACAAAACTACGGATTTACTCGTTACACTTTGGTCTTTCCCACTCCAAAACTGTCTCCACCTTGGAAGCATCAACTTTAATTCCTTCTTTTGATATCACGTGTCCCAAAAATTGAACTTCATTCAACCAAAACTCACATTTGGATAACTTGGCATACAACTTATTCTCCTTCAAAATCAAGAACCACCCTGAGATGTTCAAAGATGTTCCTCCCGATTTCTAGAATAGATCAAGATGTCATCAATAAAGACAACAACAAATTTATCCAAGTATGAACGAAAAATTCTATTCATGAAGTCCATGAATATGGCTGGTGCATTTGTTACACCGAATGGCATCACAAGATATTCGTAATGCCCATAGCGCGTCCGAAATGCGCCTTGGGAATATCTTCCGCTTTCACACGTATCTGGTGATACCCAGAACGTAGATCAATCTTAGAAAATATCGCGGCTCCTCGCAACTGATCCATTAGATCATCTATCCTTGGAAGTGGATATTTATTCTTAATCGTAATTTTGTTCAATTGCCGATAATCTACACATAGACGTGAAGTCCGGTCCTTTTTCTTAACCAATAAAATCCGGAGCTCCCCAAGGTGACACACTTGGTCTCACAAATTATTTTTCTAATAAATCCTCCACTGTTTCTTCGCTTCGGCTAGTTCTATCTGACGACATCCGATAGTATTATAGATATCGGTCCAGCTCCAGGTACAAGATCGATGGCAAATTCGATTTCTCTTTCGGTGGTAGTCCCGGTATATCTTCAGAAACACTTCGTGAAATTCGTTGACCACGAAAATATCCTTCAAAACATCTTCACATTGCACCTCCAAAGAAGATAACAATAAATACCCACGATCTCCTTCCTTCGTACAAGCTTCCACTTGAATAGCCGTTAGAATTTAGAATCCGTAGCCTCGGAAATACTAATGTTTTATTCGAACAATCAATTAGGATATGGTTAGAAGACAACCAATCCATTCCCAAGATTACATTAATCTTGGAAAGAGGCAAACAGATCAAATCCACATAAAAGATTCTATCCCTAACACAGACGGACAATTCAGCATACCGTTGATGTAACTACAGTTTATCGGTAGGAGTAGCAACACTCGATCATATGGCAATTCAAATCACAAATCAAACCCAAACGTTCAACACAATCACATGCAATGAAAGAATGTGTTGCTCCCGAATCATAGAGTACGCTTAAAGGATTACCTTCAATTGCACACTCCTCCATTATCAAGTCTCCAGATTTAGCGGCTTCCTCCCCGCTCATTGTATAGACACGACCACCCGCCCGTGGCCTTGCAGTACGGACGTTTCCCACGAGAGGATTCCTTCTTTATCTGATCACGCCTTTGGAGAAATGTCCAAGCTGTCCACACTTAAAACAAACAACTTCCTTATGTGGACAATCCTTCGTGAGATGATCCTTCCCATGTTTGAAACATCGAATAGGAGTCCCACTTGACTTGCTTTATTGTTGCTAGAACTTCCTCCCACAAATTGCTTCTTGGTCCGACCTCCTACCGGTTTCACATACGGCCCCGCCGGTTTCACATACGATTTTTGTTGAGAGCGACTTGCTTGATTATTCTTCCTTTTTGGAACCTTGCAGGGTCCAAAATTCTTGTTTCTTGCCGCACGTTGATGATCAATCTCTTCAACTTTACGACATTTTTCAATCAAAGTTGGAAATTGATTAATCTCCAACATCGTTACCTCTCTTAATATCCACTTTAATCCTTCTTCAAATTTCCTACATTTCCAGCCTTCATCTGGGTTCATCTGCAAATATCTTGAAAATTGAGACAAACTTTCAAATTTTGCCGCATACTCACTAACGGACATCAATCCTTGACGTAAACCCAGAAACTCCATCTCCTTCATATGTCTCACACTTGTTGGAAAATATTTCTCCAGAAATCTTTGCTTGAAAAGTTGCCATGTCACCATCCTACCTTCAGCTTCCAACAGTCTTCTAGCTCCTGCCCACTAACGTTCACCATCTCCTACCAACATAAACGTTGCCAATGTAAGCTTCCGTTCATCAGCACAACCCATAGCATCAAATATCTTTTCAAGTTCTCGATCCAAAGTTCAGCTTTCTCTCTGGATCAAACTCTCCATGAAATTTCGGTGGATTATTCCTTCGAAACTCCGATAAACGTGCACATTTTCATTAGCCCGTTGATTTTGTTGTGCAACCACTTCCGCCATTCTTTGCATAGTCAAGCTACAGGTACAAGCCCATGTTCACATTATCATTCCCATTCAGTTCCATATCAGTGCTAGTATTTCCATGTCCACGTCCTCGTCCAGTCATTACTTTTTCTACTCAAACTGAACAATACAAGGAAAACAAGGTCAATCTTCAAACAATATTGTTTCTTTTCAGAAACAATAACAGAAATCACACAACACAAACAAGACAGACCTAACCACAAACCCCAAAAGACTCTAACTTGGGCTCGATATCAACTAATGTAACACCCACCGTAGGGTGCCACATTTATGTTACTTTATTACCAAATTACCCCAAGTTATAAAATATGATGTTATAATAAAATACGAGTTGTAAATTTTTTTTTTTTTAACAATAAAATAAACTTAGCGGAAAATAAAACTATTATACATCATCACACATAATATACGTCATTATACATATTACACAAGTGCTATCAGTTTATTTATTACGTACCATTTCTTGAAACAACAAACACACTTAAATAATTACGACATTATTTATATCGTAGTTCAAACATGCCCAAGTTTAACTAAGTCGAAGACCCTCGATGGGTCCTCCTCGGGTTCCTCAACAGGTAGGAATCATATGACGAGTAGCCCTACGAACAGTGTCCGGCCGACGACACTATATCGATTTCCGTTGGGACATAATTTCTAGTGTCCCAATGTCGCCCGATATGCAACGGAAATTCAACATGAACAAAGATAGTCACACGTAAAAAAATGGATCCCCACGATACAACCTACTAATACTAACAACAAAAGTACCCCTCATAAATAAGTCCTCGCTCATCCGGACTTGTCCTCCACTCTCTAGCTCCTCCATGAAACCGTAAACGTACATATCCGAAGAAACTAGCTCCCGATGACATGTTGTCGAACTCGCGTTCCCGATGTGAGAAGTAATTCCTCTTCTCCTTCTAGTACCATATCTTTCTCAACGTCTTCACCCAATATAAATACAATAAACAGATATACATACAAAGAGGTGAGATCACCTACACCAATACCAAAGATGATAGCACGGAGATAATACGACAACATATTATGCAAAAATATCATATCATGATCACAATTATGGCCTCACCATAGTGTAAAAATAATTACCATCATGCCATCATCACTGTTCAAACCACAATTAATTACAAGAATGCTACCATATATGTATATGTTAAATTCATGCATGTGAACATAGACTCAATGTCCTACTCCATGGAGCTAATACTCAAGTCGGAGAAATTGATCGAAAAGATCTCGCCAGATCTCGTGCCTCGCACCAAGTGCTATAATTATATCTTGCACATCTAACACATACACGACAATCTTTGTCGATCTTGATTAAGAATAGTGTCTCGGTCCGGATCATCTGTGTTGCATCGGTCTAACTCACGGTGCGTAAGAGCTACCAACCGCCCATTGCGAGCAACCCGCACCCCGATGCCCCCAAGGTCAACCAAAGTGACCTACACTACGCATATCGCACCCACTCAAGAGGTGTACGTTTCTCCTAGGCAATTAGCTATATTCAGTCCGTTGGACCATTTTCAATGCATGTGTAATGCACCAATTACCTACCAAAGGTAAATCACATAATTTCTCATTCCAGATTCGAGATATCGACCGTTTTTCGTTCAGTAAATGGATTAATGCCAATTACAGTAAACTTCTCAATTTCTTGTACAAGATTCATATACTACTTTTAATTGTAAGATTTATCGTATAATTAATGTTAAATTACTTTACCGTATTTTTCTCATTCGCAAAATATTTTCGTTACGTTTTTACGTATAGTAATGATTTGTAACATTTTTCTCGTTACGCTTAAAAATCGCAAAACTATTTTCTATCAGATTCTAAATTGCGTAAAAATAATCTTTTATTTTTAAATCGCATAGCAATGTTTCCACAACATTTTGATCGTGTAAAATATTTAAACGCGTTATAAATCGCGTAGAAATATTTTAACGTTTTTTCAAATCGCGTAACTCAAAAATTACGTTTTTGAGTTACGTAAATCGCTTTTCACCGCTTTTTACCCTTCACAAAATATTTCTTAACTTTAAAAATATTATTTTGAACATTTCTTATAAAAATATAATTTCTTACATTATTCTCTTTCTATTCTCAATCAAAAATCCTTTCCGTACTATATTTTTTTCAAAATCACTTTGTATTGATTTAATCTTACCAAATCATATTTAATTGATTTAATTACTATTTCAAAATTTAGATTTCCTAACATTTTCCAAAACCCAATACTTAAATTCTACGTTAGAAATTTTAAGTTACAAGCGTTTCCTTTTATATTTCTAAATCACTTCTAAACATTAAATCAAATTCTACGTTTAAGTTACAAACGCTTTTCTTTTATATTTCTAAATCACTTCTAAAAATTAATTCTTCTTAAAATAATTTAAAGTTCAACACTTAAATTCCTTTCCAAAATCCTTATTTGAAAATTCTTATATTTTATTGCATCAAAACATTTTTTTCTAAATTATCAAAACCTTATAGATGGTCATTGGAACCATGAAATATTTTTCTTCTAACTTAAGTAAACTTCATTTTTTTGTTCCTACACAAAATAAATTCATGAAACTATTATTTAAAAACCGTATACACTCTTTTTATAATACAAACCCTCTTGTTTAATTTCTTTACTTCTCAAATCATTCAATTTTATCATTTATGAAAATATCATTTTTGTGAACACTAATTTAATTGGTGTCTTGGCTGAAATTTATTTTAGTTCAAGGACTAAAAATCAACTTCATTGTTCTTGAAAAATTTCAATAAAAACCCTAAACTTGGAAGCTCAAAACCGTGACCTCCTCCATGGCCTTTGGAGCCAAAATTTTGCTTATTTCAACATATATCATCATGCATATCATTCAACATACCATATAATCATAAGCAATTAAAAAAAAATTATACTAAGCAAGCAAACACAAGTAAATCATGCAAAATATATCAAGCATAAGCAAAAATAATTAAAGCACATAACACACACACAAATTATTACATGACCATGGATAGGAATCCTCACATGGATTCACCATCCATCAAATATAAAAACCATCCCTCACCACCATGCTTGGTTGGTGAGATGAATCTCCTCTTACCTCTTGAAGAACCACCAAAGAGCTTGTTGCTTTGTCTTTGGAGCAAGATCTCCACCAATACAAGTTCTTAAACATGAAACAAATACAAGAAAATTAGTATATCAAGCTTGAACAAGAAGAACCATGGATCAAACATGGTTTAGAACATGAAAAAGAAAAGACTAAATGAAGTTTTCTTACACTTCACCAACAAAAGCTCTAGGACTTGATCTTGGTAAAAGTCCTTCAAGATGGAAGAATTAGAACTTGGTGTGAACTACAAAGGTTCTTAGAATGATGAAAGGATTCAAGAAACTAGGTTGTATGAAATAAAAAAGTGATGGAAGAGAGAATTGGAGACTTGGCCGAATGGTGTGTTTTTGGGAGAGAAATGGAGTTTGCTTTGGTTTGGTCTTGAAACTTAAGTGGAAGAATGAAGAAATGATATTAGGAAATATAGAAATGAGTGTGTTTAGTCTTCAAAGGAGAGCATTGCCGTAGCATGCTATTAGGGAGAAGAAAAAGTGAAGTTTGAAAAACATATGCATTGATGATCAATAGGAAATTGTCTTAACACTTGGCAATTTTCCTTAACCTTTTCTATCCTTTTTCTTTGGCCTAAAAAGTCTATTCTATCTTGGTCTCCTTCCTTCCTTGCTTCTTCAACCGTGCCCCCCCTCTTCATGCATGCAAAAATATGACAATTTGATAGCCATTTTGTTTTTAGTCATTTTAGATATTAATTTAAAACATTATAGGTAAAATAGGTATTAATTAAAAGCATTATAGGTAGAAGACTTATTATGGACCATTGGATCTTCTCTCTTTAAACCCCATCCCTTAGATGTGTCTCCAAAAATAAAGGGCCAAGATTACACCTTCAAACTTTACATCCAAGGGTCCAAAATGGTTGTAATCATTTTTGATGACCAATTCTCCACCATTGATCTAAATCCAAATCCAATGGTCATTAATGATCCATCTCCACCATTGATTAATTTTACATCCAAGGGTTGATAATGGTCATAGCCATTTAGAAGATTAAATCCCTACCCTTGATTTAATTTCAATCCAACAGTTATAATTGATCCTATTTATTTTTAAGATCAAATCTCCACCGTTAATCAAATCAAGATTAAATTTCTAACTGTAATTAAATTAATAGTGGATATCCAAACCACTAATGTTATCTTAATAATATTTTAATAATATAGAATTTTATTTTTATCCATTATAACCTCACAAAAATATAATTACTGTATTTTTATCGTCTGATAATTAAATACAGTACAAAATACAGTAAAAGAAATTTTCTAAAACTGTTTCCGGATTCAGGTTTAGTAAGATCCCCTGCCTCTCGTCTAAACAATACAAATTTTTCTATACGTAGAAAATTTTTTCATTTTATGGGACCCACCTGGGCCCACACACACCTCGTGGGGCCCATAAATAGTAAAAATTCCAAAATCACACATAAAATCACAAAAATTACAAAACTCACAAATATCAAATCGAGATTACGTAAATTAATTAAGACTAAACAAGAAAAATTAATTTACGTAGATTTTTCCTACCGAAAATTATTATTTTCGACACGAGCAAATTACTCAAAACGATCAAATATGCGCATTAATATTCAAAATAGTTTTACAAAGACACGTAAATCACTAGAAAGTAGATTTTTGTTAACGGTCAAAATTACCGTTTAATACATAGAAAGTTTGGGGTGTTACAACTCTCCCCCTCTACAAAAGTTTCGTCCTCGAAACTTGATGAACTTGATTTCACACCCTCAGAATAAATAGGGATACTGTTCTTTTATCTTTTCTTCTAGTTCCCATGTAGCTTCCCCGCTTACATCATCCCAAATAATTTTAACCAATGAAATTTCCTTACCTCGAAGTTGCTTTGTCTTTCGATCCTCAATCTTGACTGGAAACGTTTCATAGGTTAAATTCTCCTTCAGCTGTACTGTGTCTGGCTTGATAACATGAGTAGGATCAGAAATATATTTCCGTAGTTGTGATACGTGAAATACATTATGAAGATTTGACAGAAAAGGTGGTAACGCAATCTGATATGCCACCGGACCTACCCGACGTAAAATCTGATATGGTCCGATAAACTTTGGAGTGAGCTTCTTGGACTTAAGCACTCGTCCAACACCCGTCATAGGCGTCACTCGCAAAAATACATGGTCACCTTCTTCAAACTCAAGAGATTTTCTCCTTTTATCAGCATAACTCTTTTGCCGAGTTTGACTCATTCTCATTTTGTCTTGTATCATCTTCACTTTCTCAGTTGTCTGTTGGACAATCTCTGGTCCTAACATAGCACTTTCACCGTCTTGATACCAACACAACGGTGTTCTACATCGTCTCCCATATAATGCCTCATAGGGTGCCATCCCTATACTTGAATGGAAACTATTATTATATGTGAATTCTATTAATGGTAAGAATTCATCCCAACCTCCATTTTGCTCCAAAGACACAAGCTCTCAATAAATCTTCGAGAGATTGAATTGTTCTTTCTGATTGACCATCTGTTTGTGGATGGTAAGCAGAACTGAGACGTAGCTTAGTTCCCATCGCTTCTTGCAAACTACCCCAAAATCTCGAAGTAAATCTCGGATCTCGATCCGAAATAATACTAGTTGGTACACCATGAAGCCTAACAATTTCACTGATGTACAATTGGGTCAACCTCTCCATTGAATACTTAAGATTAATCGGCAAAAAGTGCGCCGACTTTGTAAGCCGATCAACAATTACCCAAATGGCATCATGACCCTTCCGAGTCTTTGGTAGTCCCGTCACAAAATCCATTGCTATATCATCCCATTTCCATTCAGGAATAGGCAAAGGTTGCAACATTCCCGAAGGCCTTTGATGTTCAATCTTAGCCTTCTGACATACTAAACAGGATGATACATACTCGCAACATCTTTCTTCATTCCTTGCCACCAATATAATTGTTTTAAATCCTGGTACATCTTTGTGGCTCCCGGATGCATACTCAACTTACTCTTGTGAGCCTCGTCCAAAATCAATCTCCTAAGATCCGGGTCATTAGGTACACAAACTCTTCCTTGAAACTTCAGATTCCCTTAGCACCTTCGCTAAATTCTAGCACTCGCTCCTTGGCTCTTTGCTTCTTTTTGCTTCTTGCAAATATTGATCACTGTTTTGTCCTTCACGAATTCTATCCATCAAATCATTTGAAATGGTGATCATATTTAAACGTATCTTGCCCTAAGGCCAATTTCACGTATAATCGCATATCCCGAAATTCTTCTATCAACTCCTTTTCTTTGATCATCATAATGAAGCACTAAGTATTTTTCTACTCAACGCATCCGCTACGACATTCGCTTTTCCTAGATGATACTGCAATTGAAAGTCATAATCTTTCGTAGAAATTCTAACCAACGCCTTTGCCTCATGTTTAACTCTTTTCTCGATCAAACAGATATTTTAAACTTTTATGATCACTACAAACAAGTGAACGTAGCTCCATAGAGAAAATATCTCCACACTTTCAACGCAAACACCACAACCGCTAACTCCAAGTCATGAGTTGGATAATTCCTCTCATGAGTTTTCAACCCTTGAAGCATAAGCCACCACTTTACGATTCTCGCATAAGTACACAACCCAATCCTTGGTACGAAGCATCACAATATACTTCGAAAGGTTCGTTTGGATCAGGTAGAATCAATACCGGTGAAGTAGTCAATCGTCTTTTCAACTCTTGAAAACTTTCTTCACATGCATCAGTCCACCCGAACGGTTGATTCTTTCGTGTAAGTTGGGTAAGAGGTCCTACAATCTTCGAAAACCCTCAATGAACCGTCTATAGTAACCAGCTAATCCGACAAAACTACGGATTTCTGTTACAGTCTTTGGTCTTTCCCACTCCAAAACTGTCTCCACCTTGGAAGCATCAACTTTAATTCCTTCTTTTGATATCACGTGTCCCAAAAATTGAACTTCATTCAACCAAAACTCACATTTGGATAACTTGGCATACAACTTATTCTCCTTCAAAATCAAGAACCACCCTGAGATGTTCAAAGATGTTCCTCCCGATTTCTAGAATAGATCAAGATGTCATCAATAAAGACAACAACAAATTTATCCAAGTATGAACGAAAAATTCTATTCATGAAGTCCATGAATATGGCTGGTGCATTTGTTACACCGAATGGCATCACAAGATATTCGTAATGCCCATAGCGCGTCCGAAATGCAGTCTTGGGAATATCTTCCGCTTTCACACGTATCTGGTGATACCCAGAACGTAGATCAATCTTAGAAAATATCGCGGCTCCTCGCAACTGATCCATTAGATCATCTATCCTTGGAAGTGGATATTTATTCTTAATCGTAATTTTGTTCAATTGCCGATAATCTACACATAGACGTGAAGTCCGGTCCTTTTTCTTAACCAATAAAATCAGAGCTCCCCAAGGTGACACACTTGGTCTCACAAATTATTTTTCTAATAAATCCTCCAGTTGTTTCTTCAGTTCGGCTAGTTCTATCGGCGACATCCGATAGGGCGCTATAGATATCGGTCCAGCTCCAGGTACAAGATCGATGGCAAATTCGATTTCTCTTTCTCGGTGGTAGTCCCGGTATATCTTCAGAAACACTTCAGAAATTCGTTGACCACGAAAATATCCTTCAAAACATCTTCACATTGCACCTCCAAAGAAGATAACAATAAATACCCACGATCTCCTTCCTTCGACAAGCTTCCACTTGAATAGCCGTTAGGAATTTAGAATCCGTAGCCTCGGAAATACTAATGTTTTATTCGAACAATCAATTAGGATATGGTTAGAAGACAACCAATCCATTCCCAAGATTACATTAATCTTGGAAAGAGGCAAACAGATCAAATCCACATAAAAGATTCTATCCCTAACACGACAGTGACAATTCAGCATACCGTTGATGTAACTACAGCTTATCGAGGAGTAGCAACACTCGATCATATGGCAATTCACCACAAATAAACCCAAACGTTCAACACAATCACATGCAATGAAAGAACGTGTTGCTCCCGAATCATAGAGTACGCTTAAAGGATTACCTTCAATTGCACACTCCTCCATTATCAAGTCTCCAGATTTAGCGGCTTCCTCCCGCTCATTGTATAGACACGACCACCCGCCCGTGGCCTTGCAGTACGGACGTTTCCCACAGAGGATTCCTTCTTTATCTGATCACGCCTTTGGAGAAATGTCCAAGCTGTCCACACTTAAAACAAACAACTTCCTTATGTGGACAATCCTTCGTGAGATGATCCTTCCCATGTTTGAAACATCGAATAGGAGTCCCAGCTTGACTTGCTTTATTGTTGCTAGAACTTCCTCCCACAAATTGCTTCTTGGTCTGACCTCCTGCCGGTTTCACATACGGTCCTGCCAGTTTCACATACGATTTTTGTTGAGAGCGACTTGCTTGATTATTCTTCCCTTTTTGGAACCTTGCAGGTCCAAAATTCTTGTTTCTTGCCGCACGTTGATGATCAATCTCTTCAACTTTACGACATTTTTCAATCAAAGTTGGAAATTGATTAATCTCCAACATCGTTACATCTCTTAATATCCAAATTTAATCCTTCTTCAAATTTCCTACATTTCCAAATTTCTTCATCTGGGTTCATCTGCAAATATCTTGAAAATTGAGACAAACTTTCAAATTTTGCCGCATACTCACTAACGGACATCAATCCTTGACGTAAACCCAGAAACTCCATCTCCTTCATATGTCTCACACTTGTTGGAAAATATTTCTCCAGAAATCTTTGCTTGAAAAGTTGCCATGTCACCATCCTTCCTTCAGCTTCCAACAGCTTTCTAGCTCCTGCCCACCAACGTTCACCATCTCCTACCAGCACAAACGCTGCCAATGTAAGCTTCCGTTCATCAGCACAACCCATAGCATCAAATATCTTTTCAAGTTCTCGATCCAAAGTTCAGCTTTCTCTGGATCAAACTCTCCATGAAATTTCGGTGGATTATTCCTTCAAACTCCGATAAACGTGCACATTTTCATTAGCCCGTTGATTTTGTTGTGCAACCACTTCCGCCATTCTTTGCATAGCTGCACACAAATTGCAGCCATGTTCACATTATCATTCCCATTCGGGCCCATATCGTGCTAGTATTTCCATGTCCACGTCCTCGTCCATCATTACTTTTTCTACTCAAACCGAACAATACAAGGAAAACAAGGTCAATCTTCAAACAATATTGTTTCTTTTCGAAACAATAACAGTAGAATCACACAACACAAACAAGACAGACCTAACCACAAACCCCAAAAGACTCTAACTTGGGCTCTGATACCAACTAATGTAACACCCACCGTAGGGTGCCACATTTATGTTACTTTATTACCAAATTACCCCAAGTTATAAAATATGATGTTATAATAAAATACGAGTTGTAAATTTTTTTTTTTATAACAATAAAATAAACTTAGCGGAAAATAAAACTATTATACATCATCACACATAATATACGTCATTATACATATTACACAAGTGCTATCAGGTTTATTTATTACAGACCATTTCTTGAAACAACAAACACACTTAAATAATTACATACATTATTTATATCATAGTTCAAACATGCCCAAGTTTAACTAAGTCAAGACCCTCGATGGGTCCTCCTCGGGTTCCTCAACAGTAGGAATCCGTTATGACGAGTAGCCCTACGAACAGTGTCCGGCCGACGACACTATATCTTGATTTCCGTTGGGACATAATTTCTAGTGTCCCAATGTCGCCCGATATGCAACGGAAATTCAACATGAACAAAGATAGTCACACGTAAAAACGGATCCCCACGATACAACCTACTAATACTAACAACAAAGTACCCCTCATAAATAAGTCCTCGCTCATCCGGACTTGTCCTCCACTCTCTAGCTCCTCCATGAAACCGTAAACGTACATATCCGAAGAAACTAGCTCCCGATGACATGTTGTCGAACTCGCTGCTTCTCGATGTGAGAAGTAATTCCTCTTCTCCTTCTAGTACCATATCTTTCTCAACGTCTTCACCCAATATAAATACAATAAACAGATATACATACAAAGAGGTGAGATCACCTACACCAATACCAAAGATGATAGCACAGTAGATAATACGTATAAACATATTATGCAAAAATATCATATCATGATCACAATTATGGCCTCACCATAGTGTAAAAATAATTACCATCATGCCATCATCACTGTTCAAACCACAATTAATTACAAGAATGCTACCATATATGTATATGTTAAATTCATGCATGTGAACATAGACTCAATGTCCTACTCCATGGAGCTAATACTCAAGTCGGAGAAATTGATCGAAAAGATCTGCCGGTATCTCGTGCCTCGCACCAAGTGCTATAATTATATCTTGCACATCTAGCACATACACGACAGGTCTTTGTCGATCTTGATTAAGAATAGTGTCTCGGTCCGGATCATCGGTGTGTTGCATCGGTCTAACTCACGGTGCGTAAGAGCTACCAACCGCCCATTGCGAGCAACCCGCACCCCGATGCCCCCAAGGTCAACCAAGTGACCTACACTACGCATATCGCACCCACTCAAGAGGTGTACGTTTCTCCTAGGCAATTAGCCATATTCAGTCCGTTGGACCATTTTCAATGCATGTGTAATGCACCAATTACCTACCAAAGGTAAATCACATAATTTCTCATTCCAGATTCGATATCGATCGTTTTTTCGTTCGTAAAATGGATTAATGCCAATTACAGTAAACTTCTCAATTTCTTGTACAAAAGATTCATATACTACTTTTAATTGTAAGATTTACTGTATAATTAACAGTTAAATTACTTTACTGTATTTTTCTCATTCGCAAAATATTTTCGTTACGTTTTTACGTATAGTAATGATTTGTAACATTTTCTGTTACGTTTAAAAATCGCAAAACTATTTTCTACTGTATTCTAAATTGCGTAAAAATAATCTTTTATTTTTAAATCGCATAGCAATGTTTCCACAACATTTTGATCGTGTAAAATATTTAAACGCGTTATAAATCGCGTAGAAATATTTTAACGTTTTTCAAATCGCGTAACTCAAAAATTACGTTTTTGAGTTACGTAAATCGTTTTTCACCGTTTTACCCTTCACAAAATATTTCTTAACTTTAAAAATATTATTTTGAACATTTCTTATAAAAATATAATTTCTTACATTATTCTCTTTCTATTCTCAATCAAAAATCCTTCCGTACTATATTTTTTCAAAATCACTTTGTATTGATTTAATCTTACCAAATCATATTTAATTGATTTAATTACTATTTCAAAATTTAGATTTCCTAACATTTTCCAAAACCCAATACTTAAATTCTACGTTAGAAATTTTAAGTTACAAGCGTTTCCTTTTATATTTCTAAATCACTTCTAAACATTAAATCAAATTCTACGTTTAAGTTACAAACGTTTTCTTTTATATTTCTAAATCACTTCTAAAAATTAATTCTTCTTAAAATAATTTAAAGTTCAACACTTAAATTCCTTTCCAAAATCCTTATTTGAAAATTCTTATATTTTATTGCATCAAAACATTTTTTTCTAAATTATCAAAACCTTATAGATGGTCATTGGAACCATGAAATATTTTTCTTCTAACTTAAGTAAACTTCATTTTTTTGTTCCTACACAAAATAAATTCATGAAACTATTATTTAAAAACCGTATACACTCTTTTTATAATACAAACCCTCTTGTTTAATTTCTTTACTTCTCAAATCATTCAATTTTATCATTTATGAAAATATCATTTTTGTGAACACTAATTTAATTGGTGTCTTGGCTGAAATTTATTTTAGTTCAAGGACTAAAAATCAACTTCATTGTTCTTGAAAAATTTCAATAAAAACCCTAAACTTGGAAGCTCAAAACCGTGACCTCCTCCATGGCCTTTGGAGCCAAAATTTTGCTTATTTCAACATATATCATCATGCATATCATAAGCTTACCATATAAGCAATTAAAAATTATACTAAGCAAGCAAACACAAGTAAATCATGCAAAATATATCAAGCATAAGCAAAAATAATTAAAGCACATAACACACACACAAATTATTACATGACCATGGATAGAATCCTCACATGGATTCACCATCCATCAAATATAAAAACCATCCCTCACCACCATGCTTGGTTGGTGAGATGAATCTCCTCTTACCTCTTGAAGAACCACCAAAGAGCTTGTTGCTTTGTCTTTGGAGCAAGATCTCCACCAATACAAGTTCTTAAACATGAAACAAATACAAGAAAATTAGTATATCAAGCTTGAACAAGAAGAACCATGGATCAAACATGGTTTAGAACATGAAAAAGAAAAGACTAAATGAAGTTTTCTTACACTTCACCAACAAAAGCTCTAGGACTTGATCTTGGTAAAAGTCCTTCAAGATGGAAGAATTAGAACTTGGTGTGAACTACAAAGGTTCTTAGAATGATGAAAGGATTCAAGAAACTAGGTTGTATGAAATAAAAAAGTGATGGAAGAGAGAATTGGAGACTTGGCCGAATGGTGTGTTTTTGGGAGAGAAATGGAGTTTGCTTTGGTTTGGTCTTGAAACTTAAGTGGAAGAATGAAGAAATGATATTAGGAAATATAGAAATGAGTGTGTTTAGTCTTCAAAGGAGAGCATTGCCGTAGCATGCTATTAGGGAGAAGAAAAAGTGAAGTTTGAAAAACATATGCATTGATGATCAATAGGAAATTGTCTTAACACTTGGCAATTTTCCTTAACCTTTTCTATCCTTTTTCTTTGGCCTAAAAGTCTATTCTATCTTGGTCTCCTTCCTTCCTTGCTTCTTCAACCGTGCCCCCTCTTCATGCATGCAAAAATATGACAATTTGATAGCCATTTTGTTTTTAGTCATTTTAGATATTAATTTAAAACATTATAGGTAAAATAGGTATTAATTAAAAGCATTATAGGTAGAAGACTTATTATGGACCATTGATCTTCTCTCTTTAAACCCCATCCCTTAGATGTGTCTCCAAAAATAAAGGGCCAAGATTACACCTTCAAACTTTACATCCAAGGGTCCAAAATGGTTGTAATCATTTTTGATGACCAATTCTCCACCATTGATCTAAATCCAAATCCAATGGTCATTAATGATCCATCTCCACCATTGATTAATTTTACATCCAAGGGTTGATAATGGTCATAGCCATTTAGAAGATTAAATCCCTACCCTTGATTTAATTTCAATCCAACAGTTATAATTGATCCTATTTATTTTTAAGATCAAATCTCCACCGTTAATCAAATCAAGATTAAATTTCTAACTGTAATTAAATTAATAGTGGATATCCAAACCACTAATGTTATCTTAATAATATTTTAATAATATAGAATTTTATTTTTATCCATTATAACCTCACAAAAATATAATTATCGTATTTTTATCATTCGATAATTAAATACAAGATGAAAATAAAGTAAAAGAAATTTTCTAAAATCTGTTTCCTGATTCAGGTTTAGTAAGATCCTGTCTCCGCTAAACAAGACAAATTTTTCTATACGTAGAAAATTTTTTCATTTTGCGGGACCCACCTCCACGGGCCCACACACACCTCGTGGGGCCCATAAATAGTAAAAATTCCAAAATCACACATAAAATCACAAAAATTACAAAACTCACAAATATCAAATCAGATTACGTAAATTAATTAAGACTAAACAAGAAAATTAATTTACGTAGATTTTTCCTACCCGAAAATTATTATTTTCTTGACACGGAGCAAATTACTCAAAACGATCAAATATGCGTATTTAATATTCAAAATAGTTTTACAAAGACACGTAAATCACTAGAAAGTAGATTGCTAATTAGGTCAAAATTACTGCTTTAATACATAGAAAGTTTGGGGTGTTACAATTCTCCCTACTACAAAAGTTTCGTCCTCGAAACTTGATGAACTTGATTTCACACCCTCGTAATAAATAGGATACTTGTTCTTTTATCTTTTCTTCTAGTTCCCATGTAGCTTCCCGCTTACATCATCCCAAATAATTTTAACCAATGAAATTTCCTTACCTCGAAGTTGCTTTGTCTTTCGATCCTCAATCTTGACCGGAAACGTTTCATAGGTTAAATTCTCCTTCACCAGATCGTGTCCGGCTTGATAACATGAGTAGGATCGAAATATATTTCCGTAGTTGTGATACGTGAAATACATTATGAAGATTTGACATGCAGAAAGGTGGTAACGCAATCGATATGCCACCGACCTACCCGACGTAAAATCGATATGGTCCGATAAACTTTGGAGTGAGCTTCTTGGACTTAAGCACTCGTCCAACACCCGTCATAGGCGTCACTCGCAAAAATACATGGTCACCTTCTTCAAACTCAAGAGATTTTCTCCTTTTATCAAAGATAACTCTTTTGCCGAGTTTGACTCATTCTCATTTTGTCTTGTATCATCTTCACTTTCTCAGTTGTCTCGTTGGACAATCTCTGGTCCTAACATAGCACTTTCACCATCTTGATACCAACACAACGGTGTTCTACATCGTCTCCCATATAATGCCTCATAGGGTGCCATCCCTATACTTGAATGGAAATTATTATTATATGTGAATTCTATTAATGGTAAGAATTCATCCCAACCTCCATTTTGCTCCAGCACACAAGCTCTCAATAAATCTTCGAGAGACTGAATTGTTCTTTCTGATTGACCATCTGTTTGTGGATGGTAAGCAGAACTGAGACGTAGCTTAGTTCCCATCGCTTCTTGCAAACTACCCCAAAATCTCGAAGTAAATCTCGGATCTCGATCCGAAATAATACTAGTTGGTACACCATGAAGCCTAACAATTTCACTGATGTACAATTGGGTCAACCTCTCAATTGAATACTTAAGATTAATCGGCAAAAAGTGCGCCGACTTTGTAAGCCGATCAACAATTACCCAAATGGCATCATGACCCTTCCGAGTCTTTGGTAGTCCCGTCACAAAATCCATTGCTATATCATCCCATTTCCATTCAGGAATAGGCAAAGGTTGCAACATTCCCGAAGGCCTTTGATGTTCAATCTTAGCCTTCGACATACTAAACAGATGATACATACTCGCAACATCTTTCTTCATTCCTTGCCACCAATATAATTGTTTTAAATCCTGGTACATCTTTGTGGCTCCTGGATGCATACTCAACTTACTCTTGTGAGCCTCGTCCAAAATCAATCTCCTAAGATCTGGGTCATTAGGTACACAAACTCTTCCTTGAAACTTCAGAATTCCCTTAGCACCTTCGCTAAATTCTAGCACTGCTCCTTAGCTCTTTGCTTCTTTTGCTTCTTGCAAATATTGATCACTGTTTTGTCCTTCACGAATTCTATCCATCAAATCATTTGAAATGGTGATCATATTTAAACGTATCTTGCCCGGCGTCAATTTCACAGATAATCGCATATCCCGAAATTCTTCTATCAACTCCTTTTCTTTGATCATCATAACAGAAGCACTAAGTATTTTTCTACTCAACGCATCCGCTACGACATTCGCTTTTCCGGGATGATACTGCAATTGAAAGTCATAATCTTTCAGAAATTCTAACCAACGTCTTTGCCTCATGTTTAACTCTTTCTGATCAAACAGATATTTTAAACTTTTATGATCACTACAAACAGTGAACGTAGCTCCATAGAGAGAAAATATCTCCACACTTTCAACGCAAACACCACAAATGCTAACTCCAAGTCATGAGTTGGATAATTCCTCTCATGAGTTTTCAACTGCCTTGAAGCATAAGCCACCACTTTACGATTCTCGCATAAGTACACAACCCAATCCTTGGTACGAAGCATCACAATATACTTCGAAAGGTTCGTTTGGATCGTAGAATCAATACCGATGAAGTAGTCAATCGTCTTTTCAACTCTTGAAAACTTTCTTCACATGCATCAGTCCACCCGAACGGTTGATTCTTTCGTGTAAGTTGGGTAAGAGGTCCTACAATCTTCGAAAACCCCTCAATGAACCGTCTATAGTAACCAGCTAATCCGACAAAACTACGGATTTCTGTTACAGTCTTTGGTCTTTCCCACTCCAAAACTGTCTCCACCTTGGAAGCATCAACTTTAATTCCTTCTTTTGATATCACGTGTCCCAAAAATTGAACTTCATTCAACCAAAACTCACATTTGGATAACTTGGCATACAACTTATTCTCCTTCAAAATCAAGAACCACCCTGAGATGTTCAAAGATGTTCCTCCTGATTTCTAGAATAGATCAAGATGTCATCAATAAAGACAACAACAAATTTATCCAAGTATGAACGAAAAATTCTATTCATGAAGTCCATGAATATGGCTGGTGCATTTGTTACACCGAATGGCATCACAAGATATTCGTAATGCCCATAGCGCGTCCGAAATGCGCCTTGGGAATATCTTCCGCTTTCACACGTATCTGGTGATACCCAGAACGTAGATCAATCTTAGAAAATATCGCGGCTCCTCGCAACTGATCCATTAGATCATCTATCCTTGGAAGTGGATATTTATTCTTAATCGTAATTTTGTTCAATTGCCGATAATCTACACATAGACGTGAAGTCCGGTCCTTTTTCTTAACCAATAAAATCGAGCTCCCCAAGGTGACACACTTGGTCTCACAAATTGTTTTTCTAATAAATCCTCCAGCTGTTTCTTCAGTTCGGCTAGTTCTATCGGCGACATCCGATAGGGCGCTATAGATATCGGTCCAGCTCCAGGTACAAGATCGATGGCAAATTCGATTTCTCTTTCTGGTGGTAGTCCTGGTATATCTTCAGGAAACACTTCAGGAAATTCGTTGACCACGAAAATATCCTTCAAAACATCTTCACATTGCACCTCCAAAGAAGATAACAATAAATACCCACGATCTCCTTCCTTCAGACAAGCTTCCACTTGAATAGCCGTTAGGAATTTAGAATCCGTAGCCTCAGGAAATACTAATGTTTTATTCGAACAATCAATTAGGATATGGTTAGAAGACAACCAATCCATTCCCAAGATTACATTAATCTTGGAAAGAGGCAAACAGATCAAATCCACATAAAAGATTCTATCCCTAACACAGACAGGACAATTCAGGCATACTGTTGATGTAACTACAGGCTTATCAGTAGGAGTAGCAACACTCAGATCATATGGCAATTCACCACAATCAAACCCAAACGTTCAACACAATCACATGCAATGAAAGAACGTGTTGCTCCCGAATCATAGAGTACAGCTTAAAGGATTACCTTCAATTGCACACTCCTCCATTATCAAGTCTCCGGATTTAGCGGCTTCCTCCCCGCTCATTGTATAGACACGACCACCCGCCCGTGGCCTTGCGCAAGACGGACGTTTCCCACAGAGGATTCCTTCTTTATCCGATCACAGCTTTGGAGAAATGTCCAAGCATGTCCACACTTAAAACAAACAACTTCCTTATGTGGACAATCCTTCGTGAGATGATCCTTCCCATGTTTGAAACATCGAATAGAGTCCCACTTGACTTGCTTTATTGTTGCTAGAACTTCCTCCCACAAATTGCTTCTTGTCCGACCTCCCCGGTTTCACATACGGTCCCGCCGGTTTCACATACGATTTTTGTTGAGAGCGACTTGCTTGATTATTCTTCCTTTTTGGAACCTTGCAGTCCAAAATTCTTGTTTCTTGCCGCACGTTGATGATCAATCTCTTCAACTTTACGACATTTTTCAATCAAAGTTGGAAATTGATTAATCTCCAACATCGTTACAGCCTCTCTTAATATCCAAATTTAATCCTTCTTCAAATTTCCTACATTTCCAATCCTTCATCTGGGTTCATCTGCAAATATCTTGAAAATTGAGACAAACTTTCAAATTTTGCCGCATACTCACTAACGGACATCAATCCTTGACGTAAACCCAGAAACTCCATCTCCTTCATATGTCTCACACTTGTTGGAAAATATTTCTCCAGAAATCTTTGCTTGAAAAGTTGCCATGTCACCATCCTACCTTCACTTCCAACAGTCTTCTAGCTCCTGCCCACTAACGTTCACCATCTCCTACCAACATAAACGTTGCCAATGTAAGCTTCCGTTCATCAGCACAACCCATAGCATCAAATATCTTTTCAAGTTCTCGGATCCAAAGTTCAGCTTTCTCTGGATCAAACTCTCCATGAAATTTCGGTGGATTATTCCTTCGAAACTCCGATAAACTGTGCACATTTTCATTAGCCCGTTGATTTTGTTGTGCAACCACTTCCGCCATTCTTTGCATAGCTGCTACAGCTGCAGCCATGTTCACATTATCATTCCCATTCAGTTCCATATCAGTGCTAGTATTTCCATGTCCACGTCCTCGTCCAGTCATTACTTTTTCTACTCAAACTGAACAATACAAGGAAAACAAGGTCAATCTTCAAACAATATTGTTTCTTTTCAGAAACAATAACAGAGAATCACACAACACAAACAAGACAGACCTAACCACAAACCCCAAAAGACTCTAACTTGGGCTCTGATACCAACTAATGTAACACCCACCGTAGGGTGCCACATTTATGTTACTTTATTACCAAATTACCCCAAGTTATAAAATATGATGTTATAATAAAATACGAGTTGTAAATTTTTTTTTTTATAACAATAAAATAAACTTAGCGGAAAATAAAACTATTATACATCATCACACATAATATACGTCATTATACATATTACACAAGTGCTATCAGGTTTATTTATTACAGACCATTTCTTGAAACAACAAACACACTTAAATAATTACAGACATTATTTATATCAGAGTTCAAACATGCCCAAGTTTAACTAAGCTGAAGACCCCTCAGATGGGTCCTCCTCGGGTTCCTCAGCAGGTAGGAATCCGTTATGACGAGTAGCCCTACGAACAGGTGTCCGGGCTGACGACACTATACTGATTTCCGTTGGGACATAATTTCTAGTGTCCCAATGTCGCCTGATATGCAACGGAAATTCAACATGAACAAAGATAGTCACACAGAAAAACGGATCCCCACGATACAACCTACTAATACTAACAAAAACCCCTCATAAATAAGTCCTCGCTCATCTGGACTTGTCCTCCACTCTCTAGCTCCTCCATGAAACCGTAAACGTACATATCCGAAGAAACTAGCTCCTGATGACATGTTGTCGAACTCATGCGGTTCCCGATGTGAGAAGTAATTCCTCTTCTCCTTCTAGTACCATATCTTTCTCAACGTCTTCACCCAATATAAATACAATAAACAGATATACATACAAAGAGGTGAGATCACCTACACCAATACCAAAGATGATAGCACGGAGATAATACAGACAGCATATTATGCAAAAATATCATATCATGATCACAATTATGGCCTCACCATAGTGTAAAAATAATTACCATCATGCCATCATCACTGTTCAAACCACAATTAATTACAGTAATGCTACCATATATGTATATGTTAAATTCATGCATGTGAACATAGACTCAATGTCCTACTCCATGGAGCTAATACTCAAGTCGGAGAAATTGATCGAAAAGATCCGCGGTATCTCGTGCCTCACACCAAGTGCTATAATTATATCTTGCACATCTAGCACATACACGACAGCCTTTGTCGATCTTGATTAAGAATAGTGTCTCGGTCCGGATCATCGGTGTGTTGCATCGGTCTAACTCACGGTGCGTAAGAGCTACCAACCGCCCATTGCAGCAACCCGCACCCCGATGCCCCCAAGGTCAACCAAAGGACCTACACTACGCATATCGCACCCACTCAAGAGGTGTACGTTTCTCCTAGGCAATTAGCTATATTCAGTCCGTTGGACCATTTTCAATGCATGTGTAATGCACCAATTACCTACCAAAGGTAAATCACATAATTTCTCATTCCAGATTCAGATATCTTGATGTTTTCGTTCGTAAAATGGATTAATGCCAATTACAGGCAAACTTCTCAATTTCTTGTACAGTATTCATATACTACTTTTAATTGTAAGATTTACTGTATAATTAACAGTTAAATTACTTTACTGTATTTTTCTCATTCGCAAAATATTTTCGTTACGTTTTTACGTATAGTAATGATTTGTAACATTTTCTGTTACGTTTAAAAATCGCAAAACTATTTTCTACTGTATTCTAAATTGCGTAAAAATAATCTTTTATTTTTAAATCGCATAGCAATGTTTCCACAACATTTTGATCGTGTAAAATATTTAAACGCGTTATAAATCGCGTAGAAATATTTTAACGTTTTTCAAATCGCGTAACTCAAAAATTACGCTTTTTGAGTTACGTAAATCGCTTTTCACCGCTTTTACCCTTCACAAAATATTTCTTAACTTTAAAAATATTATTTTGAACATTTCTTATAAAAATATAATTTCTTACATTATTCTCTTTCTATTCTCAATCAAAAATCCTTTCCGTACTATATTTTTTTCAAAATCACTTTGTATTGATTTAATCTTACCAAATCATATTTAATTGATTTAATTACTATTTCAAAATTTAGATTTCCTAACATTTTCCAAAACCCAATACTTAAATTCTACGTTAGAAATTTTAAGTTACAAGCGTTTCCTTTTATATTTCTAAATCACTTCTAAACATTAAATCAAATTCTACGTTTAAGTTACAAACGTTTTCTTTTATATTTCTAAATCACTTCTAAAAATTAATTCTTCTTAAAATAATTTAAAGTTCAACACTTAAATTCCTTTCCAAAATCCTTATTTGAAAATTCTTATATTTTATTGCATCAAAACATTTTTTTCTAAATTATCAAAACCTTATAGATGGTCATTGGAACCATGAAATATTTTTCTTCTAACTTAAGTAAACTTCATTTTTTTGTTCCTACACAAAATAAATTCATGAAACTATTATTTAAAAACCGTATACACTCTTTTTATAATACAAACCCTCTTGTTTAATTTCTTTACTTCTCAAATCATTCAATTTTATCATTTATGAAAATATCATTTTTGTGAACACTAATTTAATTGGTGTCTTGGCTGAAATTTATTTTAGTTCAAGGACTAAAAATCAACTTCATTGTTCTTGAAAAATTTCAATAAAAACCCTAAACTTGGAAGCTCAAAACCGTGACCTCCTCCATGGCCTTTGGAGCCAAAATTTTGCTTATTTCAACATATATCATCATGCATATCATAAGCTTACCATATAAGCAATTAAAAATTATACTAAGCAAGCAAACACAAGTAAATCATGCAAAATATATCAAGCATAAGCAAAAATAATTAAAGCACATAACACACACACAAATTATTACATGACCATGGATAGGAATCCTCACATGGATTCACCATCCATCAAATATAAAACCATCCCTCACCACCATGCTTGGTTGGTGAGATGAATCTCTCTCTTACCTCTTGAAGAACCACCAAAGAGCTTGTTGCTTTGTCTTTGGAGCAAGATCTCCACCAATACAAGTTCTTAAACATGAAACAAATACAAGAAAATTAGTATATCAAGCTTGAACAAGAAGAACCATGGATCAAACATGGTTTAGAACATGAAAAAGAAAAGACTAAATGAAGTTTTCTTACACTTCACCAACAAAAGCTCTAGGACTTGATCTTGGTAAAAGTCCTTCAAGATGGAAGAATTAGAACTTGGTGTGAACTACAAAGGTTCTTAGAATGATGAAAGGATTCAAGAAACTAGGTTGTATGAAATAAAAAAGTGATGGAAGAGAGAATTGGAGACTTGGCCGAATGGTGTGTTTTTGGGAGAGAAATGGAGTTTGCTTTGGTTTGGTCTTGAAACTTAAGTGGAAGAATGAAGAAATGATATTAGGAAATATAGAAATGAGTGTGTTTAGTCTTCAAAGGAGAGCATTGCCGTAGCATGCTATTAGGGAGAAGAAAAAGTGAAGTTTGAAAAACATATGCATTGATGATCAATAGGAAATTGTCTTAACACTTGGCAATTTTCCTTAACCTTTTCTATCCTTTTTCTTTGGCCTAAAAAGCCTATTCTATCTTGGTCTCCTTCCTTCCTTGCTTCTTCAACCGTGCCCCCCTCTTCATGCATGCAAAAATATGACAATTTGATAGCCATTTTGTTTTTAGTCATTTTAGATATTAATTTAAAACATTATAGGTAAAATAGGTATTAATTAAAAGCATTATAGGTAGAAGACTTATTATGGACCATTGGATCTTCTCTCTTTAAACCCCATCCCTTAGATGTGTCTCCAAAAATAAAGGGCCAAGATTACACCTTCAAACTTTACATCCAAGGGTCCAAAATGGTTGTAATCATTTTTGATGACCAATTCTCCACCATTGATCTAAATCCAAATCCAATGGTCATTAATGATCCATCTCCACCATTGATTAATTTTACATCCAAGGGTTGATAATGGTCATAGCCATTTAGAAGATTAAATCCCTACCCTTGATTTAATTTCAATCCAACAGTTATAATTGATCCTATTTATTTTTAAGATCAAATCTCCACCGTTAATCAAATCAAGATTAAATTTCTAACTGTAATTAAATTAATAATGGATATCCAAACCACTAATGTTATCTTAATAATATTTTAATAATATAGAATTTTATTTTTATCCATTATAACCTCACAAAAATATAATTACTGTATTTTTATCGTCTGATAATTAAATACAGTACAAAATAAAGTAAAAGAAATTTTCTAAAACTGTTTCCGGATTCAGGTTTAGTAAGATCCCCTGTCTCCGTCTAAACAGTACAAATTTTTCTATACGTAGAAAAATTTTTCATTTTGCGGGACCCACCTGGGCCCACGTATACACACCATACACCTCGTGGGGCCCACAAATAGTAAAAATTCCAAAATCACACATAAAATCACAAAAATTACAAAACTCACAAATATCAAATCGATTACGTAAATTAATTAAGACTAAACAAGAAAATTAATTTACGTAGATTTTTCCTACCGAAAATTATTATTTTCTTGACACGAGCAAATTACTCGAAAACGATCAAATATGCGTATGTAATATTCAAAATAGTTTTACAAAGACACGTAAATCACTAGAAAGTAGATTTCTAATTAATCTGGTCAAAATTACCGTTTAATACATAGAAAGTTTGGGGTGTTACAACTCTCCTCTACAAAAAAGTTTCGTCCTCGAAACTTGATGAACTTGATTTCACACCCTCGTAATAAATAGGATACTGTTCTTTTATCTTTTCTTCTAGTTCCCATGTAGCTTCCCCGCTTACATCATCCCAAATAATTTTAACCAATGAAATTTCCTTACCTCGAAGTTGCTTTGTCTTTCGATCCTCAATCTTGACTGGAAACGTTTCATAGGTTAAATTCTCCTTCAGCTGTACTGTGTCTGGCTTGATAACATGAGTAGGATCAGAAATATATTTCCGTAGTTGTGATACGTGAAATACATTATGAAGATTTGACAGAAAAGGTGGTAACGCAATCTGATATGCCACCGGACCTACCCGACGTAAAATCTGATATGGTCCGATAAACTTTGGAGTGAGCTTCTTGGACTTAAGCACTCGTCCAACACCCGTCATAGGCGTCACTCGCAAAAATACATGGTCACCTTCTTCAAACTCAAGAGATTTTTTCCTTTTATCAGCATAACTCTTTTGCCGAGTTTGACTCATTCTCATTTTGTCTTGTATCATCTTCACTTTCTCAGTTGTCTGTTGGACAATCTCTCGGTCCTAACATAGCACTTTCACCGTCTTGATACCAACACAACGGTGTTCTACATCGTCTCCCATATAATGCCTCATAGGTGCCATCCCTATACTTGAATGGAAACTGTTATTATATGTGAATTCTATTAATGGTAAGAATTCATCCCAACCTCCATTTTGCTCCAGCACACAAGCTCTCAATAAATCTTCGAGAGACTGAATTGTTCTTTCTGATTGACCATCTGTTTGTGGATGGTAAGCAGAACTGAGACGTAGCTTAGTTCCCATCGCTTCTTGCAAACTACCCCAAAATCTCGAAGTAAATCTCGGATCTCGATCCGAAATAATACTAGTTGGTACACCATGAAGCCTAACAATTTCACTGATGTACAATTGGGTCAACCTCTCCATTGAATACTTAAGATTAATCGGCAAAAAGTGCGCCGACTTTGTAAGCCGATCAACAATTACCCAAATGGCATCATGACCCTTCCGAGTCTTTGGTAGTCCCGTCACAAAATCCATTGCTATATCATCCCATTTCCATTCAGGAATAGGCAAAGGTTGCAACATTCCCGAAGGCCTTTGATGTTCAATCTTAGCCTTCTGACAGACTAAACAGGATGATACATACTCTGCAACATCTTTCTTCATTCCTTGCCACCAATATAATTGTTTTAAATCCTGGTACATCTTTGTGGCTCCTGGATGCATACTCAACTTACTCTTGTGAGCCTCGTCCAAAATCAATCTCCTAAGATCTGGGTCATTAGGTACACAAACTCTTCCTTGAAACTTCAGAATTCCCTTAGCACCTTCGCTAAATTCTAACACTGCTCCTTGGCTCTTTGCTTCTTTTGCTTCTTGCAAATACTGATCACTTGTTTTGTCCTTCACGAATTCTATCCATCAAATCATTTGAAATGGTGATCATATTTAAACGTATCTTGCCCGGCCAATTTCACGTATAATCGCATATCCCGAAATTCTTCTATCAACTCCTTTTCTTTGATCATCATAACAAGCACTAAGTATTTTTCTACTCAACGCATCCGCTACGACATTCGCTTTTAGGGATGATACCGCAATTGAAAGTCATAATCTTTCGTAAATTCTAACCAACGCCTTTGCCTCATGTTTAACTCTTTCTCGATCAAACAGATATTTTAAACTTTTATGATCACTAAAAACAAGTGAACGTAGCTCCATGAGAAAATGTCTCCACACTTTCAACGCAAACACCACAAATGCCAACTCCAAGTCATGAGTTGGATAATTCCTCTCATGAGTTTTCAACCGCCTTGAAGCATAAGCCACCACTTTACGATTCTCGCATAAGTACACAACCCAATCCTTGGTACGAAGCATCACAATATACTTCGAAAGGTTCGTTTGGATCGTAGAATCAATACCGGTGAAGTAGTCAATCGTCTTTTCAACTCTTGAAAACTTTCTTCACATGCATCACCACCCGAACGGTTGATTCTTTCGTGTAAGTTGGGTAAGAGGTCCTACAATCTTCGAAAACCCTCAATGAACCGTCTATAGTAACCACTAATCCGACAAAACTACGGATTTCATTACGCCTTTGGTCTTTCCCACTCCAAAACCGTCTCCACCTTGGAAGCATCAACTTTAATTCCTTCTTTTGATATCACGTGTCCCAAAAATTGAACTTCATTCAACCAAAACTCACATTTGGATAACTTGGCATACAACTTATTCTCCTTCAAAATCAAGAACCACCCTGAGATGTTCAAAGATGTTCCTCCCGATTTCTAGAATAGATCAAGATGTCATCAATAAAGACAACAACAAATTTATCCAAGTATGAACGAAAAATTCTATTCATGAAGTCCATGAATATGGCTGGTGCATTTGTTACACCGAATGGCATCACAAGATATTCGTAATGCCCATAGCGCGTCCGAAATGCGCCTTGGGAATATCTTCCGCTTTCACACGTATCCGGTGATACCCGAACGTAGATCAATCTTAGAAAATATCGCGGCTCCTCGCAACCGATCCATTAGATCATCTATCCTTGGAAGTGGATATTTATTCTTAATCGTAATTTTGTTCAATTGCCGATAATCTACACATAGACGTGAAGTCCTGGTCCTTTTTCTTAACCAATAAAACCGAGCTCCCCAAGGTGACACACTTGGTCTCACAAATTGTTTTTCTAATAAATCCTCCACTTGTTTCTTCGCTTCGGCTAGTTCTATCGACGACATCCGATAGGGCGCTATAGATATCGGTCCAGCTCCGTGTACAAGATCGATGGCAAATTCGATTTCTCTTTCTCGGTGGTAGTCCCGGTATATCTTCAAGAAACACTTCAGAAATTCGTTGACCACGAAAATATCCTTCAAAACATCTTCACATTGCACCTCCAAAGAAGATAACAATAAATACCCACGATCTCCTTCCTTCGTACAAGCTTCCACTTGAATAGCCGTTAGGAATTTAGAATCAGAGCCTCAGGAAATACTAATGTTTTATTCGAACAATCAATTAGGATATGGTTAGAAGACAACCAATCCATTCCCAAGATTACATTAATCTTGGAAAGAGGCAAACAGATCAAATCCACATAAAAGATTCTATCCCTAACACAGACAGACAATTCAGCATACTGTTGATGTAACTACAGCTTATCAAGAGGAGTAGCAACACTCGATCATATGGCAATTCACCACAAATCAACCCAAACGTTCAACACAATCACATGCAATGAAAGAATGTGTTGCTCCCGAATCATAGAGTACAGCTTAAAGGATTACCTTCAATTGCACACTCCTCCATTATCAAGTCTCCAGATTTAGCGGCTTCCTCCCCGCTCATTGTATAGACACGACCACCCGCCCGTGGCCTTGCAAGACGGACGTTTCCCACAGAGGATTCCTTCTTTATCTGATCACGCCTTTGGAGAAATGTCCAAGCATCCACACTTAAAACAAACAACTTCCTTATGTGGACAATCCTTCGTGAGATGATCCTTCCCATGTTTGAAACATCGAATAGGAGTCCCAGCTTGACTTGCTTTATTGTTGCTAGAACTTCCTCCCACAAATTGCTTCTTGGTCTCGACCTCCCGCCGGTTTCACATACGGTCCCCGCCGTTTCACATACGATTTTTGTTGAGAGCGACTTGCTTGATTATTCTTCCCTTTTTGGAACCTTGCAGTCCAAAATTCTTGTTTCTTGCCGCACGTTGATGATCAATCTCTTCAACTTTACGACATTTTTCAATCAAAGTTGGAAATTGATTAATCTCCAACATCGTTACACTCTCTCTTAATATCCACTTTAATCCTTCTTCAAATTTCCTACATTTCCACCTTCATCCGGGTTCATCTCGCAAATATCTTGAAAATTGAGACAAACTTTCAAATTTTGCCGCATACTCACTAACGGACATCAATCCTTGACGTAAACCCGTAAACTCCATCTCCTTCATATGTCTCACACTTGTTGGAAAATATTTCTCCGTAAATCTTTGCTTGAAAAGTTGCCATGTCACCATCCTACCTTCACCTTCCAACGTTTCTAGCTCCCGCCCACTAACGTTCACCATCTCCTACCAACATAAACGTTGCCAATGTAAGCTTCCGTTCATCAAGACAACCCATAGCATCAAATATCTTTTCAAGTTCTCGGATCCAAAGTTCACTTTCTCTGATCAAACTCTCCATGAAATTTCGGTGGATTATTCCTTCGAAACTCCGATAAACCGTGCACATTTTCATTAGCCCGTTGATTTTGTTGTGCAACCACTTCCGCCATTCTTTGCATAGTCACATACAGTTGCAGCCATGTTCACATTATCATTCCCATTCGGTTCCATATCGCTGCTAGTATTTCCATGTCCACGTCCTCGTCCAATCATTACTTTTTCTACTCAAACTGAACAATACAAGGAAAACAAGGTCAATCTTCAAACAATATTGTTTCTTTTCAGAAACAATAACAGAGAATCACACAACACAAACAAGACAGACCTAACCACAAACCCCAAAAGACTCTAACTTGGGCTCTGATACCAACTAATGTAACACCCACCGTAGGGTGCCACATTTATGTTACTTTATTACCAAATTACCCCAAGTTATAAAATATGATGTTATAATAAAATACGAGTTGTAAATTTTTTTTTTTATAACAATAAAATAAACTTAGCGGAAAATAAAACTATTATACATCATCACACATAATATACGTCATTATACATATTACACAAGTGCTATCAGGTTTATTTATTACGACCATTTCTTGAAACAACAAACACACTTAAATAATTACGAGACATTATTTATATCGTAGTTCAAACATGCCCAAGTTTAACTAAGCGAAGACCCTCGATGGGTCCTCCTCGGGTTCCTCAGCGGTAGGAATCCGTTATGACGAGTAGCCCTACGAACAGTGTCCGGCCGACGACACTATACGATTTCCGTTGGGACATAATTTCTAGTGTCCCAATGTCGCCCGATATGCAACGGAAATTCAACATGAACAAAGATAGTCACACGTAAAAATGGATCCCCACGATACAACCTACTAATACTAACAAAATTACCCCTCATAAATAAGTCCTCGCTCATCCGGACTTGTCCTCCACTCTCTAGCTCCTCCATGAAACCGTAAACGTACATATCCGAAGAAACTAGCTCCCGATGACATGTTGTCGAACTCATGCTTCCCGATGTGAGAAGTAATTCCTCTTCTCCTTCTAGTACCATATCTTTCTCAACGTCTTCACCCAATATAAATACAATAAACAGATATACATACAAAGAGGTGAGATCACCTACACCAATACCAAAGATGATAGCACGGAGATAATACATACAACATATTATGCAAAAATATCATATCATGATCACAATTATGGCCTCACCATAGTGTAAAAATAATTACCATCATGCCATCATCACTGTTCAAACCACAATTAATTACAAGAATGCTACCATATATGTATATGTTAAATTCATGCATGTGAACATAGACTCAATGTCCTACTCCATGGAGCTAATACTCAAGTCGGAGAAATTGATCGAAAAGATCCGCCGGTATCTCGTGCCTCGCACCAAGTGCTATAATTATATCTTGCACATCTAGCACATACACGACGCCTTTGTCGATCTTGATTAAGAATAGTGTCTCGGTCCGGATCATCGGTGTGTTGCATCGGTCTAACTCACGGTGCAGAAGAGCTACCAACTGCCCATTGCGAGCAACCCGCACCCCGATGCCCCCAAGGTCAACCAGTGACCTACACTACGCATATCGCACCCACTCAAGAGGTGTACGTTTCTCCTAGGCAATTAGCCATATTCAGTCCGTTGGACCATTTTCAATGCATGTGTAATGCACCAATTACCTACCAAAGGTAAATCACATAATTTCTCATTCCAGATTCAGATACTGACTGTTTTTCGTTCGTAAAATGGATTAATGCCAATTACAGGCAAACTTCTCAATTTCTTGTACAGTATTCATATACTACTTTTAATTGTAAGATTTACTGTATAATTAACAGTTAAATTACTTTACTGTGTTTTTCTCATTCGCAAAATATTTTCGTTACGTTTTTACGTACAGTAATGATTTGTAACATTTTCTGTTACGTTTAAAAATCGCAAAACTATTTTCTACTGTATTCTAAATTGCGTAAAAATAATCTTTTATTTTTAAATCGCATAGCAATGTTTCCACAACATTTTGATCGTGTAAAATATTTAAACGCGTTATAAATCGCGTAGAAATATTTTAACGTTTTTCAAATCGCGTAACTCAAAAATTACGTTTTTGAGTTACGTAAATCGTTTTTCACCGTTTTTACCCTTCACAAAATATTTCTTAACTTTAAAAATATTATTTTGAACATTTCTTATAAAAATATAATTTCTTACATTATTCTCTTTCTATTCTCAATCAAAAATCCTTTCCGTACTATATTTTTTTCAAAATCACTTTGTATTGATTTAATCTTACCAAATCATATTTAATTGATTTAATTACTATTTCAAAATTTAGATTTCCTAACATTTTCCAAAACCCAATACTTAAATTCTACGTTAGAAATTTTAAGTTACAAGCGTTTCCTTTTATATTTCTAAATCACTTCTAAACATTAAATCAAATTCTACGTTTAAGTTACAAACGCTTTTATATTTCTAAATCACTTCTAAAAATTAATTCTTCTTAAAATAATTTAAAGTTCAACACTTAAATTCCTTTCCAAAATCCTTATTTGAAAATTCTTATATTTTATTGCATCAAAACATTTTTTTCTAAATTATCAAAACCTTATAGATGGTCATTGGAACCATGAAATATTTTTCTTCTAACTTAAGTAAACTTCATTTTTTTGTTCCTACACAAAATAAATTCATGAAACTATTATTTAAAAACCGTATACACTCTTTTTATAATACAAACCCTCTTGTTTAATTTCTTTACTTCTCAAATCATTCAATTTTATCATTTATGAAAATATCATTTTTGTGAACACTAATTTAATTGGTGTCTTGGCTGAAATTTATTTTAGTTCAAGGACTAAAAATCAACTTCATTGTTCTTGAAAAATTTCAATAAAAACCCTAAACTTGGAAGCTCAAAACCGTGACCTCCTCCATGGCCTTTGGAGCCAAAATTTTGCTTATTTCAACATATCCATCATAATATATTCAACATATATCATCATGCATATCATAAGCTTACCATATAAGCAATTAAAAATTATACTAAGCAAGCAAACACAAGTAAATCATGCAAAATATATCAAGCATAAGCAAAAATAATTAAAGCACATAACACACACACAAATTATTACATGACCATGGATAGGAATCCTCACATGGATTCACCATCCATCAAATATAAAAACCATCCCTCACCACCATGCTTGGTTGGTGAGATGAATCTCCCTCTTACCTCTTGAAGAACCACCAAAGAGCTTGTTGCTTTGTCTTTGGAGCAAGATCTCCACCAATACAAGTTCTTAAACATGAAACAAATACAAGAAAATTAGTATATCAAGCTTGAACAAGAAGAACCATGGATCAAACATGGTTTAGAACATGAAAAAGAAAAGACTAAATGAAGTTTTCTTACACTTCACCAACAAAAGCTCTAGGACTTGATCTTGGTAAAAGTCCTTCAAGATGGAAGAATTAGAACTTGGTGTGAACTACAAAGGTTCTTAGAATGATGAAAGGATTCAAGAAACTAGGTTGTATGAAATAAAAAAGTGATGGAAGAGAGAATTGGAGACTTGGCCGAATGGTGTGTTTTTGGGAGAGAAATGGAGTTTGCTTTGGTTTGGTCTTGAAACTTAAGTGGAAGAATGAAGAAATGATATTAGGAAATATAGAAATGAGTGTGTTTAGTCTTCAAAGGAGAGCATTGCCGTAGCATGCTATTAGGGAGAAGAAAAAGTGAAGTTTGAAAAACATATGCATTGATGATCAATAGGAAATTGTCTTAACACTTGGCAATTTTCCTTAACCTTTTCTATCCTTTTTCTTTGGCCTAAAAAGCCTATTCTATCTTGGTCTCCTTCCTTCCTTGCTTCTTCAACCGTGCCCCCTCTTCATGCATGCAAAAATATGACAATTTGATAGCCATTTTGTTTTTAGTCATTTTAGATATTAATTTAAAACATTATAGGTAAAATAGGTATTAATTAAAAGCATTATAGGTAGAAGACTTATTATGGACCATTGGATCTTCTCTCTTTAAACCCCATCCCTTAGATGTGTCTCCAAAAATAAAGGGCCAAGATTACACCTTCAAACTTTACATCCAAGAGTCCAAAATGGTTGTAATCATTTTTGATGACCAATTCTCCACCATTGATCTAAATCCAAATCCAATGGTCATTAATGATCCATCTCCACCATTGATTAATTTTACATCCAAGGGTTGATAATGGTCATAGCCATTTAGAAGATTAAATCCCTACCCTTGATTTAATTTCAATCCAACAGTTATAATTGATCCTATTTATTTTTAAGATCAAATCTCCACCGTTAATCAAATCAAGATTAAATTTCTAACTCAGAATTAAATTAATAATGGATATCCAAACCACTAATGTTATCTTAATAATATTTTAATAATATAGAATTTTATTTTTATCCATTATAACCTCACAAAAATATAATTACTGTATTTTTATCGTCTGATAATTAAATACAGTACAAAATACAGTAAAAGAAATTTTCTAAAACTGTTTCCGGATTCAGGTTTAGTAAGATCCCCTGTCTCCGTCTAAACAGTACAAATTTTTCTATACGTAGAAAAATTTTTCATTTTGCGGGACCCACCTGGGCCCACGTATGGCCACCGGGCCCACATACACCTCGTGGGGCCCACAAATAGTAAAAATTCCAAAATCACACATAAAATCACAAAAATTACAAAACTCACAAATATCAAATCAGATTACGTAAATTAATTAAGACTAAACAAGAAAATTAATTTACGTAGATTTTTCCTACCAAAAATTATTATTTTCTTGACACGAGCAAATTACTCAAAACGATCAAATATGCAGACAGAATATTCAAAATAGTTTTACAGCACACAGAAATCACTAGAAAGTAGATTTCTGTTAACGGTCAAAATTACTGTTTAATACATAGAAAGTTTGGGGTGTGTTACAACTCTCCCCTACAAAAGTTTCGTCCTCGAAACTTGATGAACTTGATTTCACACCCTCAGAATAAATAGGGATACTGTTCTTTTATCTTTTCTTCTAGTTCCCATGTAGCTTCCCCGCTTACATCATCCCAAATAATTTTAACCAATGAAATTTCCTTACCTCGAAGTTGCTTTGTCTTTCGATCCTCAATCTTGACTGGAAACGTTTCATAGGTTAAATTCTCCTTCAGCTGAACTGTGTCTGGCTTGATAACATGAGTAGGATCAGAAATATATTTCCGTAGTTGTGATACGTGAAATACATTATGAAGATTTGACAGAAAAGGTGGTAACGCAATCTGATATGCCACCGGACCTACCCGACGTAAAATCTGATATGGTCCGATAAACTTTGGAGTGAGCTTCTTGGACTTAAGCACTCGTCCAACACCCGTCATAGGCGTCACTCGCAAAAATACATGGTCACCTTCTTCAAACTCAAGAGATTTTTTCCTTTTATCAGCATAACTCTTTTGCCGAGTTTGACTCATTCTCATTTTGTCTTGTATCATCTTCACTTTCTCAGTTGTCTGTTGGACAATCTCTGGTCCTAACATAGCACTTTCACCGTCTTGATACCAACACAACGGTGTTCTACATCGTCTCCCATATAATGCCTCATAGGGTGCCATCCCTATACTTGAATGGAAATTGTTATTATATGTGAATTCTATTAATGGTAAGAATTCATCCCAACCTCCATTTTGCTCCAGCACACAAGCTCTCAATAAATCTTCGAGAGACTGAATTGTTCTTTCTGATTGACCATCTGTTTGTGGATGGTAAGCAGAACTGAGACGTAGCTTAGTTCCCATCGCTTCTTGCAAACTACCCCAAAATCTCGAAGTAAATCTCGGATCTCGATCCGAAATAATACTAGTTGGTACACCATGAAGCCTAACAATTTCACTGATGTACAATTGGGTCAACCTCTCCATTGAATACTTAAGATTAATCGGCAAAAAGTGCGCCGACTTTGTAAGCCGATCAACAATTACCCAAATGGCATCATGACCCTTCCGAGTCTTTGGTAGTCCCGTCACAAAATCCATTGCTATATCATCCCATTTCCATTCAGGAATAGGCAAAGGTTGCAACATTCCCGAAGGCCTTTGATGTTCAATCTTAGCCTTCGACAGACTAAACAGATGATACATACTCTCTGCAACATCTTTCTTCATTCCTTGCCACCAATATAATTGTTTTAAATCCTGGTACATCTTTGTGGCTCCCGGATGCATACTCAACTTACTCTTGTGAGCCTCGTCCAAAATCAATCTCCTAAGATCTGGGTCATTAGGTACACAAACTCTTCTTGAAACTTCAGAATTCCCTTAGCACCTTCGCTAAATTCTAACACTGCTCCTTGGCTCTTTGCTTCTTTTGCTTCTTGCAAATACTGATCACTGTTTTGTCCTTCACGAATTCTATCCATCAAATCATTTGAAATGGTGATCATATTTAAACGTATCTTGCCCGGCGTCAATTTCACAGATAATCGCATATCCCGAAATTCTTCTATCAACTCCTTTTCTTTGATCATCATAATAGAAGCACTAAGTATTTTTCTACTCAACGCATCCGCTACGACATTCGCTTTTCCGGATGATACTGCAATTGAAAGTCATAATCTTTCGAAATTCTAACCAACGCCTTTGCCTCATGTTTAACTCTTTCTCGATCAAACAGATATTTTAAACTTTTATGATCACTAAAAACAAGTGAACGTAGCTCCATAGAGAAAATGTCTCCACACTTTCAACGCAAACACCACAAATGCTAACTCCAAGTCATGAGTTGGATAATTCCTCTCATGAGTTTTCAACTCCTTTGAAGCATAAGCCACCACTTTACGATTCTGCATAAGTACACAACCCAATCCTTGGTACGAAGCATCACAATATACTTCGAAAGGTTCGTTTGGATCAGGTAGAATCAATACCGGTGAAGTAGTCAATCGTCTTTTCAACTCTTGAAAACTTTCTTCACATGCATCAGTCCACCCGAACGGTTGATTCTTTCGTGTAAGTTGGGTAAGAGGTCCTACAATCTTCGAAAACCCCTCAATGAACCGTCTATAGTAACCAGCTAATCCGACAAAACTACGGATTTCTGTTACAGTCTTTGGTCTTTCCCACTCCAAAACTGTCTCCACCTTGGAAGCATCAACTTTAATTCCTTCTTTTGATATCACGTGTCCCAAAAATTGAACTTCATTCAACCAAAACTCACATTTGGATAACTTGGCATACAACTTATTCTCCTTCAAAATCTGAAGAACCACCCTGAGATGTTCAGCATGTTCCTCCTGATTTCTAGAATAGATCAAGATGTCATCAATAAAGACAACAACAAATTTATCCAAGTATGAACGAAAAATTCTATTCATGAAGTCCATGAATATGGCTGGTGCATTTGTTACACCGAATGGCATCACAAGATATTCGTAATGCCCATAGCGCGTCCGAAATGCAGTCTTGGGAATATCTTCCGCTTTCACACGTATCTGGTGATACCCAGAACGTAGATCAATCTTAGAAAATATCGCGGCTCCTCGCAACTGATCCATTAGATCATCTATCCTTGGAAGTGGATATTTATTCTTAATCGTAATTTTGTTCAATTGCCGATAATCTACACATAGACGTGAAGTCCGGTCCTTTTTCTTAACCAATAAAACCGGAGCTCCCCAAGGTGACACACTTGGTCTCACAAATTGTTTTTCTAATAAATCCTCCAGCTGTTTCTTCAGTTCGGCTAGTTCTATCGACGACATCCGATAGGGCGCTATAGATATCGGTCCAGCTCCAGGTACAAGATCGATGGCAAATTCGATTTCTCTTTCTGGTGGTAGTCCTGGTATATCTTCAGGAAACACTTCAGGAAATTCGTTGACCACGAAAATATCCTTCAAAACATCTTCACATTGCACCTCCAAAGAAGATAACAATAAATACCCACGATCTCCTTCCTTCAGACAAGCTTCCACTTGAATAGCCGTTAGGAATTTAGAATCCGTAGCCTCAGGAAATACTAATGTTTTATTCGAACAATCAATTAGGATATGGTTAGAAGACAACTAATCCATTCCCAAGATTACATTAATCTTGGAAAGAGGCAAACAGATCAAATCCACATAAAAGATTCTATCCCTAACACGTGCATGACAATTCAGGCATACCGTTGATGTAACTACAGTTTATCGGAGGAGTAGCAACACTCGATCATATGGCAATTCAGTCACAAATCAAACCCAAACGTTCAACACAATCACATGCAATGAAAGAATGTGTTGCTCCCGAATCATAGAGTACAGCTTAAAGATTACCTTCAATTGCACACTCCTCCATTATCAAGTCTCCAGATTTAGCGCTTCCTCCCCGCTCATTGTATAGACACGACCACCCGCCCGTGGCCTTGCAAGACGGACGTTTCCCACAGAGGATTCCTTCTTTATCCGATCACGCTTTGGAGAAATGTCCAAGTCGTCCACACTTAAAACAAACAACTTCCTTATGTGGACAATCCTTCGTGAGATGATCCTTCCCACGTTTGAAACATCGAATAGAGTCCCACTTGACTTGCTTTATTGTTGCTAGAACTTCCTCCCACAAATTGCTTCTTGGTCCGACCTCCCGCCGGTTTCACATACGGTCCCGCCGGCCACATACGATTTTTGTTGAGAGCGACTTGCTTGATTATTCTTCCCTTTTTGGAACCTCACAGTCCAAAATTCTTGTTTCTTGCCGCACGTTGATGATCAATCTCTTCAACTTTACGACATTTTTCAATCAAAGTTGGAAATTGATTAATCTCCAACATCGTTACATGCCTCTCTTAATATCCAAATTTAATCCTTCTTCAAATTTCCTACATTTCCAAATTTCTTCATCTGGGTTCATCTGCAAATATCTTGAAAATTGAGACAAACTTTCAAATTTTGCCGCATACTCACTAACGGACATCAATCCTTGACGTAAACCCAGAAACTCCATCTCCTTCATATGTCTCACACTTGTTGGAAAATATTTCTCCAGAAATCTTTGCTTGAAAAGTTGCCATGTCACCATCCTACCTTCAGCTTCCAACAGTCTTCTAGCTCCTGCCCACTAACGTTCACCATCTCCTACCAACATAAACGTTGCCAATGTAAGCTTCCGTTCATCAGCACAACCCATAGCATCAAATATCTTTTCAAGTTCTCGGATCCAAAGTTCAGCTTTCTCTGGATCAAACTCTCCATGAAATTTCGGTGGATTATTCCTTCGAAACTCCGATAAACTGTGCACATTTTCATTAGCCCGTTGATTTTGTTGTGCAACCACTTCCGCCATTCTTTGCATAGTCCTGCTACAATTTGCAGCCATGTTCACATTATCATTCCCATTCGGTTCCATATCGGTGCTAGTATTTCCACATCCACGTCCTCGTCCAATCATTACTTTTTCTACTCAAACTGAACAATACAAGGAAAACAAGGTCAATCTTCAAACAATATTGTTTCTTTTCAGAAACAATAACAGAGAATCACACAACACAAACAAGACAGACCTAACCACAAACCCCAAAAGACTCTAACTTGGGCTCTGATACCAACTAATGTAACACCCACCGTAGGGTGCCACATTTATGTTACTTTATTACCAAATTACCCCAAGTTATAAAATATGATGTTATAATAAAATACGAGTTGTAAATTTTTTTTTATAACAATAAAATAAACTTAGCGGAAAATAAAACTATTATACATCATCACACATAATATACGTCATTATACATATTACACAAGTGCTATCAGGTTTATTTATTACAGACCATTTCTTGAAACAACAAACACACTTAAATAATTACAGACATTATTTATATCAGAGTTCAAACATGCCCAAGTTTAACTAAGCGTAAGACCCTCGATGGGTCCTCCTCGGGTTCCTCACAGTAGGAATCATTATGACGAGTAGCCCTACGAACAGTGTCCGGGCTGACGACACTATGCTGATTTCCGTTGGGACATAATTTCTAGTGTCCCAATGTCGCCTGATATGCAACGGAAATTCAACATGAACAAAGATAGTCACACAAAAAAACGGATCCCCACGATACAACCTACTAATACTAACAGTCAGGTACCCCTCATAAATAAGTCCTCGCTCATCCGGACTTGTCCTCCACTCTCTAGCTCCTCCATGAAACCGTAAACGTACATATCCGAAGAAACTAGCTCCCGATGACATGTTGTCGAACTCGCGCTCCCGATGTGAGAAGTAATTCCTCTTCTCCTTCTAGTACCATATCTTTCTCAACGTCTTCACCCAATATAAATACAATAAACAGATATACATACAAAGAGGTGAGATCACCTACACCAATACCAAAGATGATATCACAGAGATAATACATACAACATATTATGCAAAAATATCATATCATGATCACAATTATGGCCTCACCATAGTGTAAAAATAATTACCATCATGCCATCATCACTGTTCAAACCACAATTAATTACAAATGCTACCATATATGTATATGTTAAATTCATGCATGTGAACATAGACTCAATGTCCTACTCCATGGAGCTAATACTCAAGTCGGAGAAATTGATCGAAAAGATCCGCCGCTATCTCGTGCCTCGCACCAAGTGCTATAATTATATCTTGCACATCTAGCACATACACGACAGCCTTTGTCGATCTTGATTAAGAATAGTGTCTCGGTCCGGATCATCGGTGTGTTGCATCGGTCTAACTCACGGTGCGTAAGAGCTACCAACGCCCATTGCGAGCAACCCGCACCCCGATGCCCCCAAGGTCAACCAAAGACCTACACTACGCATATCGCACCCACTCAAGAGGTGTACGTTTCTCCTAGGCAATTAGCCATATTCAGTCCGTTGGACCATTTTCAATGCATGTGTAATGCACCAATTACCTACCAAAGGTAAATCACATAATTTCTCATTCCAGATTCAGATATCGACTGTTTTCGTTCGTAAAATGGATTAATGCCAATTACAGTGCAAACTTCTCAATTTCTTGTACAGTATTCATATACTACTTTTAATTGTAAGATTTACTGTATAATTAACAGTTAAATTACTTTACTGTGTTTTTCTCATTCGCAAAATATTTTCGTTACGTTTTTACGTATAGTAATGATTTGTAACATTTTCTCATTACGTTTAAAAATCGCAAAACTATTTTCTATCAGTATTCTAAATTGCGTAAAAATAATCTTTTATTTTTAAATCGCATAGCAATGTTTCCACAACATTTTGATCGTGTAAAATATTTAAACGCGTTATAAATCGCGTAGAAATATTTTAACGTTTTTCAAATCGCGTAACTCAAAAATTACGTTTTTGAGTTACGTAAATCGCTTTTTCACCGTTTTTACCCTTCACAAAATATTTCTTAACTTTAAAAATATTATTTTGAACATTTCTTATAAAAATATAATTTCTTACATTATTCTCTTTCTATTCTCAATCAAAAATCCTTTCCGTACTATATTTTTTCAAAATCACTTTGTATTGATTTAATCTTACCAAATCATATTTAATTGATTTAATTACTATTTCAAAATTTAGATTTCCTAACATTTTCCAAAACCCAATACTTAAATTCTACGTTAGAAATTTTAAGTTACAAGCGTTTCCTTTTATATTTCTAAATCACTTCTAAACATTAAATCAAATTCTACGTTTAAGTTACAAACGTTTTCTTTTATATTTCTAAATCACTTCTAAAAATTAATTCTTCTTAAAATAATTTAAAGTTCAACACTTAAATTCCTTTCCAAAATCCTTATTTGAAAATTCTTATATTTTATTGCATCAAAACATTTTTTTCTAAATTATCAAAACCTTATAGATGGTCATTGGAACCATGAAATATTTTTCTTCTAACTTAAGTAAACTTCATTTTTTTGTTCCTACACAAAATAAATTCATGAAACTATTATTTAAAAACCGTATACACTCTTTTTATAATACAAACCCTCTTGTTTAATTTCTTTACTTCTCAAATCATTCAATTTTATCATTTATGAAAATATCATTTTTGTGAACACTAATTTAATTGGTGTCTTGGCTGAAATTTATTTTAGTTCAAGGACTAAAAATCAACTTCATTGTTCTTGAAAAATTTCAATAAAAACCCTAAACTTGGAAGCTCAAAACCGTGACCTCCTCCATGGCCTTTGGAGCCAAAATTTTGCTTATTTCAACATACATCATCATAATATATTCAACATATATCATCATGCATATCATAAGCTTACCATATAAGCAATTAAAAATTATACTAAGCATGCAAACACAAGTAAATCATGCAAAAATATATCAAGCATAAGCAAAAATAATTAAAGCACATAACACACACACAAATTATTACATGACCATGGATAGGAATCCTCACATGGATTCACCATCCATCAAATATAAAAACCATCCCTCACCACCATGCTTGGTTGGTGAGATGAATCTCCTCTTACCTCTTGAAGAACCACCAAAGAGCTTGTTGCTTTGTCTTTGGAGCAAGATCTCCACCAATACAAGTTCTTAAACATGAAACAAATACAAGAAAATTAGTATATCAAGCTTGAACAAGAAGAACCATGGATCAAACATGGTTTAGAACATGAAAAAGAAAAGACTAAATGAAGTTTTCTTACACTTCACCAACAAAAGCTCTAGGACTTGATCTTGGTAAAAGTCCTTCAAGATGGAAGAATTAGAACTTGGTGTGAACTACAAAGGTTCTTAGAATGATGAAAGGATTCAAGAAACTAGGTTGTATGAAATAAAAAAGTGATGGAAGAGAGAATTGGAGACTTGGCCGAATGGTGTGTTTTTGGGAGAGAAATGGAGTTTGCTTTGGTTTGGTCTTGAAACTTAAGTGGAAGAATGAAGAAATGATATTAGGAAATATAGAAATGAGTGTGTTTAGTCTTCAAAGGAGAGCATTGCCGTAGCATGCTATTAGGGAGAAGAAAAAGTGAAGTTTGAAAAACATATGCATTGATGATCAATAGGAAATTGTCTTAACACTTGGCAATTTTCCTTAACCTTTTCTATCCTTTTTCTTTGGCCTAAAAAGCCTATTCTATCTTGGTCTCCTTCCTTCCTTGCTTCTTCAACCGTGCCCCCCCTCTTCATGCATGCAAAAATATGACAATTTGATAGCCATTTTGTTTTTAGTCATTTTAGATATTAATTTAAAACATTATAGGTAAAATAGGTATTAATTAAAAGCATTATAGGTAGAAGACTTATTATGGACCATTGGATCTTCTCTCTTTAAACCCCATCCCTTAGATGTGTCTCCAAAAATAAAGGGCCAAGATTACACCTTCAAACTTTACATCCAAGGGTCCAAAATGGTTGTAATCATTTTTGATGACCAATTCTCCACCATTGATCTAAATCCAAATCCAATGGTCATTAATGATCCATCTCCACCATTGATTAATTTTACATCCAAGGGTTGATAATGGTCATAGCCATTTAGAAGATTAAATCCCTACCCTTGATTTAATTTCAATCCAACGGTTATAATTGATCTTATTTATTTTTAAGATCAAATCTCCACCGTTAATTAAATCAAGATTAAATTTCTAACTGTAATTAAATTAATAGTGGATATCCAAACCACTAATGTTATCTTAATAATATTTTAATAATATAGAATTTTATTTTTATCCATTATAACCTCACAAAAATATAATTACTTGTATTTTTATCGTCGATAATTAAATACAAGACAAAATACAAAAAAGAAATTTTCTAAAACTGTTTCCTGATTCAGGTTTAGTAAGATCCCCTGTCTCCGTCTAAACAGTACAAATTTTTCTATACGTAGAAAAATTTTCATTTTGCGGGACCCACCTGGACCCACGTATGGCCACCTAGGCCCACATACACCTCGTGGGGCCCACAAACAGTAAAAATTTCAAAATCACACATAAAATCACTAAAATTACAAAACTCACAAATATCAAATCAGATTACGTAAATTAATTAAGACTAAACAAGAAAAAATTAATTTACGTAGATTTTTCCTACCAAAATTATTATTTTCTTGACACGAGCAAATTACTCAAAACGATCAAATATGCATATTAATATTCAAAATAGTTTTATGAAAGACACACGTAAATCACTAGAAAGTAGATTGCTAATTAGCCAAAATTACTGTTTAATACATAGAAAGTTTGGGGTGTTACACTTACCATCCAAGGGTCACAAAAAGTTTTTGCCACTTTGTGAGACCAATCTCCACCATCGATTAAATCAATGGTGGATATCCAAAGCCTTCACCACCAAGCTTGCTTCCTATTGGTCCTCTATAAAGTTGTCATAACCATCAAAGTAGATTAGCATTTTCATTGGTTGGGTGGTTACTATCTAGTTTCCTATTGGTTGTCACTTTTGTTGACTATTTTCTATTGGTTCTTGGAAAATCCAAGCCACTAAGTTGGACTCAATAGAAAACTAAGTTTTCTAATTCAATTGTGTCCTAACCAAATTAAACTAACTTAGTTAGGTTTTCTAGCTTCTTTGCTAACTATCTAGTTACATTAGGCACTAATCATCCTTTCTAGAAGGTGCTAGACAACTCTAGTAACTATGGACTCTAAAGAGTAGCAAACTAAGTTTGCTCCATTTAGTTGCTACTTAGGCTTTTTAGATTAACTTAGTTAAGTTTAGGATGACTTAGTTTAAGTCATCTAGTTTCTAACTAACTAGTTTAACCATTTTTATTGACCACTTCCTATTGGTTCATCAAAGATGACTACTTCTAATTGGTTTATCAAATGAAGATTAGATTCCTATTGGTTCAATATATAACCATAAAAGTTGACCAATTCTTATTGGTTCATTTCAAAGATACTAGATTTCTATTGGTTTAGAAATTCAAGCCATCTATTTTGACTAAATCCTTTTGTTTCACAGAAAATATTTTCTAGACAATTGCTACAGAAATTATTACTCAATGAGCAGAATATTACTGCTTACAAAACAATAAATATTTGTCCGTTGTAAAATAAAAATATAATATATTTTTATTTCACAGATAATTTCTAAAAATTAAAAGATTAAGTCACGTATCTCTCGGAATTGAGTTTAGTAAGATTCTCCGGCTCCGAATAAATACGTAAAGATTTTCCCCAACCCGAAAATTATTATTTTCCTGACTCAGAGTAAATCACGCAAAATGATCAAATACAGTCACGAAACAGTCAAAATAATTTTATAGCATACAAAAATCACAAAACAGTACAATTCTGCCATTACTGTCAAATAGTTAAATTTTGGGGTGTTACACATTTCATGGTCTAAGAAGGCATAGTTCTTGGCCATAGAGTGTCACACAAAGGAATGGAGGTGGATAAAGCAAAAATAGAGGTTATTGAGAAACTTCCACCACCACTCTCGGTGAAGGGAGTCTCAAGTTTCGTAGGGCATGCTGGTTTTTACCGGAGATTCATGAAAGACTTCTTAAAGATGTCCAGTTTAATTTTAATGAATCATGCCTGGTGGCATTTGTGGAACTAAAGAAGAGACCGGTGTCAGCTCCGGTGATAACCACTCCAGATTGAGAGTTGCTGTTTGAATTAATCTGCGACACCAACGACTATGTTGTTGGTGGAGTTTTGGGGTAGAGAAAAGATAAGGTATTTCACTCTATTTATTATGAGAACAAAACACTTAATGATGCACAACTAAACTACACCACAACAAAAAAAGAACTCCTGGATGTTGTCTTCGCATTTGATAAGTTTCGGGCATATTTGGTGGGCACCAAGGTGATAGTCTACATGGATCACTCCGTAATTAAATACCTGGTGAGCAAGAAGAATGCAAAACTGCGGTTGATTCGGTGAGTATTATTATAGCAAGAATTTGATTTGGAAATTCGTGATAAGAAAGGGGCTGAGAATCAAGTTGCTGACCACCTTTCTAGATTGAAAAATGAGGAATATCAAGCTGAACTAATCACAATTAGAGAGACATTCCCCGACAAGCAACTCTTTACTATTGCAACTCATCATGACCCTTGGTATGATGACATTATGAACTACATAGTGGGTGGTATCTTGCCTCCGGATCTCACCCTTCCCCAAAAGAAGAAATTCTTACACGATGTCAGGCATTATCTTTGGGATGAACCGTTCCTGTTTAAACAGTGTCCTGATCATATGTTAGGATGATGTGTGCCTATGGAGGAAGTTGAACAAATTTTGAATCAATGTCATGCTTCTCCATATGGTAGACATTATGGTGGTGAGAAGACAACAACAAAGGTGCTCCAATGTGGCTTTTATTGGCCATCTCTCTTCAAGGATGCACATTTTCATGTCAGCAAATGTGATAGGTGCCAGAAGTCAAGGAACATCTCAAGAAGAAAAGAGATGCCCCTTAATTCCATTCTTGAGGTTGAAATTTTTGACGTTTGGGGCATTGACTTCATGGGCCCTTTTATCCCCTCCTATAGGAATGTGTACATTCTTGTGGCAGTGGACTACGTGTCCAAGTGGGTGGAAGCATGTGCATTTCCTACCAATGACTCTAAGGCAGTGATAAACTTCATGAAAAAATAAATTTTCACCCCGCTTTGGTACACCTAGGGCCATTATTAGTGATAGAGGGTCACATTTCTGTAACAAGTATTTTGAAGCTCTCCTTGCTAAGTATGGGATAGCTCATCGAATTGCCACTGCGTACCACCCACAGACAAGTAGGCAAGCAAAGGTGTCCAATCGGGAAATCAAGCAAATACTTGAGAAGACGGTGTGTCCATCCCGAAGGGATTAGTCAAGAAGACTAGAGGATGCACTATGGGCATACGGGACAGCTTATAAAAACCTAATTGGTATATCTCCATACAAGCTTATGTTCAGGAAGGCTTGTCATTTGCCAGTTGAGTTAGAGCATCATGCTTATTGGGAGATAAAAAAGCTCAACTTTGACTTGCAAGCTTCCAGTGAAAAGAGACTATTGTAGCTCAATGAACTTGATGAATTTAGGCTTCAAGCTTATGAGAATGCAAAATTGTACAATGAGAAGGTGAAAAATTAGCATGACAAAAAGATTATTCACAAGAGATTCGAGCAAGGCCAGCAAGTCCTCTTTTACAATTTCAGACTCAAGCTTTGCCCAGGAAAGCTTAAATCTAGGTGGTCAGGTCTGTTTCAAGTAATAAATATGTTTCCCCATAGGGTGGTTGAGGTTGAGGATCTTGATGGAAAGTCAACCTTTAAAGTCAATGGCCAGCGCCTGAAGCTTTATCTTGGAGAAGCGATTAATAGGGGGAAGACCTCCCTGTCTGCTTCAGCATAGAAGTAGACAAAGTCTTGCCTTGACTATAAACAAGCCTTTTTTTTAGTCTAGCACATCTTGTATCTTAATTGTGAGGTTTCATGTTATTTTGGATGTTCATTTAATAGTTGAACTAGCTAGACTAATTTTGTAGGTGGTGGAGACCTCAGGGAAGCAACAATAGCTGCTGGATTGTTTTTGATGCAGAATTTTGTAGGTTGATGTCTCACGTTGCAGCGTACAACTTGTCATACCGCGGTGCACGAGTCTCTGGCATATCAGGGTTTGAAACCCACGAGCTACATGTCGCGACACCCCAGGGTTTACACTACAACAGCCTTGTTTTACACGTACACCACAGCGCACATGTTGTCATGCTGTGGCGTTATAGCCTCCGGATTATCAGGGCTAGGAGGCTCAGAGCATGACACCGCCACGCACTAAGTTCATGTTGCGGTGTTAGTAAAAAAAAAGGAAAACCTTGCAGTGAAATGCACATTTCACTTGAACGCATACTGCAACGTAGGTAACAACACGTCACGGCGTGATGCGCGTGGCCTGGTTAACAATAGGGAATAAGGTTTGTGTTGCGGCGCAACCTCTTCTCACACTTTCTAGTTTTCCTTCATTTTTTTCCACACATTCCCTCTCCCTTTCAATCTCGTGTTCTTACATTTTCTTGCATCCACATACTCATTTCTCTCCAGGTAACATTTTCTCACATTTTCTCTTGTTATTTCGTAATTTGTTTTCTGTTTGCTTTGATTTTCTATTTTTGGTATAAATTACTTGCTTCTTGTGAGAATATGTGTTTTTGGGTTCTATTCTGTTTGTATTTTGTGAGTTTTAAGATGCATTTATGTTGCCATTGGTGTGCCCTAGTTTCTGCTAGGCAAAACACACAATTTTTAAACGTGCACCATAGCGTGCATGTTTGAATGCCATAGTGTACATTTGAATGTTCATGAATGTCGCGGCGTGCTTGTCTGATGTCGCGGCGTCTGGTTGAAATTGCTTGAATGCTGCGGCGTGAAACTCACATGTTGCGTCATGCCTAGGCTTGTTTGAATGTCGCAGCACACCAAGTGCATGCCACGACGTGACCCCCTTTGCAAGCATGTTTTAAATACTTTATAGTATGTTCCTATTTTAGTTTTGGTGGCTATACTATTTGCTCTGTTTGTCATGTTTTACATGTTTGCCACCATATTTTGTTTATATTTTGCACGTTTTGTATTTTTGCACATATTTTACCTGTTCTAATTTTGGGACTATTTTGACAGGTCCAGGTACACTGTATTAATCACCATGTCACCAAAATACTTGAGAGGTTCTAGCAATAGGCAAAACAGGGAGCCTTCTTCCCCCTGAGTTAGATGAGAGGAGGTTTATTTCACCCATAGTTGAGCATAAATATGCTAAACTGGTCACCAAGCCAATAATTTCCGAGCAAGGCTTCAACTTCAAAGAGGTCAGTTGTAACATCTCGAGAAACATGTTAGGCTTATAAATGGTTACAGAGGTAACCTGGTACTTGCTTGACACGCTAGTTCAGTTTTGTGACAAACTGAGTCAGTTTAGGCACTTTGCTGCAACACAAAAGTTGAAAAGTAGCTTAAAATGAATTAAATAGTAGCATAAATTTCTTAGATGAGGGAAACAAGTATGGATAACTTGTTTCTAAGTCACAAATGAGTTAAATACAGTGTAGTTAAAATTTGAGAACAATTGGAGTTAGTTTGATATTTTTACGCATATTGGTTGTGTTTTTAACGTCGGATTGACCCCTAATAGATATGAAAAAATAGAAAAGTGGTGAAACATGATTTTTAATGAATCTTAGGATTTATTTCAAATCTATTGGAAGTTAGAAAACTTGATTTGAAGAGATCTAAGTGTTCTTAACAGATCAAGAAGTTATAGCCAAATGTTAAAATGACAAGTATGTCATTGTCTCTATATCTCATTTTCTCTCCTTTCTTACGAGGGGATGAGCAGAAAAATAGAAAAGAAAGAAAGAGAGAGAGAACCGAGAGAAGAGAGAAAGCGGGAAGAAAGAAGAGGAAGAGGAAGGTAAGATCAAAATCAAGGCTTAAAGGATCAAGTGTCTACAAGAGGTAGGGGATTTCTATTCTTTTTCCCACTTTGTTCTTTTGAATGGGGTTAGGGTTTTTGAATGGAAAAAGAGATTTGGAGAGTCAAATCCTAGTTCTTAGCTTGATTCATGATACCAAGCATTAAGTTAGGTTAGTTTTAGCTCAATGAGTGTTAGATGGCCATTTGTGGCTTAACTCAAACCATGTTAGTTCATAGATGAGGAATTGGTAAATGGTTGGGGTTAGTGTGATTTGGAACCTAAATCCATTCCCAAGTGAATCAATAGATTGTAAAAAAGTTATAACAAGTTTAGAAGCCTTGATTGGTATTGAAAATCACATAGAAATTGATCTTGAATGATTGGAAGTGAAGGAACAATTTTTGGATTCTGCAGAATTCTGTAGAATTCTGTAGAATCTAGTGGCAGTCAGTGATGTTTGTTGTATAACTTGAGCTACAAACATCATATTGACTTGATTCCAGTGGCATTTGAAAACTAAGACATAAGGCTTTATGTACTAAAAATTTCAAAATTTTAGAGCAAACCAATCAGTACCAATTTTTATTTGAATCTAAGATAGATTCTGCAGAAAATGCATTCTGGCAGCCAGTAAACCCGATTGCATAATTTATTGCTCTGATATCGTATTGACATGAGACTAGTGGCATTTTGAAACTAAGATGTAAGGCTTCTTGCCTGTAAAATTTTAGAATTTTATCAATTTTAGTTTGTTCCCAGTCTCAATTTAAAGTTAGGACCGAATCGGGTAAATCAGTGACTGCCCTATTTTGGCACCTACAAAATGTCGCATAACTTTGGCTACACATAGCCAAATGAAGTGAGGTTTATGGAATTTGAAAGATATGAGAGAAAGCTATTTACTCACAAAATTTTAGAAGTTATGATGTACTTTTGGTGCAATCTTGAAAATAAAACTTTTTAGGCAAGATTTTGAGGTGTTTTGTGATGGTTTGAGTCCTAGAAATACCAGTAACTCCTTTAATAGTTAAAATTGAGTTAAATATGCAAGTTCTTTAGTAAAATACTCTATTCTATCATTAAGTTGGGATTGAGTGGAGTGTTTGGTAAAAGTGGTTCCTTTGTTTATCAAAGTTGAACCTAATAAGTGGCTCCCCTATAGGTTGAACTTAGTAAGTGGCTCCCCTATGGGTTGAACATAGTAAATGGCTTTCCTATGGGTTGAACCCTAGTAAATTAGTTCCCATATACAATAAGGTTAAACCCTAGTAAATTGGCTCCCTTATGCAGCTCTCACATGCAATAAGGTTGAACCCTAGTAAATTGACCCCTTTATACAATAAGGTTGAACCTCGTAAGTGACTCCCTTATGTAATAAGGTTGAATCCTAGTGAATTGGCTCCCTTATGTAATAAGGTTGAACCCTAGTGAATTGGCTCCCTTATACAATAAGGTTGAACTCTTGTAAATTAGTTCCCTTATGCAATAAGGTTAAACCCTAGTAAATTGGTTCCCTTATGTAGTAAGGTTGATCCAAAAGAGATGGAACCTTTATGCAATAAGGTTAAACCATAGTATATCACAATTCCTAACTGAGGGAGGGAGTCAAGCCCCTTGACCTTGCGAAAGAATGAGTAAAACCCTTTGCTAAAGGTGGAGTTGTGACTAGTTACGTCTTAAGCCAGGCGATGGATGAGAATATCCTATGTTAGGTGGTGGATTAGTTACATCCTAAGCCATGCGGTGGATGAGCATATCTTATGCTAGGTGGTGGACTAGTTATGTCCAAAGGTATGTGGTAGATGAGCATATCCTATGCTAGGCGGTGGACCAATTATGTCCTAAGCTAGGCTATGGATGAGCATATCTTATGCTAGGTGGTGGACTAGTTATGTCCTAAGCCAGGCGGTGGATGAGTATATCCTATGTTAGGCGATGAACTAGTTATGTCTTAAGCTAGGCAGTGGATGAGCATATCCTATGCTAGGCGGTGGACCAGTTATGTCCTAAGTCAGGCGGTAGATAAGGATATCCAATGCTAGGTGGTGGACCAATTACATCCTAAGTCAGGCGATGGATGAGCATATCCTATGCTTGGCTAAGGGTGGGATAAAAGATAAGTATTTTGTTTAGTAAGATTAAAATTTTACATTTGAATAACCATTTGTTTAATATCAGTAGTAAGTTATGAGTTATAGTTTTATAATTATACCTTTGTGTATATTTATATTAGTGCCATGAAATATTGTTATATTACTGAGAATTTTATGTTCTCACCCCTTTATGTTTCATGGTTAGCAGGTCAAGGCCCTACAAAAGGGTAAGAAGATGAAGATAAAAGAATAAATAAATTAGTTTAGTTTTAATATATTAAGTTCAAAACTTATGTAATTATTTATATTTGCTTTGAGGATGTTAAAAGTTGTAAATATATATAACTTTTAGATATGGCTCTCCATAATTATTTATTTAAATGTTATGGATTAGTTGATGATTAAGTTAGAAGTAGCATGACTGGTACTGCTTATCCAGGTATATGTCAGATATACTAGGATGCCGGTATTGAGTTGTTACATTATGGTATCAGAGCAGTTCATCATGTGAGCTGAGATATAGACTGACTAGGCTTAGGCCAGTTTAGTATTTTCCACTAAGTGTTATGCATTTCTTGTCATATATGTAAGATGTGTTGATAGAATTGCATGATGGGCCTTAGGTTTGAGTGTTAATGGTTACTGTCACACATAGTGTGTATACGAAACCATTACTTCACCAAGGCGAGCTAGGAGCAATATAAACTCTTCTAGTGAAGGATCAACTATTATAGCTGAAGTGTTCTGAGAGATGACAACTGCTACAAGGAAGCAGACTACTATCACAAGCAGAGTTTTAGAAGAGATGGAAGTAATTTTATCTCAGCAGCTAGTACCACTAATACACTCAATGTTTACAATAGTGGTAGCAAAAGACTGAAACTCCCCAAATCTCTTAAAGTTTAGAAAAGCCAATCCTACATCCTTTAAGGGAAAGTAAAACCCATTTAGAATAGGGAGATGGCTTAAGAAAATAGAGAAAATCTCTATAGCTGAGATTTGTTCAGATGACTTGAGATTTTTTATTGTCTCTTATATGTTGGAAAGGAGATAGAGTTTTGGTGAACAGAATGCCAAGGAAATAGAGTTCTCAAGACCTGAACAAGGTGGCTTATTGGTAGGCCAGTATATGGGTAAGTTCAAAGAAATAAGTGATAAGTACAAAGCAAGCTACAGAATCAAACTTCAACCCATAGAACTTTGAGTTAAGGGGTTGTAGCGTTTGTTTTTATGTGGTCACCATTCTTTGTTTTTGAAGGCTAACAAAGGATGGATAGTATCGAGTTCTTCATGATACTTGAAGTAAAATCATGAATAAGTGAAGTTGAGTTTCCAATTCTTTTCTACATGAGTTATAGTATCGTTAGATACTTGTAGAATAAAGAGAATGGTATTGTTAGTGCTATTCAAGAGAACAATTGAGGGTCTCTATAGCTAGCCTCAAGTGGAATAGAAGTTGCAAGGTTTTCACAAGAGGAAGAGAGGGGATGATAGGTATATGAAGTATGCTTTTAGACCTAGTTATCCTCAAGATAAAGGTAAGTGAGCTTAAGCAGAAGTGAAGGGACCAAAGTGTGATAGATATGAGAGATAACATGGAGGCAGATCAAGTTTTAGTTGGCCAAATAGTATGTTATACTTGTGGCTGACCAGAACACTTTTAAATAAGTGTGTGCAGAAGTTAGGAGTAGTGCCTAACCTTAAAGTTCAAGTTAAAGTAAGAGTTTATACTCTGATTAGTAAGGGGCTCAGACTCCCGATTTCACAAGATAAAGATATAGTTAATGTTGATCTCTAAGTTGTAATGTGTGATTCAGGAGTAGTCCTACTCCTTGATTTCATACGAATATATAAAGAGATCATATTTACCTATGTTGAGTTTCCCTATGTTTATCCTTGTCTACACCAACAGGAAAGCTAGTCACAACTTCTTTAGTAAGTTTGGACTATTGTGCAAAGTTAAAGGTAAGATTTCCTTTGTGAATCTTATTAGTTTACCTCTTCTTAACGTGGACAATAGATTAGGAATGGTTTTGAATTTATTAGATAAAATATAGAGGTATATATCTCATGATTCTTCTATGCCTATTTCTTTAGAGTCTATGTTATGAGAGCTAAACGAGTGAACAACTTCCAAGTAGAAGAAATTTAAGGATACGTTTTCCTTTTCTCCTAGTATGTGGAAGTTGAGTAAGTCTTAGGGAATATATTTGTGATAAGAAGACATCCAGAAATATTTCATAGAAAGATCAATGAGTACCACCTAAGAGAGAATCAGAACTCTTTACAAGTATGGTGCGAGTTAAGCTGGTAGATGGTTTGAGGTGTTTGATGATCATACGAGTTTACAATACTTATTTGATTAGAAGAAGCTGAACATGAGACAAAGATGATGGATGGAAAGCTAAGCAAAACTTGGTTATGATGAAAGGATCATAACTTGAGTTATAGTATCATCTGGGTAAAGCCACTGCAACAATTGATGCACTAGGTAGGAAAATCTTACATGTGTCCCAGATGATAGTCCAAGATAGAGTGAACTTCTCAAGAGTTTTAGAAATTTGAGTCTAGCAGTGTTTATGGTGCCACATAGTCTCATAGTGAGTAGAGTGAGCATAGTAAATAACCTAAGGACTTGGATCTTATAAACTCAAGAAGAGAATGAAACTCTAAGGAACATGAATGAGCATCTCCTCTAAGAAACCTGAAAGGATTTTGTTATGACTGAGAATGGCACAACAAAGTTTATAGACAAACTTTGTGTTCCAAGAGAGTAAAGGATCAAATGAAGGGATTCTAGAGGAAGCTCACAAGAGAAAGTATACCATTTATCTAGAGGCTACTAAGATATACTAAGATCTTCGGATAACGTATGATAGCCTAGAAGGAAAAAGAACATAGTAGAATAGGTGCCTAGGTGCCTTTTGCCAGAGGATAGTAAAGGGTGAAGTTGGCACCGAATGAGCCTTTTTGGGAGTTAGAGTCCTATATAAAGTAAGATTACCTAGAGTTATGATAAGAGAAAAGTAATTTTAAGGACAAAATTTTAAAAAAGAGGAAAAAAATGCAACATCCCGAGAAACATGTTAGGCTTATAAATGGTTATAGAGATAACCTGGTACTTGTTTGACACGCCAGTTTAGTTTTGTGACAAACTGAGTCAGTTTAGGCATTTTGTTGTAACACAAAAGTTAAAAAGTAGTTTAAAATGACTAAAATAGTAGCATAAATTGCTTAGATGATGGAAACAAGTATGGATAACTTGTTTCTAGGTCACAAATGAGTTAAATAAGGTGTAGTTAAAATTTGAGAACAATCCGAGTTAGTTTGACATTTTTAAACATACTGGTTATGCTTTTAATGCTAGATTAACCCCCAGCAGCTATGGAAAAATAGAAAAGTGGTGAAACATGATTTTTAATGAATCTTAAGATTTATTTCAAATCTGTTGGAAGTTATAAAACTTGATTTGGAGAGATCTATGTGTTCTTAACAGATCAAGAAGTTACAACCAAATGTCAAAATAACAAGTATATCCTTGTCTCTATATCTCATTTTCTCTTCTTTCTTACAAGGGGATGAGCAGAAAAACAAGAAGAAAAAAAAGAAAGAGAACTGAGAGAAGAGAGAAATGGGGAAGAAAGAAGAGGAAGAGGAAGACAAGATCAAAAGCAAGGCTTCAAGGATCAAGTGTCTACAAGAGGTAGGGGATTTCTATTATTTTTCCTTCTTTGTTCTTTTGAATAGGATTAGGGTTTTTGAATGGAAAAGAGATTTGGAGACTCAAATCCTAGTTCTTAGCTTGAATCTTGATACCAAGGATTAAGTTAGGTTAGTTTTAGCTTAATGAATGTTAGATGACCATTTGTGTCTCAACCCAAACCATGTTGGTTCATAGATGAGCAGTTGGTAAATAGTTGGGGTTAGTATGATTTGGAACCTAAATCTATGCCTAAGTGAATCAATAGGTTGTAAAAGAGTTATAACAAGTTTAGAGGCCTTGATTGGTGTTGGAAATCACATAGAAACTGATCTTGAATGATTGGAAGTGAGAATTCGAATTCTGCATAATTCTGTAGAATCTAGTGGCAGTCAGTGATGTTTGTTGCATAACTTGAGCTACAAACATCGTATTGACCTGACTCTAGTGGCATTTGACATCTAAGACATAAGGCTTCATGTAGTACAAAATTTAGAATTTTAGATCAAGCCAATCAGTACTAGTTTCTATTTGAATATGAGACAGATTCTACAGAAAATGCATTTTGGCAGCCAGTAAACTAAATTGCATAATTTCTTGCTCTGATGTCGTATTGAAATGAGACCAGTGGCATTTTGAAACTAAGATGTAAGGCTTATTTCCAGTAAAATTTAAATATTTTATCAATTTTAGTTTGTTCCTAGTTTCAATTTAAAGTCAGAACAGAATCGGGTAAATCAGTGAATGACCTGTTTTGGCACCTGCAAAATGTCACATAACTTTGTAATAAGTTTGAACCCTAGTGAATTGGCTCCCTTATGCAATAAGGTTGAACCCTCGTAAATTGGTTCTCTTATGTAATAAGGTTGAACACTAGTAAATTGACTCTCTTATGTAGTAAGGTTGACCCAAAAGAGATAGAACTTTTATGCAATAAGGTTGAACCATAGTTTATCATAATTCCTAACTGAGGGAGCGAGGCAAGCCCCTTAACCTTGCGAAAGAGTGAGTAAGACCTTTTACTAAAGGCAGACTTATGACTAGTTACATCCTAAGTCAGGCGGTGGATGAGCATATCCTATGCTAGTTAGTGGATTAGTTACGTCCTAAGCCATGCGATAGATGAGCATATCCTATGCTAGGTGGTAGACTAGTTATGTCCTAAGCTAGGTGGTGGATGAGCATATCCTATGCTAGGCGGTGGACCAGTTATGTCCTAAGTCAGGAGGTGGATGAGCATTTCTTTTGCTAGGTGATGGACCAGTTACGTCCTAAGCTAGGCGGTGGATGAGCATATCTTATGCTAGGCGGTGGACTAGTTACGTCCTAAGGCCGGCAGTGGATGAGCATATCCTATGCTAGGTGGTGGACCAATTATGTCCTAAGCCAAACAGTGGATGAGGATATCCTATGCTAGGTAGTGGACTAGTTACGTCCTAAGCTAGGCGGTGGATAAGCATATCCTATGCTAGGCTAAGGGTGAGATAAAAGATAAGCATTTTGCTTAATGAGATTAATATTTTACATTTGAATAACCACTTGTTTAATATTAGTGGTAAGTTATGAGTTATAGTTTTATAATTATACATTTGTGTATATTTATATTAGTGCCATGAATTATTGTTATATTACTTAGAATTTTATGTTCTCACCTCTTTATGTTTCATGGTTAGCAGGTCAAGACCTCATAAGAGGGTAAGAAGATGAAGATAAAAGAAGAAATAAATTAGTTTAGTTTTAATATATTCAGTTCAGAGCTTATGTAATTATTTATATTTGCTTTGAGGATGTAAAAAGTTATAAATATGTATAACTTTTAGATATAGCTCTCCATAATTATTTATTTAAATGTTATGGATTAGTTGATGATTAAGTTAGAAATAGCATGACTGATACTACTTATCTAAGTATATATTAGATATACTAGGGTACCGGTATTAGGCTATTACACCATCCATCAGGAGCTCGAGAGAACTATCAGGCACTACAAATGGGGTACCTTTGCTAAACAACATGAGTCTGCCATTCTGCTAATCATTCGCTAGTTTTAGGCAAATGCAGCATTCTCTGACCTAGATACTTCTATAATCAGAGTGTCTGGATGCCAAGTCTCTTTCTCCCCTGCAGCCATTAGTGCAGCCCTAGGCTTGTCTGATCCCCCCGTTTGTGAATACACGGAGTTCCTCCACTAGGAGCCAGAAGATGGCATTGACGTTAATGTCGTCACGGCTCGTATATGCACTAGGGAGGCACAACCTGTGATGTGGACGTTCAGTGTATAGACTCAGCAAGCCAGGTACTTTCCCAGATCATGCCTGACTCTTGAGGCATAGGTGTGATACCACTTCATCAACACCCAGATCTTCCTATCTACAAACTTGTCCGAGGTGACCAGAGATCAGGCAATCCTTATATATGCCATTCTTGAGCATCACACTATAAATGTTGCCCAACTCATCCACACCCAGATTAGGAGGTTGGCGGATGAGTACAAGAGCCTTTTCTTCCTTTTTTTTATCCACACGCTCTGTAGCAGACGATAAGTATAGTGGGGCCTTCATGAGGAGCTTGTTGATGTTAAACAGCCTCTAAATGATAGAGAAGCTCCTGCACTAGCGCCTCAGAGAGCTTTGCATTGGCGACAGGCTCGCAGAGAGCCCACAGTGGCTCCCCCTCCAGATGATGATTTGCGCGCTCAAGTGGCATATATGGCCACCATGCAGACTTACACGGTCTAGACTATACGGTGGATGGCAGAGCGATTGAGGCTTCCCATGGATGACTTTCCCGTACCCGAGTTTCCTCTAGAGGCAGTTGTTGAACCTTCACAGCAGCAGTAGGACCCAGCTGATAAAGGAGATGATGTGCCGATGGCTGCAGCTGAGGAGGGCGATGATGATGAACAGACTGCCACTAACTAGGATGATAAGTAGTTTTGATGCATACAGGGCATCTTTATGTTATTTTGTTGTTTCTCTTTAGTTATTTTGTATAGTGAGGACATTGTTTCCCTCAGGTTTGGGGGATGTCTAACTGTTTTTGGTATTTAACTATTGCTAATTATAATATTGATCTTTTGGTATTTAAATATTGTTAATTATTGTGCATATGAATTTTTATTCTTAATGCATGTTGGAAAAGCAAAATCTTTTGGAATGCATTACATGTGTCAATTGCTAGTGTGGTGATGGTTGTCCAATGATAAGTATGGATGTCATTTGTTTTCAATATTTTTATGAATCCATATGCAATCTTTGAAGCATGCTGAAACAATCTAGTTGCTTTTTATGCATGATATACATCCCACTAGTATGCACGGGTAACTTTGAAAAAGATATGAATGCTTGTCTAGAGTTTATTTATGGATTGTACATGTGGAGATTTCTACTATCCTTGAAATTATCTTGCAACTTTCTTGAAGCAAAATCCTAGATTGTGCATGATTAAGGAAATGATTAGGACATTATTTGGACCAATTGAGCCTTTCAAACTTACCTTTACATGATTATATCCATAGGTCCCCTTTGAAGCTTTTTAAATGTTTGGCCTTATATGTTTTTCATTACCTTCATTTTTCCCAACCATGTTAACCTTTCTTGTGCATGTGAAAGAATTGCATTCTTTTCCTTCCCTCTATGTTTGTTGAGTACATAATATGTTATTTCTTGACTTGAGTCCAATGATTGGGGTTTTAATGTTGTTTCAATACAAAAGTGGCTTGAAGGAACCATTTGCTATACAAGAAATTGCTTTTGTTTAAAATAACAAAAAAAAAGAAAAAAGAAAAAAGAAATTAAAACAAATGAAAGAAAGAAAGAAAACAAATATGAAAAACATTGAGTGGTTTTGGATACTGTTATTTATTTCATCTTGCATACCCCAGTTGTATTAGTTAGTGACTCAAGTCTTGAAATCGCATGTTTATGTTTCTTAATGTTTGTATTTTATCCTTTCCCCTTTGTTCTTTAACCCATAACCATTGGCCTTACATTACAAGCTGTTAAAGACCCTTTTGATCATCAGTTGTGTGTTATTTACATTAGTGGAGAGAGAGTTGAATTACAATCTTGTGGATTCTATGATTCATATCCATGTGTATGCTCATAAACTTATCCGAATGAATATGAATTGAATAGGTGAAGTTAGACTTGTATATTTGTGGGAGATGTTTTGATGCATGATAAGACGCTTTGATTCTTAGCATGATAAGGATTGTATGTGTGTGGAGTGGATTACGAGGCATGAGCATTCTTTGAGGTTTATGTAACCATCATGCTCTAGTTGTAGTGAAATTGAATTTGGAATCCATGTTAGCTACTGAATGCATGTTAGGCAGGATTTATCAATGCAAGTGCAATCATACTTGGTTTTGCTCGAGGGCTAGCAAAAATCTAGGTTTGAGGGTGTGATAACTCTATAAAATGTAGTTATTTGCGCCCTATATATGTGCATTATAGTTTTCTTAGTCCTTGTTCTTAGGCATATGATGCGGATTAAAGGATGCAAACCCAAGTGCAGGTTGTCTCAAGTAATAAATTTCTCGGAAGTCCGAGGTCGATCCACAAGGATTGATGAAGAAAAATTCTTTGAGGTAAGGAAAGGCTTTGTCACAACAATAAAGATATTAAAACTTGTTCACAATTAAATTAAAGAACTTGCTTAGGTTAGGAGATCCACTTTTGGTAATAATTTGAAAAAAGGACAAGATTAATTCTTTTTATAACTCAATTGAAATCCACGCACAACGGAGGTTCCAATAGAAAAATAAAACATTTAAAGTCTATTTAGAATTATATACATAGTTATATTTTGGTTTCTTTAATTATTTACCAACACCAATACTTGTAAATGGGTTCAAGCATTCATTATGCTAAACTACTTGTCTACAATGAATCAAGAACTCCACTTTACAAGGAGGAATTATTTATCAACACCAACACTTGTAAATGGATTCAAGTATTCATTGTGCCAAACCACTTATCTATAATGAATCAAGAACTTCACTTTACAAGGAGGAATTCTAAATTGATTGGAAACAAAATACAACATATATAATGATCACTTGATAATATATCATTTAAGCACAAGAAAGAAATTAATCTAACCTTATTTTATTACCAAAAGCTTCACCCATTCACCTAAGCAAGATGAAAATTAGTTACTCATGAGCAAGAAGAAAGAAAGAGAGAAGAAGAAGATGATCATAACTTCTATTTACAACAAAAGAAAATTATAACAAGTAAATAACATAATAACATGATCTTGATCTAAAACCAAGATTAATAATTCTAAACTAACATCTCCCAACTAACTCCCCCAATGAGCAGTCATTGGTGCTATTTATAGAGTATGAAGGATACAAAGTGACAAGGGGGCTGATTAATGAGTAGTTGGATGAGTGGTTGAGTGGTTGGATTATTATCATGCTTGTCTCCCCACTCAACCAATCAGTTGTCTTCACACGACCATAAGTCTGTCATAACCTCATAATATCGAAAAGTGGTCTTCATGAGAGTCGAAGGGTTTTGTCTTAGCTTTCCAATATCACTGGTTTCAGCTCAAAAGACCACCTGCAGCCCGAGTGATGCCCTGATTACTGCACATTATTCAGGTTCCAATCACAAAACTCGTGATCTGAATTCCAAGCCCAATTAGCTCCACTATATGTCCGATTAAGACTTTGAGATCTCATCAAAGTTGTAGAGCTTTTTCTTAACTTTCCTACAAGGTAAAATTCATAATTTCTAGACATCTATAACTTAAGATATGGCCGAAATACAAAAACAGTGTAAAATCTCAACATTGCTGAAAAATATCAATTAAGCCTAATTTGAACCCAAACTTACAAATCATGACCAAGCTCAATCAATTAAGTACATGGAGAGTGTAAATGATTAAAAATGAGGGTTTATTAATGTATAAAATATATGATTATCAGCATGAATGTAACACCCTAACTTTTGGATAATCGACTATTTTGTCCCGATTGTGTTGTTTTATGTTTTTCTATAAGTTATAAAAAATTATTTGACTGTTTCGTGTTCATATTTGAGTGTGTTATGTGATTTACTCCAAGTCAAGAAAATAAAAATTTTCACGCCGGGAAAAATCTTATTTTAATTATTCGGAGCTGGGGAATCTTACTAAACCCAATTCTGAATGATATGGTTGTTAATCTTTTAATTTTTAGGATTTAACTATGCAATAAAATAATTTTATATTATTATAATATTATTTTATTTGACAGTACCTACTGTCTCAAAAATAGTAGAAATCTACTCCAAAACGACCATGGACCTGGAAGACTTTGTAGGACCCGCGTTTAATGAAGCAGTCAACATTTTTTGCTAGACTAAATTCTAAATCAACAGAAACAAGTCAACAATGTAGGCTTGACATTTCTAAACCAATAGAAAACAAGTCTACAAAAATGGTTAGACTTGCTGGAAACAAACTAGAAGGATTAATCAAGTTAGCTTAAAACCTAACTAAGTTAGCATAGAAAGCTTGTTAAGTAACTAAATGGCGTAACCTAGTTAGCTATCTAATTAAGTTCTAGTTAGAGAGTTGTTCTTAAAATATCAAGACTAACCTAGTTAACATAAGTAACTATATAGTTAGGCAAGTAACTAAATGAATTCATCTAATGCACCTAAATGTAACTAGAAGACCAAATTGATCACAAACTTAGTTACTCCTCCATTAGGGCCATTCGGCCAAGAGCTTTCAAGAAGCTCCAAGAAGAGCTTAGTCACTTAGTGACTAGGTTTTTAAGCACCAATGAAGGACAAGCTTGGAGGCCAAGCTTTGATATCAACCTTTGATCAAATCTAAGGCTAGGATGGAGTCTTGGAAGGTCAAACAAAGTGGTCAGCTTCTCTTGAATGAGCTCCACGGCCATGCACCATTAGGAGACCATTTTTACTTCATTCATCATCTTTGATAACACAAAATCTCTCTTCTCTCTCTTCAAGAACAAGAACTCACCATTGTTGCTCTTCTTTGAGCCATTCGGCCAAGCACCATACACTACCATCCATCCATCTAAAATTTTATCCAACCTTGTTTTTCAACTCTAAACACCATTCTAAGAACATCTCTAGTTGAGAGTTCTTCCAAAATCTTTCATCTTAAGCTTGGAAAATTACCTTGGAGGTTTTCCTAGAAGGTGAAAATCTTTGTTTTTCATTTCTAACTTCATTTCTAAGGTTCTAAGCCATGATTTATCCATGGTTTATATTTTTCTCCTATGGTTATGACTTGTAAAAATTTATTTGAGTATGTTAGGTTTTCTTGGAGGAGATCACGAAATCATCTAGGAAGGAGAGAAAAAGATTTTATCTTCCTTAAAGGTAAGAAGGAGATTTAATCTCATCAACCAAGTGTGGTGATGAGAAAATAGATTGTATGTGTGTGAAGAATCCATAAAGATTCTCTTGTTTGATGTTTTAAATGCTTTCTCATTTGTGTTTGATATTATTTGTATGCATGTCTACAAGCTTTAGAATATATTGCATGTGTTGATATATGCATGACTATTAATTAGGATGTGAATAACATGTAAGGTTTGCATGAGTGTTCCAAAGAACACAAAGAAGGGCTCACGGCCTCAACAAAGAAAAGAGAACCAAAATGTTCTCAACAATCTTCTAAAGGGAGAATTTAATGGAATTAGGTAAATGAATAAAATCCAAAATGATTTAGAAGATAGAAAATGATCCAAAGATCAAATGTCAAGGTTTTAGTAATTTCGGCCAATATGCCTTGTAAAAGTGTAATCAATCCAAAACTTATTTTCTAAAGTGTAGATTTGATGTTTTACCTAAAAAGAGTGCATTGGTAATGAATTTGCCAGAATTAAAGCAGTAAATTAATTTTTTATTAGAAATATAGTATAGAAGAAAAATAAATAAGACTCTGGAAAATACTTATCTTTGAGTTTTAAAAGTATAACTTAAATTTTCAAAGTGTAGTTAGTAGTAATAAACTAAATAAAAGAATTTTTAGAGGAAAACGTAGAAAGTTCATTTTTAATAGATTTTATAGACAAAATATCTTGTCAAAAATTTATTAAAAATAGACAAATAAAGAGAACGCTTTATAATATATTTATAACGTAAGAAAATTATTCTACGTAGTTTAAAAGTATTAAAAAAATAGCTTACGCCGTTTTAAAATAGAGATTTTAAAGCTTTTCGGTTAAGAAAACGATTTAAAAATCTTACGCGATTGAGAAAATGATTTAAAAATACTACGCAATTTTAAAAATAAAAAATATATTTACGTGATTTAAAAACGTTTGTAAAAACGACGAAATTGTGAAAACGCGATAAAATTTCTACGCGATTAATTGGAACAGTGAGTTTTGCTATCGGGCCAAAGTGATGGATCCGGACATGCTGAGATATAGCACTGTCAAGTGGTGACGTACTATATATTGGAATTTTGAGGATAAGGGTAATTTGGTAATTATTGTTTTATTCATGCATTGAGTTGTGCCAATTTAGTTGATATTGGCGATTGATTGACAAGGCAAATTACACCGTGTTGTCGGTGTGATAAACGTAGTGTGGTTCATCTTGTGTGGACTTGGAGGCATTAGTGTGCGGAGTATTCCACATGTGGACAGTTGGTCGCTCCTCTGGGTCGTGGTAACTGACAACACACTAATGATCTCGACACGCACTATACATAATCAAGATCTTGTAAAGACTGTTTAGTACAATGCCTGTAGTATGCGGCGTTGGACTGTGTGCTACTACACAATGTTTGGATTGTGGGCTATAGACATGACGTTAGACAGTAGAATAGTTTGGTTTGGCAGCCTGAGGTACTGATAGATCTTTATGGGTCATTCTCTCTGATGTCTGTGTCTAGTTCCATGGAGTAGGAACGAGTCGTATTGTATTTGCATTTGCATCATACATCATAACATAATTACTTGTGATATTATATGATACTGTTGTATTAAAACTTCTGTATTAAATTGTATTATTATTTATGATGTTATAATATATTTTATTATTATATTAAACTGTGATAATTGTTGTATTGTCGTTTTCTTATTTGCCATACTTGTATTGATGTATGATTATCTCACCTCTCTATATGTATTATGTCTGTATTATTATTTATATTGTAAAGAGTTTGAGGAAGACGAACAACCTCTAGATTGTGTGTATCCTGAGGAGGAGGAGCAGCAGCAGACGGGGGATCAGTTCGACAAGTGCAAGCCTTCTGATCATCCATATCATTTAGACTGACTTGTGACTATGGCGTTACTGGGATTTCTTGGTTTCGTGAGGCTAGAGTTTCACAGAGGTTCAGAGGCCTGGCGTCTGCGAGAGGATCGAAGATCGGTGATCTACTTGGGACGTTTGACTGTGTCCCTACATGCAGAGTTTGATGCTGACCTTGCCTTTACTACGACTTTATATCTACAGTTGGAGATGCCGTTGGACCTGAGGCGTCACTGGGGAGGAATGTTCCGTATCCCTAGTGAGATCAGTATAGTGTCGACAGCACAGACTCCTATCCATAGAGCTACGAGACATCCAGATTTTCTCTAGTCCGATGATCCATCGGAGGGTTAGAAATCTATGATGTGCACTTGGGCACTTTATGATGTTGTACTGTATAATAACTCTTTACTGTTTTCTTTAAATATTTTGTAGTTGTAAATTATTTGCCTAACTTAAAACAAAATCATATGTATATTATGTGTGCGATAACAGTTTGTTTTATTTCATGTCCAGTGTTATTGTATTTAAGGTTAGTAGGTATAAAAGGAAAAATTTTACAACTCATATTAATATATGTATTAAATGTTTTATAACTTGGGTAAGATTTTATTTGATTGCATTCATAAGTGTGACATCCTCACAAGGGTGTTACAATGAATGGAAGACTTTAGCCTCATATTCATTGAAATTCATGTTGTTGTCTTCCTGCATGATCTTGAGAAAATATTTCTGATTCTTTGATCATTTAAGTATATTTGCACTTGTATTTGACTGTTGAATTCTCAATTGTAGGATGAGCTCAAAATAGAGAAATTAAAGCAAGCCAAGGCCCAGCAGTGGAGGAGAAGGCTCAAGAAGCAAGTCAGCATCTGACGCTACGGCACATGCATGTTCACGCCGCGGTGTGATGGTCTCATCCTGCTATGCACTAATAAACAAAGGTTAGAATGCTGCATCATAAAGAAGTGCATGCCGCGGCATAATAGCCTATTGTGAGTGCGCGCCGCAATGCAAGATCGTTCATGACATGGCGTGAAGCTAATTTTTTAGCCTATATATATTGTTCTATCATATTTCTGTGAAAACAAACTGGGAAAAATAGAGAAAACGCAACTAGGGTTCATTTTTTCACCATTTTGGAGAAGAGCAAGGGGATTTGTAGTGGAAGTCACCATTCTCAAGAAGGATCAAGCATCTAAGACCTACATTCATAATGTTTCCCTCTTTTCTCTTTATTCTCTCTTTTTCTAGGTCATGGACATGAAATTTCTCATGAGATTTTTGTGTTTCATGGATAGCTAAACTGTTTTTAGGGAATCCTTTGGATCCTTCTATGTACATTGGTGATTTTGTAACATTTTAAGTTTATAATGATGATTAGTTTTGTTCATCCATATTTCTCTTAATGCTCTTGAATGTTTAATCAACATTTAATGTGTTTTGATTAAATCTAGTGAACTAGACATAAGGATTTAGGTTTTAGATCATGGATATGGTTGATGCATATTTAATTTTATTCTAATGGAAAGCTAAGTTAATTAGCTAATGGGATAGAAATATACCTCTTGGTTATGCATAACATTTGTCTAAGAATCAATCTTAATGAGTAGAGTTTGCTCTAGTTCTCATGGATACATAGTGAACTAGGTAAATATCTTATAGTTAATTGACCTAGACATAGGCTTTTAGCTAATGTAGCTTCTTATGCTCACAAAACTAATCATTCATGTTTCTTAAAAAGGTTGCATCTTGCCAAGAGAAGTAGTTGATGAAGAAGGAATCCCTAGCCTCTGATCATTGTCTCTTATGCTCCGTTTAGTGCTTCTTAGTCTTGTAAACATAGCCAAGTCATACCTATTTCCCTTACTGAATGTGCTTGAATAGAATTATTTAAGTTATTGGTTAATATTTAGCATTGAAATTAATCATAATTCTCGTGAGAACAAACTTTACTTTTCACTCTATTACTTGTACGATCCGTGCATTTGCGGTACAAAAAATAGGCGAACAGGTAACCTTTTCCCCAGAGAAACCAGTGAGCTCGCCATCATAAGGGGTTAACGCAAACAGGGGAAACTCCAATCTCTCTAAGGTGTCCATGAACATGATGTCCGTTGATCTTCCTTGATCGACGAAGATATGTCAGACCTCAGCGTTAGAACTTATTCCGGAGATAACCAGTAGGTCGTCATGATCCCGGATAATATCGTCGTAATCCTTGTTTGAAAAGGAGATAGGTGGTTCTTTCTTGTCTTCAACACGGGGTTTACGCATGGAGCTGGAAACACTTAACACCTCCGTCCAGAGTGATATCTTTCGGGACGTATTGGATGATCCCCCGCCTGCAAATCCTCCGGAGATGGTGCTAATGAGTCGATCCTTTCTGTTGCCCTCACTTTGAGTATCCTGGTTCCCATCCTCCCGATTTTCAATATCACACCGAGGTGGAGTCCGAGATTTTCTAGTAGGGGTATGGTTTCTTCTCCTCTAACGCGGAGTCGGATTTCGGCTACGTCTTCGCTCCCTCTATCTTCCGTGACTTTCATTATTTCGGATGCCACTAATATACTTTTGCAGTTGTCCCTCCTTGATTAGGGATTTAATGACATTGCAGAGCTGATAGCAATCCTCTGTTTCATGGTCATAACTTTTATGTCATTTCCAGTGCTTCGAGTGATCTTTCTAAGACTGATTCTTCAAAGGGGGCGGCCTCTTAATACCCTAGAATTCGGTTTGAAGAACATCCATTAGAATTGTCTCTCGTGGGGTGTTCAAAGGAAAATAATCAGAATATTTAGGCTGGTAGGAATAGCTCTTAGAGGAGCTTTGAGGCTAGTTAGAGCTCTGGTTATTTTTTTGGTGAGTGGGCTCATCTTTTTCCATACTCTCTTTAGCCTTATTAACTTCCTCTAGTTCAATATATTTCTGAGAGCACGAGTAAAGTTCGCTCAAAGTCTCTGGCTTCCTTTTTTCCAAAGACTGGAAAAAGTATGAATCAATCTAGAGGCCATTCCGGGCATAGTGAAGAGCAATCCTGTCATTCGGGTTTCTTACACAAACGCAAGCGTTACTGAATCTCTTGATGTATTCACGAAGGGGTTTGTCGCTCCCTTGGCGAATTCCGAAAAGAGAATCAATTGGCTTGGGTTGCTCTTTGGCGGTGGTGTAGTGTAGTAATAAGTGTTGTCTAAGGTCCTCCCATCCGGTGATGATTTTTGCTCGAAAAGTGACAAACCAATGGAGGGTGCCCTTCTTTTAAAAGAGGGAGAAGACGCGACACAACAACTCTGAGGATCCTCCATGGAACTACATAGATTGGGTATAGGCATCTAAGTGTTCCTGAGGGTCTGTTGTCCCATCATAGGGCTCCATGTTGGAAGGAAACTTGAAGTTTCTTAGGACTCTGTATGCCATTAATCCATTTGAAAAAGGCTGTTGTTGGCCGTCGAGGGCCAGAACATTGTTTCCAACGACCTAGCCCTTCTCTGGTTGTCATTCGTATTCTTCCTTCCACTATTGTTTTCATCATGTACGGACCTTTTAAGATTTTATAACCAACGATGATGATCGTCCAACTGACATCGTTGGTCATCGATTAGTGCTTTTGGTTGATGCACTAGTTCTTGTAGGTGGTTACTCGTCATCTCATGCTGAACAATATCCTCATGATGGGATGCATGATCTGCATCATTATTCGAGGGCCCTAGGTGAGCATGCACAGGAATCCTGGGTCCTTGAACAACATTGTTAGCCCTTTCGCCAGTGAACACAAGTCTATCTCAAACGGAGACCCTTCGTAAGAGGTGAGGGCTCTTGGCAGAAAACGAAGTTTCATGCCCCTCGTTAAGAGTCTCGACGATAGCTGTCTGGGTTCTAGTGGCAGAGGTTTCAGCTTGTGCTGGTGGCGCGATAGACTGAGGATCGCATTGCGCCTCCAGGCCATGTCCTTGACTAAGGGCAGTGGGCGCAACGCCTCCTTTTTGAGGATGTTGTCTTGTGCTCACCATGGTCGAATGAGAATAAAAGTTTATTAGTTTCTCACAGATGACGCCAATGTTCTGAAGTGGATTCAGAGGGGTACCTAAGATAGGCATGTTACAGTGGTTTCCTCCTTGCACAACAGCAGCAGTAGAGCGTGTCGAAATGGGGGGTTGGTACTTGCAAAAGGACTCCAACGCTCAAGTCAAGCTGTGCACAAGTAGGGTTATGCTATGAGTGATAATTTATTGATACCTGTTTAAGGTTACTTAGCCTAATATTTATAGAGGTTAGATAGATACGTTCTCAAAATAGAGAGATACGTTCCCGTAATAGTAGCAAGAAGAGATATGTTCCTTATTTAGTTATAGAGGATCCCTATATTATTAGAATACTGGTATGATAGTGATGGTGTTATTATTTTGTAAGATCATGATTGTCAATAACAGATATAATAAATATTTATCTATTGCGCAGATCTCACGGTAATGTTGTTACTATCTAGTACCGAGGTCCAACATATATTATCGGGGTCCATGGTAAGCATATTCCTGCCGGGGATGTTGATGCCGGATTTTGGCGGGCATGCGTGTCGGGTTGACCTACGGGTTGTGAACCCGGATTACGGTTCAAAACATTTAGTAACAGTAATGCATATAAAATCAAATCAAGAGTTCAAAAAGAAAAGAAAAAAGAAGCCACATCCAAAATATTTCAAAAAGCTCCACGAAATAGAAAAAAAATTGAAAATTGTGAAAATGACAGTAAAAAATTGTCAACAAAAGTACAAAATCCTAGTGTTCAAGTCCATAAGCCAAGGAACAAAACATCCATACCATTTCGCACGATAATTTTCGATTTCACTGGTTGCCAAAATGAAATTATAGGGGAATTGTGATCTTCTGTTGAATCGTTTGGATTAGAGTCAAATAATGGTTTTAGAAACGCGTTCTTTTGGTTTTGGAGGTGCCACGCATGGCCACTAGTGAGTGTGGAGAGAAAAAGGAAGGCAAATTACAACTATGAAAACCCTAGCCCTATAGAGGAAGAACAAGAAGAAGGTAGAAGAAGCAACTTAAGGTCACAAGACTGGCGTCCTCATTTCCAAGTCTTGAGTTTTATGCTGGAAAAAAAACATTGGACAGGTGAAATCCTATTTGACATTTAATAGTATAAATAAGAAATTTTGTTAGTATTTAACATGAGTAGTTAATAGAAAGATTAACCTGATAGGATGAGAAAACCATTAAGGACTAACGTGTGTGTCAATTTTTGTTCAGGGACTAATTTGTTATATCTCAAAAAATTCAAGGACTAAAGTATATATTTACTCAATTTTTTTTCTACAATTTGTTTTTTTCTTAATTTAGGATGATTTTAAAAATCCTTAAAACATTTTTTAAAGAATAAAATATTTAACAGTCAAGATTAATGATAAATGGATGTACCAAATATTGCCATATAAGTTTTTTGTTAGTGACTTAACAGAAGTTGGATGGAAGGTTCTATTAGTATATTAAGTAAAGTTTAAAGATTAATTAGGATGATTTCAAAGTTTGTAATAGTATTTTACAAATAATTTAAATTTTAGTTAAGTACATTTTATTCCTTTATTTTATATAAAATATAATAATTTTATTGAAAATTATATCTATTTAAAAATTTAAAATATTAAATTTCTTGATTTATATAAAGACTTTTATGTAATATAGACATTTAGATAAATTTATGAATTAAGTTAGACTTTTATATTTTCGTAAATAAATCAAGTCAAGTAAAAAAAAAAGTTTATCATAAGTAATAAATAAATTCATACCAACATATTACAAAAAAAGGCTTAAGTCAATTTATACAAAACTTAACTAGCTCATTTCCACTCTTAATTAGGGCTCATGTCAAGCTTATGCCAGCTTAAAAAATAAAACTATTATCGAGTTTTTAATCAAGCCGACTTAGATTTTTAATGTTTATTTAGTCTTCTGGAGGAGAGGGGAATGAACTTGCCCTCCCACCGTACCACACTTAAGCTATTGCTCAAGTGACTTGGAGAGTATATAAAAATTTCTGTCAACTATTAGCTCGACTAGTTCTCAAGATTAACACCGTTTAAGTGGATTCAATAAATTTCATATATACAATAAATTTAAACTATTAATACTATTCATACATTTTTTATACACTTCTTTTCTTTATACTTTCTCCTTTTGAAAAAAGAGAAATGATCACACAAAAAAATTATACCATTTTTATATTTTACTCATTTGGGAATCAAAAAGTAGGAAAAGTGGGTTGAAATGTGTGTTTTTTGTTCTATTATTTAAAAAAGAATAATATAAGAATAATGTAACAAAATTAATATGCAAATATCATTATTATTGAGAAAAAAAGGAAGAAAACTCACTTCTCAATACTTTTTCTCTCCTTTATCATTTTTTTTAAAGGAAAAGGTGTATTAAAAAAGTTATATGAATAACGTTATTCTTTTGCAGAATCAATTAAACCTAGAATCTCTATCCAACACAATGCCATTGAAGAGTAATTCTAGTCACATTTTTTACTCATGTTACCTTATTTTTATATAATTTTTATCATTTAATTATATTTATTTTCACCTTATTTTTTATACACTTTTAATCTAATTTTGACATATTGGCAAATGTGATATATAATAATGCTTTAAAGTGATCTGTATTTAGCTTTCTTTCATCATTGAACATGCTGAAACTCTCGAAAACAACGAGCCCGATATGCAGTAAAATAAGGTTTAGACACAGTAATTGGGAGTGGTTCTCGAAATCGAAGCTAGCAAGTGATAAGTAATGTAGCATCCAGAAATGATTAATCCCCTATACTACAATGATTTTCAAATGGTACCGATTAAAGGTGGTGGCATTGAGTGTTTGATATTGTACCATGCATTGGTGGCACTCTGGCTAGTTTACTACTTGATCTAAATACTGTCTCAGTAAATGTTCTTACAAACTCGCTATAGTAACAAAAGAACAAGTGTAAAAGAAAAAAAAAAAAGCGAAAAAAGAAAAAGAGAATGCATTACGGACTTTATCTATATTTCAGCTTGAAAACAAGTATAGTATTTTTTTATTTTCTCATTTCCTTGCTCCTCCCCCTTCTCTTTCTCATATCATATCAATCTCTCCTCCACCCCTCCTGACTCTTTTTTTCTGAACTCCGAGGCCAACTAATGAAGGAAAATGACCCTTGAACTCAACATTCGAATGTATTTTCTAGTAATATTGAAGCCTATCTCAAAGTTCAAATGATTTCTTCTCCGTTTCTCTTCCCTTCCGCATTTCTTCTCTTCCCCCGATTGAATCCTTCTCTTGTTCCACACAAGATTCTCTTCAACCTTAACTGACTTCATAAGAATCTTAAGCTAGCATTCCTTTCAAGAGAATCATACTCATATCAAACCCATTCTATATGCTAACAAAAGGCCAATGGAGAGAGACTTCATCATATCCGGACAGCTTCTTCATGGTGGACCTGTCCAAGTCCATGCCATGTTTAGCTAACACACTTCATTATCCAAAGACGAACATAAAATACTATATATTTATTGAAACCTTTTAAAGGGACGTTAGTCCTTTACCTGAAAGTGCCTGTCTTCGCTAAAGCTGTGGCTCAAGCTGCTGTGGCTGAAGCTTTGGTTTCTACCATCATTTTGGCTTACAGTTCTAAGTTTCAACTCTCCCCTGTGAGTTGTCATCTCATCCAATATCTCTGCATCATAGTAATCTTCTGAGCTCTCATCACTATCAGTGTCACGTGGCTCCTTATCCTGATCAAACATGTTCAAGTCCTCAGTTAAAATGCTTGGATTGAAAAGTATATGCAAAAATATAAAAACAAAACATGTATGGTTTGTCATGACAAGAATTGAATAATAAATTGTACCCTCAATGGTATATTATGGGTAGAATGTGGAGCACCAACAATCTCCTCGTACTTAGAAGCATCTAGTTCTTGAAGATGGTTAGGCTTGAATAGCTTTGGAAGCAAATGCTCTCTTATAGTTATGAGAAGGAAGAAAGGTAGTGGAAACAATATTCCGCCAATAGGTATCCATGTCACTCCGAAACAGATCGCAAAATATGCAAACTGTAAGACTGTAAATGCAGCAATGGTCTTGAATGGTACTGACACCACAAATGAGGCATGAGAACCTTCCAAAATTCTGCCAAAACAGACAGACATTAGAACAATGACAAAGTGAACACGTGATTAGCTTCTTACAGTATATGAAAATGGCATTTGGACATGTTTTGTCCTCTATCCGAGGGGTTGGTCTTCAGAGAGACCCAGGTCGGTCGATCAGCAATTATCCGAAGAAGACGAGGTGGAATATCTTCCAAGGCACTCTGAGCGATCAGTCTTGGAGTTAAGATCATGATGAAGGCATAGGTAAAGAAAAGTGAACATGTCTAGTCTAGATTGCTAGGTTGTTTATATAGAGATCTGGAGAACTAACTCTCTGGATACCTTTCGTTCAAGCCATTTAAGATTCCAGCCGTTATGCCTAGTTATTATGACCCGAGACGTTATGTCTGGTCATTATGGTGTAAGGTCGTTATGTCTATTGGTGGATTGTATTAAACACATGAACACATGTTTTGTCGAGCCGTTACCCATTCGGGTATAGGCTGGTTGGACTTTACAGAAATAGGCCTAGTTTATGGCTGGATGCCAATTGGGCCAGGACGGTCCAGGACACCAATTGAAAAATGAAAGACCTCTACATTAACAAATTCTTTTCTAAACTATGCACCCCTTGTGAAAATGTAAATTAAATTTTGTACTCTTGCTACATTATTAATTAGTTCAGCAAAGTTGGAAAGAAGTATCTCCATCACAAAGAAAAGAAAATTTTGAAAGGCATGGAGTAATCTCTCAATTTCAAAACCATGATGTGTTGATTAAAACTTTACATACCCAAGGAATTTCTATGGTACCCAAGTTCAGTTGTCAAGCATTCATTGAATGTTGATTTCATAATAAATATTTAAAAACAACTAATAGGCAATAAAATGCTTGACAAGTCACCCTAGGTACCATACTCCAGAAAAAAAAAAGGGTACATAAGGATACTTACTTGTAGTGCCGACTTGGGGTGATGAATAGAAGCAATATCCTTTCCCAGAATTGATTTCCTGGGAGACTATCAATTGCCATGTAAGCGAAATATCCCCACAGAACTGAGGTAGGTATCCTTTTGAAGACAGAGATGGCAAAAAGTGATAAGCCAACCAGGAGGGACTGCAATAAGTTGCTTATTCTTTGCTCATTAACCCGAACAGGTAGATAGGCATCTATGTGTTTCTCAGGATCAAAATTTTCCTTTGCACCATCCTTGTCATCAGATTTCATTATGGCATCCTTCAAAGTCTCCAACTCTTTAACCTATACCAAGTTAAAAATGTTAATTAAATTACTCTTGGACATATACGCACAGACACAAACTTCTACCAAGCCGATACTTACAGTAGGTGCTGTATCCATTTCTATAAACACAGCTTGCATCTTTCCGTATAATTCAGAGTTGCTCCCTTGTTGCTTAATGCACTCCTTGGCGCTTTTTACCACCTTCTTTCGGATCAACTGCAAATTGATAAAGTAATATAAGAATCTATTTGAGTTGATATTTTAGACTTTAGAGTCTTGATGCAAAAGATGATACTAACCTGCCTCCTAAGAACTGCCAAACTCTTTGTATGCATGGGGGACTGAGGAAGGACTCCGTTTGATGGAGGAAGGCCAAGAATACCGCAAATAAGAGTCTAAAGATCAAAAGGATATATATGTCAGGCAACTTTATCAAAATGGAAGCAACATAAAGCAAAGCTCTAGGAAGCAGGATTTTAGATAAAACAACATACCATTATTCCAAGCAGGAAAACATCGTAGTGGTAGGCAGATGGCTTTTGAAGATTAAATTCCTTCTGTTGAGCCATCTTGGAAGCTACACTGTGATCAAAAAAGTATAAACCTGCTATCATCACAGCTGGAATAATTGCCCCAAAGATATAAGCCAAGGGTACCTTCGCCATATCCTGCAGTTTGTAGTCAACCATGTTAGATGGATTCTAGGACTTGCATAACATAAAATTAGTCACTGCTTGCAATTCAATATGTTGAACATGTCTTATCTAAAAGCAAAGTGCAAGATATCATGATGAAATCAACAGAAGTAAGAAAACAATATCTTGCTAGATGTGTTTCATAGGAATGTAATCTAGATGAAAAAATTATACTAGGTGTATAACAATACCTTCACTACTGTCCAGTGGTAGAGTGATGAGTGGTAGAGTGATGCAGATTCCCAGGGAAGTGGACAAACCAGCCTTCTAGGAACACCAGAAGGAACTTTGCCTGGTACAGTATAAGATAGTGCAGTCCAGAACACTACCATCATTGGAACACCATAATCTGCAATGAATCCTCGTAACCATCCTGCATTAAATGCCAGAATGATGATAAAAGTAGTGATAAGAGAAACTAACTCTAACATGAATGCATTTTATGTGTGGTCTTATCTGGTAGATATTTGGAGTCATTTACCTGTTCCATATCGCCATGTTCTTGCTCTTCTGCTTATAATTGCAGTGAAAAGTATCCCAAAAGAGAAAATGGTTGCAAGTAATCCATTTGTATACCGCCAATGGAATTGAAATTGCTCTGACAACGGATTTTCATCCTTCGGTATTTTGAACTCACTTATGAGTCCCTGTGGTTCAAACAATTGTCAAGTTGAATATCCTGCAATGCAAAATTCACAATCTATTTTGGTACGAAGAGGTAGTAATATACCTTTATAGCCTCTTGAAAGAAAAGGACAGTAACTAACATGCCAAATAATTCCTCTGCAATTCTTGTGAACCTAGTTATAACTATGCACGCGTTAAAAATTGCAAGCAGAATCAGCATCATTGCTGTCCAGACACAAACCCTGCAACAAAGATGAACATACGAATTAGACAAAGATTTACTACAATTTAAGAATTATATGTGAACAATGAAGTAATGGGGAAGCCAAAACATAATAATAATGTTAAATGCCGTGCATACCAACCAGCCCAAGCCAGAAAAAGCTTGGCACCTAGTTCTGGCCGTTTTTCGCAGAAATCATACAGAATAGTGTACATTATAACAGTTGGTTCAGCAACTCCTAAAATCAACAAAGGCTGACCACCTAATATTGAGTGGATAATTCCACAAATAGCAGTAGATGCCAACGTTTCCACTGTGCTCAAGCTTCCACCTGTGAAAACATGATATGGAAGTTCGCTTATAAAACAACAAGCATAATATCCACCAAAACCTGAAAATAAATGTAGCTCTATATTGCTGTCTTCAAAGATTTGAAGCTATTGGAAGAGGGTTTTACCTGTATCCCTACTAAGTAGCTCTCCAAAAGAAATAACAGGGAGAGCAGAAGCAAAGAATATGTAGAAAGTTGGAGCTAATATCCTAGCATTACTCAAGGAACCATATATCAGAACTGAGCAAACACACATAAAGAAAAAGGGGCAACTCTCAGTATGCAATGTGTTGCCCAAGTTAGACCAGAGTTACCTAACGCCAGAACAGATTGCACAAACCCAATCTTGTTTATAGCATTCAACTCTACCTTTGACATCTTGAATTATTCCTTTAAATGGTCCCATAGCTGATACAAGAGATTAGATATATCAACTGACAAATTTCAGAAAATTAATGACAGTTGAAGATATGATATTTTGAGATGAATTGTTGGTTATTCAAGTCTATTAGCATATACTAAGAAAGCAATTAGTGTGGTGTCTATGACAGAACCATAAAACCAAAGGGGACAAAAATTCGAACTTCGAACAAAGGACATCAATAATGCATTTCAGTTGCTATGTACATATACAGCACAAGCAGAAAAATATACAAACATCTGAAAAAGATTAAAACTTTGGGATTCTATTTAAAACCTTTCTTGTTTTTTATTCTCCCAAAAGACTAAGAAATCAGGCACTTTCATATATTTGCGGAGCAGAACATATGAAACAACCATGATATGACCAATAACCGAGAACCCATGCAGCTTAAACAAGTAGGACTTGGATGGAGAGAAAAGAACCTGGTGTAGAATGAAATAGTAGAAAATGGGGTTAAATTACAAAACCTCATTGTTGACTCTGGCCATTAATCACCTTAAATCTCAGTGATTTTTGTTTATTTTAATAAAAGTTTTGCAACTTTTCTGTTAAGGGAGAAAGAAATGTTTTAATCCGTCATTTCGACTAAAGCACGTAAAATGGGTGCTCGCAATGGAAAACCTTCATGCAGCAGCCACACGTTCATAACGCATTTGAAGAGGACAAAGCCAAACCATGACTTATATAAACAATGCACATTTATTTTGCATAATTGCATAACAAAATGGGAATAAAACAAAAAAAAAAAGAGAAACCGAAACGTTATACGGAAGAAGAAGATGATGAAGGAAATTAAGACGTACGTGCAATGCGGGCCCAGTGGACCCTCAAGAGGTAGAAGAAGAACAATGAGATGTAAAGTGAAGGATATGATGCAACGCAAGAGGGTCAGGAGGCTTGAGGAAATATTGGTATATATGGAACAAGAGGGTCGCCGGCGAATCCAGATTCCGAAGGTTGTTGCTCTTTTTTGGCTATGTTTCTCTCTTTAACGCGCGGTGGTTGGAGGAGAAGAGAGAGAGAGAGAGAAAGAGACACTACGGACAGGGAGGGGAGAAGGGTGGCCAAAGGGCGAGTTTTGTGGGACCCTACAGCACTAGGGGAGATCCATTTGTTCCATCCGAGGATATCGGATACTTTGATGATGTGGTCCTACCTTGCTTGGTAGATTTGCTCACTGGGTCCCACGTTACGATCCCTGCTGGCGGATTTTTAGAGAGAATTGTCTCATTAAAACTGGAACGTGCTGCATCTAGCCTCACTGCAGTTCAGCTTCACAGCCACAGTTACATTTTTTTTTTTAACGAGTCTCGTTTGTAAGTGTTTTGAATAAAAATTAGGAGAAAAATACATTTTACTTTCGTGAACTTTAAGTCATGTGAAATTCAGTTTTTAATTTTCATAAAGGTAATTTTTTATAAATATATAATTTATTCCTTTAATTAACTTTTCTATTATTTGTTAACGAAAATAGTCATGTGAAGGATTAAATTGCATATTTAGAAAATATTAAGAATAAGATTGTACGTGATTATTTACGTCATGTATCTTTCAAATAATTATTTATGTTAGCAAATGATGAAAAAGTTAATAAAAATATTAAATTGCACATTTAAAAAAAATTAAGAATAAATATTTTAATTCCTTAATAAATGTCCTATGAACCGTCATTAAATAAATTCATTTTTTATTTATGTAATAATCTCATTAATATATTTAATATATGTTCTAGATTTTATTATAAAACTAATTTAATGATAGATATATCTCATATTATGTTTTGATTCACGTTATTATAAATCAATCTTTTCTTAATTTTCTTTACACAACTGACACGTAATTGTGACTGCTATTTCTCACTATAGACATGTAACAATATATGTAATCATAAAGGTTAAAGCCACCTTAAATTATATCAAATTAATTCTTTAAATTGGATGGAATTTTTTTTTTTTTACAATAAGAGTATGAAGGTTTGAGGTTACAAGCAAATTACTTAAAAATTTTTTATCACTACCCTAATTATAATGAGTAATAGTTTGGATAGAAAACATTTGTAGTATACACAAAAAATAACCTATGTGTTGGCTAAGATAGTTGTGGTGGAATATTATAACTCATTTGAAAGGCATTAAATATGTTTGGCAATTTCATCCTAACTCGCAAGTACCCAACTTGCCCTATCTTGTATGAGGTAACTTAAAAACTTGTCCTAATCTGCAACATGACTACGTAGATTTGAATAATGCTATGAGGTGGGTTGGGTGTGGATTTAGAGTCTACTTGTTCTGCTCTGCCCCGCAACCTATTTTTAATAAAATGGTTAGTATTAGAGTTATTATTCTCTCCCCCACCTTGCCCAAGCATCTTTATTGCCCTAATTTCTTCCTTATCTCTTTGTAGCATGGTGACCGTGGTAGTTAGCTAACACAACAACACTAAAAGTGTTATAGCCAACACTGAAGAGAAAAGCAACAATGATTTGAGGCTCAAAATGTCCTTGGTCCAGTCATGGAGGGAGCTAAAGTCCTAGGATGAGAATTCGAAAGGGCCCTGTATCTGCGACGCACGCCACTCAATTTCAACCTTGATGAAGGTCGTGTAGGGCATTGCTATGGATGAGATGGAGAGAGCGAGAAGGTTGATAATCTATAGGTGGAGGATGAGTGGAGGAGCTGAAGCCATGACCATGTAAATATTGGTTTTTTAACTTGTATCGCACATGTTGAAGACTTGAAATCACTCTTTGGCCATTGTATTTGACTATTTGGCAATGGAAACTTAGAATGTCTAATTTCATAGGAAACGAGAGGGTTTGGGTGGGGGCAAGTAGGGTGCGGATCTTTCACCAAAAAACCTATGGAATAGGTAGGGGCGACTCGTGTTATATTTTTTTAGAATTAAGAGAATGATTGGAAAAAATAAAAAATCACTCATACCAGTCCCATTACTAAGCCTAGAATCAAAATAGGGTTTTATACTAGAAGTATGAGATTTTGATATGAGATTTATATGGCCTTAAGATTTCCCACCTTAACAACTAACCTTTAAAATATAGTTCTCTTTGAGGTTCATATCATAATCCTTTATCAAAGTTTTTAAAGAGACAAATACATACCCAACATATAGTAATGCCAATCATTAATTATTAATGTCATATCCTACTATACATACATACATATATACATATATACATGTGTTTATCATGTTTTTTCCATTTTTTTTTTTGTATAAATTTTGTCGCAACATATTTTTCTCATTAGGAATCAACTTTAAGTATATTATATATGTATGCAAGATTTTGATGTTAATAGTTTTGTTTAAAAAACATGAATATCTAACCCCCCCCCAAAAAAAGAAATCCTTAAGATTTTGGAAAAATATATGATAATCTTATGTTAGTTCATCACTAATGTTTTTCATTCTAAATTTAGGTATGCAAAAATTGAATTTTACAATCTAATTTCTCATTCATTAAAACTAACCTTTAGTTAATCCCTCCTGTAGTTAGTGACTAGTGAGTAAGATAGAGTATTGTTAGCCCAAGATTCGCAACTTAGCATATTTTTAAATGATGATTTCAAACATTTGGATTTGCTTAATACTACATATTCACACTTGGTTTTTTTTTTTTTTTTGACTAGGAAGGAAATTTCATTACTAAGGATAAAAAATGACCAGTAAAGCTAGATTACAGATATGCTTGGATGCCTCTTCTAACCAAATTTGGTTTGGAGTAGATAAGTCTAACTTTGCAAGTTCATGAGCTACTTGATTACTTGTCCTCCTAACATGCATCATTTGAAAAATCCTAAAGCCCATTGAAAGAGGTTTACAATAATCCAAAACTGGACCAAAATAAGAGAAAACATGTTTTGGACTTTGTAGGCCTTTAATGACCTCAAGACAGTTTTCTCCCAAGCCAAATCAAGGAAACATAACCCATAGGCAACAGATAAGCCCAATCGAACTACATAGGCCTCAGCTACTAGTGGGCTTAGTTAGATTGAAGCTCCCATGTGGCTTCTGCAAAGATGGCTCCCTTAGCGTCTTAGTACACAACTCCAAAGCCCCACCTTCCCTTGTCCTCCATTGTGGCATCAACTCTGAGCTTGGTGGTTCCCTACGATGGTGGTTGCCAGTGATGGCACCCATTCCCCTATTGCATTGGTGAAGATGATGGAGCTAAGCTCTTCCCTATATAATTGCTTCCTTAAAATCATGCAGGATTTTGAGAGATTTCCCAATCAACATATCCATTGACTAGGTTTGGTTTTGAAAACAAAGATTGTTTCCATCTATCCATATCCCGTACAGGAGCACATAAAGCATCTCCATCATTTATGAAGTGGACATAGACTAAAGACCCTTGAACCAAATTCATGAATGCTTGAGTCTCTGATTCCCTAATTCGAAGTACCAAGGGGATGCGAACTAGACTTTCAAAACCCCTTGACAATCTCTCAAAGCATAGCAAATAGTTTCCTCCACTTGAAAACATCTAGGGCACAAATATGAGCATGGTACACCTCGACGGCTAGACTTCTATGGGTAAGCAAGGCCCCTTGAAACACTCTCCGCACAAAGTTCAGTGTTCTTGGTGGGACTCTCAATTTCTAGAGTTTCCTCCAAAAGGAAGGGTGTATCACTAGGCCCTACATCCGTGGTTGGGAGGGCTCGAATGAAATGATAAAGTGAGCTGACTTTGTACAACCCATCATTCGTTCTAGAACAATATAGATAATACCCTATGTAGAAGTTTGTTAAAGGAAAGGCGGTGATTCGGGATACCTTAAAACACAAGACCACTTGTTGTTTAAGCAGTTCATTCCAGCAACAGAGATCCTAGTCAATTAATTCATAAACTATAACATTTGTAGCTAGAATTGAGCATTGAGGCCAAACTTTGAAGCAAGCCTGTGATGGTAACAATTGTCACCCAATATGTGAATATTTCGACCATTACCCACTCTCCAAACACTACCGCGCTGAATAACCCATTGCATAGAACGAATTCCTCTCCACGTATAACTTGGCATATTACTAACTCGAGCTTGAGTAAAATCTGAATAAGGAAAATATTTGCTTTTCAACACTTGGGTCATAAGAGAATTCGACCGAGTTGTCAAACTCCATCCTTATTTTGCCAATAATGCTAAGTTGAATGGCTCAAAACCGTGAAACCCTATATCCACATCCTCCTTGGATGCACATAGCCTTGACCATTTGATCTAATGAATTTTTCGCTCACTATTTTTACTTCCCCACCAGAACCTGCTTATCATTGATTTAATATGCTCACAGAGGGTTTTAGGGAGTAGAAAGCATCCCATGATGTAAGTGGGTATAGATTGAGGCAGAGATTTAATTAGGACCTCATTCCTTGATCTAGATAGGCACTCCTTCCATCCTTTCAACTTCTTCCACACTCGATCTTGAAGAAAGTCAAAGACCTGCTTTTTGGACTTTCCCACAAAGGTTGTGATGTTAAGATATTTTGAATGACTCTCCATGACCTTTATGCCCATCCACCCGTAGATTTTCATTTGTATAATAAGATGCACATTTCAACTAAAAGAGTGCTTTGACTTGTCAAGAGTGATTCATTGTCCAGAAGCTGATTGGTAAAAAAGAAAAAAAATGCTTTATATTGTCTACTTTTGTGCGTGATGCTCTAGAGAACAAAATGATATCGTCTTCAAATAGAAGATGTGTTAACTCAGGTGCAACTCTAGCAACTTTGATGCCATACAAACTATTATTATTCTGCTCATTTACGGAAAAAACCTAAAAGGACTTTGGTACTGAGAATAAAAAGATCTAGAGAAAGCGAATCACACTTGGTTTTAATCAAATGACTATGCATATATATATATATATATATATATATATATATATATATGTTATCACCCATAAAAAATAAATTCAAAAAATAAACTGATATAACTGCTAGCTGAGGGTGATTAGCTAAAGGAGGATATAGTTGATGAATAGAGGAGCACTCAGCTAAGAGTGAGCTGAGCCTTACTGTTAGTGGGTCAGGATTGAAACAATAAAAAGTTAAAGCATAATGGGTTGCAGGTTGATGGAAGACTAAGAACTGGAGCTGTTACCAACGAATGCCACAAAACATGCCGAAAAAATAGGAGTTGAGCTGTTGAGGGGTAGCCGTTGTGGCCAAAACGGTTAAGAGACGTGGGTAGGTTAGCCGTGGGTTAGTCGCCTGTTTTTAGGAGCTCTAGCCAGTAAGGTTGGTTATGGTGGGTGTTAGATTTTATCTATAAATACCACTTGTACCAATTAATACCAAACGGATCACAATCAATACAACTTTTAAGATTTGCTTATTTAGCTTAAATTTCCAGCCCTTTTACTGTATTGCTTTTACTTTGTGCAATTTATTTTCTGCAAGCTTATTCCCTAGTCGATTACAACTTTAACATCAAATTCTTAGACTTCTTAAGTTCACCTTAATACCAAACGCTTTCTTTAGTGAGTTTGGGAACCTTTGCTAAATGTTGGATTTTGCCTTTGGTTCAAATCGTCTATTACTTATCAAAACCCATACGTGTTCATCGACTGAATTCTTATTCGGCTGATAAATTTATTTCACATGTAAACAAATTTGGCACGCCTAGTGGGACACCTAAGGTGAGCAAATTGAGAAGTTTCCATCTCCCGGTTCAGATCACTATTGACGTATGCACCTAAGGTCTGGTAGAAACCTTAGCAGTATGGATCCAAGTCAATCTAGTAAGAAGAACGGGGGCAGAAAGACTTTAGAGGCAAGCGCCCAGTCTACTCTGGGAATGCCTGCTTCACCCCAGCCAGTGGGTACTCCCACACCTTTCACCATAATTGCTACCCCAGCAATAGAGCTCTCTAATCAGCCTCAGCCGACAGTAATGACCACTTCATTCATTCGGGACCAAATTGATCAAGGGATGAATGACTTGATGTATCATATGTCAAGGTAACTTTCGGAGATCGTGAAACCCATGGTGCATAATGAGCTGCATTTTGTTAGAGAGGCTGGGAAAAAACAATCCAATGCAGGTGAGGTTTTAGCCCACTCGACTATCATGGGACCTTCTGCTGGCAGACAGAGTCAGGCAAGACCATAATTTATGGTCCAGCCGAGTCTGGGCATGCCGCACGCAGTCCCCATGTTCCAGCCTCCTCACCTTGACAGCGGTATCCAGTCGAGCTTGCAATATGGGCATGTACAAGTACCCAGGAGACCCCCCAGATAACAGGAACAATTAGTTTGTTGTACCTGGCGCCTAATACTTCTGTAATAGGTGCTAGTGTACAGGTGGCCACAATTGGGGGCACCATTTTCTCGGCTGCTTAGGGTCCTCCCAGGTATATTCCTGATTATGTAGGAGAGTTACCCTGGTCCAACATCCCTCCTACTCCAATAGGTACCCCTGAAGGGTTTCCTTATGGGCAATCTGTTCCTGTTAGAATCGATCAGCCATGGGTTAATGTACCTCAGGTGGCCCCAATTCAGCTGATTGCTCAGTCATGGACGAATAATCCTCCACATCCAGGCTATAACCAGGGGACAATTCCCATCCAGGATTAACAATATCAGGTGCCCCATCAACTAGGGGGTGTTCCTGTTAGGCCAGTGAGGGCTATTCAGCCACCAACGCCAAATTATCCGGGTGACAGAGCTCCTCAGCTGATAGACCCAGAGATGATAGCTGAGACCATGAGGAGGCATTTTGGAATCCAACTAAGATTGTTGGACAGACCTGTGTATAAAAAGCCCTATCCTGAGTGGATAGACAGGATGATGCCTTTGCCTAGAAGGTTTAAGACTCCTGACTTTACCACTTTCTCAGGGGAGGATGGTAAATCTACTATGGAACATATCGGCAAGTTCACTGCCCAATGCGAGGAAGCGAACCAGAATGAGTTCTATAAACTCCAGTTGTTCCCTTTGTCTTTGACTGGGGTGGCTTTTACTTGGTATTCTTCCTTAGCCCCTAACTCCATACAAAATTGGACTGACATGGAGCGTTACTTCCATGATAGATTCTATATGCCTCAGCTAGATGTGACTGTGGCTGACATGATGAATCTGAGGTAATTGGTGGATGAACCAGTAACTGATTTCTTGGAGAGATTTAGGAAATTAAGAAGCAAGTGTGTCATACAGCTGCCTGAAGCTGAATATTCTTCTATGGCTGTTAGTAACATGCACCCTCAGCTTAGGGAGAAGTTACTAGGACAAGATTGCACTGACTTGAGTCAATTGACTTCCAGGGCTTCTAGAATTGAACAGTACATCATAGAAAAAGAAAGAAGGAGGTCTAGCAAAAACAGGGGGTCTCATCTAATTAGTGTAATTGATGTTGAAGATCCAGATTATCTGTCAGATGAGTCAGCCAAGCAATCGGCAGATATCATGGCTGCAGAGATAATGAGAGGAAAACCATATTCATGCCCAGCTTTAAGACCCCCCAAAGGAAAAGAGGTCCAAACTCCAAAGAGTAAGGTCAACTATCCATTTGACATTTCCAAGGCAGACTAAATATTTGATTATCTATTGAAGGATCAACAGATTAGACTGAATAAAGGACACCAAATTCCCCCAGCTGAGGAGTTGAAGGGAAAGAAGTATTGTAAATGGCATAATTCTTACACTCATGTTACTGTCAACTGTATAGTGTTGAGAAAGGCTATACAAAAAGCCATGAAAGAAGGAAGGTTTAAACTAGCCGAAAAAGAGATGACTGTCATTACAAATTTGTTTCCTTTAGCTGAGGTTAATATGGTTTCCTTCTGTGGGGAGACGGTATCTGGTTCACCATCTAAAAGATGGAAATAGCTGATACGACCCCAGTGGAGACAAAAGGGAGTGTATGATGAACCAAATGGGGCTCGGAGAGCTCTAGCTGTGTCTGATTAGTCCAAAACAATAGATCAGAAACCATCCGTGTTCGACAGACTAAAGAGATCCCATGTAAATAATGAATATGTCAAGAAAGATACACCGGCCAAATACAATAGGCCCACAGTGTTTGGCAGGTTAGAGAGGAATCACCCGAGGAGACAGGCTGAAGTCAAACAACATTCGGCAGACTGTGATGTATACAGAGATCTGAATGGGAAGACCATTCTGGTTCCCAAGGACAGAATAGATAAGGTTAAGTCTGGGGTCTTTGGTAGATTGGATTTTTCAAGTATGAGAAAAGATTTTGAAGGGACAAGGAAGCCTGCAATCAAGTCTCAGGAAGCAACAAAGAAGGTTCCAGGAAGAAACGTAGGAAGAAATGTAGTCAGAAAGTATAATAATACGTTAGCTAATGCAAGGCTACCCATGATTGATGAGACTTCTATACCAGACAAAGGTAAAAGAGTAGCTCGTTTTGATGTGGAAAAAGGCATGACTACATTAAAGATTATTGTAAAGAATGAAGAAATTATTAGGCCCCAACGTATGGTTAAACCACCAGCCGAGGTGGAGAAAGGACGCTGGTTCATTAACAAATATGCAAAAGGGAAGGATGACTAGAACTCAGAAAAGAAGGGTCCAGAGGAATAAATCAGTATATCGAATGAAACAAACCTTGGCTATGTTAGCCGAGGCAAAAAGAATTGACCGTGCTGAGATTAAATCTTCTAGCGTGGTTGAGATTCTAGAGGCTGCTTTTGGGTAACCAAAGGAAGAAATAGCTGCTGAAGAAAGAAAGCAGGAACCACTGCAGTCAGGAAACCAAGATTGTCTTGGAAAGGAAGAGCAGGATTTTCAGGAGATGATTAATGAGTTAGAGACAGCTGAATTGGAAAAGGTACCAGTCATAACAGCAGAAGAACAAGTTCTTCTAACAGTCGAGAAAATGGAAGAGGAACTCGGATCAGATCTTCTATTAGAAGATTCTGTGTTAAATTCCATACTAGGGGAAGACGAAGATCACCCCTCGGCTAAAACTAACATGGTGGGGTTGATTCCTAGTGAGTTTTCGGCTCGACAGAAGCAACCTGAGAAATTAGAAGGTGATGTGGTTGCTGAGGAAGTTGAATGGGCTGTGTTAGCTCCCATTTCAGAAGAACCCAAAATGGAATTCCCTAAACTAGCAAGGGAGATGACAAAGCATCTGAAGCCTTTATACATCAGAGCTTAGGTTAATGGTAAGACTATTAGCTGAGTCTTGGTGGATGGAGGAGCAATGTTAAACATAATGCCTTCAACTACAATGAAGAAGCTGGCTAGATCTAAGCAGGATTTGATTCCCATGAATATGAAAATGACCAATTTTACAGGAGATACTACAGCTGCCTTAGGAATTTTGATAGCTGATATCATTGTGGGGAGCAAAACTTTGAGCTCTGCCTTCTTTATGGTAGATTCTAAGTCCACTTACTCCATATTGCTGGGAAGGGATTGGATTCATTCTAGTCAATGTGTGCTTTCCACTTTGCACCAGATGCTAATGTTTTGGGATGGGGATAAGGTAGAGTTAGTGCCAGCCAATAAGAATCCGTTTACGGTTGACATTAAGATGAATGAGCCTATTTTCTATTCACCCCGGCTAGAGCCTATTACTATCCCTGAAGGATATGAAGAAGGATCATGGGAGTCTTGAAACCTAACTGTTGATGGCTTTGCTATAATATCCAGGCCGATTTATGGCCTCTACAGTTGTGTTTAGATGAATAACAAGGCCCAAGTAATTGAAGACTTGAGACATAGGCTGACATCCTTGGAAGTTGAACATAGGATTGGTATGGCCATATCTATGGAGGTGGAGGAGATAGTGGAAGAAGAATGTTCGGCTAATACGCCTAGGGGGCATGAGCTTGAAGAGAGGTGGGAGTCCCTAATCAACAAGAAAATCCCTACCTTTTCAGCTGAAGATCCTTTGTTGGATGTCAACCTAGGGACTGAACAGGAACCGAGAATGACAAGAATAAGTAGCTTGTTGAGCGAGGAAGAATGAAATCAGATGACTGATTTAATAAAGACGTACAAAGATTGCTTTGCATGGGACTACCATGAGATGCCAGGACTTTCTAAAGAATTGGTGGAGCATCGGTTGCCGATCAAAGAAGGATTTAAACCTCACAAGTAGGCTGCTAGAAGATTCAATCTAGAGTTAATACCCAAAATTAAGGAAGAGATGGAACGGTTACTTAAAGCAGGTTTTATTCATACGGCCAGATATGTAGAATGGCTGTCGAACATAGTCCCTGTAATCAAGAAGAGTGGGAAGGTTAGGATTTGTACTGACTATAGAAATTTGAATCTTGCCACTCCCAAACATAGGTCTGTTTTGCAAGGACGGTTAATGAAGTGGGCCATTAAGCTAAGTGCATATGCATTGAAGTATGTGCCTCTAAAGGCGATGAAAGGCCAAGTTTTAGCTGATTTCTTGGCTCAGCATCCTTGTGCAGATGTCATAGATCCTTTAGCTGAGGTGAACCATTGTGTTAACTTGAGACCTTGGATATTAACTTTTGATGGATCCAGAACTAATAAGGGCGCTGGGGCTGGAATCACAATTACAAGTCATGTTGAAGAAAGCTGGAAGTTCATGCATCAGTTGAGGATAAGATGTTTGAACAACCAAGCTAAATACGAGGCTTTAATATTAGGGTTAAGAATCTTATTGTCTATGAAAGCCAAATACATCCAGGTTATGGGAGATTCTCAGTTAGTTATAAAACAGCTAGTTGGGGATTATAAATGCACTAACCCGAATTTGGTAGAATATCATGAAACGGCTAGCAGTTTATTAAAATAGTTTGCCAATGTAGTGATAATGCATATACCCAGAAGGTATAACGAAGAAACAAATGATTTGGCACAACATGCTTCTAGTTATAAGGAAACCTTTAAAAATGTTCAGCCCGTAGATAATTGGCTCAAGGAGTTCTTTATTGGAGAAGTAGATACAATTGATGACTGGAGAGTTGAGCTAACAAAGTATTTGCAAGACCCTTCTTCTTCTACAACTTTCCAAATGAGGCAGAAGGCCTTAAAATATACTTTGGTGGATGAGGAACTACATAAGAGAGGATTGGAGGGAATTTTGTTAAAATGTCCTAACAAAGCCTAGACCATGAAACTCATGAGGGAAGCACATGAAGGGATATGTGGTTCACACGGAACAAGATCTATGATGTGCTGGCTAATACATAGGTATGGATATTATTGGCTAACCATCAATGCAAATTGCCATGCTTATGCCAAAGGGTGTGAAGAGTGTCAAAAGCATAGGCCAATCTAGAGGATCCCAGCCAAGGAAATGCATTCTGTTGTTAAGCCTTGACCATTCTGAGGATGGGCAATGGATCTTATTGGAAAAATATACCCTTCATCTTCCAAAAGACACTCATTCATTATTGTTGCCACTGATCATTTTACCAAGTGGGTAGAGGCCCAGCCGATGGTTAATGTTACCCAAGATGATGTTATCAGGTTTATTAAAAATCAAATTATCTATCGGTATGACATTCCAAAAACCATTACAACAGATCAGGGCACAATGTTCACAAGAGAAAAGATAGTTGCTTTTGCACAAGAATATGGGATCAAGTTGATCCATTCTTCATGTAACACCCAAGAAAAATATGTTAAGCTTGTATATAGATACGAAGGTAGCCTAATACTTGCTTAACATGTCTATTAAGTTTTGTGACTGTCTGAGCACGTTTAGGCACTTTGCTGCAACACTATGTATGGAAAATAACTGTTTTTTAGCTCTGAAAGTGACTTAAATTGCTTAGTTTATGAAAATAAATGTGGAGAGTTTATTTCTAGGTAACAAATGTGTGAAGTGTGCTACAGTTAAAATTTGAGATTTATCAAAGTAATTTGGTATTTTTAAACATACTGGTTGTGTGTTTTAATACCAGATTGACAGCCAGCAGATATGAAAAAATATAAAAATGGTAAAAACATATTTTTAATGAATCATAGGATTTATTTTAAGTCTATTGGAGGTTAGAGAATTAGATTTGGTGAAATCTGAATGTTCTTAGCAGATATAAGTTTCAGTATGGTTTTAGGGGCAAAATGGACTTTTCCTCTTATTTCTCCCTATTAACTCTCGGTTGAGAGGAGAAGGAGAGGCAGAAAACAAAAAGAAAGAAAAGAGAAAAGAGAAAGAGGAAAGAAGAAGGAAGGAGAAGGAAGAGGAAGAAGGAGGACTCAAGTGGAGAGCTTAGATCTTCCATGGCCATCCTTGGCTTCATCTTGTCTACAAGAGGTAGGGGGAACTTGTTTTACTTCTTAACTTCATCTTCTTCATTGGGTTTATGGGGACTTTATGGGAGATGTGGGGTTTTGAAGTGTGAGAATTGTATTTATGTTAGTAAATGCATGAATCTTGTTAGAAAGTTAGAGAATAACATGTTTTTGGTTTGATGGAAGCAATAAGTTGGATTTTTAGCCTTAGAATACCTTGATTCCCATTTTAAGTCATATTTGGGGGTTTAGGTTAAGTGTGAATTTGGAGTCACAAAGTAGTATGATTGAGTGAAATTAAAGTGGAATAAGAGTTGTTATGTGTAGTTGAACCTTGTGGAAGGTTGTAAATCACTTGGATGTGAAGTTTGAGTGATTGGAGGAGGGTTTTGTTCCAATGGAATAGTAACCCTTTCTGCAGAATTCATGTTCTGATACTGGCACCGCGGCACAAGGATTGCACGCCACGACGTGAGACTGATGCACTTTTAGTATTGTAACCCGAGAGCTGGGCGCCATGGCGTGGAACAGCGGGTGTCGCGGCGTGAGCTCTAGAATCTTCAAAAATGTGTTTTTGATGTTCTTGGAAGTTCCTAAGTGTTGGGACCTTTCATGTATAACTTTACAAGTGTGATGAGACCTTGATAAAGGTATTTAATCAAGTGAGAAGGTGATAAATCAAAGTGATTTGTAATTGCTAATTATGTGAGGTAATTAGGCATGGATATACCCATGTATATTGTGAAATGTGATTTGAGAAAGTGAGTTTTCCTATGTGTTGGAATTACTCATATTTATTCTTTTGAGAGTGTTAAATTACTTTTAAGAGTAATTGGATAAAATGGTTGTAAAATGAACTTGATGTACATATAAATCAATTGGGGAACTAATTATGTGATGTAATTAATAATTGTTGTGCATGATATGATTGTGAAACATAGTTGAGGTGAATGGTATACTCTTTATGTTTGTGTGTTGATAAGGATGGATTTCCTAATGATTCCGAGGATGGACTTCCTCGTCGTTTTTAAGACCATGTAGTTGATGGATTTCACTACTCGGAGTGTTATTTTCTGGATGGACTTCCAGTGCTTATCCAAGGTTATGGATGTAACTTCCATTACTTTGTTCAGGATTCATGCATTTATGACATTACCATGGACTTGGTATCATGCATTATTTGTAACACCCCAATTTTTAGAAAAATGTTCTGAATGTTCTGTTTGCTGTTTTTCAAACTTTTGGGTGAAAGACCGTTGTGTCCCTATTTTACTGTTTCTTGTTTTCTGCATGGTTTATAAATACGTTTTTACAGGCTAAGATTTTATTTAGTCGTTTTGAATATTTTACTTCGAGACCGTAAAATAAAATTTTTCTCAAACTACTGTTTTAAATTTTTCTGTGTGAGATACAGATATATTTTACTATCTGTAATTTTATTTGAACATTTTGGATGATTTGCTTCGTCGTGGGGAAAAATAGGAAAATGACCATTACGTCTCGAATGTACTGTTTTTAAATTTTCTATATGATACAGTGTTTAATATTACTGTCTGTGATTTTATTTGGACTTTTTGTGTGATTTGCTCCGGGACAGGAAAATAATATTTTCCAGGCCGGGAAAATCTTATTTTTAATTATTCAGAGCTGGGGGATCTTACTAAACCCAATTCTGAATGAGACAGTAGTTAATCTTTTAATTTTTAGGATTTAACTGTAAAATAAAATAATTTTATATTATTATAATATTATTTTATTTGTCAGTATAATTAAATGATAATGGACCCGGAAATGTTTTGCGGAATCCACGTTTAACAAAGCAGTAAACGTTTTGAGCTAGAACAGATAGCTAATGACAAGGCTAGTGACTAGGTTAGTGACTAAGCTAGATGACTAAGCTTGATTAGTGACTAAGCATGGTGACTAGGTTAAGTGACAAGGCTAGGATGGACCAATGAGAGCAAAGCTTGGTGAACAAGGCTTGATCCTCACCCTTGATCTATTCTAAGGCTTGGATGGAGCCAACACAAATGGACACCTCCTTGCCCATTGAAGTCTACGGCCATTTGGCTTTGGAGGACCATTCTTCACTTGGTTTTCATGCAATTTCTCTCTTCTCTCTCTTCCAAGAACACCAAACACCATTGAAGCTTCCTTGAAGCACCATTCAGCCAAACACCTTACTACACCATCCAATCACTCAAAATTTTATCCAACCAACTTTTCTAAACCTAAACACAATTCTAAGAACATCTCTAGTTGAGAGTTCTTGCAAAATCCTTCACTTGAGGCTTGAAAACCTACTTGGAAGATTTTACCTAGAAGGTGAAATTTATTGTTTTCCATTTCTAAACTCTTTTTCAAAGTTCTAAGCCATGATTTATCCATGGTCTAAGCTCTCTTTAATGTTAGTAACTTGTAGAAATTTGTTTAAGTTTGTTAGGTGATTTGAAGGAGAAAACCGAAACCCTAGGAAAGGTGTGAAAGCATATTTGTCTTCATTTAAGGTAAGAGAAAGACTTAATCTTATCATCCTTGGGTGGTGGTAAGAAGATGGAGATTTGTTTGTGATTGTAGAATCCATAAGGATTCTTTTGTGTGTTTGTTATAAGCTTTCCTATTTGTTATTTGTATTAATTTGCATGTCTACAAGCTTTGATAATATTGTATGTGTTAGAAATGCATGATAATTTATAGGATGTGAACAACATGCCAAGGATTGCATGGGTGTTCCAAAGAACACACCAATGAGGCTCACGACCATTAACTAAAATGGAGAACTAAAATGTTCTCATTATTTTTTTAAGTGTGATTTAATTAACCTAGGAAAATTAATGAGATATAAATTGTTTAGATCAAGGAAAATGAATTTAGAGATCAAATAGCACAAGTATATGTTTCGGCCAACATGCCAAACCAAGTATCCATGATTTCTAAAATTTAATTCCAAACTAGTTTCAATCAAAGAGATGTAATATATGTTAAAAGGAAATTTTCTATAATGAGTTTTGAAGAAACAAATTGATTAGAATTAAGTTTAAGAAATCAAAACTAATGATTTTATTGTTAGAAATGAAATACAATAACTTTTGTAAATTCCTAACATATGGCTCATCTTATGTTTTGAAGCATGTTAGTGGTTTTCAAAAGGATTAAATTATATGGTTAAAAACTAAGTAAACAGAATTTTTACGGAAAAATTAGGAAACCATTATTATAATTTTCTAAACAAAATACTGTCAATTTTTATTAAAAACGGACAAATAAGATAGAAAAGATGTCCAAAAGACAGTATACGGTATGAAAAATTATTCTACGTAGTTCAAAAGTACTAAATATTATTTCTGTTTATTTAAACAGTAATTTTTAAGGAATTCGGATAAGAAAATGATTTAAAAATCTTACGCGATTGAAAAAACATTTGAAAAATAGTACGCGATTTTAAAAATAGCAAAATATATTTACACGATTTAAAAATGTTTGTAAAAACGATGAGATTTTAAAAAAACGTGATAAAATTTCTACGCGATTAATGAAAACAGCAAGTTTTTACTGTCGGGCCAAAGTGGTGGACTCGGACAGATGGTGAAACAGTATTGCTAGGTGGGTGCGTACTGTATATTTATATGATTTGCCAGTGAGGGCATATTCATAATTTTTGCCAGTGGGGGCATATTTGGAATTTTGTTGCAGTATTGCCAGGTGGGTGCGTACTGTATATATTTGGAATTTTGTTGCAGGATTGCCAGGTGGGTGTGTACTGTATATATCTGGAATTTTCTTGCAGTATTGCCAGGTGGGTGCGTACTGTATATATATGGAATTTTTTTTATCATGCATTGAGTTATGCCAGTTTTGGTGGATTGATTGACGAGGTGAATAACATCGTGTTGTCGGTGTGATAAGATTAGTGTTGTTCAAATTTGAATGGACTTGGAGACATTAGTGTGCATAATCCCATATGTGGACAGTTGGTCGCTCCTCTGGGCCGTGGTAACTGGTAACACACTAATGGACTCGACACGCACTATACTTAATCAAGATCTTGTGAAATCTATTAGTGCAAGCCTGTAGTGACACGACGTATGACAGTGTGCTACACCACTATGCTATTTCAGTGGGCTATAGACGCAACGTGTGACAGCGCAATAGTTATGGGCGGTCGACGGTACTAATAGATTTTGCGGGTCGTTCACTCTGATATCTGTATTTTTTTAGCTCCATGGAGTAGGGTTGTGTCATATCTCATATAATTATGACTTATACATTTTAAGGTTATTATTTGCTCTATTTTATCTATCTGTATTATTTTATTTATCTATACCATGATTTATTTGTGTTATTTTGTCTATATGTACCACTATATGTTGTTACAATTCGTTCTGTGTTACATTACATCTGAGTTATTACGTATTTCATTTATGTTATTGTAGTATGCTATATTGTATGAATTGTTATACTTGTTGTATTGTCGTTTTCTTATTTACCATGTTTGTGGTGATATAGGTTGTCTTACCTCTTTCTTGTATGTGTTATTTGTATATTTTAAATTATATGGTAAAGAGTTTGAGGAAGAGGAACAGCCTCTTGAGTGTGAGTACCCCGAGGAGGAGGAAGATCAGCTAGCCGAAGATCAGTTCTACGATCAAGAACCATCCGATCATCCATATCCATTGGATTGATTACTTGAGTATGGCGGTGCCAGGATTTCTGGGTTTTGTACGACTCGAGTTTCATGGTGGATCGACAGCCTGGCGTCTGCGTGAAGACAGAGACTCGGTGACTTACGTAGGACGGTTGACTGTGTCCCTATGTAATGAGTTTGATGGAGAACCAGTCATGACGACTACGGTGTTTTTGCATCTGGAGTTGCCGTTATCTCTTAGGCGTTATTGGGGCGGTATGTTCATTGCGCCTAGTGAGATTAGTGTTGTATCGACTGCGCGGTCTCGTTTCCGCTGAGAGTCGAGGCATTCTGGATATTTATCTTCTGATGATCTTCCTGAGAGTGATCCTTCAGAGGGTTAAATATTTATGATGTGTACTTGGGCGCGTTTGCGTTTGTATATATATACTGTTATTGTTTTTTTTTTGTTTACTGTTTTCGTTTAAATATTTTAGTTGTAAATTATTTGTATAACTTATGACTAAAACCCTATGTATATTATGTGTGATGTTATTTTGTTGATTTTGTATTTTCGCGTTATTTTATTTAATAATATTCTGTTTAACAGGAAGAATTTCACAACCCGTATAATTATGTAATCAATGTTTTACAACTTGGGTAGATTTTATTTATTTTTCTTTTATTTTCTTTTAAAATGTGACATCCCCACAAGGGTGTTACATTATTCACTTCATACTTAAGTTATTGCATAGGCATATACATTAGACATACCTTGGCATAACATGACAATTGTATAGGCGGTTGCTATCATGACATAAACTCATAAACATGACAATTGTATGGGCGATTGTGTGTCTCTGAGATGGAGATGTTGTTATTGCGTGTCTCTGAGATGGAGATGTTGTTATTACGTGTCTCTGAGATGGATATGTTGTTGTTGCGTACTTCTGAGATAGGAGTGTTATTGTGCTTCTGTGAATGAAGTGTATTCGTGATGCATGTAAATCATTGTTATCCTAATTATTGTAGGTAACTAGGGATTGTATCGTTGTTTGCTTCTGGAAATGAAGTGTAGTTTCCTTCTGTGATGTGAAGTATAATTTTATTAGTTGCATGTGGAAATGAGATTTTCTATATAACTTATAAAATAGGATTCTATTTCGGGAAGAGAAAGGACATGATTTTGGCTTTTGTCACCTTTCTAGTAATATTGTATTTTCACTTGATGTTTTTCCCCGAAATAGCTGGAATGATTATGATGGCATGTTTTAACTGCGTAAAACTACCGAGAATGCGTGATTCTCACTCCCTGTGTATGTTTCCATGATGATTCCAGGGAGGAAGCTTTGTGGGAAATGAAGCGATTAAAGTCAGGAGCTTGGAGTGCTTAGCTTAGTGTAGCTAGGTAGTTTATTTTGAAATGATGTATGTATAGTATTTGTGAGGAATACTGTTGTGGTGTAATATTTATATATTCATTCATGGCTCATATTTTCTATATAATGTCGTTATATTATATTGAAAATCGCATAGCTGTTAAGTAGCAGGTCCGAATCTAGTGACTGTGGTAGTATACTATGGTTATTAAATTCGGGATGTTACATAATGGTATCAGAGCAGTTCATCCTGTTGAGCCGGGGTATGGACTGACTATGCTTTGGCATGTTAGGAGTTTCTCTGGTATTATGCATTTCTTTGTCTCTTATTTGAGATGTTGGAAAAGAATTGCATGGCTTGCTGGTTGGATATTAGTAGCTACTATTACATGGTTACAAGATATTGAGGACTGGTCTACTCAATATGTAATATTCTGTTTGCACAGGAAATTATGACTTCACCTAGGCGGACTAGGAGAATAGGAGTTCTTCTAGTGATGGTCCAGTTGGCCTGACTGAACTCATTAGGAATTGTTTGCATCTACATCCTTTGATGTGGTACCTCTGGTGTGAGTTGAGCCCATGGGTTAGATAAAAAGGTTGTTAGATAAGGCTTGAAAGGATTATGGACAAGGAAGTCCAGGTATTTTGTGGAAAACAGATTTCTTAGGTAAAGAATATCTGGTTTAAGTTTGGCTTCGGAGCTGGAGACCAGTATGACTAAGTGTTGATGACAAGTGAATTTTGGGAACAAAATTCTAAAAAGGTGAGGAGAATGTAACACCCTGGAAAAACTTGCTTAACATGTTTGTTAAGTTTTGTGACTATCTGAGTATGTTTAGGCACTTTGCTGCAACGCTATATGTGGAAAATAACTATTTTTTAGCTCTGAAAGTGACTTAAATTGCTTAGTTTATGGAAATAAATGTGGAGAGTTTATTTCTAAGTCACAAATGTGTGAAGTGTGCTACAGTAAAAATTTGAGATTTATCAGAGTTAGTTTGGTATTTTTAAGCATATTGGTTGTGTGTTTTAATATTAGATTGACAGCCAGTAGATATGGAAAAATATGAAAATGGTAAAAATAGATTTTTAATGAATCATAGGATTTATTTTAAGTCTGTTGGAGGTTAGAGAATTGGATTTGGTGAAATCTGAATGTTCTTAGCAGATATAAGTTTCAGTATGGTTTTAGGGGCAAAATGGACTTTTCTTCCTATTTCTCCCTATTAACTCTCGGTTGAGAGGAGAAGGAGAGGCAGAACACGAAAAGAAAGAAAAGAGAAAAGAGAAAGAAGAAGGAAGGAGAAGGAAGAGGAAGAAGGAGGACTCAAGTGGAGAGCTTAGATCTTCCATGGCCATCCTTGGCTTCATCTTGTCTACAAGAGGTAGGGGGAACTTGTTTTACTTCTTAACTTCATCTTCTTCATTGGGTTTATGGGGACTTGATGGGGGATGTAGGGTTTTGAAGTGTGAGAATTGTATTTATTTTAGTAAATGCATGAATCTTGTTAGAAAGGTAGAGAATAGCATGTTTTTTGCTTGATGGAAGCAAGAAGTTGGATTTTTAGCCTTGGAATACCTTGATTCACATTTTATGTCATATTTGGGGGTTTAGGTTAAGTGTGAATTTGGAGTCACAAAGTGCTATGATTGAGTGAAATTAAAGTGGAATAAGAGTTGCTATATGTAGTTGAACCTTGTGAAAGGTTGTAAATCACTTGGATGTGAAGTTTGAGTGATTGGAGGAGGGTTTTGTTCCAATGGAACAGTAACCCGTTCTGCAGAATTCTACAGAATTCATGTTCTGATGCTGGCGCTACGGCGCAAGGATTGAACGTTGTGGTGTGAGACTGATGCACTTTCAGTATTGTAACCCGAGAGCTGGGCACCACGGCGTGGAATAGCGGGTGCCGCAGCGTGAGCTCCAGAATCTTCAAAAATGTGTTTTTGATGTTCTTGGAAGTTCCTAAGTGTTGGGACCTTTCATACATGACTTTACAAGTGTGATGAGACCTTAATAAGGGTATTTAATCAAATGAGAAGATGATAAATCAAAGTGATTTGTAATTACTAATTATGTGAGGTAATTAGGCATGGATATACACATGTATATTGTGAAATGTGATTTGAGAAAGTGAGTTTTACTATGTGTTGGAATTACTCATGTTTACTCTTTTGAGAGTGTTAAATTACTTTTAAGAGTAATTGGATAAAATGGTTGTAAAATGAACTTGATGTGCATATAAATCAATTGGGAAACTAATTATGTGATGTAATTAGTAATTGTTATGCATGATATGACTGTGAAACATAGTTGAGGTGAATGGTATACTCTTTATGTTTGTGTGTTGATAAGGATGGATTTCCTTATGATTCCGAGGATGGACTTCCTCGCCGTTTTGAAGACTGTGTAGTTGATGGATTTCACTACTCGGAGTGTTATTTTCTGGATGGACTTCCAGTGCTTGTCCAAGGCTATAGATGTGACTTCTATTACTTTGTTCAGGATTCATACATTCATGACATTACCATGGACTTGGTATCATGCATTATTCACTTGATACTTAAGTTATTGCATAGGCATATACATTAGACATACCTTGGCATTACATGGCAATTGTATGGGCGGTCGCTATCATGACATAAACTCAAAAACATGGCAATTGTATGGGCGATTGTGTGTCTCTGAGATGGAGATGTTGTTATTGCGTGTCTCTGAGATGGAGATGTTGTTATTATGTGTCTCTGAGATGGATATGTTGTTGTTGTGTACTTCTGAGATGGGAGTGTTATTGTGCTTCTGTGAATGAAGTGGATTCGTGATGCATATAAATCAATTGTTATCCTAATTATTGTAGGTAACTAGGGATTGTATTGTTGTTTGCTTCTGGGAATGAAGTGTAGTTTACTTCCGTAATGTGAAGTGTAATTTTATTAGTTGCATGTGGAAATGAGATTTTCTATACACCTTATAAAATCGGATTCTATTTCGGAAAGAGAAAGGACATGATTTTGGCTTTTGTCACCTTTCTAATAATATTGTATTTTCACTTGATGTTTTTCCCCAAAATAGCTGGAATGATTGTGATGGCATGTTTTAATTGCATAAAACTACTGAGAATGCGTGATTCTCACCCCCTGTGTATATTTCCATGATGATTCTAGGGAGGAAGCTTTGTGGGAAATGAAGTGATTAAAGTCAGGAGCTTGGAGTGCTTAGCTTAGTATAGCTAGGTAGTTTATTTTGAAATGATGTATATTGTAACACCCCTTTTGAGGATGTCACACATAAAAGAAAATAAAATAAATAGAAATAGAATCTACCCAAGTTGCGGAATATTTGTTAAAATTATTACGGGTTGTAAAAATAATTCCTGATAGACAGAAATATGTAATAAAAATATAATGCAGAAAATACGAAATAAAAAAAAAACTTCATTACTGATAATATACATATGATTAAGTTATACACTTTGTACAAATAATTTACAACTAAGTCTACAACTATTTAAATAAAAACAAGATAAAAAAGCAATAAAAGAGTTAATATATACGGACATACTGTTGACGCGCCCAAAAAAAAAAAACATCATGGTTATCTAATCCTCGGATGGATCACTCTCGGTCGAAAATGATCATCGGAGATAGATATCCGGATGTCTCGACACACGGCGATAACGGGATCGCGCAGTCGATACGATGCTTATCTCACTAGGCTCGGGGTTTTCAGCACCCCAATAACGCCTAATGGATAAGGGCAACTCTAAGTGCAGAAATAATGTCGTCGTCGCAATCGGATCTCCATCAAACTGATGACGTAGAATCACGGTCATACGTCCAGCATAGGTAACAGAAGCACGATCTCCTCGTAAATGCCAAGCCAGATCACCTCCATGGAATACCAGCTCTATGAATCCCAAAAATGCAGGCGTCGCCATCCCCCACACAATCAATCCAGAGGGTATGGATGATCGGATGGTTCTTGTTCGTAAAACTGATCGTCGGCTTGCTGACCTTCCTCTTCCTCAGGATACACGATCTCAAGAGGCTGTTCCTCTTCTTCCTCTTCAAACTCTTTACCGTATAAAATAAATAAACAAGAGACACATACAATAAAGAGGTAAGACAACATAAAATCATCGCAACATGGCAAATAAGAAGACGACAAATAACTACTACACAGTTTATACAATACGAATAAGCTATAACAAGAATACATATTAAATATCCTAGTGTTTCGAACATCATAGATATAACACAAATAAAGAAAATCACACGGATAAATCAATCTCACGGATAAAATAAGATAAGAAATTGACAACTCACATAAAAATTATCGGATAAATACAAATAGAGAAAATGTAAAAACATCCAAGATATTACCAGATAAAGATAAATAGAGAAAATGGAATATTATCCAAGATATAATCAAATACACTTAAACACAACCCTACTCCATGGAGCTAAACCCAAACAGATATCAGAGAGAATGACTTGCAAAATCTATTAGTACCACGGCTGCCCAACCAACTATTACGCGATCACACGTTGCGTCGATAGCCTACGACACTTGGGAATCCACCATCCAGGGCGTAGTATAGTTCACAGATCTCCCGTTGTGGCACTATAGGCAATGTACTACTAGACTTTACAAACCTCGATTAAATATAGTGAATGTCGAGTACATTAGTGTGCTATCGGTTTACCACGGCCCAAATGGAGCTACCAACCGTCCACATGTGGGATCCCGTACACTAAAGTCTCCAAGTTTATTAGAACAATAAACTACACTACACTTATCGCATCGACAACACGATGTGATTCGTCTCATCAACCAAAACACCACAAATTGGCATAAAGACAATACATAATTCCAAATATATGAAATTACGAAAATGCCCTCAAGATAAAAATATATGCCCTCAATGGCGAGAAAGCACATGCGGGTTCACTTTTTCCCGACAAATAAATAACCTCAAAAGCACATGCGGGTTCACGTTTTCCCGACAATGAAAAATAAATACGATAACGGTCAATCGCGTAGAAATTTTATCGCGTTTTTGAAATCTCGTCGTTTTTACAAACGTTTAAAAATCGGGTAAAGATATTTTTCTGTTTTTAAAATCGCGTAGCATTTTTAATACGTTTTCTCAATCGCGTAGGATTTTTAAATCATTTTCTTATTCGAATGCCTTTAAAATTACTTGTTTAAACAAACGAAAATAGTACTTAGTACATTTAAACTACGTTGAATAATTTTTCATACCACATCTTGTCATTAGGATATTGTTACTATCTTATAGGTTCATTTTTACTAAAAATTGACATATTTTTGTTTATAAACTTATAATAATGGTTTTCTAAATTTTCCATAAAATTTCGATTTACCTAATTTTTTAACCATTTCATTAAATTCTTTTTGAAATCTCTAACATGCTTCAAAACCAAATGTGAGCTATATGTTAGAAAATTTCTTAATATTACTGTATTTCCTTCCTAATGATAAAATTATGAATTTTAACCTTTTAGACTTACTTCTAATCAATTGGTTCCTTCATAAATCATTATAGAAAATTTCTTCTTAACTTGTATTGTTTCTTTTTAATTGAAAAGGTTTAGAAACAAGTTTTTTTTTTTTTTTAAAAAAAATCATGAATTCCTATAGTGGCATGTTGGCCGAATTTTATAAAACTTTTGCATTTGATTTCCAAAATGTCTTTCACCTTTTAAATCATATCAAATGTATTCTATAGTCTAAGTTCATTAAATCATTTTAGAAAATAGTTATCTATAGTCAATTTAATCCTTTAGGCATGTTGGCCCAAAATACTAAGTTTGTACCATTTGATTTCTAAATACATTTTTCTTTGATCAAATCAATTAGAAACTTTCTTGATTCTCCTAGGTTAATTAAGCTACACTTTAGGAAAAATGAAGAGAACATTTTGGTCCTCCAAACTTGTCATTGCCGTGAGCTATTGGATGTGCTCTTTGGAACACTCATGCAAATTTACACATGTTATTCACATCCTAAACCTTATCATACAATTCTAACACATGCCTTTATATCTCTAACACATGCAAAATATTTCTAACACATGCAAAATATTTCTAACACATAAAACCTAATTTAAAGCTTATAGACATACAATCAAAAGCTATTAGACATGCAAGATTATTACAATTACCAAATAAGAAAGCTACTAACACATAACACTTAAGCTACTAGCAACCACAAAAATTAACAAATACACATCAATAAACACACCACAACCGAATCCTTATGGATTCTACAAATAACCCATCTTCTTACCACCATCAAGGGATGATAAGAATTGTCTTCCTCTTACCTTAAATGAAGACAAAAACTTGCTTTCTCACCTCCTTAGGTCACGGTTTTCACTCCACCAAACACCTAAAAATCTCAAACAAAACCTACATGTTACTAACCATGAAAAAGAAGCTAAACCATGGAAAAATCATGGCTTAGAACTTTGAAAAAGAAGAGAGAAAAGAAAAGTATGAAATTTCACCTTCTAGGTAAAACTTTCAAGGTTGGTTTCCAAGCCTTAGATGGAAGAATTTGAAGAAACTTCCAACTACAAAGGTTCTTAGAATGGTGTTTAGATTAAGGAAACTTGGTTAGAAAAATTTTTGGATGGTTGGATGGTTAGGAAACTAGCTTGGCCGAATATGGTGAAGAAAATGGACAAGAATGGTGGCTAGGGTTCTTGATGAGAGAGAAGAGAGAAAAGTGATGAAGATGGAAGTGATTTTAGGTCACCAAAGGCCTCTTGGCCGTGGACTTCAAGTGGGGTGCAAGGTGGGCACCTTGCTTGGCTTCATCCAAGCCATTGGATGAATCAAAGGCCAAGATCAAGCCTTGGTGAGCAAGCTTGATTCCCATTGGTTGGTTTCCGGTGACTCACATGGCTTAGTCACACTGCGTAATAAATGCTCTGTGAGTCGACTAGGCCCAGTCGAGTCACTGTTACTGAAAGTTCTACGACTTACGGTGATTAATTAAGCTACCGATCTAACTGTTACGCTAATCGTGGGTCCCGCAAAATATTTCCGGGTCCACTTTGTTACTAAAACATCTTGACTAATAAAATAATATTATAATAATATAAAATTATTTTATTTGACGATTAAATCCTAAAAATTAAAAGATTATTTTTAGTCTCATTCAGAATCGGGTTAAGTAAGATCCCCCAATTCTAAATAATCAAATAAGATTTTCCCCGGCCGGAAAATATTATTTTCTGCCTCGAGCAAATCACACAAAAGTTCATATAAAATCACAGACGGTATTTTCGGCATTAAATCAAGAAGAAAACAATTAAAAACAGACAAAAACAGAGAAAACAAGATGCGTTCGGGACGTAACGGTCATTTTCCCGTTTTTCCCCACAACGTTGGTAATCGTCCAAAACGTTCAAATAAAATATCCAGCGATATTATTTAGCTGTATATCTTTCGAGAAAAATTAATACATAGCTTCGAGAAAAATTTTTATTTTACCGTTTCGAAACAAATCTAGTAAAACGATCAAATAAAATTTGAACTGTATTATCGTAGTTGTTTTCATACAAAATTCAAGAACAGAAAAATAGGGACACAGCGGTCATTCATACAAAAGCATGAAAAACAGAAAACAGTACATTCAGAATATTTTCTAAAAATTGGGGCGTTACAACACTCCCCAACAAATAAAAATTTCGTCCTCGAAATTTGATGTTCATCCAAACAAATGAGGATACTGATCCTTCATTTTACCTTCCAGTTCCCAAGTAGCTTCACCCGTCACATCATTCCATATGACTTTCACCAACTCGATCATCTTCCCTCGAAGCTGCTTTACCTTTCTGTCCTCTATCCTGACAGGTAAAGTTTCGTAAGTCAAATTCTCCTTTAATTGCACGTCATCTGACTGTATAACATGTGTCGGATCTGGTATATACTTCCGTAACTGAGACACATGAAACACGTCGTGCAAATTGGATAGAAAAGGCGGCAAAGCAATCTGATATGCTACAGGACCAATACGTCGGATAATCTGATATGGTCCAATGAATTTAGGAGTAAGCTTCTTAGACTTAATTACTCTTCCGACACCAGTCGTAGGAGTAACTCTCAGAAACACATGCTCACCCTCCTCAAATTCAAGAGGTCGTCTTCGCTTATCCGCGTAACTCTTTTGTCTGCTTTGCGTCGTCCTCATCTTCTCTTGTATCATCTTGACTTTATCCGTAGTTTGTTGTACAAGCTCCGGTCCAACAGTCATACTTTCTCCATCTTGATACCAGCATAGCGGCGTTCGACATCGTCTTCCATACAATGCTTCATAAGGTGCCATTCCGATGCTTGCGTGAAAACTATTGTTGTAGGTGAATTCTATCAAAGATAAAAATTCATCCCAACTTCCCCGTTGTTCCAAAACACAAGCCCGTAACAAATCTTCCAAAGACTGTATAGTTCTCTCTGTCTGACCGTCAGTTTGCGGATGATACGCTGAACTCAGTCGTAACTTAGTTCCCATAGCTTCTTGTAGACTTCGCCAAAATCTTGACGTAAACCTCGGATCACGATCAGAAATTATACTTGTCGGTACACCATGTAGTCTGACAATTTCACTGATGTACAACTGGGTTAATCTTTCCAATGAATATTTGATATTGATTGGTAAGAAATGAGCTGATTTCGTAAGTCTATCGACTATAACCCATATTGCGTCATGACCTCTCTTTGTCTTTGGCAAACCAGTAACGAAATCCATAGAAATGTTTGTCCCATTTCCATTCGGAATCGATAATGGTTGCAACATCCCAAATGGTCTTTGGTGTTCAACTTTCGATTTTTGACAAACTAGGCAAGTTGACACGCATCTAACAACATCACCCTTCATTCCATGCCACCAGAATAACTTCTTCAAGTCTTGATACATCTTTGTTATACCTGGATGCATACTCAATAGACTAGTATGGGCATGTTTCACAATATATCTTCTCAACTCTCGATTACGAGGAACACAGACTCTACCTCGAAATCTCAGAATTCCATCAGTTCCTTCCTTGAACTCTAGTGTCTCGCCTTGTTTCATTTGCTCCCTTATTCCTTGCAAAAATTTATCGGCATTTTGCTTTTCTTTTATGTCTTCCATCGGCTCGCTCGAGATAGTAACCATGCTAATACGGATCTTCCCGGTTTCAACTCAACAAATGACCACTCATCTCTAAACTGTTCAATGAGCTCCTTTTCCTTGATCATTAGAGCGAAACACTAATAATTTTCCTGCTCAAAGCATCGGCCACGACATTCGCCTTACCGGGATGGTATAAAAGTTGAAAATCGTAATCGTTCGAAATTCCAACCACCTTCGCTTTGCCTCATATTCAGCTCATTCTGGTCGTACAAGTACTTCAAACTCTTGTGATCACTGAAAATGTTGAACGTTGCTCCATAGAGAAAGTGTCTCCATATCTTTAAAGCAAAAACTACCGCAGCCAATTCTAAATCATGCGTAGGATAATTCTTCTCATGAATCTTCAATTGTCGAGAAGCATATGCTACCACGTTCCGATCTTGCATCAACACGCATCCTAGTCCTTGATAAGAAGCGTCACAATACACATCGAAAGATTTCGTCGAATCTGGTAGGATTAACACCGGCGCAGTTGTTAACCTCTTCTTCAACTCTTGAAAACTAGCTTCACGTTCTTCTGTCCATTCGAAAGCTTGACTTTTCCTCGTAAGCTGTGTAAGTGGTCCAGCAATCTTGGAAAAATCTTCGATAAACCTCCGATAATAACCAGCAAGTCCAACAAAACTTCGAACTTCTGTTACTGTCTTAGGTCTCTCCCACTGTAAAACAGTCTCCACTTTCGATGGGTCCACCGCAATACCTTCTTTAGAAATCACGTGACCAAGAAATTGAACTTCTTCCAACCAGAACTCACACTTAGACAACTTCGCATACAACTGTTTCTCCCTCAAAATCTGAAGAACAACACTTAGATGTTCAGCATGCTCTTCCTTCGATCTAGAATAGATCAGAATGTCATCGATAAAAACAACGACAAATCTGTCTAGATACGGACGAAATATCCTGTTCATATAATCCATAAATATGGCAGGAGCATTCGTCACCCCGAATGGCATTACCTGATACTCATAATGTCCATAACGAGTTCGAAAAGCAGTTTTCGGCACATCTTCCCCTTTCACACGAATCGGTGATAACTGATCGTAGATCTATCTTGGAAAATATCACGGCTCCTCTCAATTGATCCATCAAATCGTCGATTCTTGGAAGCGGATATTTATTCTTGATAGTCACCTTGTTCAACCGCCGATAGTCCACACAAAGTCGTGACGTTCCATCCTTCTTCTTGACCAAAAGTACTGGTGCACCCCATGGGGAAACACTAGGTCGTACAAATTCTTTCTCCAATAGTTCCACCAATTGCTTTTTCAGCTCCTCCAACTCTACTGGCGACATACGATACGGTGCAATTGAGATAGGACACGTTCCGGTACTAAATCAATTGAGAACTCGATCTCCCGCTCAGGGCGGTAAATCAGTACATCTTCAGGAAAAACATCTGAAAATTCGTTGACAACGGGAATAGTATTCACATCCTTCTCATTCTTAACTTCTAGAGAAGACAATACCGGATATCCTGCGCTCCATTTCTCAACAAAGACTTGACCTTAACGGCGGTTAAGAATCCAGACTCTTCTTCCTTAGGAAAAACTATAGTTTTCTTCGCACAATCTATGAGGATATGGTTAGAACATAACCGGTCCATCCCTAAGATTACATCTATCTCAATGAGAGGCAAACAAATCAAATCAACCAAAAACAAACGGTCCTTCACAACAATTGGACAATCCAAACAGATCTTAGAAGTAACTACAGGTTTAGCAGTTAGGCGTAGATACATTCAACATAACATTCAGAGAAGATATGGGCAACTTCAACCTTTCTACACAATCATATGCAATAAACGAGTGTGTAGCACCCGAGTCATACAAGACAGTCAGAAGATTACCTCCAATGTCTCCTTCTCCCTGAATAAGATCATCAGACTTAGAAATCTCAGATCCCACCATTGTATACACTCGTCCTCCAGATCTCGGTTGAGTACTTCCAGATTTTTGCTGATTAGCTTTAACATACCGAACAGCAGGTTTTCTCTCCGGCTGTGGACAATCCTTTGCTATGTGCCCAGGTTGTTTACAATTGAAACAAACTGCACCTTTAACTGTACACTCGGGAGAAATATGACCTTTCTTCCCGCACTTAAAACATGTTGGCGTAAACGCCACCCTCCAATCCACTCCACTACCACTTGCACTTCCACTAACAGATGGTCGTTGAGATTGACTTCCTGTTGGCCTGGTATACGGCTTACGCTGAAACCGATTTGCATTACTACCTCCACCTCTCTGGAACCTTGTCGGTCCAAAATTCCGATTCCTTTGATCTCTAGATGGCTCCAACTCTTCAAGTCGAGCACAAGCATCCACCAAAGCATGAAAATGAGTCATCCTCAAGGATACCACTCCTCGTTTCAGTTCCACCCTTAAACCTGATTCAAACTTCCTGCATCTCCACACATCATCTTGTCGTGTTTGAGCATAATCTGAGAATTGAGACAAATTCTCAAATTTTGTGGCATACTCATTCACCGTCATATTCCCCTGTCGCAAACCAAGAAATTCCATTTCCTTGGCATGCCTAGCACTCGCAGGAAAATATTTATCCGAGAAAAGTATTAGAAAACACTTCCCAAGTGATCTCAGTCCCTTCAGCTTGCAACACTCGGCGGATTCCTCTCCACCAATGTTCTGCATCTCCTCTCAGCATGAAAACAAGCATAAGTTACTTTCTTTTCATCTGTACATCTCATCCCCTCAAAGATTCTCTCTAAATCTTGCATCCACTGACTCGCTTTCTCCGGATCCACCTCGCCTCTAAATTGTGGCGGATTATGGCGCCTAAATTCAGATAAATTTAGGGCATCTGCTGTAGCATCTTGTTGTTGGGCGCTCTCAAATTTTCTTTGAGTAATCACTTGACCATCTGCCGCATAGCCTCGGAAGAACCAACATCGGGTCCTCATCACGATTTACGTTAGCACGTCCTCTACCTCTACCAGCCATCTTCTTTCTTCAAACATAACAAAACAAAGTTAGATACATCCTTCTAGATATTTCCGAAAGGATATAAATCACAAACATCACAGAGAATCACACAAAGACAAACAAAAACAGGACCCAACCACAACCCCAAAAGACTCTAACTTGGGCTCTGATACCAACTAATGTAACACCCCTTTTGAGGATGTCACACATAAAAGAAAATAAAATAAATAGAAATAGAATCTACCCAAGTTGCGGAATATTTGTTAAAATTATTACGGGTTGTAAAAATAATTCCTGATAGACAGAAATATGTAATAAAAAGATAATGCGGAAAATACGAAATAAAAAAAAACTTCATTACTGATAATATACATATGATTAAGTTATACACTGTACAAATAATTTACAACTAAGTCTACAACTATTTAAATAAAAACAGTAAAGAAAGCAATAAAAGAGTTAATATATACAGACATACGCTGACGCGCCCAAAAAAAAACATCATGGTTATCTAATCCTCAGATGGATCACTCTCAGTCTGAAAATGATCATCGGGAGATAGATATCCCGGATGTCTCGACACACGGCGATAACGGGATCGCGCAGTCGATACGATGCTTATCTCACTAGGCTCAGGGTTTTCAGCACCCCAATAACGCCTAATGGATAAGGGCAACTCTAAGTGCAGAAATAATGTCGTCGTCGCAATCGGATCTCCATCAAACTGATGACGTAGAATCACAGTCATACGTCCAGCATAGGTAACAGAAGCACGATCTCCTCGTAAATGCCAAGCCAGATCACCTCCATGGAATATCAGCTCTATGAATCCCAAAAATGCAGGCGTCGCCATCCCCCACACAATCAATCCAGAGGGTATGGATGATCGGATGGTTCTTGTTCGTAAAACTGATCGTCGGCTTGCTGACCTTCCTCTTCCTCAGGATACACGATCTCAAGAGGCTGTTCCTCTTCTTCCTCTTCAAACTCTTTACCGTATAAAATAAATAAACAAGAGACACATACAATAAAGAGGTAAGACAACATAAAATCATCGCAACATGGCAAATAAGAAGACGACAAATAACTACTACACAGTTTATACAATACGAATAAGCTATAACAGTAATACATATTAAATATCCTAGTGTTTCAGAACATCATAGATATAACACAAATAAAGAAAATCACACAGATAAATCAATCTCACAGATAAAATAAGATAAGAAATTGACAACTCACATAAAAATTATCAGATAAATACAAATAGAGAAAATGTAAAAACATCCAAGATATTACCAGATAAAGATAAATAGAGAAAATGGAATATTATCCAAGATATAATCAAATACACTTAAACACAACCCTACTCCATGGAGCTAAACCCAAACAGATATCAGAGAGAATGACTTGCAAAATCTATTAGTACCACGGCTGCCCAACCAACTATTACGCGATCACACGTTGCGTCAATAGCCTACGACACTGGAATCCACCATCCAGGCGTAGTATAGTTCACAGTCTCCCGTTGTGGCACTATAGGCAATGTACTACTAGACTTTACAAACCTCGATTAAATATAGTGAATGTCGAGTACATTAGTGTGCTATCGGTTTACCACGGCCCAGCGGAGCTACCAACTGTCCACATGTGGGATCCCGTACACTAAAGTCTCCAAGTTTATTAGAACAATAAACTACACTACACTTATCGCATCGACAACACGATGTGATTCGTCTCGTCAACCAAAACACCACAAATTGGCATAAAGACAATACATAATTCCAAATATATGAAATTACGAAAATGCCCTCAAGATAAAAATATATGCCCTCAATGGCAAGCTTTCACATGCGGGTTCACTTTTTCCCGACAAATGAAATAACCTCAAAAGCACATGCGGGTTCACGTTTTCCGACAAATGCGAAAAATAAATACTGTAACGGTCAATCGCGTAGAAATTTTATCGCGTTTTTGAAATCTCGTCGTTTTTACAAACGTTTAAAAATCGGGTAAAGATATTTTTCTGTTTTTTTAAATCGCGTAGCATTTTTAATACGTTTTCTCAATCGCGTAGGATTTTTAAATCATTTTCTTATTCGAATGCCTTTAAAATTACTGTTTAAACAAACAGAAATAGTACTTAGTACATTTAAACTACGTTGAATAATTTTTCATACCACATACTGTCATTAGGATATTGTTACTATCTTATAGGTTCATTTTTACTAAAAATTGACAGTATTTTGTTTATAAACTTATAATAATGGTTTTCTAAATTTTCCATAAAATTTCGATTTACCTAATTTTTTAACCATTTCATTAAATTCTTTTTGAAATCTCTAACATGCTTCAAAACCAAATGTGAGCTATATGTTAGAAAATTTCTTAATATTACTGTATTTCCTTCCTAATGATAAAATTATGAATTTTAACCTTTTAGACTTACTTCTAATCAATTGGTTCCTTCATAAATCATTATAGAAAATTTCTTCTTAACTTGTATTGTTTCTTTTTAATTGAAAAGGTTTAGAAACAAGTTTTTTTTTTTTTTTTAAAAAAATCATGAATTCTATAGTGGCATGTTGGCGAATTTTATAAAACTTTTGCATTTGATTTCCAAAATGTCTTTCACCTTTTAAATCATATCAAATGTATTCTATAGTCTAAGTTCATTAAATCATTTTAGAAAATAGTTATCTATAGTCAATTTAATCCTTTAGGCATGTTGGCCCAAAATACTAAGTTTGTACCATTTGATTTCTAAATACATTTTTCTTTGATCAAATCAATTAGAAACTTTCTTGATTCTCCTAGGTTAATTAAGCTACACTTTAGGAAAAATGAAGAGAACATTTTGGTCCTCCAAACTTGTCATTGCCGTGAGCTATTGGATGTGCTCTTTGGAACACTCATGCAAATTTACACATGTTATTCACATCCTAAACCTTATCATACAATTCTAACACATGCCTTTATATCTCTAACACATGCAAAATATTTCTAACACATGCAAAATATTTCTAACACATAAAACCTAATTTAAAGCTTATAGACATACAATCAAAAGCTATTAGACATGCAAGATTATTACAATTACCAAATAAGAAAGCTACTAACACATAACACTTAAGCTACTAGCAACCACAAAAATTAACAAATACACATCAATAAACACACCACAACCGAATCCTTATGGATTCTACAAATAACCCATCTTCTTACCACCATCAAGGGATGATAAGAATTGTCTTCCTCTTACCTTAAATGAAGACAAAAACTTACTTTCTCACCTCCTTAGGTCACGGTTTTCACTCCACCAAACACCTAAAAATCTCAAACAAAACCTACATGTTACTAACCATGAAAAAGAAGCTAAACCATGGAAAAATCATGGCTTAGAACTTTGAAAAAGAAGAGAGAAAAGAAAAGTATGAAATTTCACCTTCTAGGTAAAACTTTCAAGGTTGGTTTCCAAGCCTTAGATGGAAGAATTTGAAGAAACTTCCAACTACAAAGGTTCTTAGAATGGTGTTTAGATTAAGGAAACTTGGTTAGAAAAATTTTTGGATGGTTGGATGGTTAGGAAACTAGCTTGGCCGAATATGGTGAAGAAAATGGACAAGAATGGTGGCTAGGGTTCTTGATGAGAGAGAAGAGAGAAAAGTGATGAAGATGGAAGTGATTTTAGGTCACCAAAGGCCTCTTGGCCGTGGACTTCAAGTGGGGTGCAAGGTGGGCACCTTGCTTGGCTTCATCCAAGCCATTGGATGAATCAAAGGCCAAGATCAAGCCTTGGTGAGCAAGCTTGATTCCCATTGGTTGGTTTCCTGGTGACTCACATGGCTTAGTCACACTGCGTAATAAATGCTCTGCTGAGTCACTAGTTGAGTCGACTGTTTCTGAAAGTTCTACGACTTACGGTGATTAATTAAGCTACCGATCTAACTGTTCGCGCTAATCGTGGGTCCCGCAAAATATTTCCGGTCCACTTTGTCACTAAAACATACCGACTAATAAAATAATATTATAATAATATAAAATTATTTTATTTGTGATTAAATCCTAAAAATTAAAAGATTATTTTTAGTCTCATTCGAAATCGGGTTAAGTAAGATCCCCCATTCTAAATAATCAAATAAGATTTTCCCGGCCCGGAAAATATTATTTTCTGCCTCTCGAGCAAATCACACAAAAGTTCATATAAAATCACAGACGGTATTTTCGGCATTAAATCAAGAAGAAAACAATTAAAAACAGACAAAAACAGAGAAAACAGTACGTTCGGGACGTAACGGTCATTTTCCCATTTTTTCCCACAACGTTGGTAATCGTCCAAAACGTTCAAATAAAATATCCAGCAGTATTATTTAGCTGTATATCTTTCGAGAAAAATTAATACAAGAGCTTCGAGAAAAATTTTTATTTTACTGTTTGAAACAAACTACGTAAAACGATCAAATAAAATTTGAACCTGTATTATCGTAGTTGTTTTCATACAAAATTCAAGAACGAGAAAAATAGGGACACAGCGGTCATTCATACAAAAGCATGAAAAACAGAAAACAGTACATTCAGAATATTTTCTAAAAATTGGGGCGTTACATATATATAGTATTTATGAGGAATACTGTTGTGGTGTAATATTTATATATTCATTCATGGCTCATATTTTCTATATAATGTCATTATATTATATTAAAAATCGCATAGCTATTAAGTAGCAGGTCCGAATCTAGTGATTATGGTAGTATACTATGGTTATTAAATTTGGAATGTTACACTTCACCTTATTATGCACAGGTAAATGGTCAAGCTGAGGCTACAAACAAAATATTGATCAGCTTGATTAAGAAGACCATAGAAGACAAACCTAAAAGATGGCATGAAGCGTTAGTCGAAGTACTATGAGCTTACAGAAATTCTAAGTCTACTGCGATGGGGTTTACCCCTTATCGACTGACTTATGGTTAGGATGTTGTGTTACCATTGGAAATTAATGTAAAATCATTAAGGGTAGCCAAACAATATTGTCTAACTATGGATGAGTACCAGCAAGCCATGTGCATGGAGCTGGAATCAGCTAATGAGGACAAGTTAATGGCTTTAGAAAATATTCGAAAGAATAAAGAGAAAGTGGCCAAGGCATATAATAAACATGTCAAAACTAAAAGTTTTGTCGAAGGGGATTTAGTTTAGAAAGTCGTTTTTCCTTTAGGGGCTAAAGACCTAAAGTTAGGAAAGTGGTCACCAAACTGAGAAGGACCTTATATAATTAGTCAAGTTATGATTAATGGAGCTTATCGACTAGTTAACATGCATGGTGAAGAAATGGTGAGAAGCATAAATGGGAAGTATCTAAAAAACTATTATCCCTCGATTTGGGATAATTAATGGCAAAAATAAGTGGATATTGAAGGGGATTTAGTTTAGAAAGTCGTTTTTCCTTTAGAGAAGGACCTTATATAATTAGTCAAGTTATGATTAATGGAGCTTATCGACTAGTTAACATGCATGGTGAAGAAATGGTGAGAAGCATAAATGGGAAGTATCTAAAAAACTATTATCCCTCGATTTGGGATAATTAATGGCAAAAATAAGTGGATATTGAATTGGGCACGGTGCTCGAAAAGACTTAGTTACATTTATTCAACTTCTCAAAATCAGCTGAAAAATGTAAGGGGGCAATTGTTATCACCCAAAAAAAATAAATTCGAAAGAGTAAGTTAATATAACGGCTAGCTGATGGGATATAATTATATTTAAAAGTTTCAAAACCAAGTATAAGTTGTCTCAAGTAATAAATTCTCGAGAGTCCGAGGTCGATCCACAGGGAATTGATAAAGGAAAACTAATTAATTGAGGTAAAGAGAAGATGTGTCACAAAATTAAAGATGATATGAGTTGTTCACAAATGAAAAAGATTTGCTTGGGTTAGGAGATCCACTCTTGGTAATAAATTAAAAACAAGATTATTTCGTTTTATAACTTAATTGAAATCATGCATAATGAAGATTTCAATCAGAAGATTTAACATTCAAAGTTCAATCATGTAATCATATTATGGTTCTAATAATTATCTACTAATACTTGTAAATCGTCAAAAGCATCCACTGTGCCAATCCTATTGTCTACAATGGATCAAGATATTCATTATACAAGAAGAGTTTCTAAATTAATTGGAAACAACATACAACACATATTATATTTGCTTAATAATATATCATTTAAGTACAAGAAAGAAATTAATCTAACCTTAACTTATTACCAAGAGCTTCACTTTTTCACCCAAGCAAGATGAAGATTAATTACACATGAGAAAGAAGAAAAGGAAAAGAAAAAGGAAAAGGAAAAGGAGAACAACAGAATGTAGGGAAATTCTCTGCTTCCGAACGCGCCTCCTTCAGAATTTGATTGCCTATTTATAGGCAAATTTGCTATAGGAGCTACAATGCTACAGTGACGCTATGTGATGCTGCAGTGCTACAGTGCAAGCTACAATGACGATTTGTTGACATCATCCATGACATCATCCATCAAGTTTTTTTTTTTTTACAAATCTTCTATGCAATCACCTCCATTCTTCGATCCTTTGCATTTACCTAACAAAAATACATAATTTAAACATAATTTAAAATACTAAAAATATAACAAAACTCAAGAACAAATCCAATTAAAAAGATTAAAAAGAATGAAAAACACACACAATGAACTGTAAAAATTATAAGTTTTGCAGGTTCATCACACCCCCACACTTGAGCTTTTGCACTCCTGGGCAAAATATATAAGACCCAAGCTAGGAAATGACACTGAACTAAAAAAACTAAAAATTCTAAAAGATTTAATAAAACAAGAAGAGCAACTAGCCATTCAAGGGAACAAAACATTTTTTTTTAAATATTTCTTCACATCTCAAACCATCAAGCAAGGAAACTTCAGTTAAAAAGAATGAATCAAGAATGAAAGATCCTCACAGGATTTACTCTCAATCCCTCTAGTGTTTAAAATGGTAGATATTTCACTCAATTCAACCCATGAAAAATTGCACTACCATAAGCTTGCTTATCTTCTACTTCTCCACTACTCAGAACACATGCACACAAAAATCAAGAGGACTTTATTCAAGGTTGTAACAGGGTCATGGTAAAGGAAAATGGATAATATGGACATAAGAAGATAAATACCAAAGAGAATAAAAGAGCATTATGGTACAGTTAGAGTGGAAAAGATATTTGAGAACATTCATCAATAAGGACAATGACCAATATTTGACTAATGTTTTGTTGAAGATCAATCCCAAATTGATGAGTTGAATTCATTGTTAGGCATAAACCTTCTCCTTCTCTTCCTGTTGTTTCCAAGCATCCATCTTTATTCTAGATATGTTTATGTCACATAGTGTATCAGATGGTCAGCTCTTTCTTTCTTTTCTTTTCTTTTCTTTCTTTCTTTTTTTTTCTTTTTCTTTTTTTCATTTTTTTTACACACACACACCCCCACACTTGTTTAAGAACAAAGTCAATGCTCTCTTATTCCCTAAGGTCAGGTAAAAACATGTTCCTTTTTTTTTTTTTTTTTTTTTAAGGCACGTAATAAGCTAAAAACAAGAACTGGCCAAATAAGCTCAAAGGGGTTATACAAGGGAAAATATACAAGGATGGCTATTTGGTCAAAGTAGCTATTTTAAAATGCCTCAATCATATTTAAGTATGCATGTGAAAATGTAGCCTTAAAAAGAATCAAAGCAAGTTCTAGAGTAACAATTTCATGAGTGAAAATCACACAAGAAAGAAGAGAATGGTACAAATGTTCAATCCATTCATCAATAGGCTCAAAATCTCACAAGGCATGTTTCTATCATTCTCAATTCACCAATTCAACATTCAAATCCAAGCATGTGATTTTTAAGAAAGAAGAAAATTTATGCTATGACCCAAGATATGCTTTTTGCTACTTCTAAAACCATTTTTTTCTCAACTATGATGCGTCTCAAGAGTAAAATTACCTTAAGGGCAAAATTTTCTCCTTACTCTACCATCCTTAATTGGTTTTGTTGTAGGTTTCTGACAGTCATCTCACTAAACATACTTCCCAATTTAAATTTAAATGCGTCTCAGAAGTAAAATTACTCCTTACTCTGCCAATATTCATTGGTTTAGCAAGTTCATGAAAATCATATCATACTTTCCTAATTTTTTTTAAACTATCCTTCCCCCCTAACCAGATCACAACATTGTCCGCAATGTTAAAATATAGATGAGTAAAGGATAGAAGATATTACCTACTGGAGAAGTCTGACACAAATTAAAATCGAAACAAAGGACGATAAATAAAATCAAACCCATTAAAGATGAAGTGTCAGATCTGGTTTTCTTTTCTTACTGCTTCCCGCACTGCTTCCTGATGACCAATCTATATGAGCTAGGACTTTATCAGGTTCATAAACAAAAGCTTCTAATTTATCAATCAGCTCATCAATAGTGGAGGCAGAGATAAGAAGTTTTCTTGCCGAAGGAGTGATAAATTTCTGTACCACAGTTTTATCAAGAAAAAATAACAAAAGTTCAAAGAAATTATCAACATTCAACAAACCAATGGGTTTATGGTGGATGTTCAGTTGGGCCCAAGAGACAATTTGAAAAATATCTTCCAAAGTACCAAAACCACCCGGTAAGGCAATGAATGCATCAGAGTTGTCAAACATTGTTTTCATTCGTCCATGCATAGATGTTACCTAAATTTCTTCTCCAACTGTCTTTCCAGTAATGTTATTTTGAGCTAAAGGTTTAGGAATGACACCTAAAACCTGACTGCCTCCTACAAATGCAGAGAGTGATACAGTCCCCATTAACCCACGACAACCTCCCCTATATACAACATGAATATTCCTCGCAACAAGTGTTCGACCAAGAACGGTAGCTACGTTTGCAAACTCTAAACCCTTCTCATAACTTGATCCACAAAAAACACAGACATTTTTAAGGTTACGAATAGGAGGTCCCATAATTTCACTTTCCCTCTGAATGATTATAAGTTGGAGGAAAGTGAAGAAAATGGAATGTTTAAATAGGGAAAAGAAGGGAAAAAGTAATCATAACACCTATAAGGGTAGGTTGGCTGTTGTTAAAAAAGTTTGAAATTAAGAAATACGAATTTTTTTTAATTAATTTTTTTTAACTTTTTTTTTAACTTCAAGAAAACCATCAGGGTAAAGAAGTTTAGAAACCCCTGAAGGACCTTGCTCAAAGGATCGTCTATCCAAAAATCAAAATATAACAAAATCATACAAAGATAAAAGAAATATAATAATAAATAAGGACATACTTGTATGTACAGTTTTCATAGTGTATCTTTATACTACGTGTCATGAATGCAGTAGTGGCATGTATTTAAGTTGCGTGTCACCAGTGCAACATATGAATTCCACAAGGATTGCCGAACCGACAACAAGAACCTTTGAATCCTTTCCGTCCTGCTTATGGAAGAACAACCCTCTATCTTCCTGCAAACCTAATTAAAGGCCTGTATTCTAAGAAGATGGTACCTAATCGCAGCCAGTCAGAACTCGCCATAGAGACCTACTAATTAAAGTAAGTATACAGCTCAGCTAACAGTTTCCATTCACTGTAAAGACGGGACACTTCTTTCTGTCCATCAGTGCTACAGAGCCTTGGTTTCAAGAACTGGGAATGTAGCACACGACTCTCTACAGAGCATGGCACACGAACTTTATTTACATACTGGCGTGTGAAGCTCTCCTCTTGAGTCTATGACAGGACAGGCATCTGCCCGGGGCTCCTAATGTAATTAAAGACCAAGTACAACCGTAGTTTCGCCCTCTATTTTTTTTTCTCAAGTTGTTAGAAACCTGATGAAAGATGGGTGTATACTTACTTGAGATTGGGATGGAGGTAGTCTGCTCTTTCGGCTTTGTGCCAAAGCATTGTTGACCAGTATTAGACCCATTCAAGACCAGCGCAACATAGGGCTCCCAAAAGGGACAAGTGGCCATAATACGACTGGCTGCCTCACATGTGGGATACAATCTACCTTCTTTGTTTTTCAATTAAGAAGGCTGGATCAGGATGCATGCATTTCCCCATTCACGTTTTGTGTTACCAAAGCCAAACCCAAGATGTATACATACACTTTTTTTTTCTCTTTAAAATCTCTTTTTTTTTTCTTTTTTTTTGATTTTTTTTATTTTTTTTAACATGAAGAAGAAGAAGAAGAAGAAGAAGAAGAAGAAGAAGAAGAAGAAGAAGAAGTAAGATGTTGTTGTTGGATGTTGCTCACATCCGTGCTCTGGGTTTCACGTCCGAGAAATGGCTTAAACGCCTTCTATGAGTCGAGGATAAGCTTCCAATCCAATTTTCTTATAAATTGGCAAACAAGGTCTTTTAGAGTCAGATTCCCAAGACTATATTGCTTTTGTTCATCCTTGAAGAGATTCCACAAATTAAGAAGTTCACGATGCACAAGACCACAAGAATGCGTAAGAAGAAGAAGAAGAAGAAGAAGAAGAAGAAGAAGAAGAAGAAGAAGAAATGTATATGTTGTTGTGGATGTTGCTCACATCTGTCTCTGGTTTCACGTCCAGAAATGGCTTAAACGCCTTCTATGAGTCGAGGATAAGCTTCCAATCCAATTTTCTTATAAATTGGCAAACAAGGTCTTTTAGAGTCAGATTCCCAAGACTATATTGCTTTTGTTCATCCTTGAAGAGATTCCACAAATTAAGAAGTTCACGATGCACAAGACCACAAGAATGCGTATCAAGAGTCAATAAGATATCATCTAATGATTCCTTACTCAATCCATTCTTAATGAAGAAAATTTTATCTTCTCTGTTTTTGGAAACCATCCCTAAAGAATGACATCGCTTGTTACAATTCCATCATCCACATATGTGACAGACTTGTAATCTTTTTGCTCTTCTCCTTTTAGAATATGAACTTCTACTAAGACCTGGCATGTATAAATCAAATGAAATTGAAGACTCACCTGCTAATCGAACCTTTGCTTCGATTATCCAACGTACATCTTCTGGTATACCTTTGTGCATTAACAATCTCAATCTTTCACATCTAGCCTTGTAAATTTTTGTTAGAGCATTTTGAGGAAAAGAAGGAAAATGTTTTCTCAGGTTTGAGAGAATGATATCCATTTTGAAGAAGAAGAAATCAGTTATTTTGGGAAACTGAAAGAGAGCAAACCGACTTGAGAGTCACGGAGTACCGTCATCCGCCATTTTACCGGGGAGCTAAAGAACTGCAAAACAAAATAAAGCCACAAAATTAGAGTAAATTTTTCACATAACAAGGATCAGAAAGGGAAATGAATTCTACCTCAGCAGCTTGATTTTCCAGAAATGGTTTAAGTCTTTGTCCATTGACCTTAGACACATTACCATTCCTAGGATTCTCAATGTCTATGGCCCCATAAGGATAGATATGTTTGACAATAAAAGGGTCAATCCACCTAGATCTCAATTTTCCAGGGAATAGGTGAAGACGAGAATTATAAAGCAAAACTTTTTGACCAATTTCAAAAGATTTTCTCAAAATAGATTTGTCATGAAAAGCTTTTGTTCTTTCTTTATAAATTTTTGAGTTTTCATATGCATCATTTCTCAATTCCTCAAGTTCATTTATTTGCAATTTGCGTAACTTGCAAGCATCATCAAGATTTAAATTGAAAGCTTTAATGGCCCAAAATGCTTTATGCTCTAGTTCTACAGGCAAGTGACAAGGTTTTCCATAGACTAACCGATAGGGTGACATGCCTAAAGATGTTTTAAAAGCAGTACGGTAAGCCCAAAGTGCATCGTTTAGTCTTAAAGACCAATCTTTACGATTTGGGTTAACCGTTTTTTCCAAAATTTGTTTAATTTCCCTATTTGCTAATTCTACTTGTCCACTTGTCTGAGGGTGATAAGGGGTAGCAACTTTATGGGTAATACCATATTTCTTCATTAAAGATTCAAATGGTTTATTACAAAAATGTGTTCCCCCATCACTGATGATAGCTCGAGGGATTCCAAATCGACTTAAGACATTTTCTTTTAAAAATTTGAGAATAGTTTTATGATCATTTTGTTGACATGGAATCGCCTCAATCCATTTTGAGACATAATCAACTGCAACCAAAATATACACAAATCCAAATGAGGATGAAAATGGACCTATGAAATCAATTCTCCAACAATCAAAAATTTCAATGACAAAGATAGGGTTCAGAGGCATCATATTTCTTTTAGAAATGGACCCTAATTTCTGACAATTTTTGCAACTTTTGCAAAAGGTATAACTATCTTTAAATAAAGTAGGCCAATAAAATCCACACTGTAAGATTTTCGCAGCTGTTTTCTTTGAAGAAAAATGACCTCCACATGCTTCTGAGTGACTAAATTTAATGATACCACCTACCTCATTGTCGGGTACACATCTCCAAAAGATTTGATCAGGAGAATATTTGAACAAATATGGGTCATCCCAATAAAATTTTTTTACCTCAATCAAAATTTTTTTTCTGTCTTGATGTGACCATTGAGGTGGCATCTTTTCTGTTACAAGAAAATTGACTATGTTCACAAACCAAGGCATGGAATTGACAGAAAATAAAAACTCATCAGGAAAAGAATCATTGATAGGTGTGCTATCAAAAGGTGAGCCTATTGTAAGTCTGGACAAATGATCTGCGACAACATTTTCGGCTCCTTTCTTATCTTTTATTGTGATGTTGAATTCTTGAAGCAACAAGATCCACCGTATCAACCTAGGTTTGGCATCCTGCTTAGACATTAAATATCTAACAGCAGCATGATCAGTGAAAACAACAGTAGAAGAACCAATTAAATGAGCTCGAAATTTGTCCAATGCAAAAATTACAGCAAGTAGTTCTTTTTCAGTAGTGGTGTAATTCATTTGTGCACTATTTAAAGTTCTACTTGCGTAACAAATCACATGAGGCTTACCTTCCTTTCTTTGGCCTAAAACAGCGCCAACAGCAAAATCACTTGCATCACACATTAATTCAAAAGGCAAAGACCAGTCAGGGGATTGCATGATAGGAGCCGATGTCAGAAGACCAATTAATTTTTCAAAAGATTTTTGGCATTCTTGAGTCCAATCAAATGATGCATCTTTTATCAGAAGATTGCATAATGGTCTAGATATGACACTAAAGTCCTTAATAAATCTTCGATAGAATCCTGCATGTCCTAAAAAGGAACGAACTTCTCTGACTGTTTTTGGGGAAGGCAAATGAGCAATTAATTCAACTTTGGCCTTATCAACTTCAATTCCTTCAGAAGATATCACATGACCTAACACGATTCCTGAGGTAACCATGTAATGACATTTTTCCCAATTTAAAACAAATCCTTTTTCTTCACATCTTTTAAGAACTTTATCCAAATTATCAAGACAATTTTCAAAAGAATTTCTAAAAACTGTCAGATCATCCATGAAAACCTCTAAATAATGCTCAATCATGTCACTAAAAATACTTAGCATGCATCTTTGAAAAGTTGCTGGAGCATTACAAAGACCGAAAGGCATTCTTCTATATGCAAAAGTGCCAAAGGGGCATGTAAAAGTAGTCTTTTCTTGATCCTCTAATGCAATTAGTATTTGATTATACCCCGAATAACCATCAAGAAAACAATAGTAGGGATGTCCTGCTACTCTTTCTAGAATTTGATCAAGAAATGGTAAGGGGAAATGATCTTTCCTAGTGGCTGCATTCAATTTTCTAAAATCAATACACATACGCCAACTAGATGAAACTCGCGTAGGTATTAACTCACCTTTTTCATTTTCAACCACTGTTATTCCAGATTTCTTAGGCACAACTTGTGTAGGGCTTACCCACTGACTATCGAAAATAGGGTAAATAATTCCAACATCAAGTAATTTAAGAACTTCAGCCCTAACTACCTCTTTCATATGTGGATTTAATCTTCTTTGAGGTTGTTGTGATGTTTTAGCATTATCCTCTAAATGTATTCTATGTGTACAAATCAATGGATTAATGCCTTTTATATCTGTTAATGTCCATCCAATTGCACTTTTATGCCTTTTAAGTACTTCTATCAACATACCTTCTTGTTCTTCAGTAAGGATTGATGAAATTACTACTGGAAAGCTTTGGTCTTCTCCCAAAAATGTGTACTTCAACCCAGAAGGTAATGGCTTTAGTTCCAGTGTGGGTACTTCTTCATGAATATTATCATTCATGGGTTGTAGCTCTTCAAATCTCGGCTTCCATCCTTTGTATTCCATTGCTTGTGTACAATCAAGCAAAGAGCATATTTCAAAAATATCACCATCTACTTGTATACCTAAATCAAATGAATTAATTAAACAAACTTCTAATGGGTCAGAAGAACTCCCTTTTAGAAGGTGGTCATCTACAATGGCCTCAATCCTGTCAGCTTCCTTATTTTCATCATTAACTTCATGTGGTTGCTTGCATAAGTTGAAAACATTAAGCTCAAGTGTCATGTTTCCAAATGTTAGCTTTATCAATCCATTTCTACAATTTATCAAAGCATTGGATGTTGCTAAAAATGGATGACCTAAAATAATAGGAATTGACTTGGAACAATTAATCATAGGTTCAGTTTCCAAGATAATAAAATCCATAGGATAAATGAATTTATCAACTTGTACTAACACATCTTCCACTATTCCTTTTAGAATTTTAATTGATCTATCAGCAAGTAGAAGAGTTACAGAAGTTGGTTTTAACTCACCCAGATTGAGTTGTGAATATGGAAGCAAATTAACACTAGCATCAAGATCAAGTAAAGCTTGTTCAATCATATGTTCTCCAATAATGCATGAAACCGTAGGACAACCAGGATCTTTATGTTTCAAAACATTATTGCTTTGAATAATGGAACTTACCTGTTCGGTCAAAAAGGCATTCTTTTTCACATTTAATTTTCTTTTAACAGTGCATAAGTCTTTCAAAAATTTGGCATAGGAAGGAAAGTGTTTGATAGTATCTAACAACGGAATATTGACCTTTACTTGTTTAAGAATTTCAAAAATTTCAGTTTGGTGGTCTACTTTCCTTGGTTTGCTTAATGCTTGAGGAAATGGGGGTGGAGGAGAAGAGAGTTTGGTCTCCTTTTGGTCGATGACTTATCAACTTCTTCCTTATCTTGGGAATTGATTCACCATCTTTCTCACAAGGTTCAGAAATTTCTTTTTCTATAACTTTTCCACTCCTAAGAGTTATCACAGAATTGACTTGATTTATTTGTTGGTTTTCTGAACTACCCTCATTTAGACTATATTGACCTTTGGGATTCGGTTGGGGTTGAGAAGGAAATTTTCCTTTCTCGTGAATGGTGAGTGCAGAAGTAAGTTTGGAAAGAGTGTCTTTTATGTCTATCATGGTTTGAGTGTTTTGTTTATTGATGGCCTCTTGCTTTTCTATGAATGCACTCAATGTTCCTTCAAGGTTTTTCCTATATGGTGGGACATAAGGTGCATATCCTTGAGGATTTTGAGAATCCTGTTGTTCCTGAGGAGGTGGTGGTTGCATAAATTGTGCTTGATTATTATTCCTCCAACTGAAGTTCGGATGATTTCTCCATCCTGGATTGTAAGAATTTGAAAAAGAAGAGGTGAATGACTTTTTAAAATTGTTCATTGCATTTACTTGCTCATGCACAACTTCTTTAAAAATAGGAATATTAGGACATTCATTTGTCGAGTGTCCTAATTCATCACAAATGTCACAAATTTCTTCATTTTGCACATATTTGACTTCTTTTACTTTCCCTAATTCTATGGATTCAATCTTTCTAGCCAAACTAGCATACCTTGCATTTAGATCTTCTTCTTGACTAAGATAGTATTTTCCTTTTCCTACATTTGCAAGGTTATATCTAATTGAATTTTTAGAAGGATTAGTTCCATGCCAAGATTGAGAATTTTCAGCCAAATAGTTTAAATAATCTAAAGCATCTTCGGGTTCTTTATCAAGAAACTCGCCATTACACATCGTTTCCATAAATTGTTTAGTTTCAAGTGTTAAACCTTCATAAAAGAAGCTTATAGTCCGTCATTTTTCAAAACCATGATGTGGGCAAGAATTTAACAAATCTTTAAAACGTTCCCAACTTTGAAAATACGCTTCATTTGAATTTTGGGAAAAATTTTGGATTTGTCTTTTCAAAGCATTGGTTTTATGTGTTGGAAAAAATTTCTTTAAAAACTCACTTTGCATTTCTTGTCATGTGCCAATTGATCTTGGTTTCAAAGCATTAAGCTAAGTTTTTGCTTTATCTTTCAAAGAAAAAGGAAACAATTTAAGCTTAACAATTTCTTCAGTGCAATTTTGATCATTGAAAGCAATACAGACTTCTTCAAATTCTTTTAGATGTAAATATGGGCTTTCATTTTCTAAACCATGAAAATTAGGAAGTAAAGAAATCATACCCGGCTTAAATCTAAAATTATTAGCAATAAGTGGAAAGATAAAACATGATGGACTAGAATTTCGAGGTAGTTGCAAATATGCACGCATAGTTCGCAATGGTTGATTTTGTTGTTCATTATGTAAACTTTCATTTTCAGTTCGTTGTTTTTGATTATCATGTTCAACATGTGCACCTTCAAATTCAGTCATTGTGTTAATTGTGTGTGATTGTGATTCAAATAAATCAATATATAAATTACTAGGATTAATTTTAACCAAACGTCCAGAATTTGAATCACGATACCAGTTAAGCATAAATAAGTGACATAAAATAAAAATAAAAATAATATACAGAGTAGCGGTAAAAACCACCGTTAAATATTAAGAAGGATGTGGTATAAACAAGCCACCCAAAAATAAAAATAAAAATAAAAATGCAAAAAATAATAAAATAAAATAAAATGCTAAAAATAAAATACGAGAAATTAAAATGCTAAAAATAAAGTGCAGAAAATAAAAAAAAATATACGAAAAATAAAGTGCAAAAAATAAATGAATTTAAAATATGAAAAGGAGAGTGGCGAGTCCCACAGAAAGTTAGATTGAAAGAAAAGAGAAAAAAAAAATATTATTTCATTAAGTTAGAATGCGTTAGAAAAATAAATGACAGAATTTAAAAGTTAGATTACAAAAAATAAATAACAGAATTTAAAAGTTAGATTGTGAAAAATAAATGACAGAATTTAAAAGTTAGATTGCGTAAATAAATAAATAAAAAAATGTTTACAAAGATGGGGTAATAAACCAACCACCAAATAAAAAAATACAAAAAGTAAATTACAAGTAAAATAAAAGGAGAGTTACCCCACACTTGAGTTAGTATATACAAAAGGTTAAATTTTTTATATTATTATTTTTTTTTTAATTTTTTTACTATTCACATACTATTTATGTACTATTTATATACTATTCATATTCTATTCATACTATTTACGTACTATTTATATTACTATACATACTATTTACGTACTATTCATATTACTATTCACATAAAAAAAATTACTAGTTAGTGTGTTAGTAAATAGATAAATAAAAATGAAAAGAATAGAGGAAGAATATACCTAATAGTGAAGTTTACTTACAGAAAGAGAACCTCAATATATTAGAACTTCAAATCAAGTCCCTGGCAATGGCGCTAAAAACTTGATGGGATATAATTATATTTAAAAGTTTCAAACTCAAGTGTAGGTTGTCTCAAGTAATAAATTCTCGGGAGTCCGAGGTCGATCCACAGGGAATTGATGAAGGAAAACTAATTAATTGAGGTAAAGAGAAAATGTGTCACAAAATTAAAGATGATATGAGTTGTTCACAAATGAAAAGGATTTGCTTGGGTTAGGAGATCCACTCTTGGTAATAAATTAAAAACAAGATTATTTCATTTTATAACTCAATTAAAATCATGCATAATGAAGATTCCAATAGGAAGATTTAACATTCAAAGTTCAATCATGTAATCATATTATGGTTCCAATAATTATCTACCAATACTTGTAAATCTTCAAAAGCATCTACTGTGCCAATCCTATTGTCTACAATGGATCAAGATATTCATTATACAAGAAGAGTTTCTAAATTAATTGGAAACAACATACAACACATATTATATTTGCTTAATAATATATCATTTAAGTACAAGAAAGAAATTAATCTAACCTTAACTTATTACCAAGAGCTTCACCTTTTCACCCAAGTAAGATAAAGATTAATTACACATGAGAAAGAAGAAAAGAAAAAGAAAAAGGAAAAGGAAAAGGAGAACAACAAACGTAGGGAAATTCTCTGCTTCCGAACGCGCCTCCTTCAGAATTTGATTGCCTATTTATAGGCAAATTTGCTACAGGAGCTACACAGCATGCTAACGGTGACACTACGTGATGCTGATGATGCAGTGCTACTGACGAAGGCAAGCTACATGATTTGTGACATTTGTTGACATCATCCATCAAGTATTTTTTTTTTTTTACAAATCTTCTATGCAATCACCTCCATTCTTCGATCCTTTGCATTTACCTAACAAAAATACATAATTACAACACAATTTAAAATACTAAAAATATAACAAAACTCAAGAACAAACCCAATTAAAAAGATTAAAAAGAATGAAAAACACACACAATGAACCATAAAAATTATAAGTTTTTAGTGGGTGTTAGATTTTATCTATAAATACCACTTGTACCAATTAATACCAAACGGATCACAATCAATACAACTTTTAAGATTTGCTTATTTAGCTTAAATTTTTAGCCCTTTTACTATATTGTTTGTATTTTGTGCAATTTATTTTCCGCAAGCTTATTCCCTAGCCGATTACAACTTTAACATCAAATTCTTAGACTTCTTAAGTTCACCTTAATACCAAACGCTTTTTTTAGTGAGTTTGGGAACCTTTGCTAAAGGTTGGATTTTGCCTTTAATTCAAATCGCCTGTTACTTATCAAAATCCATACCTATTCATTGATTGAATTCTTATTCGGCTGATAAATTTATTTTACACGTAAACAATATATATATATATAAAAGAAAAAAATTGCTTTATATTGTCTACTTTTGTGTGTGATGCTCTAGAGAACAAAATGATATTGTCTTCAAATAGAAGATGTGTAAACTCAGGTGCAACTCTAGCAATTTTGATGCCATACAAACTATTATTATTTTGCTCATTTACCAAAAAAACCCAAAAGGACTTTGGTACTGAGAATAAAAAGATATAGAGAAGAGTCATTGTTCGATAGTGGATATTGAGATGTACCTAAAAAGGCACAAACTAGTGTTTTTCTCTTTGTGCAGTAGCAGAGCGTGTTGAAACAGGAGTGGTTGGTACCTACAAAGGCATTGTAACACCCAAGTCAGGCTATGCACAATTAGGGCTTAAGCTAAAAAGTAATAGTTGCCTATTGAAGGTGATAAAGCCTGATATTTATAGAGTGTAATTAGGGTTACGTCTTCACCTAATTGTAGCAGGGAATTCCTATAAAATAAGAATGTTGGTACTGCAGTTATGAGTAGTCAAAGGCGATTATAAGTGCTATTATTGTGTAAGATCATGATTAGTAGCTACGAATATTTGTAGGATTTATCCATTACACAAATCTCACGATCATGTTATTGCTACCCAATGATGTGGTCAGACATACGTTGTGTCGGAGTCTCAACAGTGTCTCAAGTGAACTCCTGCTGGGTTGATGGACGACTCTAACTAGATACGTGCCGAGTTAACCCATAAGGTTGGGTCTCGGATCGCAGTCTAGAATAGTTGCCCCCATCATGGCGCTTAGATGAGACAATTAAGTGTCAAGGTATTCAAGTTTGATAAGAGCACATTGTTACCAAGTGGCTTCAAGACTCAAGAGGGGGGTGAATTGAGTATTTCAAAACTTTTTTTTTTTTTAAAAAAACCCCTTTTAATTTTTGTTGAAGCTATTTTCTTTGAGTTGAATGAATTTATGACAATACACAAGCTTAAATAAAATGAATAAATAAAAGAACAAGCAGCAAGTATGTAAACAAATAAGCTTGAATGTAAAGAGATAAAGTTGAGAAGATTACAAACAGATATTTATATTAGTTCAATCACCCTTGTGATCTATATCTAATCTCTAGGATCATTCACCCAGGAATTTCCACTATAATCAAGCTTCAAAAGGTGCTTGATAAACCCTTTACAATATTTGAGCTCTTCCTACACTTCAATGATCATCTACCTTTTATGTAGAAGTCTCTTAGTTTCTCAAGGGATCTTCCACCCTCTCAAGTATTTACAAATAAATTGAAATGAATTTAACTTTATCAAAGAGCAGATATACAAATTGAAGTTCTAATAAAGCTCTCAATATATCTCAAGTATTTCTCAAAATAGAGCATAATTAATGATTCCCAGATTAAATGCTTGGGAGGTATTTTTAAGAATGTTAGTTAGTTGCAATAAGTGTCTCTAGTCTTGAATTTATAGTCCTCATTGAAAAAGATCCATTGGGGGATCATTTTCTCAAGCATTAAATGCTCTAAAACTAGTTGTTGCTGGTTACAGACTTGTGGTAATTGATTACCAAATATTGGTAATCGATTACCAAGCTTTTAAAACGTGTTCTTGGCTTTCTGGGCAATGGTAATCGACTACCAGGTTTTGGTAATTGATTACCAAGCTTCTGTGAGTAGTGGTAATCGATTACTAAGGCTTAGTAATCAATTACCAAGCTTTTGAGTTTTAAAAAATAGGTTCCCACATATCTATAATCGATTACTAGGTCTTGGTAATTAATTAACATCTTTCAAAAAAGTTGTTAATTGATTACTAAGCTATTTAATGAGATTACAATCATCCTAGAACCTATTTTTGAGCCCAAATCAGCTTGGTAAACATTTTCAACTTAGAACACTTGGATTTTTCAAAGATACAAACTTGATTTTCATGATCCAAGGTTAAGACATCATTTGGTTAAAAAGTACCCACCAACTAAAATGATTTTCAAGAGAAACTCTTTCAAAAACATTATAAAACATTTTGAGATATCCAGAAAACTTCTCACATAAAGACCCTAAGTCATATACACTATACCATTTAAGCTTTCTTTGAACTTAGTCTTTGGCTTGACTTTGTTATTATTAAAACCTTCAAAATCTTCATGACACGAGCATTCATATTTTTTTCCCTTTGCGATGATGACAAACCAAAACAAGTAAAAAGCATCGTTTATATATATTAGATATTAAAGCGCAACTCTCCCCCTTAAGCCATGCATGAGGTTCAAGCATAAAAGGATTAAGCAAAGTTTAATGACAAATAATTTTTCATGCAAAACTCCCTCTTACTCATGCTATTCATACTCTCCCCTTTTTAACATTATCAAAAAGATATAAGCATTCAACATTGCCAACTCATATATATATATATATAAAATCAGCTCATCAAAAATTAGATTAACTAACAACATGCCAAAAAGAGTAACTAACAACATTCATCAAAATAGGTCATATATAAAATTAGCTCATTAAACATCAAGAGTTATATGATAATCAGAATCATAACTAAAAAATAATGTTAAATATTAAGGGGTTAGATAAAATATAACAAGACAAGATACATCATGACTAAGCCCCGTCTTCATTCCATCTCTTCATTGTCAGCCTCTGCATCATCATCATCAGCTTGATCCTCAACATCATCATCTCCATGATCCTTAGCAACATCATCATGTGCAGGTGGAGAAGGTTCAACAGATGACATCAGAGGCCTCTTATCCTGCCAAAAGTGATTATGGTCCATCATAGCTTGCATGGCAGCAAGTGTGGGCCACTCACTCCTCTAGATGATCTATCTAGTTCTTAACAAAGGTCCAAAGGCTTCGAATCTCTTGGAGTAGAAGATCCAGAGTAGTCTTGATAATTACATATTTCATACATTAATAAACTCTCATTTTGAGTCTTTTACACTCTTCATGTACTTAATTGATTGAGCTTGACCATGTTTTGTAAGTTTAGACTTAAATTGGGCTTAATTGATCTTTCTAGCATTATTAGGATTTTACACTGCTTCTGTATTTCGACTAAATCTTGAGTTATAGATATCTAAAAATTATTGATCTTTCCTTATAGGAAAGATAAGAGAGAGCTCGATAACTTTCATGAAAAGCCCCAGAACTAAATCGGATGTCTAATGGACCGAATTGAGCTTGAAAGTCAGACATGGGTTCTATCGTGTAACCCTAGCAGTGTGCACTAATTGGTCCATAATTCGAGTTGTAGGTGTGATATGGACCTTAAACTGTTGGCATTTGAAATATAAGACATAGATCATCAATTCTTATGAGATCACTTATCCAAGCTGTAACATTTGATGGTGTTTTCATCCTTTTATGTCAGCTGACGGGATCAGAGACCTGTTGAGATTGATTTGGGCATAACTCTCTCATCATAAGCCTAAATCAAGTGATTTCAATGGCCAAGGAAAGCTAAGAGGCAGAGGATTAACTTTAACCTATGGGCAAATTAGGATTCTTAATTTTTAGGTCAGTTATTTTTGTATAAATAGGAAACTCGAGATAGATAGTAGCTGTAAGTCATACTATTTGATTTTTTTACCTAGAATTTTCTTCTTTCTTTTGCAAACCGTGTGTGGAAGCCATGAAAAGCTAAACATTTGAGATCAATCCAATGATCTTAAGAAATTTTTGGTTTGACTTTGAGATTCTGTACCTAATTTCGATTTTGAATTGAATTAATTATCTTATTCTTCTCTTGATTTGGATTTTGAATTGCATGATTAGAGATTTATGTTGTGTGATGTGATCCGATTGGATCCTTAATCCTAATTGAGAATTATGATCAAATTATGATTGATTAATTATGGTTTAGTCACATGAATTGAAGACAGTTGGGTTGACAGATTTGGTAATCTGGGTTAATTGAATTCTGGTTGTTAAACTAGCATAGGTTGCATGAATATAACGATTACAGGTTTATGAGTCATTTGTTAGTTAAATTCTAGGTGATTATTGTAACACCCCTAGATCTAATAACCATGGCACAATCGTTATTACACCATAGTCACTAAATCCATGCGTGTCACAGTCTCAACATAGATCTTTTTGAAAATTACCATTGTACATAAATAAAAAATATAAGTCCCGAATGAAACATATTTAGTACTCAACCATATAAAATACAACCACTGAAGGAAAAACGTATTTCATATATAATATATTTGTCCTTAACACAAAACACTGATAACACGAAACATAGTACTTACATATTCAAATAAAAGATGATGAGTACAAAAGCACTAAAGGGGAAAAGTAGTAACCCTGGAATAGGTACTACTAGCAGATAAAGCCGCAACCCCATATATATATGTGATGCTCGGAGTCTTAGTCGACAAGTCAGGCATCAATGCCCCCATGAAGTGGCACCGTACGTAACCGAAAATCTCATCCAGACTCCATATCGAAAATAATGAATCGACCTAGTCTAATCAACAAGGGTGTGATCCCTTTTCATCTTCCTCATGATCTTTTATCAAATATGAGTATAAAATAGAAATGCAGGGATACATGAAAGAGGTGAGACATCCTACTTACATTAGCAATTATGGTAGTAAAGAAACAGAACGGCGTAGGACGCCCACATAGCAGAGCAACAATATCAAACAGTAATAATCATATACGGTAAAAGAAAAAGCAACAAATTCTCAGATAATGAACAATTAAAATATTTCAGATAATCATGACATCAATAAAACAATTGTATAATCATCATATAAATTAGTGCCAAATGATATTATATAAATGAGTGCCATATGATATGCGGACTCACAATGCTGATTCACAATGCATGTGCACTTGGTACCAAGATTTTCTATTCTATTTCAAAGATGAACATTCCAGAAGATTTGTCCCCCTCAATGACAGTCTACGCCGGACCACGAAGAGAATAGTGCTTTGTCGGACCCGTAATACGTTGCAATCGGTTTATCATAGCCAAGGGTATATAAAGTGATAACATCATTATGAAATGAACTACCACGCCTTACACCCCCTATAGATCCATCAGGGATCACACTATCCAATTCTCGTTCATTCACCACAAAAGGAATAGTGATTTATTGGGCCCGTAATACGTGCAATCGGTTTTCACTACGCCTTACGTCCCCCCATAGATCCATCACAAATCACACTATAAATTCTCATTCATTCACCGAGTAAAAAATAGTAATTTGTTGGGCCCATAATGCGTGCAATTAGTATACACCGCGCCTTACGTCCCCCATAGATCCTTGCACTGGATCTTACTTATTCAATTCTCATCCATAGGCTTATACAACCTTTTAATAGTCATCGACTGAGCAAATATTCAATGCATAATCATAGGCTCATCCAGCTTTTTGAGAGTCATCGACTGAGTAATTATCCAATGTATGTTGACTCAATGCATAATCATGTATATTCAACAATGATGATACACTTTCCAAAATATGCCATAATTAGGCCAAGTTAAACATCAATAGAATTTTAGTCCCAAACACGGACCCACAATAGCATAGTATCAATGTCCTTAAGAGTGACAACACAATTTAATTAACATCTCTTATGAATTCACTTTATAGAAGGAGTCTCTTGAAGTCCTTATTCAATCTTTATTCCTTTAGGTTGATCAAGTTCCTTAATCTTATCAATTATGCTCACTAAAAAATTACTCTAAGGTTTTGCAAGCCTCACAAACTCTCTTGTTCTTCCCTTATGTTCAAAATCATTCTAATCCATAAGATAAAGTCTTATTCTTTATTCTTTTCATTTTATGAACTCTTAACAAATCTAGAATTCTCTAATTACCTAAGTCTTCACTTTAGCACTACATTTTGTGACATTTTGCCTTAAGAGACTGTGGGCCTTATTATGGTAAAAGTCCAACCCTTTTTCTTTCACCACAATGTTGATCACTTATCATTTAATCACTTAAGTCCCAAGGTTGCACAAAGATCATAACTTAAACCAATAAATCTCCTAGAGGCCGTGAGCCTCCCTAGGTGAGAACTCCCAAAGTTTTTCATTACAATCATTAATTCTTCATCACTTAATCACCTAAGTTCCAATGTCTCTAAAATCAAACTTAAATCTTCAAAAATTTGCCTTAAGGCTGAGACCCCCAAAATTGTAAGTAAACCCTACATTTTCCATACATTAATCCACCAAGATAGGTTGAAGAGGATTATCTCCCTCTTACCTATTGAAGACAACACAAGAAAGCAAGTCTCTTGGTCCCTTGTGGAGATTTTTGTTACCCAAGTGGCTTCAGTACTCAAGAGGGGGGGTGAATTGAGTAATTAAGGATTTTTCGCAAAAGCCTTAAACAAATAAATTATACTGAATTTAATTATTAAAAGTCGTGAATGAGATGAAGATAAGAAGAACAATTAATAATTAAATTGCAAGAATAAATAAAGTGCATAAAGATAAAAGATTAAGGGTAGAAAAGCAGGCACGATATTTATCCTGGTTCGACCACCAACCACTTGTGGCCTACGTCCAGTCCCCGAAACACAGTTCGAGATTTTTCACTATTCAATACAAGCTTAACAACAGGTGCTTGCAACCTTTACACAATAGAGCACTTTTCACACACAGGGAAACTCTACCCTTGTGCTAAAGCCTCAGCTGCAGGATACCTCACCCTTACACAAACTTTAGAGGGATACCTCACCCCCTTTGAAGGATACCTCACCTTCTTTACAACAAGGGATACCTCACCCTTTTACAAAGAAATAGAATATAGATGAAGAGAAACTCTCATAAAGAGCAAATGTTACAAATTGAAGCACTAGGAAGCTCTCTTATGATATCTCAAGGTTTTGGCGAAAAGAGCACAGAAAATATGAGAAAATAGAGAATCACGTTTTTGGCACAAGCAAAAATAGTTCAGATCATGGGGCTGTTGTAAAAGATGACCAAAACCATGTATTTATAGTGTTCCAAGAAAAAGAGCCGTAGGGTATTAATTTCATTCATTAAAAGCTCCAGAAAATAGCCGTTACGTGATTTATGGGTTGTGGTATTCGAATACCTCTTGTGGTATTCGAATAGATCCTTCAAAAATGTGTTTTGGAACGTTTTCTATGTTGTGGTATTCGAATACCTTGTGTGGTATTCGAATAGATCCTTAAAAACACGTTCTGGTGACATTTCTGGGGTGTGGTATTCGAATACCTATATGGTGTATTCGAATACACCACTCTGATTTTGAAATCCAACTTTAAATGGTCATAACTTCTTCATTTCTTATCCGTTTAAAGCAAATGACCAGTCATTGGAAAGATATTTAAGTCTATTTTCAAATGAAATAAGTTTCAAAACAAAAATCAAATTATTTTGAAAGTTATGATCAAAAGAGTAACCAAAGGTCAGATTTTCAAAACTCAAACTTTGCTATTTTTCATAAATTTGAACTACCATCATAACTAAACCTTCAAAACTTGTTTGTTGGGTATTTTAATATGTGAAAACCATTTTTTAAATATTTGAAAACATATTTGATATATCTAGAGGGCTTCTTACAAAAAGACCTTAAGTCCTATAAGCTATACTATTTAATCTTCCTTTGGACTTGGTCTTCGACATGATTTTGTTGTTATCAAAACCTTCTTCTCTGTGAGTTAAGCATAAATCAGATTTTTGCTTTCTTGTTGCAATGCTTACTCTTGGTACTTGAACTATACATCATCTTCATCATGTTTGTTATCATCAAAACTATTTTCCATGTCAGCTAGCCAATTACATTCTCCCCCTTTTTGATGATGACAAACTATCATTGAGAAAAGCATTAGTTCATAGAAATTGGAATTCACAAAGATTGTTTAGAGATACTTACTCCCCCTCTTTTTCATAAGAGGTGATTTACATCGAGATATGCGCAATGCTCCCCTTACTTTTGGAATCCAATATCCATTTTTGTCTTACCGAACTTTTACTTTTTCTCCCCCTGACTTTTCTCAAACAAATAATTCAAACTTTTTCTCCCCCTTTTGTCATGATCAAAAAGATGGGGCAAGTATTTTTCTCTCCCTTTTATCATATTAAAACAATATATGCATGTCCTCAAGTTGAATGAATTTTGTCTATTTAAATTTGTGCTTGAGGTAGTGTTCCCCCTACAACAAAATTCGGAGTGCTTTCATTGGTATCCATTAATGTTGGATCCATAGGGGTTAGTCAAACTCATAAGCCAATAAGCATTTAAAACAATGAGGCAAAAGCAGCAAATGATTTTCAAGGGCAAAAAAATAAATATATTTATCGATTAATTTGGCCAAGTAACCACTTGTTTGATATCATTTGTTATCATTTGTTATTACTTGTTATTACGTTCATACCACTTTGTGTGATACCACTTGTTGTCAAAAAAGTAAAGCATTTACCACTTGTTATCAATTTCTTATAAATCTGCCATATATCAATAAAAAGCATAGATATTAAATATTTCATATACCACTTATTGCACTTGTATATTTATTAAAATAGTAGCCAATTACATTAAGCATTTTCCTTAAAAAAATGTAACATTTTCTTAAGAAAAAGAAGGTACAAGAACAAGCAAAAATATGCATTTAAGAGCATCATGTAATTTTCATATAAGGCAAAAATGAAGGCTTGATGAAATAAGATCAAAAGCATGTTGTTTACATTGCATAAAAGAAAGAACGACAGAAACGAAACAGGGAAGACGATGTAAAACTTGCTTTCAACCATGTGGTATTCGAATACCTCTTGCCGTATTCGAATACCCATCACATTTTATAAACTCGAGAAGGAGCAAGTATTCGAATGCCTAGGAAGGTATTCGAATACTCCAGATAGCATGTAAGAAATACTGATGTGATAGATATCTGGTTATTCGAATAGCTATATAGTTATTCGAATACTCTAGCTTTATAAAGACATAAAATTGATGTACTGATGTATGGTATTCGACTACCATGGGAGGGTATTCGAATAGACCTATCAGAAAAAACATAGATTTTTCACGTACAATGCAATGGTATTCGAATACCACAGGGAGGTATTCGAATAACTCAAACATAAAAGCATATATTTTGCATCCAGAAGGCATATTTGAGATAAGAAAGCTTACCTTTTGATGGAAATACTCATATGAATGCAAGTCCAAGCCTGATAGAGACAAGAAGGAGAGCTTGGAATTTATTATAGTCTTGTGCTTGCAGCAACCACTTTCAAAAATGCCGAAGTTAGCTCTTGGCTATCAAGCACACCTGCAACACAATTCAATTTTTGGTTTTTGGTACCCAAATTTTCTTGGGTCCTTGATTGTCAGTTTTGGGTATAGTGCCCTTAGGAACCCATACCATTTTGGTTCCAATTTTTGTATTGATATTTTTCCTTACATTGCATGTTGAAGCACTATGACCCTTCTTCCCACAATAGAAACATTTAACAAATGGGCTACATGAGATGCTAGAATTAACAAAATAATTTTTATAGGATTTGTGTTGATTATTCGGGTTATATCCTATTCCAGCCTTTTGAAAAACAACCCTTTGTTTTCCTAATAAAATATTTAAATTTTCTCTTCCACATGTGAATTTGGCAAGGGTGTTCTTTAAATCTTCAATTTCATTTTCAAGCAAATGACATGAAGAACAAGGTAAACAAGTAGAAGCATGTGAGGAATGAGATGAGCATGCATCAATTAATCCTAATGTCTCATTTTCAATTTTTAATTCTTCAATCTCTTTATTTAAAATTAGAATTTGATTTTCCAAAGAAGAGATAGTTTTCTTAGATGAAGAAATCAATTTTGTGAGCCTTATTGATTCGTCATGCAATTCTTCAAAGGCATCTTGTAATTCATCATAAGAAGGAGATAAGTTAGAATTTACCTCGTTGTCGCTTTCTTCTTTTTCTTTTCCTTTGGCCATAAAACATAGATGGGCTTCTTCGCTATCTGAGCTATCAGTGGAGTCCATGTCGTTGTCATCCCATGCTATGTAGACTCTTCTTTCCTTGGAGGATTTCTTTTCAATTTTCTTTGGGGGGACAGACAGTCTTCTTTGAGTTCCCTTTTTCCTGAGAAATTTACCAAATTTTCTTACCAAAAGGTTGAGGTTTTCTTCATTTAATTTTATGTTGTCCACGTCATCTCTATCGTCTTCATCTTTATTATTGATAGTGGAGGTGGTGGCTTTGAGTGCAATTCCCTTTTTCTTCTTGTCATTTTCTTCACTTTGACTTAGTCTGTTTAGTTCCAATTCGTGCTCATGAAGCTTTCCAAAGAGGGTAGCCAGAGACATTGTTGACAAGTCCCTCGATTCTGAAATTGCTGTTACTTTTGGTTGCCAAATCCTGCTAAGACATCTCAACACTTTGTTAATTAAATCTTCATTAGTAAAATTCTTTCCTAATGATGCAAGATGATTAACAATGTGGGTGAACCTCTTTTGCATTTCTTGAATGCTTTCTCCTTGGTTCATTGTAAATAATTCATATTCACGAGTTAGAGAATTGATTCTCGACCTCTTAACTTCACTAGTACCCTCATGGGTAACTTGTAAAGTGTCCCACATTTCTTTAGCAGTTTTGCAATTTGAAATTCTAAAAAATTCATCATGTCCCAAAGTGAGGTAATGATGTTTTTGGCTACTAAGTTATTTTGAACTTTTCTTTTTTATCATCTTTAGACCAATCACTTCTAGGTGTCTCGGTTTTTACACCATTGACAACGCGTGTAGGTATAAATGCGCCATTTTCGACAAAGATCATCCACACATCTAGATCAATAGCCTCGATAAAGATTTTCATTCTTTCCTTCCAATATGCATAACCATCCCCATTGAAAAAGGGTGGTCGATTTATGGAAGTTGCTTCTGATAAAACATTTGATGAAGCCATGTACTCTTGAAGCGGCTAAGCTCTTTATACAAGAGTCTAGCTCTGATACCACTTGTTACCCAAGTGGCTTCAGTACTCAAGAGGGGGGTGAATTGAGTAATTAAGGATTTTTCGCAAAAGCCTTAAACAAATAAATTATACTGAATTTAATTATTAAAAGTCGTGAATGAGATGAAGATAAGAAGAACAATTAATAATTAAATTGCAAGAATAAATAAAGTGCATAAAGATAAAAGATTAAGGGTAGAAAAGCAGGCACGATATTTATCCTGGTTCGACCACCAACCACTTGTGGCCTACGTCCAGTCCCCGAAACACAGTTCGAGATTTTTCACTATTCAATACAAGCTTAACAACAGGTGCTTGCAACCTTTACACAATAGAGCACTTTTCACACACAGGGAAACTCTACCCTTGTGCTAAAGCCTCAGCCTGCAGGGATACCTCACCCTTACACAAACTTTAGAGGGATACCTCACCCCCTTTGAAGGATACCTCACCTTCTTTACAACAAGGGATACCTCACCCTTTTACAAAGAAATAGAATATAGATGAAGAGAAACTCTCATAAAGAGCAAATGTTACAAATTGAAGCACTAGGAAGCTCTCTTATGATATCTCAAGGTTTTGGCGAAAAGAGCACAGAAAATATGAGAAAATAGAGAATCACGTTTTTGGCACAAGCAAAAATAGTTCAGATCATGGGGCTGTTGTAAAAGATGACCAAAACCATGTATTTATAGTGTTCCAAGAAAAAGAGCCGTAGGGTATTAATTTCATTCATTAAAAGCTCCAGAAAATAGCCGTTACGTGATTTCTGGGTTGTGGTATTCGAATACCTCTTGTGGTATTCGAATAGATCCTTCAAAAATGTGTTTTGGAACGTTTTCTATGTTGTGGTATTCGAATACCTTGTGTGGTATTCGAATAGATCCTTAAAAACACGTTACGGAGACATTTACGGGGTGTGGTATTCGAATACCTATATGGTGTATTCGAATACACCACTCTGATTTTGAAATCCAACTTTAAATGGTCATAACTTCTTCATTTCTTATCCGTTTAAAGCAAATGACCAGTCATTGGAAAGATATTTAAGTCTATTTTCAAATGAAATAAGTTTCAAAACAAAAATCAAATTATTTTGAAAGTTATGATCAAAAGAGTAACCAAAGGTCAGATTTTCAAAACTCAAACTTTGCTATTTTTCATAAATTTGAACTACCATCATAACTAAACCTTCAAAACTTGTTTGTTGGGTATTTTAATATGTGAAAACCATTTTTTAAATATTTGAAAACATATTTGATATATCTAGAGGGCTTCTTACAAAAAGACCTTAAGTCCTATAAGCTATACCATTTAATCTTCCTTTGGACTTGGTCTTCGACATGATTTTGTTGTTATCAAAACCTTCTTCTCTGTGAGTTAAGCATAAATCAGATTTTTGCTTTCTTGTTGCAATGCTTACTCTTGGTACTTGAACTATACATCATCTTCATCATGTTTGTTATCATCAAAACTATTTTCCATGTCAGCTAGCCAATTACAATTTTCGTCCTACACCTTCAAGAAAACCCTAAGGACATCAAAACTCACCAAAATCATCATCAAAGCTTAGAAAAGGAACCCTTGATCACCTAAGAAATCAAGAATCATGAAAATGAGGAGGAAAGGCAATAAAGCTATGAACTTTAAATTAAAGTCTCTAACTTTGAAGCTTGATGGAACAAAACGAAAATGGTGGATTTTGGTGATGGTCACAACATGAAAGTTGCTTAGAATGGTGTCTAGATTCAAGATCAAAGATTGGTTGAAAGAAAAGAAGATGGATGAGTGGTCTTGAGGGGTGAGGTCGTGAGCTTCACAAGGAGAAAGGTGAGGGCTTTTTGCTTTGTCTCTTTGATAGGAATGATGAGATGAACAAATGAGTAGTTAAATAAAGTGAGGTGAAGGGTTTGGCCTCATTCAAGCCTCTATGGCCGTGGGGTTGGAGAAGGAAGAGGAGAAGAGAAGAAGAGAAAGTTGAGAGAAAAAGATGAAGATGGGAAGTAGAGAGAGAAAATGTCTTGGAAACTTTTGAAAGAATGAATGAAAGTGATAAATGGAAGAAGCAAATTTTGGCTCCCCAAAAAGTAGTGCCCAAACCGTGGAAACAAGGAGAGAGAGGAGGGAAAAGTGAGCTCCTTGCATGCTTAGGAAATTTCTAAGAAGTTTCCTCCAAAGCTTCTTCAAGAAGTCAAAGCTTACCTTTTTGAAAAAGTCAAGGTAATGTGACATAAAGTAGATTTCATTTAGGTAAAGTGATAGGATTTCTACTACAAGCTATTACCCGATGGATAATTGTTATAGATAGCAAAGCCAGTATTAATTGTCCAATGGATAATAAATTGTACAACAATTTTTATTTTTTTCTGATAAAAATCTCAAAAAACGTGAAGTCTCGTAAACTATGTCCGACCTCAGGTTTAGTAAGATCTCCCGTCGACGTTTTCACAGTTCAAGGTTCTCGAAAAAATATCTCATTTTTTCAGCTCCGCTCAGTGTACACGTAAAATGAGAAATAATATTAAAATATTTCGCATTCTCAGAAAAATCTAAAAAAATTCACAAAATTCACAAATATTATGAAACGACTATTTATCATGAAATTAATAATTTTCGGGGTGTTACAATTATTTAGTGTTGAATTCTTTGTGTTTGATGCAAAGATTTCGATCAATCATAGATTAACTAATTAATTCAATCCAAATGCATGTTTAGTGATCGATGACAAGCCAACTAGGTTTCTGATGAGTTCTTGGATTAGTTGCTTTGCAATTTGATTCTTTTTCTTACATTTAATTATTACATTTACATTCTGCATACATAATCCCCCATTTTTTACCTTGATTTTGTTTGATTGGTACATTGATATTCGAGAGATGACTCGGTTCGCTACCTTGTGCTACAAGTTCGGTAGAACTGAAATTTTGTTGTTTGGTTAAGCTCGACACTCGAATCAAATTTGGCATTGTTGCTAGGCATCATCAGGTGCTAATTAATCATATCAAGACTTTCACTAACTCCTAACCCCTTTTCTTCTTTGTTTTGGTGGTTTTCAAGCGAAAATAGGTGATTTTGGATAATTTTTCTAAAAAATATATGAATAAACATGCTAAAAATGAGCTAAAACTTGGTCAGTTGAAGGAAAAAGACCTAATAAGCAAGGCTCACATAATTTTTGTGAGGTCAGTGCTGGTTTTGCCAAATTCCATTGTTTAGACCATTTTTTCAATTTTTTAAGATTTTTTATTTTACTGCTTGGTAGTATTTTTGACTAGTTTTCTCCATGTGGTAGTCTCATAATTTTTAAAAATCTGTAGATATAGTTTCTTTTGAGTTTTTGTGTGATTTTTACCATTGCTTTGTGTTTTTTTTGTGTGTGTTTTGAGTCGATTTTGAGTCCCTATAGTGTGATCTGATGCATGACTAGGTCTTCTGATAGTCATATACTTGACATTAATCTTGAAATTGAAAGAATCTTACATGTATTGAATAGGACTCATAGGATTAGTGAATTTGAAATTAAAACTGACATTGAAAGAATAACATATGAGGTCGAGACTAACATTGAATTTGAAATTGAAGGTGAGCATATAGATAACACTACACCTATGATTGATAATAATCAAAATAAGACCTTAAAGGAACTAGCTACACCTTATGTGAACTATCAACCATTGTGCATTCAATATCATGATTTGGATGCTGATTTTGAACTTAAATCTGGTTTAATTCACTTGCTGCCTAAGTTTCATGACCTTGTAGGAGAGGACCCTCACAAGCACTTAAAAGAATTCCATATGGTCTGTTCCACCATGAAACCACAAGCAATTGCAGAGGAACATATCAAGCTGAGAGTCTTTCCCTTTTCATTAGATGGTGTAGCCAATGACTGGTTATACTACTTGCAACCAAGAGCTATTACTTCCTGGAATGACATGAAGAAATTATTTCTGGAGAAGTTTTTCTCTATCTTAAGAGCTACTGCAATCAAAAAGGATATATGTGGGATCAGACATATGAGTGGTGAGACCTTGAATGAATACTGGGAGAGATTCAAGAAATTATATGCGTTGTTGATCCAATACTTTTATGAAGGCTTTCTGCCAATGGACAGAAGCAAGTTGGATACTGCGAGTGAAGGTGCCTTAGTTGACAAAACCCCAACTACTGCCAAAGACTTGATTGCAAATATAGTTGTCAACTTACAACAATTTGGTATCAGAATGATAATTCCAACTAGAGGAGTCAATGAAGTCCAGCTTTGTAATGTTGATTAATGATAATCACATATTTTATTCATTAAGAAACCCTTATGTTTAGTTATTTACACTCTTCATGTACTTAATTGACTGAATTTGATTATGTTTTGTAAGTTTGAACTCGAATCGGACTTAATTAATTTTTTCAGCATTATTCGGGTCTTACACTGTTTCTGTATTTTAGCCATATCTTGAGTTCTAAATGTCTGATAATTATGAATTTTACCTTGTAGGAAAGATAAGAGAGAGCTCTACAACTTTGATGAAGAGCTCAAAGTCAATTTCAGACATCTACTGGAGCTAATTGGGCATGGAAATCAGAATACGGGATTTGTGACTGGAACCCGAACAGTGTGTAGTAACCAGAACATAATTCGAGTTTGGGGAAATAAAATGGGCTAAAAATTTGTAATCTGAAAGTTAAGACCCAGATGTACAACTTTCATGTCAAACACAAAACTTGATTCGGGCTCCTTGATGGAGATATTGGGTCTGAAAGTCAAAACAGAGGTGCTGAAACTGGTCCTGAACAGTCTGTAGTAATTGGGTCATATCTTGGGCTGTAGGACGAATTTTTGGGTGCTTCCAGAGCCATTGGAAAGCTTAGACAATTTCCTAGAACTTTCATGAAGACCACTTGGCTCAGAAATGACGAAATCAATGAGTTCAGCAATGAATACTTTCGGAGACAAGGAAGCTCACCTACCAATCTCACCTACCAAGCTCACCTACCAATCTCACCTACCAAGCTCACCTACTAATTCCACCTACTAATCTCATCTACCCATCTACTACTACTCTGAATCCTCTATAAAAGGAAGCATGTGGAGAGCTCTAAACATAACACACACTTGGTGTTAGAAATAGCTTTTCATAGTTCTTGTATATTTTTCCTTCATTGTAATGGAGAGCTAAGTCACTTCTAGTCAATTCGGGACTCTTGAAGAGATTGTGGCTTGGATTCTTGAGACCTTGGTTATGTAATGTATTTGATTTATATTTGAATTCCTCTTCTCTTCTTCTTCTGTTCTCTTGATCTTGAATGCATGAATGGTGATTCTGTTTATGTTTGATCTGATTTGATCTTGGTTTAAGATTAAGTATTGTGATGAAATTTAGAACTGATTGATCTAAACTAATCACGTAATTGAAGAGGTTAGGTTACTGATTTGTGCCTAGGTTAATTGAATTCGGTGCTTAAATTGACATATATTTACATGAATGGTGCGATTGCAAATTTATGTTTATCACTTGTCAATTGAATTACGACGATTGTCTAGTATGAATTATGGATCGATGCGAGAGATCTCGGTTAGATCCAAGTTAACCATTCAAATGTATTTCAGGTGTTTGTTGAAAGGTCTATGATTGAATCCACCCAATCTCGGATAGATTTCTGAATTGATTGTTCTTTTAATTGTTATTTCTCTTTAAATCCACATCCTTTGCGATCCTTGAACCATCAAAACCCCCTTTTTCTAACTTTCACTTGATTTGATCAAATTGCATCTACGATCCTTGAGGAGACGATCCGGTGTTGTTCACTATACTACAAGTTTAGGTAATAACTTCGATTATAATTTTGATGAGTTTGGCGCTCGTCAAAATTTTGGCGCCGTTGCCGGGGATTAGTAAGTGTAATCTTTTCATTTTAAGTATTTTTACTAACTTTTGCTTTTTATTAACTTTTCTAACATTTTTATCCATTATCTAGTATTGTTCATACTACACTAACAATTTTTTTTCTTAGATTTCTGAATTTCTCTAGTGAAGGAAAGACGGAAAACAGGTGATTACGGGTAACTATTGCAGTTTTCAAACTGAAACATGCCCAGAATGAGCTGAAACATGGTCGGTTGAAGGAAAACAGCCCGATAAACAAGACTTACAGTGAACTGTGAGGTCACCCCTGGTTTTTCAAAATTCTATCATTTAGACCACTTTTTCAATTTTTTATTATTTTTTATTGCATTTTCTAGTTTCATTTTTATGTAGATTTTGTTCTGTGTTGATTCCATAATTTTTAAAAAAATGTTTAGATACATTAACTAGATTTATTTTTGTATATTTTGAGTGTTGATCCCATACTAACTCTTTCTTTTTAATTTTTTTCTTTTTCTTTCATTATCATTTTGTTGCATTCTGTTGCATTTTAAGGATACAATGGACCATGCATAATGGATTCAAAACTTGAGGAGTTGACTTATTTGGTAAGACATATAGTAGTGAGACAACAATCACCTATGCAGGAAGCTACACTTGTGTGTAACATTTGTTTTTGTTCATCTCACCCCACATATGCATGCCCTACACTTCAGTATGGTAGTTCTATTTTTCCAGATCAATTTGTTGCAAAGAAATGGTTATTTTCCCGATGAACCACCGTTCAAAGAAGAAGAATGAGTTATGACCCCTTCTTCAACACATACAACCCTAACGGGAATACTATCCGGATCTGGGATATGGCAATACGGCATCACTACAAAGAACAATCATTTCAATATGAGCAGACCATTCCAAGATAACAAGTCCATCAACCACAAAACTTGAGCCTTCATGGGAGGACTTGATGAAAACCCACATTGAGTTCCAGCGAGAATTTCACTTTGCCACTATTCAGATTTAACAACCCAAATTGACCAATTGACAACCACTGTTAATGAACTGAGATGTCAAGAGTCAGGCCAACTCTTTCCCCAAACAATTCCCAACTCCCTGCATTCTAATTGTCATATTGATTTACATGCAGACTTAGTTGAGGAAACTCATGATGAGTTGTGTGTTGAATTTCCTGATTTAATTGGTTTTGATGATTCTATCAATTGCAACTCATGTGCTGATCATGATGGTGATATAAAATGTGTTGTGTGTGCTGAAATTTCTGCATATTTGAAAACTAATGATTCTGTTTACGCAGGATCTAATGATATAGAAGGGTCTATCAACAATGTAGTTGCAGAATCTGAAACATATAGGGAGGTGGAGTGAAGGCCATTGAGGAATTTTCAAAGAAAGAGGAAAGTCAGCAGATGCTAGTAACTACTTGAAGTGGATTTTGTTTTTGGGCCATGGTCCAAAGCATTATCAATGAAAGCGGGATTGCAAAATTACACGTATTGCATGCCATTGGTGAAGTCAAGGAAGACCAATGGGACCCCAATGTGAACCCTCATGCTTCAAGCTTCACTTGGTCATTACACTTCAACCAATGGGACCGTAGTGGAAGCTATCATGTTGTGTCAACCATAACCTGGTCATCACGTTTCAACCAATGGGATCTGGTGGAGTCTTTTCACCAACCTCACTTAATAAGACCAATGGACACCGCCTCAAACAATATCATGAACTGCCAGAGCATGCGAAGTGGAGGTGATGAACCTTCTCCATCCGCATTATGAATAATAATAATAAAAAAAAAGAAGAAAAAAAAAATAGCTGTGTGCCCGACAATGAGGTAGGTAGTGTCACTCAGAAGCATGTGGAGGTTATTTTTTCTTCAGCGACAACAACTGCGAAAATCTTGCAGTATGGATTTTATTGGCCTACTTTATTAAAGGTTTGTTACACCTTTTGCAAAAGCTGCGGAAATTGGTCAAAAAAGTTCTGCTTTGAGATTATCATCTGCACCTACTCCTTGGAAAATTGAGATCTAGGTGGCGCGGTTCTTTTGTTGTCAGACACGTGTATCCTCTGGGGCCGTAGATATTGAGGATCCTAGGAATGGTACTGCGCTTAAGTTAATGGACAAAGACTCAACCATTCCTGGAAAACCAAGTTCTTGAGTTCTTTGTGTTGCCGGTTAAGTGGCGGATACGGTACTCCGTGACTCTTGAGTCGGTTTATTCTTCAGTTTCCCAAAATAATTGAACCCTTCTTCTCCTTCAAAATGGATGTCATTCTTTCAAACCTGAGAAAACATTTTCCTTCTCTTCCTCAAAATGCTCTGAGAAAAATCTACAAAGTTCGATGTGAGAGATTGAGACTGTTAATGCACAAGGGTATGCCGAGAAGATGTACTGCTTGGATAATTGAAGCAAAGGTCCGATTAGCAGGTGAGTCCTCAATTTCATTTGACTCATATATGCCCTAGGTCTTGGAAGAAGTTCATATTCTAAAAGGAGAAGAGCAAAAAGGTTACAAGTCTGTCACAAATGTGGACGATGGAACGTAACAAGCGATGTCGTACTAAGGGGATGGTTTCCGCAAATAGAGAAGATAAAATTTCTTCATTAAGAATGGATGAGTAAGGAGTCATTAGATGATATCTTATTGACTCTTGAGACGCATTCTTGTGGATTGGTGCATCGTGAAATTCTTAAATTGTGGAATCTCTTCAAGGATGAAGAACAACGCTACGATCTTGGGAATCGACTCTAAAAGACCACATGTTTGCCAATTTATAAGAAAATTGGATGGGAAGCTTATCCTCGACTCATAGAAGACGTTTAAGCCGTTACTGGACGTTAAACCAGAGGCAGATGTGAGCCATATCCACAAACAATCTGTACATATCATCCTCTTCTTCTTCTTCTTCATGGCATTTAAAAAAAAAAAAAAAAAAAAAAAAAAAATGAAAAAAAAAATGAAAAAAAAAAAAAAATGTATACTTCTTAGGGTTGGCTTTGGTAACACAAACCGTGAATGGGGAAATGCATGCATCCTGATCCAGCCTTCTTAATTGAAAAACAAAGAAGGTAGATTGTATCCCACATGTGAGGCAGCCAGTCGTATTATGGTCACTTGTCCCTTCTGGGAGCCCTATGTTGCGCTGGTCTTGAATGGGTCGAATACTGGTCAACAATGCTTTGGCACAAAGCCGAAAGAGCAGACTACCTCCATCCCAATCTTAAGTAAGTATACACTCATCTTTCATCAAGTTTTTCTAACAATTTCACAAAAAAAAAAAAAAAAAAAACGGACGTGATGTCTACTGCACTCATGACGCGCAGTATAAAGATACGCCATGGAAACTGTACATACAGGTATGTCATCATTTTCTATTATCTTTGTATCATTTTGTTGTATTTTGATTTTTGTACAGACGATCCTTTGAGTAGGGTCCTTCAGGGGTTTCTAGACTTCTTTACCTTGATGATTTTCTTGAAGTCAAAAAAAAAAAAAAAAAAAAAAAAAAAAAGATTCTGTGTCTCTTAATTTTAACCTTTTCTGACAACAGCCAACCTACCCTTATAGGTGCAATTATTTTCCTTTCCATTCTTTTTCTTATTTAAACACTCCATTTTCTCTATTTTCCTTCACACTCAGAAACACTCAAAGGGAGGAAGAGTATAGAATGGGGCCTTCTATTCGTAACCTCAAAAATGTCTGTGTTTTTTGTGGGTCGAGTTATGGGAAGGGATTAGAGTTTGTAAACACAGCTAGCACTCTTGGTCGATCACTTGCTGCGAGGAATATTCATCTTGTATATGGGGGAGGTTGTTGTGGGTTAATGGGGGCTGTATCACTTCTGCCTTTATAAGAGACAGTCGTTTTTTAGGTGTCATTCCCGAAACTTTAGCTCAACAGAACATCAATGGAAAGACAATTGGGGAGGAACTTAAAGTATCATCAATGCATGAACGCATGAAGATAATGCTTGAAAACTCGATGCATTCATTGCCTTACCAGGTGGTTTTGGTACTTTGGAAGAAATTTTTCAAATTGTCTCTTGGGCGAACCGAACATCCACCATAAACCCATTGGTTTGTTGAATGTTAATAATTTCTTTGATCTTTTGTTATTTTTTCTTGACAAAGTCGTGGAACGAAATTTATCACTCCTTCGGAAGACAACTTCTTATCTCTGCCTCCACTATTGATGAGCTCATTGATAAATTAGAAGCTTTTGAGTATGTACCGATCGTATTAGCTCGAGATAGATTGGTCAACAAGAAGCAGCGAAGGAAGTAACAAGAAACAAGAGCCGATCTGAAACTTTCTCTTTAATGGGTTTGATAAAAAAAAAAAAAATTGTTGTTGTTTTGTTTAGTATGATATGATTGTCATGGACTTATTAAACTAATTAGTGATGGCAGAGTAAGGAGTAATTTTACTCTTGAGACGCATCTTAATTGGTGGCAGAGTAAGGAGTTTTTTAGGTAGTAATTAATTAGTATTGAATTGTGGAAGTACTAACGTTTTCTTGTTCGATTTCTTTTCAGGGTCTGATGCGGTACTGACAGTATGTTTCTTTTCTACTTAGCGTTGATTCACTTCTTATCAGGTTGTGTTGCTCTTTTCTATCTCTTTCTTTCACATTGAGGACAATGTTATATTAAGTGTGGGGGAGAGATTTTAGCATGTTTCTGTTTCTTTTCGTTTGTTAAAAAAAAAAATTTCTTAAAAAAAAAAAAGAGGTTCATTGCATGATTGAATAATTTTTCTCCCTTCTTGAACTGATATGCTTGGAGATGGATGATTGAATTGATGAATTGAGTTTGATGGATGCATACCTTGTGAGATTTTGAGCCTAATGGATGGATTCAACATTTATGCCATTCTCTTCTTTCTTGTGTGATTTTCACTCATGTTAATGACCACTCTAGAACTTGCTTTGATTCTTTTTGAGGCTACATTTCACTTGCATGCATGAACATGATTGAGGCCCTCTTTCTTAGCTAGTTTAACCAAATAGCCAACCTTGTTTTCAATATGATATCAAGCACTCTTTTGACCTCTCGAAAATTCTCTGATTCTTGCCAACCTTGTATATTTTCCTTTGCTTAACCCCTTTGAGCTTATTTGACCATTCCTTGTTTCTAGCTCATTATGTGCCTTAAATGAAAAATCGTGTTCTTACTTTACCTTAGGGAATAAAAGAACATTAGCCTGGTTAATGAATGAGTTTTTGAACAAGTGTGGGGGTGTGTGTACAAAATGGTTGTTGAAAAAAAAAAAGAAAAAAGAAAAGAAAGAGTGCCTAGAAAAAAAAGAAAAAGAAAAATGTATGTATATAGTTATGTTCATATATATATATATATAAAAAAAAGAGAGAAAAGGATTGGGAAATGAATATGTAAAGGGATATACATTAGAGTTGAGATGAACTTTTATGCTTGTTATTTGAACTCAGCTCTCATTTGCTTTTATTCTCTTTGGTATTTATCTTCTCATATCCATTTTATCCTCTTCTGTTACCTTGACCTCACTACAACCTTGAATAAAGTCCTCATGATTTGTGTGTGCATGTGTTTTGAGTAGTGGAGAAGTAGAAGATAAGCAAGCTTATGGTAGTGCAATTTTCATGGGTTGAATTGAGTAAAATACCTACCTTTTAAACACTTGAGAGATTGAGATGGAATCTTGTGAAGATCCATCATTCTTAATTCATTCTTTTCAACGGAAGTTTCCTTGCTTGTTGGTTTGAGATGTGAAGAAATCTTACCTCATTTATGCTTTGATCCCTTGAATTTCTTGTTGCTCTTCTTGCTTCATTGAGTCCTTTAGAGTTTTTAGCTTTTAAGTTTGTGTCGTTTGTCTTTGTCTTCTAACTTTAGTTTTATATGTTTTGCCCATGAGTGCAAAAAGCTAAGTGTGGGGAATTTGATAATCACATATTTTATTCATTAAGAAACCCTTATGTTTAGTTATTTACACTCTTCATGTACTTAATTGACTGAATTTGATTATGTTTTGTAAGTTTGAACTCGAATCGGACTTAATTAATTTTTTCAGCATTATTCGGGTCTTACACTGTTTCTGTATTTTAGCCATATCTTGAGTTCTAAATGTCTGATAATTATGAATTTTACCTTGTAGGAAAGATAAGAGAGAGCTCTACAACTTTGATGAAGAGCTCAAAGTCAATTTCAGACATCTACTGGAGCTAATTGGGCATGGAAATCAGAATACGGGATTTGTGACTGGAACCCAAACAGTGTGTAGTAACCAGAACATAATTCGAGTTTGGGGAAATAAAATGGGCTAAAAATTTGTAATCTGAAAGTTAAGACCCAGATGTACAACTTTCATGTCAAACACAAAACTTGATTCGGGCTCCTTGATGGAGATATTGGGTCTGAAAGTCAAAACAGAGGTGCTGAAACTGGTCCTGAACAGTCTGTAGTAATTGGGTCATATCTTGGGCTGTAGGACGAATTTTTGGGTGCTTCCAGAGCCATTGGAAAGCTTAGACAATTTCCTAGAACTTTTATGAAGACCACTTGGCTCAGAAATGACGAAATCAATGAGTTCAGCAATGAATACTTTCGGAGACAAGGAAGCTCACCTACCAATCTCACCTACCAAGCTCACCTACCAATCTCACCTACCAAGCTCACCTACTAATCTCATCTACCCATCTACTACTACTCTGAATCCTCTATAAAAGGAAGCATGTGGAGAGCTCTAAACATAACACACACTTGGTGTTAGAAATAGCTTTTTATAGTTCTTGTATATTTTTCCTTCATTGTAATGGAGAGCTAAGTCACTTCTAGTCAATTCGGGACTCTTGAAGAGATTGTGGCTTGGATTCTTGAGACCTTGGTTATGTAATGTATTTGATTTATATTTGAATTCCTCTTCTCTTCTTCTTCTGTTCTCTTGATCTTGAATGCATGAATGGTGATTCTGTTTATGTTTGATCTGATTTGATTTTGGTTTAAGATTAAGTATTGTGATGAAATTTAGAACTGATTGATCTAAACTAATCACGTAATTGAAGAGGTTAGGTTACTGATTTGTGCCTAGGTTAATTGAATTCGGTGCTTAAATTGACATATATTTACATGAATGGTGCGATTGCAGATTTATGTTTATCACTTGTCAATTGAATTACGACGATTGTCTAGTATGAATTACGGATCGATGCGAGAGATCTCGGTTAGATCCAAGTTAACCATTCAAATGTATTTCGTGTGTTTGTTGAAAGGTCTATGATTGAATCCACCCAATCTCGGATAGATTTCTGAATTGATTGTTTTTTAATTGTTATTTCTCTTTAAATCCTGTCATGCGATCCTTGAACCATCAAAACCCCCCTTTTTCTAACTTTCACTTGATTTGATCAAATTGCATCTACGATCCTTGAGGAGACGATCCGGTGTTGTTCACTATACTACAAGTTTAGGTAATAACTTCGGTTATAATTTTGACTAAGTTCGGCGCTCGTCAATTAACAAAGACTAGAACATAGACTTAATGAGCTAACCTTTTTGATAAGACAATTAGCAATAGAAAGACATCAACCATCTGTGCAAGGACCTGCTCGAGTATGCAGTATCTGTTCTTGTCCTTCACACCCCTCAGATGCATGCCATACATTTCAGGATAACAGTTCTGCATTTCAAGACTAATTTGTTGCTGCAATAGGTGTCTTTCCTAGTAAACCACAATTCCAGCAGTAGTAACAAAGATATGATCCATTCTCCAACATATACAATCCTGACTGGAGAGATCATCCTAACCTAAGATATGGAAATGCAGCACCACAACAACAGTACACGCAGCCCTTCCAACAGCCAATAAGACAACAATAATTTCAACAACAGACTGTATCAAGCAGATCAACATTCTAGCAACAACCACAAGCCATAAAATCTGAGCCTACCTTGGAGGATCTAATGAAATAGATGACCACCAACAATATATAGTTTCAACAAAGGACAGAAGCTTCAATTCAAAACTTGGAAACTCAAATTGGATAATTAGCTTCTACTCTGAGTCAATTACAGAATCAAGGATCTGGACAACTCCCTTCCCAAACAATTCTCAATCCAAAGGGAAATGTGAGTTCCATTATATTAAGGTGTGGAAAAACAGTGGACGTGGATTCCCATCCAGCAGTGAACAAACAACTGCATAAGCCATCAATAGTAGCCACACCTGATTTTGTTGCACTAACCCAGAAATCTAGTAATGATTATGAGAAAGCAGCCACTAGAGCCAAAAAGAAGCCTCAACCTGCCATAACTCTTCCTTTTCCATAAAGAGCCACACAATCCAGAAAAATACAAGAAACTGAGAAAGACAAAGAGCTACTTGAGACTTTTAGGAAAGTGGAAGTAAACATCCCACTATTGGATGCAATCAAGTAGATATTGAAGTATGCTAAGTTCTTGAAGGAACTGTGTCTACACAAAAGGAAGCTTAAGGGCAATGAGAGAATTAGCATGGCGTAGAATATTTCAGCCCTCATCTACCTTATGCCACAAAAGTGCAAGGATCCAAGGACTTTTACAATTCTTTGCATAATAGGAAATTGTAGATTTGAGAATGTCATGCTAGACTTAGGTGCTTCCATTAATGTAATGCTTATGTCTGTTTTTAATTCTCTTGAACTTAGTCCTTTGTAGACTATAAGTGTGGTGATCTAGCTAGCTAATAGGAGTAATGCTTACCTAATTGGTTTGGTAGAGGATATGTTGGTCTGGGTGAACGAGATGATATTCCCAGTTGATTTCTACATTTTGAAGATGGAGGGAGAGTCATCATCCAACAAGACTTCCCTTATTCTAGGGAGACCTTCCCTCAAAACAATACAGACAAAGATTGATGTGCATGTCGGAGTTCTATCCATGGAGTTTGGAGATTCCATTGTAAGGTTTAATATTCTTAATGCTATGAAACATCCCATGGAAGAACATTATGTCTTTTATATTGATTTAATTGATGATTTGGTTAATAATTCGTATGCTGACTTGTGTGAGAAGTTTATTGAGATTACTGATTTTGGTAACTCTATGTGCGGTGATTTGTGTGCTAGTTGTGATGGTGATAAGTTGTGTTCTGTGTGTTAAATTTCTACATTTTTAGGATATAATGAATTTGTTCATGTGTTAGCAGATTGTACAATAGGTTATATATATACAGAGGTTCAGGTAGCAGAAGTAGAGCAGCAACAACCTATTAGATTATTACCTTTTGTAGTGCAGCCACTAAAATTGGAGCTGAAGTCGTTACTCAAGCATATGAAGTATATATACTTGGCAGATAATAAGCAGCTTCCAGTGAGTGTAGCCAAAAACCTCCATGCTGAATAGGAGGTGAGATTACTACTGGTTCTGAGAGAGAATAAAAGGGCCATTGGATGGATACTAGCGAATATTCCTAGCATTAGCCATTCCACATGCATGCATAGAATTTTTCTTGACGATAGAGCTAAACCAGTGAGGTAGCCCTAGAGGAGACTAAATCCTCTAATTTTGGATGTGGTGAAGAAAGAGGTGACCAAGTTACTATAGGCTGACATTATTTATCCTATCTCTGATAGTTAATTGGTGAGTCCGGTGCAGGTCGTCCCTAAGAAATTTGGAGTGACTGTTGTGGCCAATCAGAAGAATAAGCCGATTCCTACTAGAGTACAAAATAGTTAAATAGTCTACATTGATTACAGAAGGCTCAATCAGGCTACTCAGAAGGACTATTACCCTATTCCATTCATTGACCAAATGCTAGAGTGGTTGGCTGACAAGTCAAACTATTGCTTCTTAGACGGTTACACTGGATACTTCCAGATTCACATTGCATCAGAAGACCATATTTACTTGTCTCTTCGGCACCTTCGCTTGCAAACGGATGCCCTTTGGCCTCTATAATGCCTCTGGCACCTTCCAGCAATATATGGTGAGCATCTTTTCAAGCTTTTTAGAAAAGTGAATGAAGGTATTCATGAATGATTTTATTATTTATGACTCTTCGTTTGATTCTTGTTTGGATAGTCTAGCTAAGGTACTACATAGATGCTTTGAAACTAACCTTGTTTTAAATTTTGAAAAATGTCATTTCATGGTAGCACAGGGTATAATTTTAGGCCGTGTAATCTCCAGTAAAGGAATTGAAGTAGATCCTGCTAAAATAGATGTCATTACTTGTTTATCTTATCCCACATGCATGCGAGAGGTGTGTTCTTTTTTGGGATATGCAAGTTTTTACAAGCGCTTCATCCAGGATTTTAGCAAGATCGCCCTTCCACTATCTATTTTGTTGTAAAAGGATGTAGAGTTCGTCTTTGACCAGAAATGCTAGGAAGCCTTTGATCATTTGAAGAAGTTGTTGACCAGTATTCCTATCATCCAGTCCTCTGACTGGACACTTCCATTTGAGTTTATATGCGATGCTTCTAATTATGCAGTGAGAGCTATCCTAGCATAGAGAGTAGGGAAGGATCCTCATGTGATCTACTATGCCTCCAAAACTTTGGATGTTGTTCGCTCTTTTTCTTACCGCAAGTGCACGAATCGCACCTGTAGTATAGCTAGGAGTCCGATATCGTTCCCACTAGGACAATCGTTAAATTCAGTGCTAATTATAAACCAATAACTTAAGTATTTCTATTCAAGGGCATATAAATCCAAAGGTTTGTATTAAACTACTAAGAAGAACTTAAAAACTATTAAATTGAGTGAGATAATGATTTAGAGAATAAGGTATCTTTTTTCACCTCCTATTTCAATTGTTAACAAGCAATCCTTACGAATAATATAAATGCAATAGTTAGGTTAGCTTGAGAATCTGCTTTAGCCGAAAGCCTATGTCTAGGTCAATCAATCCTGGTATTACTTACCTAATCCACTATGTTTCCATGAGGACTAGTGTAAGCTCTACTAATGAACGATTTATTCCCAATTAATTACTATGCATAGCCAATAGGTATATTTCTATCCTATTAACGAATCATTGCATCCAAGCCAATTGAATGAAATAGAACATGCATTAATCATACATACGATCTCAAATCCAAATTCCTATGTCTAGGTTCATTAGATTTGGCAAATCAGTTGAAAGCTGATCAAACAATCAAAGCAGTAAACACTATATGATTGAACAAAAACCAAAGCATGTATATAACTCAAAGGATTACAAGATTAATCAATATCCATAGGAGGATCCAAAGTAAACCCTATAAACAGCCTAGCCAGCCATGACAAACGAAAATAGAACACTAATACTCAGAGTCATGGATATGGAAAAGAGAAAAGAGAAGAGAAGAGAAGAACAAACCTCAAGGGAGTAATCCTCCAAGCTTCAATCCTCCACCAAGTGAAGAGAGACTCCAAACTTGGTCACTTCTGCTTCCTACTGGTCTGAAATGGTAAAACCTGACCGCAACTTTCTAAAATAAAACCTAACTCTCTATAAAAATCGATGCAACAGTATTTATAGGGCTCAGAAAACAGGGTCACGCCGTGGCATTCAAATATATACGCCGCGACGCGTTACATGCGCAGCTCTCTGACTTTGGATGCAGGGGAGGCTCACCCCGCGGCGTGACAAGCTGATCCTTGCACTTTGCTTTCTCTTGCAATGCTAATCCAAATCTGAAATGATTCACTTGGTTGGAACCTTACCTGCCATAGAGAAATTTCCAATTCAATAATCAGTGCAAATGTACTCAATATATCCAAGAATCAAACATATGTTCTTAGAATCATGATGGAAGACCTTGAAATCAAATCATATGAATATACAACTAAACTCTTCCATTCATGTATGAAAACAAGGACTAAGCAGACAATAAAGCATAGATATGGGGCCCAAATAACTACAAAATGTGGAGTTATCACACCCCCAAACCTAGATTTTGCTAGTTCTCGAACAAAACAAAGTACAATCAAATCGATCAACTTGCTAACCTACTACAACAGTCTGTACATTCCACTTTCACTTAGACAGAACTCATGTAAACTGATTGCATAAAATCTCAAAAGAATGTACTTGCCTCACACTCAGTTCCACACATATACAACCTGTAACACCCCAAAATTTACTTTTCTACTATCAAAATTCATTCTAAAATATTTGTGATTTTCTGGAATTTTTTTGGAATTTTCTGAGAACGCGGAATATTTTAATATATTTCTCGTTTTACGTATGTACTGAGCAGAACCGGAGAAATGAGATATTTTCTCCGAAAGCCTTGAACTATGGAAACGTCGATGGGGGATCTTACTAAACTCGAGACCGGACACAGTTTACAAAGTTTTACATTTTTTGAGAAATTTTAACAGATAAAATAATAAAACATTGCGAAGAAACTATCTGTCAGATTTGTTAATGTTGACTTCTGCCAACTATAACTATTGTCCAATAAATAATAACATGTAATAAAAATCTTATCACATTATTCAGAATTTACCTTGTGTCAAGCCCCTTTAGCCTTATTTTCAAAATAAAAATAGAGTTAATTAAAAGCCCATTGTAGGAAGCTTCCAAGAAGTTTCCTTGTGGACACATTTTTCTCTCTCTTCCTTCCTCACTCTTCTCCACGGCAGAGGTAATATTGGAACCCAATATTCACTTTTATCTTCCTAATATTTTCTCTCTTCTCATTCTCTTCAAACACTCTTTCTTCTCCTCTTCTCTTCTTTTCTCCACCGTGCACTCATTTCTGGAGACATTCACCATTTCTTACTTCATCATCAAAGATTTCTTGCTTCTTGCACCATTCCAAGACCATTCTCTTTTGTGGCCATCCTTTGGTTCTTCTTCTTCTTCTTCTTCTTCTTCTTCTTCTTCTTCTTCTTCTTCTTCTTCTTCTTCTTCTTCTTCTTCTTCTTCTTCTTCCACTATCCACCATTGAAGCTAAAGCTTTGAGCTTGGAGGTAAAGTCTTCACCTTTCTTTCACTTTCTTCTCATTTTCGTTTTTCTTGGTCACCTATGTGATCAAGAACTCATTTTTCCATGGTTTGAGTGGACATTATAGAAATCACTCACATTGGTGTTCTTCTTGAAGGGGAAAATGAAAATTTAGGGCAAGAAGAGGTAACACCTTGTGTTGTCTTCCAAATAGGTAAGAGGGAGATGATCCTCTTCAACCAATCTTGGTAGTAAGGGAATGTCTTGTATGTATGTTGTTATTGATTTCTGAATCCATGTATAAAGTTCTCTCATTTTTATGTTGTCCTTCATGATAGTGAATTTTGTTGGGTTTGTATGATTTATTGATGCCTCTTGCATGATTTGAAGATATATTTGAGTAACTTGTTGATTAAATATAATAATGATTGGTTTGGTTTGAGTTAAAGGACCTGGAGAACTCTGTTTTCTGCAAGATTACGCGTGGTAATTGATTACACGAGGCTTGTAATCGATTACCAAGCTCTTAAGGGTATGAAATCATGATTCTGGAAATCTGGTAATCGATTACGTCTTATGTGTAATCGATTACAGAGATTCTGTCTAGCTTGTAATCGATTACAAGAGTAGTGTAATCGATTACCAAGCCTCTGATGTCACAAAGTGGTGCTTCTGAGAATCACGTAATCGATTACAACTTGTGGGTAATCGATTACGGAGGTTCTGTCCGATTGGTAATCGATTACTAGGGTTGTGTAATCGATTACCAGGTCCTTGAAGTTACGAATCGTGATTTTGGGAATCATGTAATCGACTACAATGAGATTGTAATCGATTACAGAGATTCTGTTACGTTGGTAATCGATTACCAGGGTGATGTAATCGATTACCAAGACCCAAAAATGAGATTTTTGAGCTAGAAATGATTGAAGTTATGGTTCATTGCCCTTTGTAACTCAAACATAACCTAAAAACCCTGGAGTCAGGGATTTTACTTTACCTAAATGTGATAAGAACATGTATTCATACCAATAGAGAAGAGATGATTTTGAAAATGGAATTCTTGGATCCATGACATGGGAATTGTGGTATGTGTGTAATAAGGAACATATATTGATGCTGAGAATTAGTGATGCAAGTGTGATTCCCTATGTGAGTTATGTACTTATTGATTTAGTACTCTATGAGATAAGAATGATGATATGCCATTGAGGCAATGTTTTTAATAAATGTATTGTTGATATGTCATGTTGGACATTGAATAATGCTTATGTGCCATTGAGGCAATGCTTATGTTGAATGCATCATTGATGAACATACATGATTGGACATTGTGTCATCATGCATGTGGGTTGTCCGTTGGACATTGTTGAGAAGGCTATGTTACCTAGGAGTTTGAATAACACCTTTGTGCGGGTGCGAGTAGACTAAGCATAGGTGTCATATGTTGTTGTCCCTGGGGGCGTTAGGGTGTGGGTGTCTCACAATAGATAGTGGTAGCTCCACTGGGGCCGTGGGATAAACCAATGCGACACACCAACGATCTTGCCTGAGACGTTATCCTATATCACGATCAATTGTTGAGGTACCATGTATGAGCCATTGCGCAAACAATTTTATAAAAGAAAGCACACTGTATTTTAAGGCTACTGATATACTGGTATTACTCCTTGATCATTCACTCCGAAAATATTTACGTCTAGCTCCATGGAGTAGGAACTTTGGTACCCTTGTTGCATTGTGAGTTGTCAGTCATATGGTCCATTGAGCATTTATAATTGGATAATGTGTTTACTATCATGACTGTGATATTTATTTGACTATTGGTGATGCTAATGTTGCTAGCTAGTTATGGGTAATGTTAACTATTGTTCTTTGCTGCCTTACTCTCGTTAATTACTTTCGGGTATTACTGCACTTGTATGTATTAACTGTGTTTTATGTGGGAGTTTGACGCCGTTTATTTTCTTGCTGCCATGTTGGTACTGAAAGCTGGGAATCTCACCTCTTTCGGTAATTTCTCTATTTTGTATTTTGGTTGGATCGTGTGCTCTCGAGAAGACGCTCATGAGGAGGACAAGGAAACCACTGAGTTTCAGGGTTTTTGGCCTTACCTCGACTGAGATCGAAGTTGTTGAGGATGTCATTTCGGCTCTGTGGACTTTTTGGCTACGTGCGAATCAACTTTCTTGGAGGTCCGGACTGCTAGCATATCAACGTGCATGCTGATCGATGTGTATACCACGGCGATGTGACGGTGTCCTTAGCGTGGAGACGTTATGACGCTCCTATTCTAGATTTTCATGCTTTTGTATGGCTGGAGTTCTATATGCCCGTGAGGGACATGTGGGGTGAAATGTATCATACCCCTCGTGAGGATTCCTTTTGTCTCCGGGCTCCGGCCTCCCGCCCACCGTTCGTCGTCCGATGGATGTCTCGTCGGACGACGAGGACCCTGAGGAGGATCCATCTACGGTTCCTTCTCGTTCTAGGCAGTCTTAGGGTTAGTTTTAATTGATGGCTACTGATGGCTATCCGTTTATTTTGAGGGAGCCTGACGTATTACTGGATTAGTGGGTATATATATATTTGTATCTCTTGGGGTAGGTACACATTTTGCTTTTTGTATATTTTTGGAAATGTAATTTAAATAGGCTAGTATTTCTGGTACAAAGTATGTAATTATCTATATTGTAAATGGTCGTATGTTTCATTTCACGTTGATTTCACTTTGGCTTTTTTGACAGAGGTTTTATTGGAAAGAGGAACTTTTAATTTTAACTTAATCACGCGATATATTCATAAACAGGTATGTATGTACATTAAATGGAAGTTTTAACTGGATTCAAGTTAAGCAAACAAAAAGAAAAAAAAATGTTCAAATTTTCCGTAATCATCTTTATGTCATTTCACTATAGTGCGACGTTCCTTCTTCTTACCCATTATGACTAAGGGAGAAAAAGGGGCGTTACACAACCCTTCTCATGTTGACAATCACATCTTTCTTTCAGTCAAGATACAATTTCCCATAATCATGCATACCAAACTTCTTCTTTTCAATTAGGACTCACCCGGATAAGTTTATGAACATACAAATGAATATGCATCAATGAATCCATAAGATTGTAATTCAACTCTCTCTCCACTAATGTAACTCACACATGATTGAAGATCAAAAGGGTCATTATCAGCTTATAATGTTAGGCTAATGGTATAAGTTAAAGAACAAAGGGAATGGATTTAACACAAACATTGAGACACATACACATATGATTTCAAGACTTGAGCACAAGTAAGATTATTAGGGTATACCACAAGAACTTTGAGAGATCAGAACTCATAAGAATCATTCAATGCTTTATTTTTAACTTTTCTTTTTCTTTTCTTTTGCTTTGCTTTTCTCTTTTCAATTTTTCTTTCTTTCATTTTTTTACAAAGCAATGATTTTCTAACTGCAGATGGTTCAAACAAGTTCTTTTTGAATTTGACTTACACAGTACCCTTGATTAATGGACTCAATTCAAGAAATCATATATATATGCACTTAACAACAATGATGGTAAGATAACAAATGTCATGTTTTCACATGCATTTAGAAATGGTTACATGGTATGGAATATGTAGGTGATGAAAAACATAAGGCCAAACATACATAAGGCTTCAAAGGGGACCTAAGGATATGATCATGTCAAGGTAAGCTTTTTAAGGCTCAATCGGTCCAAAGAATGCCCTAATCATTTCCTCAATCATGCACAAATTAGGATTTCGCCTCAAGAGAGTTCAAAAACAATTTCACAGATAACTGACACTTTCACATGCACAATCTATAAACTTTCTCTAGGCAAGACTTCTTATCAATCCCAAAGTTTAACAAACATGCAAGTGGGAAACGTATCAATCCTAAAATGAAACTAGATTGCTTCAACATGCTTCAAAGACTGCATATGGATTCACAGAAATGTCAAAGTCAATTTGCATCCATATCTATCATTGAACAATCATTTCACATTAGTTTTTAACCATTATGATTCAAATCGTGAAAGGGAATGACAATTGTATCTTGAATGGGATTTTCAAGAAATGATTATCAAGTTACAAGTTCCTTTGGATATTGACAAACATACATAATTACATATATACATAATTATACTAATATACCAAAATATTATATCCACAATATGCAATACTAACATAAGCATCCATATTATAAACATGCATAAACATCAAAATACTAAGTTTGAGACACCCCCCAAACCTGAGGGAAACAATGTCCACACTGTACATGAGAAACATATAATATACTGATAAAAAGAACTACAATGAAAGAAAAGTGGCCTGAAAGCCTCAATGGCTAGATGGAAGCCTCCTCAGAATCGGTGGCTTCATCATCTACGTCCTCATCCTCCTCATCGTCATCATGGCCTGCCTGGTGAGAGGGCCCTAGCTCTTGGGGTGGTGGTGGGTCAGCAACTGCCATGGGTGGGAAGTCTGGGACTGGGTAGTCCTCCATGAGTAAGTGCAACCGCTCTGCGGTCCATCTCTGAGTCTGTATAATATACGCCAGCATGGTTGTCGTCTGTGCTGCATGGGCCTCTAGATCGGTCACCCAAGCCTCCATCTGGGTCCTCCAGGATGCAACATCAGCTAGTGCTGCCCTGGGCTCTTCTGACTCTGCCCTAGGCTCTGCTAGAGCCTGCCTCGATGGTCCCCTAGCTGTTGGTGGTGGTGCTGCGGGAGCTGCTCTGACCCTCTCAATGAAATAATCATTGAGAGGTTGTCTCTCAATGGATCGCTCCTCATGGTCCTGAGATTGGACATCTGCCCTTGACACAATCTTTGGATGAGGGAAGGAAAGAACAAACTCCTGCACTCCTTGGTAGCTTTGTGATTCTACTGGTAAATGATATGGCCGACATCTATAGCTCGATGCTCGAGAATAGCATAAATCATTATCGCACGCTCTCGAGTCACCTCTGATAGGTTAGCGGATGGCAGAATCCGCGTGCAGATAAAGTGGTACCAGACTCAAGCCTCTAGCGTCAAATAGGCTCATCGGAAGTATCTGTGTCTGGCATCCTGGATGCTCAATACCCACTCCATTGGTTGCGACTCAGGCGTGTAGATCCTGGCTGTAACCGTGGTGAGGTCGATGCTATCGGGCTCGACTCTAAGGAAATGAGGGTACTCACAGAGCAATAGCGGAGCCGGCAAGTCTAATACGGCCCTGATGACTGCTGCAGCGTAGGAGACCTGGCACCCCCGTACAATAATAGTCGTGGTGTTGGCATCAATAGTGTCTATGTTCGCGTAAAATTCATGAACTACAGGAAGAACGGCCACCTTGGGGTGCTGTGCAAATTTACTCTAGCGATGGTGGCGGATTGTCCGATCAATGTGCTTCGGGATGCCCTCCCTGAAGGAAAATCCTCGCTCAGATGTGACTGATTTCGAAACCAGTCTGGTGTATCTCTGTGTCACTTCAACCGACACAAATCTCGCCTCATCAAAGGGCGGTGGGGGAGTTGGCTCCCTGTGTCTCTAGCTGAAGGATCCACGCTGGCGCTTTGGGCCCATGGTACCTAAAATTGAATTACAAATAGTCAATAACAAGTAATGGTAGTGAAAGCATATGAAAAATTTACAATTTCTGAACAATTCTGGAAAAATTGATATCTCACACCGCGACACTAACACTAACGCTGTGACATGCAATCAGTTCATGACCACGCTGCGGCACTCACATGATACGCCGTGACATTCAATCAAATTCATATCTACGCTGCGGCACTCAAAGTTTACGCCGCAGTATGCAAACAATTTCATCATGGCGCTGCGGCATTCAAATACCACGCCGCAACGCGTATGAACCTCGAACCTAGAAATATCCCTCAAATCAGCCAAATCATCCCCCCAGGCAGTAAATCATGGAGAACAATATTAAAACTACAACATTTTACTATTTAAACACACTTAATATTACTAAACTACAACAAATATACATCTAACATAGGATTTAAAAAAAAAAAACGAAGTAAACACACAAGAAAATATGAAAAAGGAGAAGGGGAGAGCTTCTTACCTGGTTTAGAAGCTAGAAAATGAAGGTAGAAGTGATAAAATGCAAAACGAGAGGGAAAGATTTGAGAGAACACAGAGAAGTGGTTTTCGTAATGAGGGAGAATGAGGGAGCTACGCACGAGAGTGTGCTTAACACCAACAGATGCACAACACCGCAGCGTGATACGTGTGGCACTGCAGCGCGCATTTATTCCCTCGTAAAATTATATTTTAAAATAAATACAAACATTATTATTTTTTTTTATTTTTTTTGAATAATACGCTGCGGCGTGCAAAACAACCCACGTCGCGGCGTGAGAGGTCAGTCTGCTGAATTCTGCAGCAAACTGACTTCAGCCATAATTTTTAGCCAAAATGGGACATTAATACGTATACAACATGCCCAAATAATCAAATAATAGTTAAATATAAAAAACTTAAACAAACTACAAAAAACACATAATAGGTAATAAGGACCTAAAAACACAAACTATAAACATATTTAAAACATAAGATAATTAGATTGGGTTCCCTCCCAAGAAGGGCCTGATTTATAGTCCTGGCAGGACTTTATGTCCTGTTCCACTTGCATTTGCTCCAAGGGGGAGGATCTTCCTCCTTTGCATCTGAATAAGCTTGAAACACTTGAAATGGCATGGGTTTAAGCTTCTCATTTAGAACTTTCTCAATAGGTGAACTGCATGACTTAATCACACTCTTTGAATACAGCCGCTCTAGTTCATCATCTCCACTTCCTCGTATTGAGATCAATTGACCTTCACTGAGAGCTCTTACTACACTTCCACCAAGTGCCTCATATGTCAACTTATCAACCTCATTTACCAAACAACATTCTTCTTGACTTTTAGGACTCTGTATAGCTTTAAAAATGTTGAAGGTAACCTCCTGATCTTGGACCCTCATAGTGAGCTCTCCTTTCTCCACATCTATGAGGGTTCTTCCTGTTGCAAGGAATAGGTGGCCTAAAATCAAAGGGACCCTATGATCCTTTTCCATATCTAGTATCACGAAATCCGCAGGGAATATGAACTTGTCCACTTTCACCAGGACATCTTCCACAATTCCCCTTGGATACGTATAAGAGCGATCGACTAGTTAGAGAGTTACAGATATGGGCTTACATTCCCCCAACCCTAACCTCTGGAATATGGATAGGGGCATAAGATTAATGCTTGCCCCATATCACATAAGACTTGCCCCAAGAAATCCTTCCCTATGGCACAAGGGATTTTAAAGCTTCCCGGATCCTTTAGCTTTGGGGGAAGCTTTTGTTGTAAGACCGCACTGCATTCTTCAGACAATGCCACCGTTTCATACTCACCTAGGCTACGTTTCTTTGACAAAATATCCTTCATGAACTTAACGTAGCTGGGCATCTGCTCCAAGGCTTCAGCAAATGGGATGTTTATATGAAGTTTCTTGAAAACTTCCAAAAATTTCTTAAATTGATAATCCATTTTGTGCTTAATCTGCCTGCTTGGAAAAGGAAGAGAGTGTATATATGGATTATTCACAAACTTCTTGTGCTCGACCTTCTTTTGGACTTTGCTTTCATCCTTTTCCTTTTCTTTCTTGTCATCCATCTCCTTGTGGACTATTTCATCATGGTCCTGGCTCTTGACCACTTCTTCCTCCAGCAATCTCGTCCTAGGATTTCCTTCAATGTCCTTGCCACTCCTCAATGAGATAACCTTACAGTCCTCATTCGAGGTACCCTTAGGATTATTGACTGTGTTACTTGGGAAGGTGCCCGGTGGCCTGTTGTTGATGGCATTTGCTAGGAAGCCTTTGATCATTTGAAGAAGTTGTTGACCAGTATTCCTATCATCCAGCCCCACGACTGGACACTTCCATTTGAGTTTATATGTGATGCTTCTAATTATGCAATGGGAGCTATCCTAGCATAGAGAGCGGGGAAGGATCCTCATGTGATCTACTATGCCTCCAGAACTTTGGATGTTGTTTGCTCTTTTTCTTACTGCAAGTGCACAGATCGCACCTGTAGTATAGCTAGGAGTCTGATATTGTTCCCACAAGGACAATCGTTAAATTCAGTGCTAATTATAAACCAATAACTTAAGTATTTCTATTCAAGGATATATAAATCGCAAAGGTTCGTATTAAACTACTAAGAAGAACTTAAAAACTATTAAATTGAGTAAGATAATGATTTAGAGAATAGGGTATCCTTTTTCACCTCCTATTTCAATTGTTAACAAGCAATCCTTACGAGTAATATAAATGCAATGGTTAGGTTAGCTTGGGAATCTGCTTTAGCCGAAAGCCTATGTCTAGGTCAATCAACCCTGGTATTACTTACCTAATCCACTATGTTTCCATGAGGACTAGTGTAAGCTCTACTAATGAACGATTTATTCCCAATTAATTACTATGCATGACCAATAGGTATATTTCTATCCTATTAACGAATCATTGCATCCAAGCCAATTGAATGAAATAGAACATACATCAATCATACATATGATCTCAAATCCAAATTCCTATGTCTAGGTTCATTAGATTTGAACAAATCAGTTGAAAGCTGATTAAACAATCAAAGCATTAAGCACTATATGATTAAACAAAAATCAAAGCATGTATATAACTCAAAGGATTACAAGATTAATCAATATCCATAGGAGGATCCAAAGTAAACCCTATAAACAGCCTAGCTAGCCATGACAAATGAAAATAGAACACTAATACTCAGAGTCATGGATATGGAAAAGAGAAAGGAGAAGAGAAGAGAAGAACAAAGCTCAAGAGAGTGATCCTTCAAGCTTCAATCCTCTACCAAGGTGAAGAGAGACTCCAAACTTGGTCACTTCTGCTTCCTACTGGTCTGAAATGGTAAAACCTAGCCACAGCTTTCTAAAATAAAACCTAACTCTCTATAAAAATCGATGCAACAATATTTATAGGGCTTAGAAAACTGGGTCACGCCGTGGCATTCAAATATATATGCCGCGACGCGTTACATGCTAGCTCTCTAACTTTGGATGTAGGGGAGGCTCACGCTGCGGCATTCAAATGCCACGCCTCGGCATGATAAGTTGATCTTTGCACTTTGCTTTCTCTTGCAATGCTGATCCAAATCTGAAATGATTCATTTAGTTGGAACCTTATCTGCCATAGAGAAATTTCCAATTCAATAATCAGTGCAAATGTACTCAATATATCCAAGATGGAAGACCTTGAAATCAAATCATATGAATATACAACTAAACTCTTCCATTCATGTATCAAAACAAGGACTAAGCAGACAATAAAGCATAGATATGGGGCCTAAATAACTACAAAATGTGGAGTTATCAGATGCTACTCAAGCGAACTACACAACTATAGAAAAAAAAAACTCTTAACCATTGTAGTTGCTTTAGACAAATTTAAATCATATTTGCTTGGTTCTAACATAGTTGTGTTTTCTGATCATGCAGTGCTAAAGTTTCTTCTGAAAAAACTCGAAGCGAAACTACGACTAATTAGGTGGATGCTGCTGCTCTAGGAGTTTGATCTTGAAATCCGAGATAAGAATGGATTAGAAAACATGGTGGATGATCATTTGAGCAGGATTGAGGGAGCTTCAGAGCCTCTGGCTATCCATGACTCCTTCTTAGATGAGCAGTTTTTGTAGCTACAAGGTAAAACTATATCTCCTTGGTTTGCTTACTTAGTTAATTACTTGGTTTCTAGTGCAATGTCTATATATTTCACTAGGGCTCAAATTGATAAGTTAAAGAGTGAGTCTAAGTATTATGTGTGGGATGATCCTTATTTATGGAGATTTTGTAGTGACCAAGTGATTAGGAGATGTATACCTGATCATGAGTTTGATTCTGTTCTTAGCTTTTGTCATGCATTTGTATGTAGTGGACATTTTGGACCTAAACGTACAACTAGAAAAGTTTTGGACTCTGGTTTATATTGGCCTACCTTACTCCATGATGCATACTTGTTCTGTAAGTCTTGTGAACAGTGTTAGAGAACAGGGAACATTTCTTGCAGGAATGAGATGCCCTAGAAACCTTTCTTGTTTTATGAGATTTTTTATGCATGAGTTATTGATTTTATGGGACCTTTTCCAGTTTCTTTTAGTTTTGTTTACATTTTGCTGGTTATTGATTATGTATTTAAATGGGTGGGGTAAAAGTCACTCGGACTGATGATTCCAAAGTTGTTGTGGATTTTGTTAGATCACAGATTTTCTGTAGGTTTGAAGTCCTGAGGGCTATCATCAGTGATTAGGGTTCGTATTTCTGTAAACAGAGCATGGAGGCTTTGATGAAAAAGTATGGAGTCATGGAAAAAGTTTCTACACCTTACCACTCCCAGACTAATGGGCAAGCTGAGGTTTCTAACAGAGAGATTAAGCAGATACTTCAGAACACAGTCCAACCTAACAAAAAGGACTGAAGCAAGAGGCTTAAGGATGCTTTATGGGCTTACTGGTCTACATATAAGACACTGATTGGGATGTCATATTATTGTATTGTCTTTGGCAAGGCATGTCACCTGTCAGTGGAAATTGAGCATTGCACATTTTGGGCAGTGAAGAAGTGCAACATGGACCTAGACCAAGCGGGCATGGAGAGGAAGCTACAGTTACAGGAATTGGAGGAGATCTACTTGGAGGCATATGAGAGTTCCAAACTTTATAAAGGGAAGACCAAAACCTTCCATGATAAGATGATTATAAGAAAAACATTTGAGATTAGTCAAAAAGTGATTTTATATAATTCTCGTCTTAAATTGATGCCTAGAAAATTGAGATCTAGGTGGGAAGGTCCTTTTGTTATTACTAATGTTTTTCCTTATGGTGTAGTTGAGTTTCAAGATGTGACTACAAAGAGGAGCTTCAAGGCTAATAAACATAGACTCAAGCACTTTTATGATGGTTTCCAAGAGCATACCATGGAGGAGGTGGCCTTGCTTGATGCTACTTATCCAACATGAAAGAGGAAGTTTCCTTTCCTTGTTTATTTTCTGTTTCAGTTTTTCTTTTTTTAATTTAGTTTTCTATTTTTCTGTCTATTTATTTTTCTATTTGTTGTTTTCTATTTTCTATTTTTTGTTTCTACTTGCTATTTTTGTTTTTGTTTTTATTTTTGTTTTATGTTTTCTATTTTATGCTTTTAATTTCTGTCGCTACTTTTGTTTTTCCATCAATTCTGTTTTCTGTTTTCTATTTTTCAATTCTGTTTTTGTTTTATTTTAAAATTTTGTTTTGATGTTTTTGAAAAAAAGAATTATGCTTCTAGGTTTTAGTTTTTAATTGCTTTCCAATGGTTCTTGAGATGTGTGGAAGTTGTGAGTTTGGACAAATTGAGAATCAGAGGTTTTAGACATAAGCAAATGAATTATCTTTCATCTTGAGTTTGACTTGTTTGGTAATGAAAATTGAATTAGTAAATTAAGTTTGATAGACCTATACCTTGTGAGAATTTGAGCTTATTGATGAATGGATTAAGTAATTGTACCATTCTATTCCTTTTTGTGTGATTTTCACTCATGAATTTTGATCATTCTAGAACTTGCTTTGATTCCGTTTTAGGTTACATTTTCCCATGCATGCATGAACATGATTGAGACATTCTTTCCTTGCATTAGCTACTTTAGCCAAATAGTTAACGTTACATATTTCCTCTTGATTAACCCCCCTTGAGCTTATTTTCCTATTCTTTATTATTCTTAACTCATAACATACCCTTAGTGAAAAATCATGTTGTCCTTTTACCTTAGGGAATAGGAGAGCATTTGTATTATCCTTGGATGAGCACATGAACAAGTGTGAGGGAATCTTAAATTGTTATTGTTGTTTGGTCTTGCTTGAGGACAAGCAAGGTTTAAGTGTGGGGCGGGGGTGTGAAAATGTTGTGCTAAATTGTTATGCAAAAAAAAAACTAAATTTTTTTGTGATACTTAAAAAAAAAAGGGAAGAAGGAATATATATGAAGAGAATAATTTGCATCATATGGAAATCATATTAAACTTTCATGCTTGTTCTTAGAATTCATCTCCAATGTTCTTTTATTCTCTTTGATTTTTAGCTTGACATATCCTTTTTATTCTCATTCCTTACCTTGACCCAATTACAATTTTGAATAAAGTCCTCTTGATTTGTGTATGCATGTGTATAGAATAGTGGAGAAATAGAAGATAAACAAGTTTACGGTACTGTAAATTTTCATGAGTTAATTTGAGTGAAATGCTTACCTTCTAGATATTTCTAATGCTAAACATTTGAGGGAGTGAGAGTATATCTTGTAAGAATTTATCATTCTTAGTTTATGCTTTTCAATTGAAATTACCTTGCTTATTGATTTGATATGTAAAAAAATGTCACTTCACGAATGTTTTGATTCCTTAAACTTCTTGGTTGCTATCCTTACTTGTAAACTTTTACATTCTTGAAGGTCATTGAAAAGTGAATCTCTTTGAGTTTTGGTTTTTGAGTTTTTGTGTTCCTTGTGCCTAACATTGAATCTTTAGTTTGCCCAAGACGTGCAAAAGCTAAGTATGGAGGAATTTGATAATTGTAACACCCTAAACTTTTAGGTGAATTACCGTTGTGTCCCGAATGTACTGTTTGATGTTTTTCAACTTTAGGATAAATGACCGTTGTGTCCTTTTTGTACTGTTTGTTGTTTTTCTGTATGAATTACTGTTTTATATTACTGTCTGTTATTTTATTTGGACTTTTTGTGTGATTTGCTCTGGGACAGGAAAATAATATTTTTTGGGCCGGGGAAATCTTAATTTAATTATTCAGAGCTGGGGGATCTTACTAAACTCAATTCTGAATGATACGATTAGTAATCTTTTAATTTTTAGGATTTAACTGTAAAATAAAATAATTTTATATTATTATAATATTATTTTATTAGTCAGTACAAATAAGTGGTAATGGACCCAGAAATGTTTTGCGGGACCTACGTTTAGTAAAAACTTAATAGGATTAGTAGCTTAATTAAGCATCATTAGAGGTGGAACATTCAAGAGCATGTGACTAAGCATGTGACAAGGCTTAATTAGTGACAAGGCTTAATGACAAGGATTAGTGACTAGGCTTAGATTAACCAATGAGAGCTAAGCTTGGTGATCAAGTTTTAATCCTCACCATTGATCATTCCTAAGGCTTGGATGGAGCCAACCAAATGGACACCTCCTTGTGCATTGAAGTCTACGGCCATTCACTCTTGGAAGGCCATTCTTCACATGATTTTCTAACACTTTCTCTCTTCTCTCTCTTCCAAAAATACCAAACTCCATTATTGTTTTCTTGAAGGTCCATTCGGCCAAACACCATTCCTCACCATCCATCCACCTAAAATTTTATCCAACCAACTTTTCTAAACCTAAACACAATTCTAACAACATCTCTAGTTGAGAGTTCTTGCAAAATCCTTCATCTTGGGCTTGAAAACCTACTTGGGAGATTTTACCTAGCAGGTGAAATTTCTTGTTTTTCATTTCTAAATTCTTTTTCAAAGTTCTAAACCATGATTGATCCATGGTTTAAGCTTTCTTTCATGTTAATAACTTGTAGAATTTTGTTTAAGCTTGATAGGTGTCTTGGAGGGTGAAAACCGAAACCCTAGAAAGGAGTGAAAGAGTGTTTGTCTTCATTTAAGGTAAGAGGAAGACTTAAATCTTATCATCCTTGGGTGGTGGTAAGAAGATGGAAATTGTTTGTGATTGTAGAATCCATAAGGATTCATTTGTGTGTTTGTTATTAGCTTTTCTATTTGTGATTTGTATTAATTTGCATGTTTACAAGCTTTGAAATATTGTATGTGTTAGTAGATGCATGTGTAAATATTAGGATGTGAACAACATGTCAAGGATTGCATGAGTGTTCCAAAGAACACACCACCAAGGCTTACGGCCTCAACCAAAAAGGAGAACCAAAATGTTCTTATCAATTTTCAAAGAGTGTGATTTAATTAACCTAGGAAAATTAACAAGATGCAAAATTGTTTAGAGCAAGAAAAATGAATGTAGCGATCAAATGGAAATTTTAAGTATTTCGGCCAACATGCCAAAGTCAAGGATTTATGATTTCTAAAATCATTTCCAAACCATTTTCAATCAAAAAGAAGCAATATATGTTAAAAGGATTTTTTTTTCTACAATGAGTTTTGAAGAAATAAATTGATTAGAATTAAGTTCAAGAAGTTAAAACTAATGATTTTACTGTTAGAAGAAAATATAGTAGCTTTTGTAAAATTCTAACATATAGCTCATATTGTAACACCCTTGTGGGGATGTCACATTTAAAAGAAAATAAAAGAAAGATAAATAAAATCTACCCAAGTTGCAAAACATTTGTTACATAATAATATGGCTTGTAAAATTCTCCTTGTTAAACAAAACATTATTAAATAAAATAACGCAGAAAACATAAAACCAACAGAATAACATCACACATAATATACATAGAGTTTTAGTCATAAGTTATACAAATAATTTACAACTAAAATATTTAGACAGAAAAAAAATAAACAAAAGCAAATACAGTCAATATGTACAAATGCAGACGCGCCCAAGTACACATCATAAACATTTAACCCTCTGATGGATCACTCTCAGAAAGATCATCAGAAGATAAATGTCCAGGATGCCTCGACTCTCGGCGGAAACGAGACCGCGCAGTCGACACGCTACTAATCTCACTAGGCGCAGTGAACATACCACCCCAATAACGCCTAAGAGATAACGACATCTCCAAATGCAAAAACACAGTAGTCGTCATGACTGGCTCTCCATCAAACTCATTACGTAGGGACACAGTCAACCGTCCCACGTAAGTCACCGAATCTCTATCTTCACGCAAACGCCAGGCTGTTGATCCACCATGAAACTCGAGTCGTACAAAACCCAGAAATCCTGGCACCGCCATACTCAAGAAATCAATCCAATGGATATGGATGATCAGACGGTTCTTGATCGTAGAACTGATCTTCGGCTAGCTGATCTTCCTCTTCCTCAGGGTACACACACTCAAGAGGTTGTTCCTCTTCCTCAAACTCTTTTACCACATGAATTACAATAAACAAATAACACATACAACAAAGAGATAAGACAATCCATATCACCATAAACATGGCAAAGTAAGAAAACGACAATACAACAGATATAACATTTTATACTATATAGCAGTTTAAGATAGCAATAAATAAAATTCAAGATCATATAGGTGAAATGTAACACAGAATACAATGTAACAACACATAGTGATACGGATAGATAAAATAACGTAGATAAAAAAATGGTACAGATAAAGAATGTTATAGATAAATAGCATTAAAATGTATGAGATAAAAATATATATGAGATAAAAATATATGAGATAAAAATATATGAGATAAAAATATATGAGATAAAAATATATGAGATAAAAATATATGAAATGTGACTCAATCCTACTCCATGGAGCTAAAGAAGAATACAGACATCAGAGAGAACGATCCGCAAAATCTATTAGCACCGTTGACTGCCCAATAACTATTCCACTGTCACACGTTGCGTCTATAGCCCACTGAAAAAAATATAGTAGTGTAGCACACTGTCATACGTCGTGCCACTACAGGCTTGTACTAATAGACTTCACAAGATCTTGATTAAGTATAGTGTTTGTCGAGTCCATTAGTGTGTTACCAGTCACCACGGCCCAGAGGAGCGACCAACTGTCCATATATGGAATTCTGCACACTAACGTCTCCAAGTTCATTCAATTTGAACCGTACTATGCCTATCACACCGACAACACGATGTTGTTCACCTTATCAATCAAATCGCCAAAATTGGCATACTCAATATATGAGAAAAATTTCAAATGTATACAGTACGCACCCACCTAGCAATACTGCAACAAAATTACAAAAATGCCCTCATTGGCAAATCATATAAAAAAAAAGACAGTACGCACCCACCTAGCAATACTGTTTCACAATCTGTCCGGGTCCACCACTTTGGCCCGACAGTAAAAAAATTACTGTTATCGTCAATCGCGTAGAAATTTTATCGCGTTTTCAAAATCTCATCGCTTTTACAAATGTTTTTAAATCGCATAAATATATTTTGTTGTTTTGCAAATCGCGTAGGATTTTTAATACGTTTTCTCAATCGCGTAAGGTTTATATATCATTTTCTTGTCCGAATTCCTTAAAAATTACTGTTTAAATAAACAGAAATAATATTTAGTACATTTAAATTACGTAGAATATTTTTCATACCGTATACTGTCGTTTGAGCATTTTTCTTATCTTATTTGTCCATTTTTAATAAAAATTGACAGTATTTTGTTTAGAAAATTATAATAATGGTTTCCTAATTTTTTTCTTAAAATTCTGTTTTACTAAATTTTTAACCATGTAACTTAATCCTTTTGAAAACCACTAACATGCTTCAAAATATAAGATGAGCCATATGTTAGGAATTTACAAAAGTTACTGTATTTCATTCCTAATAATAAAATCATTAGTTTTAATTACTTAAACTTAATTCTAATCAATTTATTTCTTCAAAACTCATTATAGAAAATTTCTTTTTAACATATATTACATCTTTTTGATTGAAACTAATTTGGAATTAATTTTAGAAATCATGGATACTTGGTTTGGCATGTTGGCCGAAATATATATATTTGTACTCTTTGATCTCTAAATTCATTTTCTTTGATCCAAACAATTTTATATCTCATTAATTTTCCTAGGTTAATTAAATCACACTTAATAAAAATATGAGAACATTTTGGTTCTCCATTTTGGTTAATGGCCGTGAGCCTCATTGGTGTGTTCTTTGGAACACTCATGCAATCCTTGGCATGTTGTTCACATCCTATAAATTATCATGCATTTCTAACACATGCAATATTATCAAAGCTTGTAGACATGCAAATTAATACAAATAACAAATAGGAAAGCTATTAACAAACACACAAATAAGCTACTAACAATCACAAAAATGAATCCTTATGGATTCTACAATCACAAACAATCAATCTCCATCTTCTTACCACCACCCAAGGATGATAAGATTAGTCTTCCTCTTACCTTAAATGAAGACAAAATACTCTTTCACACCTCCTCTAGGGTTTCGGTTTTCTCCTTCAAAACCTAACAAACTTAAACAAAATTCTACAAGTTACTAACATTAAAGAGAGCTTAAACCATGGAGAAATCGTGGCTTAGAACTTTGAAAAAGAGTTTAGAAATGGAAAACAAGAAATTTCACCTTCTAGGTAAAATTTTCCAAGTAGGTTTCCAAGCTTCAAATGAAGGATTTTGCAAGAACTCTCAACTAGAGATGTTCTTAGGATTGTGTTTAGGTTTAGAAAACTTGGTTGGATGAATTTTTGAGTGATTGGATAGTAAACAAGAGTGTTTGGCCGAATAGAGCTTCAAGAAAACTTCAATGGAGTTTAGGATTTTTGGAAGAGAGAGAAGAGAGAAAATGCATGAAAGTGAAATGATTTTTGGTCCTCCAAAGGCCAAATGGCCGTGGACTTCAAGCATGCAAGGTGTAGCCTTGCTTGGCTTCATCCAATCCTTAGAATGGATCAAAGGTCAAGATTAAAACTTGGTTAGCAAGCTTAACTCTCATTGGTTGATTCTAGCATTGTCACTAACCTAGTCATCATGCTTAGTCACTAATTAGCCTAGTCATTAAGCTTAGTCACCATGTTCTTGAAAGTTCTACTTCTAATGATGTTTAATTAAGCTACTAAGTTAACTGTTTGAACTAAACATGGGTCCCGCAAAATATTTCCGGGTCCATTACCGCTTATTGGTACTGACTAATAAAATAACATTATAATATTATAAAATTATTTTACTTGACAGTTAAATCCTAAAAATTAAAAGATTAACAACAGTATTATTCAAAATCGGGTTTAGTAAGATCCCCCAGTTCTGAATAATTAAAAATAAGATTTCCCCGGCCCGAAAAATATTATTTTCCTGTCCCGAAGCAAATCACACAAAAAGTCCAAATAAAATCACAGACAGTAATATTAAACACTGTATCATATAGAAAAATTAAAAACAGTACATTCGGGACGTAATGGTCATTTTTCCATTTTTTCCCACGACGAAGCAAATCATCCAAAACGTTCAAATAAAATTACAGACAGTAAAATATCCCAGTATTTCACATAAAAAAATTTAAAACAGTAGTTTGAGAAAATTTTTATTTTACGGTCTCGAAGCAAAATATTCAAAATGACCAAAGAAAATCATAGCCTGTAATATATATTTGTATTTCATATAGAAAAATAAGAAACAGTAAAACAGGGACACAACAGTCGTTTACACAAAAGTTTGAAAAACAGCAAACAGGACATTCAGAATATTTTTCCAAAAATTGGGGTGTTACACATATTATATTTTGAAGCATGTTAGTGATTTTCAAAAAAGTTAAATTATACGGTTAAAAATTAAGTAAAAGGATTTTTTACAGAAAAATTAGGAAACTATTATTATAAGTTTCTAAACAAAATACTGTCAATTTTTAGTAAAAATGGACAAATAAGATAGAAAAGATGTCCAAAAGACAGTATACGGTATGAAAAATATTCTACATAGTTTAAATGTATTAAATACTATTTCTGTTTATTTAAACAGTAATTTTTAAGGAATTCGGACCAGAAAATAATTTAAAAACCTTAAGCGATTGAGAAAATGTGTTAAAAACCCTACGCGATTTTAAAAACAGTAAAATATATTTACGCGATTTAAAAACGTTTATAAAAAAAGATGCAATTGTGAAGACGTGATAAAATTTTTACGCGATTTACGAAAATAGTGAATTTTACTGTCGGGCTAAGTGGTGAACCCGGACAGGTTGTGAAACAGTATTTGTCTGGTGGGACTTACTGTATTTATTTCTGCCATGAGGGCATGAGTTTCTGCCATGAGGGCATGAGTTTTTGCCAATGAGGGCATTTGCGTAAATACGCATATTTATACCATTGAGGGTATTCTGGTAATTTTTCTATCATGCATTGAATTAATGTCAATATTTAGTGGATTGATTGATGAGGTGAATCACATCGTATTGTCGGTGCGATAAACGTAGTGTGGTTCATTTTCTTTATGGACTTGGAGACGTTAGTATGCAGTATCCCATATGTGGACAGTTGGTCGCTCCTCTGGGTCGTGGTAACTGGCAACACACTAATGGACTCGACACGCACTATATTTAATCGAGATCTTGTAAAGTCTAATAGTACATTGCCTGTAGTGACACGACGTTAGACAGTGTGCTGCATCACGCCATGTGACTGTGGGCTATAGACGCAATGTGAGACCGCTAAATAGTTTGGTTGGGCAGCCGTGGTACTAATAGATTTTGCGGGTCATTCTCTCTGATGTCTGTATATGTTTAGCTCCATGGAGTAGGATCGTGTCATATTGCATATGTATCTGTGTTGTACATCATTATATTTTTATCTGTGATATCATATATATTTAATTCTTATATTATATCTGGGATATACTATATTTATGTTTATGTTGCTATGGCATTCTATATTGTATGAACTATTTTATCTGTTGTATTGTCATTTTCTTATTTACCATGTTTGTGATGATTTAGATTGTGTTACCTCTTTCTTGTATGTGTTATCTGTATATTTTAAATTATTTGATAAAGAGTTTGAAGAAGAGGAACAGCCTCTTGAGTATAAGTATCTAGAGGAGGAGGAAGATCAGCAAGCTGCAAGAACCATCCGATCATCTATATCCATTGGATTGATTGTGTGGATATGACGCTACCAGGTTTCTTTGGGTTTGTGAGACTGGAGTTCCATGGAGGCTCTGAAGCCTGGCGCCTGCGAGAGGATCGTGATTCGGTTACGTATGTGGGGCGTCTGACGGTGTCTATCCGTACTGAGTTTGATGGAGTGTCGATCTTTTCTACTTTGTTGTATGTACATATGGAGTTGCCGCTATCTCTTAGGCTTCATTGGGGCGGTATATTTGATGCGCCTAGCGAGATCAGCAGTGTATCGACTACACAGACCCGTGTCCGTAGAGGGTCGAGGCATCCTGGATATCTATCACCTGAACTTTCATCTGAGAGTGATCCTTCAGAGGGTTAGATATTTATGATGTGTACTTGGGCGCGTCTGCGTTTGTATATTTTAACTTTTACTGTTTTGTTTACTGTTTTAGTTTAAATATGGATAGTTGTAAATTATTTGTATAACTTATAACTAGAACCATATGTATATTATGTGTGATGTTGGTTTGTTTATTTTGTATTTCCGCATTATTTTATTTAATACTATTCTGTTTAACAAGAAGAATTTTTACAACCCGCAATATTATGTTACAAATGTTTTACAACTTGGGTAGATTTTATTTATCTTTATTTTATTTTCTTTATAAATGTGACATCCCCACAAGGGTGTTATATTAGTTGGTATCAGAGCCCAAGTTAGAGTCTTTTGGGGTTGTGGTTGGGTCTGTTTTTGTTTGTACTGTGTGATTCTCTGTGATTTATTTCCGAAAGGATGTATTTAACTTTGTTTGGTTATGTTTGAAGAAAGAAGATGTCTGGTAGAGGACGAGGACGTGTGAACGTAAATTGGGAAGTGGACCCAATGGTTGCGACTACTGAAGCTATGCAGCGAATGGCTGAAGTGATTACTCAGCAGAATCTGAGAGCAGCTCAACAGCAAGATGCTAATGCTGATGCCCTAAAAGATACAAGACTTAGAGAGAATCTTTGAAGGAATGAGATGCACAGATGAGAAGAAGGTGACATATGCAGCCTTTATGTTAAGGGGAGACGGAGGACATTGGTGGAGAGGAACCCGCCGATTATTGCAGACTGAAGGAACAGAAATTACGTGGGAGGTATTTTCTAATGCATTTCTGGAAAAGTATTTTCCTGCGAGTGCTAGGCATGCCAAGGAAATGGAGTTTCTTGGTTTACATCAGGGTAATATGACAGTGAATGAGTATGCTACTAAATTTGAGAGCTTGTCTCAGTTCTTAGATTATGCTCAAACTCGACCGGATGATGCGTGGAGATGTCGGAAGTTTGAGTCGGTGTTGAGAGTGGAACTGAAATGGGGAGTGATATCTTTAAGAATGAATCAGTTTCATGCTTTAGTTGATGCGTGTGCACGACTCGAGGAATTGGAGCCCTCACGAGATTAGAGGAATCATAACTTTGGACCAACAAGGTTTCAGAGGGGTGGTAGCAGTAATAATAGCCGGTTTCAGCGCAAGCTGTATTCTAGACCACCAGGGAATCAATCTCAATGACCACCAGTTGGGGGAAGTACTAGTGGTAGTGGAGCTGGTCAAAGAGTGGCATTTACGCCAACATGTTTTAAGTGCGGAAAGAAAGGCCATATCTCTGCAGAGTGCACAATCAGAGGGACAGTTTGCTTTAACTGTAAACAACTTGGGCACATGTCTAAGGATTGTACTCACCCGGAAAGGAAACCTGTTGTTCGTTATGTTCGAGCTAATCAGCAAAAGTCAGGAGGTACTCAACCGTGGTTAGGAGGACGAGTATATACAATGACGGGAACGGAAATTTCTCAATCTGATGACCTTATTTAGGGAGAAGGAGTCATTGAAGGTAATCTTTTGACTGTGTTATATGACTCTAGTGTGACACATTCATTTATTGTATATGATTATGTGGAAAGATTGAAGTTGCATGTGTCTTCTCTGAATGTTAAATTGAGTGTATCTACGTCAACTGCTAAACCTGTAGTTACATCTAAGATATGTTCGGATTTTCCTATTGTTATCAAGGACCGTATGTTTTCGGTCAACTTGATTTGTTTGCCTCTTGTTGAGATAGATGAAATCTTAGGGATGGACTGGTTATCTTCTAACCATATCCTTATAGACTGTGCGAACAAAACCATAGTTTTTCCTAAGGAAGAAAAGTATGGATTCTTGACTGCTGTTAAAGTCAAGTCATTGTTGAGAGAGGGAGCATAGGGATATATGTTATTGTCTTCTCTAGAAGTCAAGAACGAGAAAGATGTGAATACTATTCCTATTGTTAATGAGTTTCCAGAAATTTTTCCTGATGATGTGCCTGGTTTGCCACCTGAGAGGGAGATCGAGTTTTCAATTGATTTAGTACCAAGAACAGGTCCTATCTCAATTGCGCCATATCGAATGTCGCCAGCAGAGTTGGTGGAGCTGAAACAACAATTGGTGGAACTGTTGGAGAAACAGTTTGTGCGACCTAGTGTTTCACCATGGGGAGCACCAGTGCTTTTGGTCAAGAAGAAGGACGGAACTTCTCGACTTTGTGTGGATTATCTTCAGCTGAATAAGGTGACTATCAAGAATAAATATCCACTTCCAAGAATTGACGATTTGATGGATCAGTTGAAGGGAGCAGTGGTATTTTCTAAAATAGATCTGAGATCGAGTTATCATCAGATTCGTGTTAAGGGGGAGGACATACCCAAAACAGCTTTTCGAACTCGTTATGGACATTATGAGTATCAGGTAATGCCATTCGGGATGACGAATGCTCCTGCCATATTCATGGATTATATGAACAAGATTTTTCGTCCGTATCTAGATAGATTTGTCATTGTTTTTATCGATGACATTCTGATCTATTCTCAATCTAAGGAAGAGCATGCTGAACATCTCGGTATTGTTCTTCAGATTTTGAAGGAAAAGCAGCTGTATGCGAAATTGGCGAAGTGTGAGTTCTGGTTAGAGGAAGTTCAATTTCTAGGTCACGTGATTTCCAAAGAAGGTATTGCGGTAGACCCATCGAAAGTGGAGACTGTTTTACAGTGGGAAAGACCTAAGATGGTGACGGAAGTCTGAAGTTTTGTTGGACTTGCTGGATATTACCAAAGGTTTATCGAGGGTTTTTCTAAGATTATTGGACCGCTTACGCAGCTCACGAGGAAAAGTCAAGCTTTTGAGTGGACGGAAGAACGTGAAGCCAGTTTCCAAGAATTGAAGAAAAGGTTAACAACTGCACCAGTGTTAATTTTACCAGATTCTAAGGGAACTTTTGATGTGTATTGTGACGCTTCTTACCAAGGGTTAGGATGCGCATTGATGCAAAATCGGAATGTTATGGTGTATGCTTCTCGACAGTTGAAGGTTCATGAGAGGAACTATCCAACACACGATTTGGAGTTGGCCGCAGTAGTTTTTGCTCTGAAAGTGTGGAGGCATTTTCTGTATGGAGCGATGTTCAATGTATTTAGTGATCACAAGAGTCTGAAGTACTTGTTTGATAAAAAAGAATTGAATATGAGGCAAAGGCGGTGGTTGGAATTCTTAAAGGATTATGATTTTCAACTTCAATACCATCCAGGAAAAGCTAATGTGGTAGCTGATGCCTTAAGTAGAAAGGTGCTTAGTGTTTCGGTAATGATGATAAAGGAGGAGGAATTGATTAACAAATTTCGAGATTTATGGTTGTCAGTGGAGTTTCTACCTGGAAGAGTTCGCCTATGCAAGGTCGTGATCATAAATGAATTTCTTGATGTAGTCCGAGATAAACAAAAGGAAGACGTGTTTTTACAAAAAGAGAGGGAATTGCTAAAGCAAGGTCATAAGTCGACGGTAGAGGAAGGAGCAGATGGAATCTTAAGGTTCAAAGGAAGAATCTGTATGCCCGATGATTCTGAACTTAAGAAAGGAATTCTAGATGAAGCTCATACTAGTGATTTGAGTTTACATCCGGGGATGACCAAGATGTACCAAGACTTAAAGAAGTTGTTTTGGTGGCCAAGGATGAAAAGAGACGTAGCGGAACGTGTGGAGTCTTGTCTGGTTTGTCAAAAGGCAAAAGTGGAACATCAGAGACTAGTTGGTATGTTGCAACCGTTAGCTATTCCAGAGTGGAAGTGGGATAATATCTCAATGGATTTCATTGCTGGATTGCTGAAGACGAGGAAAGGTCATGATTTGATATGGGTTATAGTCGATAGGCTTACGAAGTCGGCTCATTTCTTGCCAATTAATATTAAGTATTCATTGGAAAGATTAACCCAGTTATACATCAGTGAGATTGTGAGGTTACATGGTGTGCCTGCATGTATAGTTTCTGACAGAGATCCGAGGTTTACATCGAGGTTCTGGCGAAGTTTAAAAGCAGCCATAGCAACTAAGTTGCGGTTGAGTTCAACTTATCATTCGCAAACTAATGGTCAAACAGAGAGAACTATACAGTCTTTGGAAGATTTGTTGCGTGCTTGTGTTTTGGAACGACGAGGAAGTTGGGATGAATTTTTATCTTTGATAGAATTCACCTACAACAACAGTTTTCACGCAAGTATAGGGATGGCACCCTATGAGGCGTTGTATGGAAGGCGTTGTCGAATACCGCTGTGTTGGTATCAAGATGGGGAAAGTATGACTATTGGACCAGATCTTGTACAACAGACTACAGAGAAGGTAAAGATGATACAAGAGAAGATGAAGACGACGCAAAGCAGACAGAAGAGTTATGTGGATAAATGAAGACGACCTCTTGAATTCGAGGAGGGTGAGCATGTGTTTCTAAGAGTGACTCCTACGACCGGTGTCGGAAGAGTTATTAAATCTAAGAAACTTACTCCTAAGTTCATTGGATCGTATCAGATTATCCGACGTATAGGTCCTGTAGCGTATCAAATTGCTTTGCCGCCTTTTCTATCAAATCTGCATGATGTATTTCATGTATCTCAGCTAAGGAAATATGTTCCAGATCCGACGCATGTTATACAACCAGACGAAGTGCAGCTGAAGGAGAATCTGACTTATGAGACTTTACCTGTTAGAATAGAGGACAAAAAAGTAAAGCAGCTTCGAGGGAAGGTGATCGAGTTGGTGAAGGTCATATGGAACGATGTGACGGGTGATGCTACCTGGGAGCTCGAGGACAAAATGAGGGAGCAATATCCCCCAAATGTTTGATGAATAACAAATTTCGAGGACGAAATTTTTGTTTGTTGGGGAGAGTTGTAACACTCTAAACTTTTGGGTGAATTACCGTTGTGTCCCGAATGTACTGTTTGATGTTTTTCAACTTTAGGATAAATGACCGTTGTGTCCTTTTTGTACTGTTTGTTATTTTTCTGTATGAATTACTGTTTTATATTACTGTCTGTTATTTTATTTGGACTTTTTGTGTGATTTGCTCCGGGACAGGAAAATAATATTTTTCGGGCCGGGGAAATCTTAATTTAATTATTCGGAGCTAGGGGATCTTACTAAACCCAATTCTGAATGATACGGTTAGTAATCTTTTAATTTTTAGGATTTAACTGTAAAATAAAATAATTTTATATTATTATAATATTATTTTATTAGTCAGTACAAATAAGCGGTAATTGACCCGAAAATATTTTGTGAGACTCACGTTTAGTAAAAACTTAATAGGATTAGTAGCTTAATTAAGCATCATTAGAGGTGAAACATTCAAGAGCATGTGACTAAGCATGTGACAAGGCTTAATTAGTGACAAGGCTTAATGACAAGGATTAGTGACTAGGCTTAGATTAACTAATGAGAGCTAAGCTTGGTGATCAAGTTTTAATCCTCACCATTGATCATTCCTAAGGCTTGGATGGAGCCAACCAAATGGACACCTCCTTGTGCATTGAAGTCTATGGCCAGTCACTCTTGGAAGGCCATTCTTCACATGATTTTCTAACACTTTCTCTCTTCTCTCTCTTCCAAAAATACCAAACTCCATTGTTGTTTTCTTGAAGGTCCATTCGGCCAAACACCATTCCTCACCATCCATCCACCTAAAATTTTATCCAACCAACTTTTCTAAACCTAAACACAATTCTAAGAACATCTCTAGTTGAGAGTTCTTGCAAAATCCTTCATCTTGGGCTTGAAAATCTACTTGGGAGATTTTACCTAGAAGGTGAAATTTCTTGTTTTTCATTTCTAAATTCTTTTTCAAAGTTCTAAACCATGATTGATCCATGGTTTAAGCTTTCTTTCATGTTAATAACTTGTAGAATTTTGTTTAAGCTTGATAGGTGTCTTGGAGGGTGAAAATCGAAACCCTAGAAAGGAGTGAAAGAGTGTTTGTCTTCATTTAAGGTAAGAGGAAGACTTAAATCTTATCATCCTTGGGTGGTGGTAAGAAGATGGAAATTGTTTGTGATTGTAGAATCCATAAGGATTCATTTGTGTGTTTGTTATTAGCTTTTCTATTTGTGATTTGTATTAATTTGCATGTCTACAAGCTTTGAAATATTGTATGTGTTAGTAGATGCATGTGTAAATATTAGGATGTGAACAATATGTCAAGGATTGCATGAGTGTTCCAAAGAACACACCACCAAGGCTTACGGCCTCAACCAAAAAGGAGAACCAAAATGTTCTTATCAATTTTCAAAGAGTGTGATTTAATTAACCTAGGAAAATTAACAAGATGCAAAATTGTTTAGAGCAAGAAAAATGAATGTAGCGATCAAATGGAAATTTTAAGTATTTCGGCCAACATGCCAAAGTCAAGGATTTATGATTTCTAAAGTCATTTCCAAACTATTTTCAATAAAAAAGAAGCAATATATGTTAAAAGGAAATTTTTTTTTCTACAATGAGTTTTGAAGAAATAAATTGATTAGAATTAAGTTCAAGAAGTTAAAACTAATGATTTTACTGTTAGAAGAAAATACAATAGCTTTTGTAAAATTCTAACATATAGCTCATATTATATTTTGAAGCATGTTAGTGATTTTCAAAAAAGTTAAATTATACGGTTAAAAATTAAGTAAAAGGAATTTTTACAGAAAAATTAGGAAACCATTATTATAAGTTTCTAAACAAAATACTGTCATTTTTTAGTAAAAACAGACAAATAAGATAGAAAAGATGTCCAAAAGACAGTATACGGTATGAAAAATATTCTACGTAGTTTAAATGTATTAAATACTATTTCTGTTTATTTAAACAGTAATTTTTAAGGAATTCGGACCAGAAAATAATTTAAAAACCTTACGCGATTGAGAAAGTGTTAAAAACCCTACGCGATTTTAAAAACAGTAAAATATATTTACGCGATTAAAAAATATTTGTAAAAAAATACGAAATTGTGAAAACGCGATAAAATTTCTACGCGATTTACGAAAATAGTGAATTTTACTGTCGGGCTAAGCGGTGAACCTGGACAGGTTGTGAAACAGTATTTGTCTGGTGGGACTTACTGTATTTATTTCTGCCATGAGGGCATGAGTTTTTGTCATGAGGGCATGAGTTTTTGCCAATGAGGGCATTTGCGTAAATACACATATTTATACCATTGAGGGCATTCTTGTAATTTTTTTATCATGCATTGAATTAATGCCAATATTTAGTGGATTGATGGATGAGGTGAATCACATCGTATTGTCGGTGCGATAAATGTAGTGTGGTTCATTTTCTTTATGGACTTGGAGACGTTAGTGTGCAGTATCCCATATGTGGACAGTTGGTCGCTCCTCTGGGTCGTGGTAACTGACAACGCACTAATGGACTCGACACGCACTATATTTAATCGAGATCTTGTAAAGTCTAATAGTACATTGCCTGTAGTGACACGACGTTAGACAGTGTGCTACACCACGCCATGTGACTGTGGGCTATAGACGCAACGTGAGACCGCGGAATAGTTTGGTTGGGCAGCCGTGGTACTAATAGATTTTGCGGGTCATTCTCTCTGATGTCTGTATGTGTTTAGCTCCATGGAGTAGGATCGTGTCATATTGCATATGTATCTGTGTTGTACATCATTATTTTTTTATCTGTGATATCATATATATTTAATTCTTATATTATATCTGGGATATACTGTATTTATGTTTATGTTGCTATGGCATTCTATATTGTATGAACTGTTTTATCTGCTGTATTGTCGTTTTCTTATTTACCATGTTTGTGATGATTTAGATTGTCTTACCTCTTTCTTGTATGTGCTATCTGTATATTTTAAATTATGTGATAAAGAGTTTGAGGAAGAGGAATAGCCTCTTGAGTATGAGTATCTAGAGGAGGAGGAAGATCAGCAAGCTGAAGATCAGTTCTACGAGCAAGAACCATCCGATCATCCATATCCATTGGATTGATTGTGTGGATATGACGCTACCAGGTTTCTTTGGGTTTGTGAGACTGGAGTTCCATGGAGGCTCTGAAGCCTAGCGTCTGCGAGAGGATCGTGATTCGGTTACGTATGTGGGTCGTCTGACGGTGTCTATCTATACTGAGTTTGATGGAGTACCGATCTTTTCTACTTTGTTGTATTTACATGTGGAGTTGCCGCTATCTCTTAGGCGTCATTGGGGCGGTATGTTTGATGCGCCTAGCGAGATCAGCAGCGTATCGACTACACGGACCCGAGTCCGTAGAGGGTCGAGGCATCCTGGATATCTATCACCTGAAGTTTCATCTGAGAGTGATCCTTCAGAGGGTTAGATATTTATGATGTGTACTTGGGCGCGTCTGCGTTTATATATTTTAACTTTTACTGTTTTGTTTACTGTTTTAATTTAAATATGGATAGTTGTAAATTATTTGTGTAACTTATAACTAGAACTATATGTATATTATGTGTGATGTTAGTTTGTTTATTTTGTGTTTCCGCGTTATTTTATTTAATACTATTCTGTTTAACAAGAAGAATTTTTACAACCCGCAATATTATGTTACAAATGTTTTACAACTTGGGTAGATTTTATTTATCTTTATTTTATTTTCTTTATAAATGTGACTCCCCACAAGGGTGTTACAATAATCACATATTTTATACATTAATAAACCCCTATTTTTAGTCGTTTACAGTCTCTATGTACTTAATTGATTGGGCTAGGCCATATTTTGTACGTTTGGGCTCAAATTGGGCTTAATTGATCTTTCCAGCATTATTAGGATTTTATACGATTTCTATATTTCGGCCATATATTTAGTTATAGATATCTATAAATTATGTATTTTTCTTTGTAGGAAAGATAAAAGAGATATCTACAACTTTCATGAAGAGCCAAAAAGCTAAATTAGATGTCTAATGGACCAAATTGGGCTTAGAAGTCAAAACACGAGTTTTGTCGTGTAACCCTAGTAGCGTGCACTAATTTGTCTATAATTTGAGCTGTAGGTGTGATATAGACCTAAAACTAGTGGAATTTGAAATATAAGACATATATAGTCAATTCTTATGAGACCACTTATCCAAACTATAATGTTTTGGTGGTGTTCATCCTTTTGCATCAGCTGACGGGATCAGAGACCTATTGAGAGTGATTTGGGCATAACTCTCTCATCTTAAGCCCAAATGAAGTGATTTCGGTAGCCAAGGAAAGCTAAGAGGCAGAGGAAACTTAAACCTAGGGGAAAATTAGGATTCTTAATTTTTAGGTCAGTTATTTTTGTATAAATAGGAAACCCGAGATAGATATTAGTTGTAAGTCGTACTACTTGATTCTTCTACCTAGAATTTTCTCATTTCTTTTGAAAACCGTGGGCGGCATCCATAGAGAGCTAAACATTTGAGATCAATCCAAGGATCTTAAGGAAATTACGGTTTGGCTTTGAGATTCTGTACCTAATTTTGATTTCAAATTGAATTAATTATCTTCTTATTCTCTTGATTTAGATTTTGAATTGCATGATTAGATATTTATGTCGTGTGATGTGATCCGATTGGATCCTTAATCCTAATTGAGAATTGTGATTAAATTGTGATTGATTAATTGTGGTTTAGTCACATAAATTGAAGACGGTTAGTTAGCAGATTTGTTAATCTGGGTTAATTGAATTTTGATTGTTAAATTAGCATAGGTTGCATGAATCTAGCGATTGTGGGTTTATAAGTCGTTTGTCAATTAAATTCTAGGTGATTATCTAGTGTTGAATTCTATGTGTTTGATGTAGAGATTTTGGTCAATCATAGATTAACCAATTAATTCAATCCAGATGCATCTTTAGTGACAGATGATAAGCTAATTAGGTTTCTGACAGTTTCTTGAATTGATTGCTTTGCAATTTGATTCTTTTTCTTATATTTAATTATTACATTTGCATTTTGCATTACAATCCCCCTTGTTTGACCTTGATTTGGTTTGATTAGTACCTTGATCTTCGAGAGATAGCTCGGTTCGCTATATTGTGCTACAAGTTCGGTAGAACTAAAATTTTGTTATTTGATTGAACTCGAAACTCGAATCAAGTCTCAGATGGAGCAGCTTGCAGTGCTTTTTCCTCAGCATCTTCCTCATTACCCTGGGGTATGTTTCCATCTACCCCATGATGCAGATAATACCACTAGTCATCTATCTTCTTCATCTTCAGCTTATGTAGTGTATACTCATCAATGGATTCTAGTCCATCAAAGCTCGTATCCTTTACCTCCCAAGACAACAGAACATGGAAAACTTCTAGAATTTTTGTAATGAGCATGGCATAGAGCAGGGGGTAGTTCTCATTTTATTCCTTCAACATGTGCTGAATCATATAGTATCCCCAGTTTATTGGTCTCCCACTGTTCAGTGTCCACAGGGTGAGCACATCATCAATCTGAACCTGGGAGTAATTACCTCCCCTAACTGTGAGAGCTCTCACCAAGACATAATGTTGCACCCTATTTTCTATGGCCAGCCCACTAGCCATGACCTTCTTGGAACACTTGTAGGTAGTCCTCAACAAGCAATTCAGAGCAGTTTTATAATCATAATCATCACCCTAAACGTCAACAGACCTAGTAAAATTGACCCCATCAAAAGTCAGACTAGTGATCTTATACCAGATATCATGAGAAATAACAATTTTGATTTTCTTCACTTTTGTGACCAAATTTGAATTCTCATATTTCAAATTTGTGCTGAAAATTTGAACTAAGTCTAGGTATATGTCTCTCTTAATGCTCTCAAACTTAATCGAATCAAGGTGTTCCAACAACCTAAAGCACTGTAAAGGTTCCTTTAAGTAAAAGGTAGTAGTCAGGTACCTAGGTTGTGTGATTTTTCACAGTTAAAAGAAAGTTCTCTACTTGCTTGGAGCTACTGAAATGACTGGAGAGGTCCAAACCTAGAATGGTTACCTTCAAAGCTTAGTGTGCATTCCTTGCGGCAACCCCTGTTCTTGACCTCTTGGCCCTACTTGAAGATTCAGCCATATGGGAGTAATCTGGTGAAAACTTTGAAGGAAAAAGGATGGGAAATGTTGTTTGGGATTGATTGGTGTTAGGAAAGGGAAGAAAAACGTGAAGATTTGAGAGAAAAAAGAAAGTTAGGTTGTGGGTTTTAAAGAGAAAAACTGACAAGTGATATTGGGGAATTTGTGCCGGATTCACAGTGATTTTAGTGAGTAATAGGTTGGGGATTTTAGAGAGAAAGAGTTTTTGAGTGATTTGGTGGTGGAAAGTTATGATTTCATGAAGAGAAATGAGAGAAATTGAGATATTAGAGACAAGGGGTGCGTGGGTTTAAAGACTAAAAGCTAAAGCACGTTGTGAAAATGGCTGAACGCGCGTGTCTGGACCCTTTAAAACCTCATGGTAATCAATTACCAAGGGGTGGTAATTTATTATCATCAATCTAGAAACTTGGTAATCAATTACCAAGTGGTGGTAATCAATTACCACCATTTTGAGTTGCAATTCTTCACGTGGCAGAGCCTTGGTAATCGATTACTAGGTTTTGGTAATCGATTCCCAGTCTTCCAAAAATTATTTTCTCACTTCAAATAGCAGAAGACAAGTTCTCAAACTCTTCAAACTAATTTTCCTTCTTGTAGGGACTTGTTTTGATCCAAAAACCATTTTTCTTGCATTTTCACCATTTTTTCCAAAGATCAACCATTTCCAAGTGATTTGCACCATTTTTCAAAACTCACACTTAGAATTTGTGCAGACAATTCCTTAAGTAAGTTGGAGGACTTAGTCATGATGGGGACACCTACAAAAAAAATTTAGGAGAGCCTCTGATGCTCAAGTCAGTATTAGATTCCAAAGATAAAAATACAAGAAAAATATGTAGAAAATTATGCAGTAAGAGTATTCATCCAATTTAAAAGCATGATTGATCTAATATGCCTAGTTCTCTTCTTATATAAAAGAAAGTCTTTTTAGGCAAAGGTTTAGTAAAGATATCAGAATGTTGTTTAGTTGTTTTAACGAACTCAAGCATGCAATCTCCTTTTTGCACATAATCTCTTTGAAAGTGGTGTCTTATTTCAATGTGCTTAGTCCTAGAGTACAAGATGAGACTTTTAGACAAATTGATTGCACTAGTGTTATCACATCTTATAGGGATGTGATCAAGCTGAAGTCCATAATCTAAAAGTTATTGCTTTATCCAAAGGATTTGTGCATAACTTTCACCTGCAACATACTCAGCTTCAACAGTAGACAATGCCACACTATTTTGTTTCTTGTTATGCCAAGAAACTAAAGATCTTCGAAGAAAGTGGCATGTTCAAATAATGCTCTTCTTATCTAATTTGCATCTAGCAAAATCAGAATTAGAATAATCAATTAGGCTACAAGAAGAACCTTTAGGGTACCATAATCTTATTTATGAAGTGCCAACAAAATATTTCATTATTCTTTTTATTGCACTTAAGTGTGATTCTCTAGTACTAGCTTGATATCTAGCACACATGCACACACTAAACATAATATCTGGCCTACTAGCAGTAAGATAAAAGAGTGAGCCAATCATACCTCTATACTTTGAGATTTCTACAGGTTTACCTTCTTCATCCTTGTCCAAATAACAAGAAGTTCTCATTGGTGTGTCCATATGCTTAATGTTGTCCATTCCAAATTTCTTGAGCAGCTCCTTGCAATACTTGGTTTGGCTTATAAAAGTTTCATCCCTTGTTTGCTTGATTTGGAGTCTAAGGAAGAAGTTGATCTCACCCATCATTGACATCTCAAAATCACTTTGCATAATGTTAGCAAACTCCTTACAAAGAGACTCATTAGTAGCAATAAAAATTATGTCATCAACATATATTTGTACAAGGAGAATGTCATGCATTTTGTTTTTGATGAAGATGGTTGTGTTAACTTTTCTTCTTATGAAACATTTTTTTAAAAAAGAACTTGCCCAACCTTTCATATTAAGCTCTAGGGGCTTGTTTTAAGTCATACAAGGTCTTTTTCAACTTAAAATCATGGTTGGCTAATTCATAATCTTCAAAACTAGGAGGTTGTTCCATATACACCTCTTCTTGGATAAAACTAGAGCTGTCAATCTGGGCTGAAGCCTATGGGACAGCCCACTAAACCTTGCATGGGGTCATTTATTTTATTAGCTCATCTATTAATAAGACTTTTTGGCCCTTAACCCATAAAACTCTACTTGTAAGTGGGTTAGGATAGGGTTGTCTGATGGGTCAGCTCATATCTCAAACCTTTTATATTTTTTAATCATTTCTTATTATAATTTCAATTCCCAAATTATTTTCATCCTTAAAAAAAACCCTAATTCACTCAAATTACCACACTAAACGACAGTGCTTGCAACATCTCACCAGAGCCTCCGTCTGCCACCGGTATTGGAGCTCCCACTTGGTCGCCCTCGCAGGCTCGCAGACCGGATACGAGGTTTGTTTCTAGAATCCAACTCCAATTCTTTTTAATTTCAATGAGTTTTATTCAAATCCCATAATTATAATCCACAAAGATTGTGAAATTGCAGTGTAGAACAGAGGAAGTGGAGCCCGGAAAGTTCATCAGGAAGTGCAAAAAAACAGAAGAGGTTCTCAGGGATTGCATCAGAAAGTAAGCATTTTCCCTCTTCTTTCCTCTACTTTCTTATTAGATTTGTTGTTATTAGGGATTTCGGTAGAAGGGTGTTTCATTTAACTCTACAATATTGTGGGAACCAACTCTAGAGACTGAAGCTCTTGCAGCTCAGAAGATAGCTTAAAGGTCTAAATCTATTGATTTATGGCATTCTGGATGGAGTCAGTAGTCTGTCCTGAGTTGGAAAGCTTTTTCTCTTTCCTTTTAGATTATTTATATTCTAAAGATCTTGTCTGAACTAAAGATGTTGCCATGCCCAGTTATTGGTTATCAGATGAAATGCACATTTAGATCAGAAATTTCGTTGGTTATATTTGTATCTGGACAAATTTACATTGATGTTTGGTTATATTCACTGTTCCTTTGGTTTATTTTTTGTTTCTTAGGAGTAACTGAACGTATGTACCATAAAAATAGCAGGCATTCAAATTTTTCACTCACAACCTTTTTGTTTGGGCTGGGATTTAAGCTCAATTGAATAAAACTGAGAACCTTAAAACCATATAAAGATTAAAGAATATGGATTACTTTGTTCCCTTTTTGTTTGTTCTCTGATGATTAATGGTGTAAACAGAAAAAGCTTTTTATGCTGCAAAACTAATTATGTTCTCAGAGATATTAAAATATATGAAAAGATTCATTGCCCCCTTATCGAGGCAAACCAGACAATGATGGAAAAGAATACAAGTCATTTCTTTGTTTTTTTTTTCAATTGTGACTGAAAAGAACCATTATTGCTGGACTACCTTTCTTGTTAATTTTCTGGAAAAATAATGGGGAAAGAAAATCTTGGCTTATATAAGTCACTTCTAAAGCTCAAGAAGGAGAACCAAGTTCAGATTTGTGTTTGAGCTTAAAGGGCTATGACTTCTGGAGGACCCAAATCAACGTGAACTTTGATGCAGCCTCTTATGATAACCAAGCAACTGTGGCAGCAATATGTTTGAACTATGATTCTACTCCATTGGCCTTATGGACAGCAAAAGAAGTCCTTCTTTCTGCTGTTTTGCATAAGTTAAAGCTGCTTCTCTTGCCTTGAGACTTTGTTATTTTGGTTAAGTCATAAACAACTTATGACTCCATTCTACGTTATAGAGATACGTTCAAAGGAAATTGAGAAGAAAAGAAGAGTTAAAAGAACCCTTTTGGAATCTTGATTATTGTTTTTTATTGATATTATATGTGTAAATGCCTAACTGGGAAGGAGAACATGGCAGGCATAACATGATCGATTTTTCCAAATAGTTCCTTCACCTTTCTGAGGTTAGTTGCATGAGCACAAATTTTGGCCTTATTTGTTGTTTGTAAATTGTAATGGTATGTTGTGTTTTGCCAAGGTTGACAAAAGGTTGCTTAATTAGTTTGAACTAATTGATTGTAATTGATTTAAAGGTAGTTTGCGTTACTCCTTTAGTGCAAAAAGAATACGGTTACTTGCATTAAATTAGGAGAAACTTTTACTTTATAGAATGAATATGAGATGTTATAATACAAAAAGAACAATGAATATGCATCATTATCATAAATTCATAATGCAATAATCTCTATATATAAAAAGAAAAGGTTTAAAATAAAATATGTCATGCATTCTTTCTTATCCCATAAATGACATTATTTTGGTTAAGTAATGTTATACAATTAAATAATTTAGTACATTTTTTATTCAATACACCAAGAATAATTAAAATCCTTAATGGATGGCCACCTGCCGAGATCTGGATATGCAATATATATATATATATAACCTTAAAATCCTTAAGGGTGTGTATGCAATGTATATGAATATGTTTCTATTGGTCAATAGAATATTGTAACTTGTAAGTATGTTGTTAACTTCAAATTTCCTTTTGTTTTACAGAGGTGTAAGCGCAATATAAAATGTCTATTGTATTATGGAGCCTGTGAGTAAGACTCTCAATATGGATGATGAAGTTGTTTTTGAAACTCTTATTATTTATGACTTGAAATTGAAGATTAGCGAGGAATTGAGTGGGTTAATTATGACTTGCACGCATTCTCCTCTATTCACATTGATAAAATTCTTAGTTGAGTGTGTTGGTTGTGTTACTTTATTTATTGAAATTTATTGATACTATAGTTATGATGCAAGTAATGTTGAATTGAAAGTGTATGGTTAAAGAAGAAAAAGTCTTGAACTGTTTCGTTCCAATTTATGAAATGGAGCACTTTAGTTTGAATGACTACGTGATAGTGAGTTACTAATATATATGATTTACAATTTTGTTTTCTCATAGGGTTGGCCCATTGGGTGGGCTAGGGCCAGCCTATTAAATAGGAGGGTCAAAATTTTTTTTAATCAGTGGGTCAGCCCATGGGCCAGCCCTAGCCCCACTTGGCCCTATGGGCTTTTGGCCCTGTGGGCTTTTTTGTCTTGTGGGCTTTTTGGCCCTAGCCCACGTGGGCTAGGGCTTGATGGGGTGGGCTAGGCCTTTTTGACAGCTCTAGATAAAATCATTTAGAAAAATACTTTTAACATCCATTTGATAAAGTTTGAAATCCATGATGTATACATATGCAAGAAACATTCTAATGGCCTCTAATCTAGCTACGGGTGCATAGGTTTCTTCATAATCTATTCATTTTGCTTGATTATACCATTTAGCTACAAGCCTAGCCTTATTCCTTATTATTAGTCTAGTTTCATGAAGTTTGTTTCTAAAGACCTATTTGGTGTCAATTATGATATGATCATTGGGCCTTGGAACTAATTCCCAAACTTAATTTCTTTCAAATTAGTTTAGCTCTTCTTGTATAATCTATGTTCATTACTAATGGCATAATCTATGTCTTTAGGTTCAACTTGAGAACAAAAGCCATGTGATTACATGCATCTCTAAGAGAGTTTCTAATAGTTACCCCTTTTGAGACATCACCTATAACCTTGTCAAGAAGATGGTGCCTTGAAGTTCTCCATTCTCTTCTTCTTTACTTCTTAAGTGGGTTTTGGACAAAGTTTCTGCAACATCATCAATATCATCATTTCCCAACCCAATGGGGTTAGTTTCATCAAATGCAATATGTATTGATTCCTTAATAGTCATAGTTCTCTTATTATAAATTCTAAAGGATTTACTACTAAGAGAATAACTAAGAAATATTCCTTCATCAGATTTAACATCAAACTTGCCCAAGTTATCTTTACCATTGTTTAAAACAAAGCATTTGAAACCAAAGACATGAAGGTGAGAAATGTTTAGTTTCCTTCCTTTGCATAGTTTATTGGGGGGTTTTCTTTAAAATTGACCTTTTTAAAGCCCTATTCATTACATAACAAATGGTACTTACCGCATCCACAAAAAATACTTAGGAAGGTTTGTTTCATTGAACATAGTTCTTGCTAACTCCTCTAAATATCTATTTTTCCTTTCAACCACTCCATTTTGTTATGGAGTTCTAGGAGCAAGAAAATTATGCTTAATGTCATTTTCATTGCAAAACATTTCAAACTCTTGGTTTTCAAATTCCCTTCTATGATCACTTCTTATGAATGCAATGCTACAATTTTTCTCATTTTGAATAACCTTTGCAAGTTTTCTAAATGCATGAAAGACATTATTCTTATAAGAAAGGAATAGAGTCCATGTGAGTAATTGTAACACCCTCTGTAGGGCCTTACATTTCAGACTACAAGCTCATAATCTGAAAATCATTTCATAAAAGGTTTGAGTTCTAAAATATGAATTTTAAAATTTCTTTTCACAAAAATATAAACTTACTGAAATTTATAGGTAATACTGAAAAATAGATTTAAACTGATTAATATACATTACTGATACCACATAGTATTTAACAATTAGTTAGGAAATATAAAACTTACAGACTCAATTTTAAATAGTAGCAAACCCCATGACGGATCCTACTTAATAGCACGGTAAAACACTAACGAGAAAAACTCAACATACTTATTCTGTCTTGTATCCATCTTGATGCGTCATATATCTGTTCCTCCTCAAAACTGCACACCAACCAATCCGGGATGGTCACTCTTCGATGTTGTCATCGAATTCAGAATATTTGCCTCCAGTTAAGTCTAAGAAACTCATTCCATCTACTATACAATTTTAACAATACAAGGATAACAAAACAATATAACAAAGAGGTGAGATCCCTTTTCATCAATACCAAAGTGGTAGCAAAGAATGATACGAATGACAAAGTCATTTCATATACACCGATATCATAGTTTTATTCATGTTATCAATTCATCACAATTCCGGTAAACATATATCTCAGTTAAATCATCAGCACCAATTTCATCACAACAGATATCCTCAATATATATAATGATGATATCACACCATATGAACATTTATCATACCATAACAATATGTGTATTGACCATGTGTATGCATACTAGACCAATTTCCCACTCCATGGAGGTTTTTACAATTTCGAGATGAATGTTCTGATTAATTGTCCAGCCTTAGCCCACAGACAATCTCCAGTCTTCGAAAAGAATCGTGTTCTTGTCAGGTATCGTCAACGGATTGCAATGGACTGCATTGCCAAGAGGCACATGATACTTTGCCAACTGCCCACTGGTCGACCGCCGCGCCTTGACGCCCCCAAGATCCATCATAGATCTCACTTTTCAATTCTCATTCTCTCTTCAACCACAAGGGCCATAATAGCTATCAGCTATATTTCGTTCAATGCACGAATACCTCAATGCAATTCTGTTCAATGCACAAATATCTCAATGCAATTCTGTTCAATGCACGAATATCTCAATGTTCAATGCACGAATATCTCAATGCAATTCTCAATTTCATCATATGCCTCATTGCACATCTCAATTTCATCATTAAAAAAGTTCCTAAATGAGATTAGAATAACTGCTCGTACAATTGTCTAATATCATAAGATCAATGGATATTATATAATTACTCATACAATTACATAATATCATCAATTCATCTAAGTCCAGTACATCACTTCTTATAGTAACTTTACTGTATTTTCAATCGCGTATCATTTTTAATGCGTTTTCACAATCGCGTAACACTTTTGTTACGTTTTCAAATCTCGTGACCATTTTCCGATGTTTTCTCAATCGCATAAAAATATTTACACGTTTTCCAAATTGCGTAGCGATTTTTCATCGTTTTCAAAATCGCGTAACTTAAAAATCATATTTCCAAGTCGCGTAAATCATTTTTCATCATTTCTCAACTACATAAAATATTTCTCAATATTCCAAATATCATTTTGGATTTTCAAAACTCAATACCATTTCCAACTTCATTTTCCACGTTTTCTCACTTTAGAAATCCTTTCCACCATCTATTCCACAAAATCATCTTTTCATTGATTTAAATCAATGTTTCTAGCTCAAAATTTCCTAACGCACTCCAAAACCCAAAGAGTGGGCTATACGTTAGTAAATTTTAAGTCACCACTATATTCTCCATAATTCTCAAATCAATTCTAAAATCAGTCCTCTCCAAAATAAGTGGGGGTTCAAACACTTTCAATCTCTCTTTTCCTTTCATAAATGAAATTTCCAATCTTTCAAGTAACAAAGTATTTTATTTCCATTTCTTAAATCCTTTTATTAATTTCTTGTTCCAAATCAATTAACTTTCCATTTCCAAATCATAATTCTACATAAAGTAAAACCATTTCAAACCTTTAAAATCGTAGCCACATGGTCCTTGGAACCATCATATATTTTCTTTTCCTTTTCCTTCTAATCATCCAATTTTACCATTCATGAAAATCCTAATTTACCAATCCTTGGCATATTAGCCGAAAATCATAAATAGCTTCATCATAAAATCTTTGTTTATTTTCATGTCCACTTTCTTTGCAAATCCTTAAAATCATTAACTCATTTCCCTTATTATCTAAAACTCATGATTAGTAAAATACTTAGAATTTTTTGCTCCCAAAAATTAATTTGAGGCCGTGATGCCTCTATGGTTTTTTGGAACCAAAACAGTTTTCCTTTCCTCAGAATTCTTATCACATCACATATTTCAATTCAATAAGCATACTATAAAAATTCATGCATCATAAACACATGCTAAAACATATCAATCACCAAACAATCATAAATATGGAAAGCTCTTAAACAAACAAGTGAATAAATCCTTATGGATTTTTCACCACACACACATCCATTCCTCACCACCAACACATGGTTGATGAGGGTAATCTCCCTCTTACCTCTTAGAGAAACCTCCAAAGCTCCTTACTTTGCTTTTTGTACTTGTCCTTCAACAACACCGCAAGATTCTTACAAATAAAATCAAACCTAGCATATTAGTACCTAAAGCTTGAATAAGAAAGACCATAGATCAATATATGGTATTAGAAACTTACCAAAGAAAAGAAAGATGGAGAACACAAATCTTCACCTAAAGGCTCTTGATCTTGAACTTGAAGATCAAGGTTGAAGATGGATGATTTAGAGAAAGTCTCCAACATGAAAGTTTCTTAGAATATCATGTAGATCTAGGAAACTAGGTTAGATGAAATTAAAAGAGATTGGAAAGTGGATGTAGGGGTGTTGGCCGTGAGCTTTGAGAAAGAGAAAGGTAAGAGTTTTTGTGTTCTTTGCTTGTTGAAAAGATGAAGATGAATGAATCTTGAGAAGTTCCTAACATGAAAGTGTCTTGAATTAATGAAAGGATTCAAGAAATGATATTGGTATGAATTATAGAAGTTTGGAGAGTGGATCTTGGGTGCTTGGCCGAAACTAGAGAAAATGGAAAAGTGAGAGAACTTTGTGTGTTAGTTCTTGAAAATTTGGAGAAAAGATGAAGAAGTGGTAAAGTGAAATGAAGAAATAGATATTGATCTCCTAAGTAGAGTATGCAGTCGTGACCTCCCCCCCCCCTTGGGCACCAAAGTGTGTCTAAATACATTAGCCACCATTTTAGACAACAATAGCCATTGATTAAATTAATGGTTGATCTTTGTGTAGCTTCTAAATGATAAGATTAAATCGAAGCCATTGGATCTCTTCTCCATGAAATCCTAGCCATAAGATACATCTCCAAAATGGAGGGTAAAGATTTACTTGTAACACCCTTGTGGGGATACCACATTTATGATGCAATAAAATAAAACCTTACCTAAGTTATAAAACATTTGATACATAATTAATATGAGTTGTAAAATTTTTCCTTTTTATACTAGATATCATAAAATGAAATAACATGGAACATAAAATAAGCAAACTGTTATCACACACATAATATACATATGGTTTTATCTTAATTTATACAAATAATTTACAACTACAAAATATTTAAACAAAGTAGTAAAGAGTTAATATACAGTACAATAACATAAAGTGCCCAAGTGCACATCATAGATCCCTAACCCTCTGAAGGATCACTCTCAGATGAAACCTTGGGTGATAGAAATCCAGGATGTCTCATAGCTCTACGGACAGGAGTCAGTGCTGTTGACACTATGCTGATCTCACTGGGAACATAAAAAAGTCCTCCCTAGTGATGCCTCAGATCCAACGGCATCTCCAGATGTAGGTACAAGGTCGTAGTAAACACTGGCTCAGCATCAAACTCTCCACGTAGGGACACAGTCAGGCATCCCAAGTAGATCACCGATCCTCGATCCTCTCACAATCGCCAGGCCTCTGAACCTCCGTGAACTTAAGTCTCACGAAACCAAGAAATCTCGGCAAGCCATACTCACGAATTAGTCTAAAGGATATGGATGATCACTCGTTGAACAGATCACCCATCTGTTGTTGCTCCTCCTCCTCAGGATACACACAATCTAGAGGCTGTTCCTCTTCCTCAAACTCTTTACAACATAAATAATAATACAAACACAATACATATAGAGAGGTGAGACAATCTTACATCAATACCAGTATGACAAATAAGAAAAACGACAATACAATAGATATCACAGTTTAATACAATAAAACATACCACAATATTATAAATAATAACACAATTTAATACAAGAATTTCATACCACAGTATCATAAATAACAACACAATTCAACACATCACATAATATTACAAATAATAATGTTATGATGTGTGACACAAATGCAAATGCAATATGACTCGTTCATACTCCATGGAGCTAGACACAGACATCAGAGAGAATGACCTGAAGAGAACTATCAGTACCTCAGGCTGCCCAACTAAACTATTACACTGTCAAACATCGTGTCTATAGCCCACAGTCCAACATTGTGTAGTAGTACATAGTCCAAACACGTCGTACACTACAGGCATTGTACTAAACAGTCTTCCCAAGATCTTGATTAAGTATAGTGCGTGTCGAGATCATTAGTGTGTTGCCAGTTACCATGACCAAGAGGAGCGACCAATTGTTCACATGTGGAATACTCCGCACACTAATGCCTCTAAGCCCACACAAGATGAACCACACTACGCTTATCACACTAACAACACGGTGTAATTCATCTCGTCAATCAATCACCAATATCAACAAATCGACAAGACTCTCAATGCATGAATAAGAACAAAAAAATTATCAAATTACCCTTAGTTTCAAAATATCATCATATTTATAAAAACACCCTTAACCTCAAAATTTCTAATATATAGTATGTCATCACTTGACAGTATCATATCTCAACATGTTCGGGTCTACCACTTTAACCCGACAGTAAAACTCACTGTTCCAATTAATCGTGTAGAAATTTTATCGCGTTTTCACAATCGTGTCGCTTTTACAAACGTTTTTAAATCACGTAAAAATTATTTTGTTGCTTTTAAAATCATGTAGCATTTTTAAATTGTTTTCTCAATCGCATAAGATTTTTAATTCGTTTTCTTAACCGAAAAGCTTTAAAATCTCTATTTTAAAATTACGTAAGCTATTTTTAATACTTTTAAACTACGTAAAATATTTTCCTTACGTTATAAATATTTTATAAAACGTTCTCTTTTATTTGTCTGTTTTTAATAAATTTTGACAGTATTTTGTCTAAAAAATTTATTAAAAAGGTGTTTTCTACGTTTTTCATTTAAAAATTCCTTTATTTAGTTTATTAATACTAAATACCCTTTGAAAATTGTCATTATACTTTAAAACTCAAAAGGTAAGTATTTTTCATGGGTTTTGTTTATTTTTTCTTCTATACTATATTTCTAATAAAAATTAGTTTACTTCTCAAGTCTTGAAAATCTATTACAAATGTATTCTTTTTAGGTTAAACATCTAATCTACACTTAGAAAATAAATTTTTGGATTGATTACACATTGAGATGGTATTTTGGCCGAATTTCACAAAACCTTGACATTTGATCTTTGGATCATTTTCCATCTTCTAAATCATTTTAGAATCTCATTGATTTACCTAAATCCATTTAGTTCTTCCTTTAGAAAATGGTTGAGAACATTTTGGTTCTCTTTTTCTTATTGAGGCCGTGAGCCCCTTTGGTGTTCTTTGGAACACTCATGCAATCCTTATATGTTATTCACATCCTAATTAATAATCATGCATATATCAACACATGCAATATATTTTAAAGCTTATAGGCATGCATACAAACAATATCAAACACAAATAGGAAAGCATTTAAACAATCAAACAAGTGAATCCTTATGGATTCTTCACACACATACAATCCATTTTCTCATCACCACACATGGTTGATGAGATTAAATCTCCCTCTTACCTTTAAGGAAGATAAAACCTTCTACTCTCCTTCCTAGTTGATTTCGTGACCTTCTCCAAAGAAACCTAACATGCTCAAATAAATTTTTACAAGTTATAACTATAGGAGAAAAACATAAACCATGGATCAATCATGGCTTAGAACCTTAGAAATAAAGTTAGAAATGAAAAACAAGGATCTTCACCTTTTAGTAAAAATCTCCTAAGTAATTTTCCAAGCTTAAGATGAAGGATTTTGGAAAAACTCTCAACTAGAGATGTTCTTAGAATGGTGTTTAGAGTTGAGAAATAAGGTTGGATGAAATTTTAGATGGTTGAATGGTGGTGTAGGGTTGTTGGCCGAATGGTCTTCCAAGAAAACAACAAAGGTGATTTTTATTTTTGAAGAGAGAAAGTGTAAATTTAGTGATAGTAAGAAATGAGAATGAAGAGCAAAATGGTCTCCTTTTCCTAATGCATGACCGTAGAGCTCCTTCAAAGGAGGTGCTTCCTTTGTTGACCATCCAAGACCACTTAATAGCCTTAGATGTGATCAAGGGTTGCTATACAAAGCTTTGCCTCCAAGCTTGTCTTTCATTGGTGCATGAAAACCTAGTCACTAAGTGACTAAGCTCTTCTTGAAGCTTCTTGAAAGCTCTTGGCAGAATGGCCCTAAGGAGAGCAAACTAAGTTTGTGATCCATTTGGTCTTCTAGTTACATTTAGATGTATTTGATTAATTCATTTAGTTACTTGCCTAACTAGATAGTTACTTAGTTTAACTAAGTTAGTCTTGATATTTTGAGATCATCATCTAACTAGAACTTAACTGGATAGCTAACTAAGTTACTTCACTTACTTACTACATAAGCCTTCTATGTTAACTTAGTTAGGTTTTAAGCTAACTTGGTTAAGCTTTCTAGTCTTAATCTAACAAGTCTAACCATTTTTGTGGACTTGATTCCTATTAGTCTAGAAATTTTAAGCCTACATTGTTGACTTGTTCCTATTGGCTTAGAATTTAGTCTAGCCAGAAACGTTAACTGCTTTTCTAAACGCGGGTCCTACAGACTTTTTCGGGTCCATGGTCGTTTCAGAGTAGATTTCTACTGTTTCTGAGATAGTAGGTACTGTCAAATAAAATAATATTATAATAATATAAAATTATTTTATTACACAGTTAAATCCTAAAAATTAAAAGATTAACAACCATATCACTCGAAATTGGGTTTAGTAAGATCCCCTAGCTCCGAATAATTAAAATGAAATTTTTCCCGGTCTAAAAATTATTATTTTCCTGACTCGGAGTAAATCACACAAAACACTCAAATATGAACACGAAACAGTCAAATAAATTTTATAACATACAGAAAAATATAAAACAGTACAATCAGGATAAAACTATCATTTATCCAAAAGTTGGGGTGTTACATTACTCTTCATACTTTTCATCCAATGGTCACAAAGGTCCTAGCCATTTGTGAGACCAATCTCCACCATAGATTAAATCAAGAGTGGATATTATAAACTTCCTTATTAAGCTTATCTTTACAACCATTGATTAGATCAATGGTGAACATCCAAAGCTTCCTAACTAAGTTTACTCTCACACCATTGATTAAATCAATGGTGATCATTCAAGGCTTCTTCATTAAGTTTGTTTCTCAACCGTTGATTAGATCAATGGTTGATGTTCAAAACTTCTCCTAATGTTCAAAACTTCTCCACTAAGTCTTGTCATCCAAGGGTGCAAATCAAAGTCAAGCCCTCTTCGTTGACTAGCATTTTCATTGGTTGGGTGGTTACTAACTTGATTCCTATTGGTTGCCATTTTTGTTAACCAATTTCTATTGGTTACACTTAAAAAGTCTTTGCCACAAATGTTGACTTGATCTTATTGGTTGATCTTATTTTTATAGCTTTCCTATTGGTTCATCAAAGATGATTACTTCTAATTGGTTTATCAAGGAAGACTAAATTCCTATTGGTTCAATATATGATCATCAAATTTGACCAATTCTTATTGGTTCATTTCAAAGATACTAGATTTCTATTGGTTTAGAAATTCAAGCCACTATCGTTGACTTTTTCAAAACTTAGCAACTCTCTTATTGGTTCGTCATAAAGGTTGTCATGATTAATTTCCAAGATATTTTGGTTTATGGATAACTATCAACTAGATATTTTTGGAAACTATTATCAAATGGACAATAGTTACAGAAATTATTACACAATGGACAGAACATATTGCTTATAAGTCAGTAAGTATTTGTCCGCTGTAGAAATAAAAATATAGTATATTTTTATTTCATAGATATTTTTTAAAAATTAAAAGATTATGACACGTATCTCTCGAAATTGGGTTTAGTAAGATTCCCCGGCTCCGAATAAATACGTAAAGATTTTTCCCAACCCGAAAATTATTATTTTCCTGACTCGGAGCAAATCACACAAAACGATCAAATACAGTTACAAAATAGTCAAAATATTTTTACAGTAGGCAGAAGTTGCAAAACAGTACAATTTTGTCATTACTTTCAAATAGCTAAATTTTGGGTGTTACAACTCTCTCCCTCTAAAAAGAATTTCATCCTCGAAATTCGTAGTAGTTTCCGAACCAAAAATGGATACTACTCTTTCATCTTATCTTCCAATTCTCACATTGCATCTTCACTTACGTTATTCCAGATTATTTTGACCAACGAAAATTCTTTGCCTCATGTTCAACTTCTTCGGATTAAGCAGATACCTTAGACTTTTGTAATTGCTTCAAGAGGTTGAATGTTGCTCTATAAAGAAAGTGTCTCTACACTTCTAATGAAAACAAACCGTTGTCAATTCCAAATTATGCATAGGGTAGTTCTCTTCATACACCTTCGATTGTCCTGTAGCATATGCTACAACCTTTCGATTTTGCATAAGCACATATCCTAAACCCTGATGTGACGCATTATAGTTCACTTCAAAAGATTCTCTGGAATAAGATAGAATCATCACCGGTGAGACGCCTTTTCAACTTTTAACGTGTCCACTTCAATTCCTTCCTCTGACATCACGTGACCCAACAACTGTACTTCACTTAACCAGAACTCACATTTCAACAACTTAGCATACAATCACTTCTTCTTTAGAATTTGCAAAACCACACTGAGTTGTTCAGCATATTCCTTATGATTTCGAGAATAGATCAGAATGTCGTTAATAATGATAATGACAATTCTGTCTAAATAAGAACGAAAGATTCTTCTCGTATAATTTATAAATATTACCGGAGCATTTGTCATTCCGAACGACATTACTTTAATTTTCCTTAACTTTGTATCGCTTCAATCTCCTGCCTTTACTCTTAACAAGAAGTGTCTCATCAATCGAGTTCTCTTTTAACAACACTGTATCTGATATTATGACATGAATTTGAATAGGAATATCCTTTCTTGTAATTTGCGATATATGAAAGAACATTATGAAAGTTAGAAAGAAAAGGTAGTCAAACTATCTGATATGGTACCGGACATATCCAATAAAGAATTTGATGTTGCCTGATTTTTAAGAATGGGTTTTTCTGGGATACTAACACTTTATTGAGACAATCTCATAGGGTATGGTTGGAAGATAACCAATCCGTTTCAAAGATCATGTCTATTTATGAAAGAGATAAACAAATCAATCTAACAGAAAAATTTGATCTATAACAACAATAAGATAATTTGAGTAACTTGAGTAGCACGATAGGCTAGTAATAGAAATAGAAGTAAACAAATCAGAAGATAACGAAGACACGTATAACTCTAATCTATCCACATAATCAATCTAACTATAAAAATATGGATTGAATCAAGAATATAATTTCACAAATGTGACACATGAAAAATATTATGGATGTGTAGAAAAAAAATGATGAAGTCATCTAATATGCTACCAGACTTATCCAACAGAGAAATTGATATGGTCTGATAAATTTAGTAGTGAGCTCTTTAAGTTGAATAATTCAACCGACAGATTTAACAGAGTATGGATGGTTGAAAAATAACCAATCCATTTTTAAGATTATATCTATTTTGAAATAGAAAAACAAATAAAATCAACAGAAAAGATTTAGTCTTTGATAGACATAGGATAATTTAAGCAACTCGAATATCAACGATAGGTTTTGGTAATAGAAGTAGAAATAACTAGGTCAAAAATAACAAAGACACATATAACATATAATTTATCTACACAATCATATGCCATAAAAAAATGGGTTACCTCTAGAATTATATAACACAGTCAAAGGATCACCTCCTGTGGCACAATCTCCCGTGTTTAGGTCTTCAGTTCGGAACACTCCTGTCCCATTCGAGTATCGACCCTCCCTAATACCTAAGATTTTAAAACATGTACGTTACTAATAGAAAATTTCATTTTTGGTGAAACACGATCTCTGGAAATGTGCCCAGGCTTTCTGCACTTGAAACAAATTATTTCCTTGGACGTACAATCCTTCGTTAGGAGCCCTCTTCAACATCTCTTACATAATAATAAAGACGTCACGGTCTGAATGAGTTTACTGTTATAAGCACTTCCTCCACATGTTTGTTGCTGCTGCTGATTTCCTGGTGATCGTAAATACGTTTTTCGCTTAAACCAATTATCCTTTGTATTATTCTTCCTTTGGAATGCCCAAGTTCCAAGGTTACGAGATCTTATATTTCAAGACTGATTCTCTTCTATCAGATCCTGAACCTCAACCTCCAGTTCCCGCTGTTCAGCGATCCTCTGTTCCTGTTGTACTATCACGTCAGTTGTCCTCTGCATTACTCCTGTAGTTGCAACCGTTTTATTAGTGTCACGTTCTGCTTCCATACGCATGCGTCTACCACGAGCCATTTCCTTTCTTCAAAGACGGACAAATCAAAATAAAATGGAAACCAGATGTAACCATTTCAAACAACATTGTTTCCTTTCAGAAATCAAAAACACATAGAACACAACACAAGCAAAATAGACCTAACCACAAATGTAACACCCTAACTTTTGGGTGAATGACCGTTGTGTCTTGATTTTACTGTTTCTTATTTTTCTGCATGAAATACAAGTATATTTTACAGGCTCTAATTTTATTTGGTCGTTTTGCGTAATTTGTTTCGAGACAGTAAAATAAAAATTTTGTCAAATTTACTGTTTTAAATTTTTCTGTGTGATATACAGATATATTTTACTGTCTATAATTTTATTTGAGTGTTTTGAGTGATTTGCTCGGTTGTGGGGAAAAATGAGAAAATGACCATTATGTCCCGAATGTACTGTTTTAAATTTTTCTGTATGATACAGTGTGCAATATTACTGTCTGTGATTTTGTTTGGACTTTTTGTGCGATTTGCTTCGAAGGAAAATAATAATTTTTCGGACCGGAGAAATCTTGTTTTAATTATTCGGAGTCAGGGGATCTTACTAAACCCAATTCTGAATGATACTCATTGTGAATCTTTTAATTTTTAGGATTTAATCACAAATAAAATAATTTTATATTATTATAATATTATTTTATTAGTCAGTACAAATAAGTGACAGCGGATCCGGAAATGTTTGCGGGACCCACGTTTAGTCATCAAGTGCTTTACACGTGGACTAATGAGGAACTGGTCAAAATTGGTGGCTGTGACTCATCGCAACGGGCCAATAGAAATTTGACACGTGGTGTGACACCTCAGCACCATGACTCAACAGATTCCGGAAGGTTCCGAAGCGGTGACTCGCCCTGTGACTCACCGTAGTGAGTCACCTGTTCCAGAAGCTTCTATGATGACTCAGTTAATGACTCAACGCTGTGACTGACCATTGATGACACAGCCAGTGATGCAGTTATGACACAGTCAGTGACTCAGCTGATGACTCGCCGTGCTGACTCACCTATTTTGGAAAATATCTATGTTGACTCACCCGTTCTAGAAAGTTCCACGATGACTCATCATATTGACTCATCGTAATGAGTCACATGTTCTAGAAATTTCTCTTTGATGACTCGCTTTGTGTCTCATCAAGGGGAATCGGTAGAAAAATGATCAATAATAATTGCTACTCTGCTAGTATAAGATAAAAATCTATGTATATTTTATTATCCATTAGACAATAGACACTGACTTTATAAGCAGTAATTATTGTTCATTGCTTATAGTGTACCGAAAAATATCCTAAGCCTTCATCTTTTTCCTGGAGTCTATAAATAGGAGGGCCTTGACTCATTTTCAATTTTGGCAAGAAGCTCTCACCCTTCCTCTCCCATGGTCTTCTACGGCCATAGCTTCCAAGTGGAGGGCAACCTTCATCCATTCATCTCACTTACTCTCCTACACATCCTTTTCTCCAAAGAACCAAGATCAAGCAACCAAAACTCTCTCATTTTCTCTCCCCCTTGATTCCGGCCAAAGCACCAAGAAACCTTCTCCAAATTTCTATAATTCCTACCAATATCATTTCTTGAATCCTTTCATCAATCCAAGACACTTTCATGTTAGGAATTTCTCAAGATTCCTTCATCTTCATCTTCCTATCAAGCAAAAACCACAAAAGCTCATATCTCTCCCTTTCTTCAAGCTCACGGCCAACCCCTCAAAAGTCACCTTCCAAGCTTCAATAATTCTAAACAACCATAGATCTTGAATCTCCATGCAATTCTAAGGAACTTTCATGTTGGAGATTTTCCCTAAATCATCCATCTTCATTTTCGTTCTTCAAGCTCAAGTTTAAAGCCTTGGAGGTGGAATTCTTTAATCTTTATGTTTCTATTCATTTCAAAGTTCTAATCATGATTTTAATCCATGATTATTTTAGTCTAGAGCCTTAGGTATTAATATTGCATGTTTTCTTTGTTTTTCAAGAAGCTTTTGGTGGAGAAAGTTTGCTTGAGGGAGACATACAAGGAACTTTGGAGGTTCTTCAAGAGGTAAGAGGGAGATTACCCTCATCAACCATGTGTTGGTGGTGAGGAATGTATGTGTTTGTAGTGAAGAATCCATAAGGATTCATTCACTTGATTGTTTATAGTCTTTCCTAATTGTGATTGATTATATGTGAAAGCATGTCTAATAGCTTTAATAATTTGTATGTGTTTTATGGTTGTTTTAGTATATGGTATGTATATATATATGCATGATAATTATTGTAACATGTAAATAATATACAAGGATTTGCATGAGTGTTCCAAAGAACATAAATCTAAGCTCACGGCCTCAATGCAAAGAGGAGAACCAAAATGTTCTCATCAATTTTCTAAAAGTGAAATTTAATTAACCTAGGAAAATTGTCAAGTTACCAATTTGTTTAGAGTAAGAAAAATGAATTTGTGGATCAATGGATAAAATTAGGTATTTCGGCCAACATGCCAAAGCCAAGCAATTATGATTTCTAAAATCATTTCTAAAACCATTTTCTAAAACAATGATTTAATGAATTTAGGTAATACAATGAATTGGACATTGATTTAGAAGATGAAAAAAATAATTTAAAGATCAAATGCAAAGATTTTGTTAAATTTGGCCAACATGCCACATACCTTTTATCCAAATTTATTTTCTAATTATTGACTAGATAATTTAATTAGATCAAGAGTTTTATAAGAGATTAAATGTATGGAAATAATTAGGAATGAATTATAAAGCATAGAATGATTTTCGGCCAATATGCCAAATTTAAATGTTTGTGATTTATAGAATTGTTTTCAACTAAGGTTAAGTAGTAAATGCCAAAAGGATTTTATTACAATGAGTTTTGAAGAAATAAATTAATTAGCATTAAGTTTAATAAGTTAAAACTAATGATTTTACTGTTAGAAGAAAATACAGTAACTTTTGTAAATTTCTAACATATGGCTCATATTATATTTTGAAGCATGTTAGTGGTTTTCAAAAAGTTAAATTATACGGTTAAAAATTAAGTAAACAGAATTTTTACAGAAAAGTTAAGAAACCATTATTATAAGTTTTCTAAAACATAATACTGTCAATTTTTATTAAAAACGGACAAATAAGATAGAAAATATATCCAAAAGACAGTATGCAGTATAGAAAATATTCTACATAGTTTAAACGTATTAAATATTATTTCTGTTTATTTTAAACAGTGATTTTAAGGAATTCGGATAAGAAAATGATTTAAAAATCTTACGCGATTGAGAAAACGTATTAAAAACTCTACGCGATTTTAAAAACAGTAAAATATATTTATGCGATTTAAAAATGTTTATAAAAACAACGAGATTGTGAAAACGTGATAAAATTTCTACGCGATTGATTGGAACTGTATATTTTATACTGTTAAGGGTATTCTGTATATTTTTCGTTGTCGGCCTATGAGGTGAACCCGTACAGGCTTTGAAACAGTATTTGTCTGGTGGGACTTACTGTATATTTTTATCTTTGAGGATATATTTTTATTGAGGGTATTTTGGTAATTCTTATTTTTATCATGCATTGAGTTAATGCTATTTTTGGTGGATTGATTGACGAGGTGAATAACATCGTGTTGTCGATGCGATAAACGTAGTGTGGTTCAATTTTGAATGAACTTGGAGACATTAGTGTGCAAAATTCCATTTGTGGACAGTAGGGTTGCTCCTCTGGGCCGTGGTAATTGGTAACACACTAATGGACTCGACACACACTATTTTTAATCGAGATCTTGTAAAGTCTAATAGTACATTGCCTGTAGTGCCACAACGTGAGACCGTGAACTACACCACGCCTTGGACAATGGGTTCCATGTGACGTGGGGCTATAGACGCAACGTGAGACAGCGCAATAGTTTGGTTGGGCAGCCGTGGTACTAATAGATTTTGCGGGCCATTCTCTCTGATATCTGTATGTGTTTAGCTCCATGGAGTAGGGTTGAGTCCTATTGCATATGTTTATATGTTGTACATTATTATCTTTTATCTGTGATCTTATGATTATATGTTGTTATTATCTTTTTGTCTATGATGTTATATGCTGTTATTTATTATAATTTTATCTCTGATCTTATATGTGGTTATTTCTTATATTTTTATCCATGATATTATATGTCGTTATTTATTATATTTTTATCTGTGATGTTATATGTTGTTATTGTTATTCATTTTATTATGATATATGCTTATTTGATTTTATTTATAAATTGATAACATGATTGTATTTGTAATATTTGTGTGTATGGAATGACTTTGTCATTTGTATTATTCTTTGCTACTGTACTGGTATTGGTGAAAGGGGATCTCACCTCTTTACTGTATTGCTTGTTGTGTTTGTATTGTTAAATTCGTATAGTAGACGAAGGAAGTTTCTTAGACCTACTGGAGGCTATGTTCTGAAGATGGTGACGGCGTCAAGGTTTGGTGGAGAAATGGTACATGTAGGTTGGGTTTTCTCGTTAGTGTTGTTACCGTGCTATTAGTAGTACCCGTCTTTGGGGTTTGCTACTGTTTCTCTGAGTCTGTAAATGTTATGTTTTAAATTGTTGTTGAATATTTTGTGGAATATATAATATGTGTATTAATTAATTCAATCTAATTTCTGTTTTACTTATAATTTTTAGTAAGTTTATATTTTCGCGAAAAGAAATTTTAAAATTCATCCTTTAGAATTCAAAGCTTTTATAAAATGATTTTATTTGGTTTTATGTTTTATTTAAAAATGTGACGCCCTATGGAGGGTGTTACAACAAACCCCAAAAGACTCAAACCGTGCTCTGATACTAACTAATGTAATACCCTCCATAAGGCCTTACATTTCCGACTACAAGCTCATAATCTGAAAATCATTTCATAAAAGGTTTGAGTTCTGCTTATAAGTCAGTAAGTATTTGTCTGCTATAGAAATAAAAATACAGTATATTTTTATTTCACAGATAATTTCTAAAAATTAAAAGATTATGACGTGTATCTCTCATAATTGGATTTAGTAAGATTCCTCGGCTCTGAATAAATACGTAAAGATTTTTCCCGGCTCAAAAATTATTATTTTTCTGACTTGGAGCAAATCACACAAAATGATCAATACAGTCACAGAATAGTCAAAATATTTTTACAATAAGCAAAAATTACAAAACAATACAATTTTGTCATTACTGTCAAATAACTAAATTTTTGGGTGTTACAATAATCATCCACAATCACAAAAGTATAGTAATTACCCTCAAAGCTCATGTTTTTCATAGTCCAAAAAGATCCATGTGCAAAAGTTGTAAAGGTCTAGTAGTAGAAATAACATTTTAGCTTTGAAAGAGACCTTTACTTGTTTACCCTTTTGACATGCATCACAAAGTTTATCTTTATCAAAATTGAGTTTTGGAAGACTAATTATTAATTCTTTAGAAACTAATTTGTTTAGGTGATCTATGTGAATACGAGCAATTCTTCTATGTCATAGTCATGAATCACTCTCCTTACTCATAAGACATCTAACATCTTGAGAGGTAATATCATCTAAGTTAATCAAATTTATATATGTATATATATATATATATATATATATATATATATATATATATATATATGTATATATGTATATATATATATATGTATATATATATATGTATGTATATATATGTATATATATGTATATATATATATTATCAACTCTGTAGCCCGCAAACTTAACTTGCTTGTCATCCTTACCTTTAATTATGCAACAATTAGAGTCAAAGATAACTCTATTTCCTTTGTCACACAATTGACTTATACTTAGCAAGTTATGTTTGAATCCTTCCACATACAAGACATTATCAATTAAAGTAGAGAGATTCTTACAACTTTTTCAACTCCAAGAATCCTTCCTTTATAGTTGTCCCTATAGGTGACATGGCAATTCTTCTTGGGAGCAAGAAAGAAGAACTTGGATCCATCACCCGTTATGTGCTTGGAGCAGCCACTATCAAGGTACCAATTTGAGCTATTAGTTTTCAGACACACTTACAAAACATGTTCAATTTTTGGTTTTAGGTACCTACACCTTTTTGGGTCCTTGGGTGTTAATTTTGAGCAAGGAGCCATTTGGAACTCGTATCTTCTTTTGTCCAACATGTGATTTCTTCCTAATTCTACATGTAGATACACTATGTCTTTTTCTTCCACAATGAAAGCATGTAATAAAAGGACTACTTGACATACTTGAAGAAACCAAAAAAGTTCTTATAAATTTTTTGTTGCTTCTTAGGATTGTAACCTAATCCAGCTTTATTAAACACACATTTTTGTTTTCCAAGTATGATATTCAAGTTTTCTCTACCAAAAGTAAATTTAGCAAGCGTATTTTTCACTCAGACCATCACCCTCTGCTGGTTCACACATATAATCCTACTCAATTTCAAATAAACAAACCATTTAGATTTGAATACGCCTAGTTCCAACATTAAGACTTTCATAATGTGGTGGCCAGGGATTGGGAAGCAAAGGGATCTTTAAAGGATATCATCTCCCTTTTTATGTCACAATTGAGACAATGGAATAGAGAATCATTTGGAGATATATTTAGAATAAAGCAAGGATCTTAGCCATATTGAATGGTATTCAAATAAGTCATAATTATGGTTGTAGCATAGCTTTGGATAGACTTTAGAGATAGCTCCAAAGTTAGTTGGAAGAAGTTCTACATCAAGAGGAAGCTCTTTGGCATAAACAATCCAGAGTTCAATGGATTAAAGATGGACACTGAAACACCACCTTCTATCATACCAAAACAATGAGTAGGAGGAGGCATAACAAAATTCTAGCCATTAGATCCCCTCAAGGTGAATGGGTAGAAGATCAGATTCACCTCCTTAGTTTAGCCATCAAGTACTTTCGCACTTTGTATGAAGATAAGGTTCTTAACAAACCTATCTTGAATTCTGTTGTTTCTTATCCCCCCTCTCAACCATTATGCCCAATAAGACCTTTCCAACCACATATGTAATGAAAATATTAAAAATTCTATGTTTGGTATTGGCCCTCTCAAAAGTTCGGGTAAGGATGGCCTACTAGGGATTTTCTACTAGAGGAATTAGGAAATTATTAAGGATACTGTCATTAAAGTGGTTAAGGAATCTTAGTTAGATCCTATCAAAGTGAAGGAGTTAAATCAGACTATGTCGGTCCTAATCCCAAAAACGGATAAACTGGAATTCATAAATCAATTCCGCCCAATAGCCTTGTGTAATGTGATGTATAATACTTATCCAAGCTAATGGTGAAAAGGATAAAGCCTATGTTGAAGGATAGGATCTCCCCTTACCAAGTCAGTTTCATCCCTGGCTGAAATATACATGACAACATTATTATTGCTTAGGAACTTACTCACTCCATGAGGAAGATCAAAAGGAATAGAGGTTCCATGGCTATAAAGATCGATCTGGAAAAAGCATATGACAGACTTAGCTGATAATTTATTAGCCAATGCTTGGTTGAATTTGGTATTCCTAACTCACTATGTCACCTGATTATGTCCTGCATATCATCCTCATCCTACAATCTCCTATGGAATGGTAACAAAACAAAGGAGTTCTCCCCATCCAGAGGGATTCGAAAGGGTGATCCCATATCCCCATATATTTTTGTCATATGCATGGACAAATTGTCCCATCTAATAGTTGAGAAGGTAAATGTGCAAGATTGGATCCCTATGAGAGTAGGATGCAATGGCTCAAAAATTTCCCACTTGCTTTTTACGGATGATCTTCTTCTCTTTGTCGAAGCCTCTATGGAACAGATGAATTGTATCTTGCAAGTTCTTAATATTTTTTGTGCTGCTTCTGGACACAAGATAAATCCCCAAAAAATAAGCTTACTCTTCTCAAGGAACACTCGTCAGGAAGTGGTAAGTGAGATTGTTGGAAAATGTGATTTTACTATCACAAAGGAGCTTGGTCGCTACTTAGGTGCAATCATTGGGCAAGGAAGAGCTTCAAAAGCTCATTTTAGACATATTATGGAGAAGGTGCAGTCTAAATTAAATGGTAGGCAAACTCAGTGCCTTTCCCTGGCCGATCATATTACTCTTGCCCATTTGGTATTGGGGACCTTAGTTATGTTTGATATGCAACATACAAGGCTTCCAAAAAGTATCTGCCAGGAAATTGAAAAAGCCTAGTGGAGGTTCATATGGGGGGATACTCCCACGAAAAAAAAAGGCTTCACCTTGTTAAGTTGAGTGTGATATGCTCCCCAAAAATCTATGGAGGCCTTGGCTTTAGAAACTTAAATCAGTTGAATGAAGCATTCCTAATTAAAATGGGCTGTGGTATTCTGTCAAGGCCCAATAGTCTATGGGTCCAAGTATTCCTTGGTAAATACAGTAGAGACCACAAGCTCTTAGATGAGACCCATTCTTGCACCTTAGACTTTGTGCTCTAGAAAGACATTGTCAAAATTTGGCCGAAACTTCTAGAGAATGTGAATCACTCTTTAGGCAATGGGGATAGGGTAGTGTTCTGGCATGACCGCTGGGTAGATGGTGTGTCAAAGCTAGCTAGTTATGCTCTTGATCCCACTAAAGTAGAGGCTAGCAACATTAGTGTCAGTCACTTCATTAATGGGCAAGGTGAGTGAGACCTCCCATTACTTCAATCCTTACTGCCCCTCAATCTCGTTCACAAGATCTCTGCATTTAGTCCCCCAAGCTGCTTGGATGGAGAGGACTATATCACCTGGAGGCAAAATGGGTTGTGCATAATAAAGGAGATTTATGACTCCCTTTCTCCCGAAAGTCCCATGGTGGATCCGATTTGGAACTAGATCTGGAAGTGGAAAAGCCCCCAGAGGATTAGGATATTCATATGGCTAGTCTTCCACCACAAACTCCTCACAGTTGAAAAACATAGCCGTTGGAACGATGGAGTTTGCCTAGACTGTGCTTATTGTATAAGCGCCACAAAGACGCTAATCCATGCCGTTCGCGATTGCCCGTTAGTTACACAAACTTGGATTCGGCTGGCAAGCTCGGATAAGATCGTTTCTTTCTTTATTGGTGATTTGAAAACTTGGGTCTCAAATAATTTTAGAGATGGCCAGGGGCTACCCCATTCTGGGAATTGGTGGGATTTGTTCATGGTGGCCATTTGGTGTCAGTTGATGTGGAGAAACAAGGAGTGCTTTGACAACCATTTCTAACGACCTTTTAACACAATACCATCCATCCAAGATCAAATATGTTTGATAAATATGTCCATAACCTAGACAACTCTTGATACAATGGGGCTGTGCCAAATTGTGAATGTCTACTAGAGATATCCCCTACAGACTGGATAAAGATTAATAGAGATGGTTTAGCTAATAGGCAATCAGGTGAGGCAGGTTAAGGTGGTCTTATTATGGATGCTTTGGGAAATTGGTTTCAGGGATGCTCTAGACAAATTAGGATGTGTAATGCATTTATTGCTAAATTATGGGGGGGTCTTATCAGGTCTGCATTTAGCTTGGAACTATGGTGCTAGAAAGATTATAATGGAATGTGATTCCCAAGCTATTAGTCAAGCTCTAAATAAGGAAGGAATGCAACATATATAGAGAACACAACAAACTAATATCTAGGATACGTGAGTGGAGTAACAAGAACTGGGAAGTAAGTTCATGCATACTCTTCTCGAAGGCAACCATTGAGCGGATTTCTTGGCCCACCTTAGTCTATCTCAGGATTTGGGATTAAAAGTTTGGGTGAGACCTCCTCCTCAACTCAACTTTTTCCTTCTTGTTGATGTATTAGTGATCTTCAAGCCTCGTAGTACTACCTATCTAGTTTAGTTTGCTTTTTCCTTTGGGTTGTTGGCCCTCCAAAGCACCCAAAAAAAAAAGGTTGATCATGTTGGTGTTTCATTGGGTGTCTGATGTGGGACTTCTAGCAGTGTTACTTTTTTTAATTCCTGGGCTAAGCTATGTTGTAGTTGGTAATTAACCCTTCAAAACTGCCAATGTTTTGATCATTAATATTCTTTAGTTCCCTATTGGGTGCAATAACAACAAATATGATCATAAATTGTCTTAGACTTATAACTTAGGGACCGTTTGGATAGCGAAATTGGAATTGAAACATAAAATTATAATTTCAATCTCAATTCTTTCATAATTAGAATTGGTCCAAAATCTTAAATTTTATGTTCGAGGTTGTCATATAATTAGGATAAAAAATTATAATTCTAAATTCAATTATAATTTTATTGTTTAAATGTATGATCTAAAACATTTAAAAAATATGTACAAAATTAAAATTAATAAAAATATTCATACAATAATATTTTTATAATATAATAGTCATATTTTTTTCATAAAGAAATTTTTCATGATTTTTTTTAGAAAAAATAACTATTATAATAATTTTTATATAAATATAAAAATATTTTTCTATATAAATATAGAATCTCATTAAATATAGAGAGAGTTTAATTTTTAAGCTATGGAATTGGTAATTCTTAAGGTATAGGTTAAGAATTGAGAAAGACTTAACTTAGTTGTTTTTCAATTATATGGAATTAAATTATGGAATTACAATTCCAATTCTAAATGACATTCCAAACATAAAAATTAGAATTAAGAGGTCCAATTCGAATTTCAAGCTCTAATTTCATACTCAATTCCAAGAGTCAAACAGATACTTAAAGTAATAACAATTCGTTCTAGGAAACGTTTGATTCCTGCAAATCTTGCTCAAATTGATTTACTTACACTTTATACTTTTATATATATATATATATATATATATATATATATATATATATATATATATATATATATATATATATATATATATATAAGCATATTTAGTGAGATGGATTTTTCTTGTGGGAGGGTGAGAGGAGTAAATCTGATCATACAATTATATACGAATGATATATATATATATATATATATATATATATATATATATATATATATATATAAGCATATTTAGTGAGATGAATTTTTCTTGTGGGAGGGTGAGAGGAGTAAATCTTGATCATACAATTATATACGAATGATCAAAATTAAAAATTACTTAAGCGTCATGTGACCAATTAAAAAAGTCACATGTATTTATATTCTAATCTTAATCATTTATATAAGATTCAATGGTCAAAATTCACTCATCTCACCTCTTACAATAAATACTCTTCCCACCATATATGTTCTCTATGTATATAATTAAGAGATATAAATTTTATTTAGAATTAAGAGAACTAATTCTCCCTTATTTCTCCTCATCGGTTGTTAAGCATCTTGAAAACCCAATTCACTAAGCACCTTTTAGGACCACACATACAATAATGACCAATTGCCTTGTTTGTTGGCTTGTGGGTCAAATGGTGTTTATGACCACGTATCCTCCAATGTTGTAGGTCACTCATTTATGTGAAGGGTAAGTATGAATATCATTTTTTGTCTCTATGTGTTTGGAGTTTGGTTACAATTTGATGAGTATTTTGGGTTTTGTTAGGATTTGTTGAGTGTTTGGGGTTTTGTTAAGGGTTGTTGAGTATTTTGGGTTCTGATATGGTTGATTGGTGCAATTGTAGGTTAAAATGACAAATCCTGGAAACCATGACATCCTTGTTCATTATCATAGAGATGTTGACATTAGTAAGGAAGTAGTCATTTCTAAGTTCGATGAAGAGTATATGGGAAATGACAATGAAGATGTTGAAGTGTCTCATGTTTCAATAGAGGAAGAAGGGAGTTGCAATGAGAATAATGATGAGGGGTTGTCTGATTTTGATGAGAGGTTTGAAAAAGTTGGTGATGAACACTGATGAGGATAAGGAGGAAGTATACATAGATAGAGGAATGAGGGGACATCCATTTGCATGACAGCCTAATGGTCAGATAATACTACAATGTGGCCATTTATTTGTGGATGTGCATGCATTTAGGGAGGGGATTAGGGACTATGTCATTCAAGAAGGATTTAAAATTATAAGGTTAAAAAATGAGAAAGCAAGGGTGACTGCCAAGTATAAGGTTGAGTTTTGTGAGTGGCGTATTCATACCTCTCCAACACTCGATGGAATTACCTATAAGATTAAAACATATAATTCAGTTCACAGTTGTATAAGACAAACTAAGAATGCCACTTCAACTTGGATTTCAAAGAAGATGGAATCCTAGTTAGGAGTTGATCTGTATTTGATTTATTCATCAATGAAGGCAGAGCTTCTAGAAGGGTTTGACATAGAGCCTCATAACTTAAAGCAATTGTATTAGGCAAGAAGAAGGGTGAAGGAAGATATCAAATGCACACATGGAAAGTCTTAAATAAGCTACTAGCTTGGGCTGACCTTGTAAGACAAACAAACCTTGGTAGTTTAATTAAATTAGAGCATCAATCACTTAGGATTGGGTCAAACCTTGAGTTTAAGAGTTTTTTTTGTTTTTTTTTGTTTTTGCTTTGATGCAATGAAAAATGGGCTTATCAAGGGATGTAAACCATGGTTTGGAATTGATGGGTGTCATCCTAAGGGTCATTATGGTGGTACATTGCTATCAGTTATAGCAAATGATGGCAATAAGGAACAATTTCCTATAGCCTTTGTTGTTATGGAGATTGAGTGTATTACCTCTTGGAAGTTTTTTTTGTACTACCTCAAGGAAACATTGGATAGTGTGCTTGGATGGACAGATCACCCTCTGACAATTATGTTTGACATTCAGAAGGTATGTTATATTTGATTTCCTTTTAAATGTTGTTTATGTTCTTTTGTATGGTCTATGATAGAACCCAGAAAACCTAGAAATGAAGAAATGTAGGTATACTGAATATTGAGCAGATATCAGTGTGATATCTTGCTTTGGTATGTATTCTTAGAATGGATAAAACTGATTACAAGAAGAAAGAAAAATGTTAGATGGGTATAGGGTGTCTAGGCCCTCCCAATTTCCATGCCCAAAACTTGCCTAACTCACGTATGCTACTAACCTACAAATATGCCCCCCCACTCACCCTCAACAGAATCCTCACCTCTTTCTCACTCTCTGCCAGCTTACCAATTAGTTACAGCTAAGACCTTATTTGTTTTCTCACTTTTAAGGCCCAAATCCCATGTACTTGGTTGTCCCTTTCTAGAATAAACCTCAGTCATTCTTGGGTTCCTATCAACACCCCCTCCAAAGAGTCACCTTGTCCTCAAGGTGAAATTTAGGAAAAATCTCTTGGATAGAGGCCATTGGTTCCCAAGAACTTTCAAAATCAGCTAGATCTTGCCATTTAATCAAAACCATTATTTCTCATTCTTCATTGTTCTAGTGGTATGCTGGTTGTACTTTCAATTCCCCGTCTTCAGCTAGAAAGGATGACAATGATTGGTATTCTGATAGGAACTTGTTCTCAAGGTGAAGGTTTGGATAAGAGTCTTGTAGTAGTTGAAAGAAATTTTCACCGGGGTCCCATTGCTTAAAGCATAATGACCAAATAATGTTGGAAGCACAAAAGCTTCCACCTTAGTCGAATAAGTAGAAATCATGGATTATCTCTATGTCTTGTAGCTGCATCCACACTCCCTTACACACCCCTTTCTTTTCCATTTGTTGTTCTCTTAGAATATCACCAGATTCATACTTTATCCCACCCAATTAGATTCCTGCCATAGTGTGTGATTCAACTAGGAAACTATGTCTTTGGAAACCATTCTCACGTCTGCCTTTCCATATACATTATCACCAAGACAAAGAGTCCCTAGAAACCCAGCTTTAGACAGGCTACATGTACTCAAACTTCTAGAATCCACATGGTAATCATAGAACCATATATGGGTTTCTCAAGCTTTATTCATAAGCTGCTCATAGGGGTGCAAGATAATTGTCCAAGGAAAAGTACTAGGAAACTCAGAATTCAATGACAGAAAAATAAGATTCCATTCAGAATAAAAGCACTACCAAATTTTGTGATATTAACTATAAACCCTTCCAAGAATATTGTGGGTAGCTTAGCCCTATTATTGAAATCACCCAAGGCTTCACTGGCTTGATTGAAGGGAACTGACTTGAATACTTGGTTAGTCTTCTTGGTCAATTTCGATATTCCATGGCCATTATTAGTCAAATTATTCCCTAAATCTTGGATGTCATTGCGCTCCAGAATGGCTTGTTCAACCTTTGTACTTGCAAATCCAAGTGATATTGACTGGATGCCAAGCATCTTTCCAATCACTCCCAAGGCTTCCTGTGTATCTTTGTTCTCCTTGGAAAGATGAGAATTGAGGAACTTGCTAACATTTTCAGACCAATTTTCTAAATCTCTGCTAAAAGGCTTATCACCTCTTTCTTTACGTCTATTGGAGTTTCTGCCTTTATTGTTAGGCCCACCAGAATTCAATCTCACATACATTTATTTTGATGACGCATCTGGTCCACCAACTGTAGGCACTTGAAATTTTCCTTAAAGAAATTATGCACTAGCTTTATGGAACAGAGCATCTTCTTCGCTCACCAACATGGCAATTGGTCTCTAGTCAACTTCTCTATCTGGTTGGAACATTTTAGTTTAGGATCAACCTCCTTATAGTGGACCACGTCTAGCGGTTCAGGTGGTGGTGAAGGGCTTGCTAGGTTGTACAATGTCCATTGCTCTGTTTTGCACGCATAAAATAGAGGGTGGATAACATTGGGTGTTATTGAAACACGCCCCTCAACTTCAATTTGTGAATTGGGCAAAGGCCCAGGGTCAATTATAGTGGTTTTAAAAGGTTAGGTCACTGTTGAGCTCCATCTTCTTAGCCCAATTCCTTCCCGAAAGGCCTGGTTTCCTTCTTTAATGAATTAGGTCTGGCCCTTTTGCAATTTTCTCTCTGCCTTTATCTTTAAAACCCCTGTAATTTGCTCATTCAATTGGGCCTGGCCCATTAGGTCAAAAAATGGATTCAATTTCTGTAATCCCATTCCCGTCTCTCCTTCCTTCTTTTTCCCATTCACGATGCTTCTTATTGGAGCAGCCTTTTCTGCCATTGTCCCATTAATTGTCGTACAATGTCCTGGGTCCAGCGGTTCTGGCAGTGGAGGATTAACTGGTGCTCTCGGGATCCAGAGCTCAGTCACATATGACCTATCTTCCTCCAAATGAGCATCCGAGTCCGGTGGTTCCAGTGGCGGCAGTTGTAACACCCCAAAATTTAGCTATTTGACAGTAATGACAAAATTCTATGGTTTTGTGATTTCTATGTACTGTAAAGTTATTTTGACTATTTCATGATTATATTTTATCATTTTGTGTGATTTACTCCATGTCAGGAAAATAATAATTTTCGGACCAGGAAAAATCTTACATTTTTTAATTATTTCTGTTGATTCTTAACTATTTTTATTAATCTAATTTGATTTTCATAAATTTTATAATTTTTATGATTTTTGTGGATGATTGTGAGATTTTATATTTTTTTTATTATTTTAATATTATTCTTGGGCTGTATGCGGGCCCAGGACGGGTCCAGAAAAATAAAAAAAATTTTGTGGCCAGAAAATTTTGTACTATTGAGACGGTGCCGGGGAATCTTACTAAACCCGAATCCGGAAATAGTTTTTGAAATTTTCTTTTACTGTGTTTTTGTACTGTTTTATTTAATGAGCAATAAAAATACAGTAAATATTATCTGTAGGGTAATAGTAGCTAGAAAAATATTATACTGGTTAGTCAAATTAAGTGGTTATGACAACTTTATGGAGGACCAATAGGAAGCAAGCTTGGTGATGAAGGCTTTGGATATCTACCATTGATTTAATTTATGGTGGAGATTTGTCTCACAAAGTGGCAAGGACCTTTTGTGACCCTTGGATGGAAAGTATGAAGAGAAGTTCTTGACCCTCCATTTTGGAGAAGTATCTAATGGCTAAGGTTTCATGGAGGAAGGATCCAATGGTTCAAATTCAATCTTATCACTTGAAAGCTCTATCAAGATCAACCATTGATTCAATCAATAGCTCTTGAAACCTCAAAAAGTGGCTAGATGAATTTAGACATTTCCTTGACATTTCCTTAGGAAAGCTTCTAATTCATTTGATCTTATCTTCTTCATTTTCCTAAAGCAAATTTCACAAATCCTCTCAATTTTTCTTCTCCATAGTTTTGGCCAAGCAAGAGAAAACTTCACGATTTTGAGAGCATTAGGAAGGCTATAGGAAAGCTTCTAATTCATTTGATCTTATCTTCTTCATTTTCCTAAAGCAAATTTCACAAATCCTCTCAATTTTTCTTCTCCATAGTTTTGGCCAAGCAAGAGAAAACCCTTCTCCCATCTTCAATAATTTCTACTAATATCATTTCTTGAATCCTTACATCAATCCAAGCATCTTTGTAGTTGAAGCTTTGATTAAAATCATCCATCTTCAAGGAGTTCTTTCAAAGCCAAAAACTATACCTCATTCACGTTTTATGTTACCAAAGCCAAACCCAAGATGTATACATATTTTTTTTTCTTTTTTTCTTCTCTTTTTTTCTTTTTTTTCTTCTCTTTTTTTTTGGATGAACATAAAAAAGAAGAAGAAGAAAATATGTACATGTTGTTGTGGATATGACTCACATCTGCCTCTGGTTTCACGTCCAGAAACAGCTTAAATGGCTTCTATAAGTCGAGGATAAGCTTCCCATCTAATTTTCTTATAAATTGGCAAACAGGGTCTTTTAGAGTCAGATTCCCAAGACTGTATTGCTTTTGTTTATCCTTGAAGAGATTCCACAAGTTAAGAAGTTCACGATGCACTAAACCACAAGAATGCGTATCAAGAGTCAATAAGATATCATCTAATGACTCCTTCCTCAGTCCATTCTTAATGAAGAAAATTTTATCTTCTCTATTTGCGGAAACCATCCCCAAAGAATGACATCGCTTGTTACAATTCCATCGTGCACATATGTGATAGACTTATAATCTTTTTGCTCTTCTCCTTTTAGAATATGAACTTCTACCAAGACTTGCCATGTATGAATCAAATGAAATTGAAGACTCACCTGCTAGTCGGACCTTTGCTTCGATTATCTAACGTACATCTTCTGGTATATCCTTGTGCATTAACAATCTCAATCTTTCACATCTAGCTTTATAAATTTTTGTTAGAGCATTTTGAGGAAGAGAAGGAAAATGTTTTCTCAGGTTTGAGAGAATGAAATCCATTTTGAAGGAGAAGGAATCAGTTATTTTGGGAAACTGAAAAAAAAAACCGACTTAAGAGTCACGGAGTACCGTAAGCCGCCATTTAATCAAGGAGCTAAAGAACTACAAAAAAAAATAAAGCCACAAAATTAGAGTAAATTATTCTTATATTAAGGAACAGAAAGAGAAATGAATTCTACCTCAGCAGCTTGATTTTCCAGAAATGGTTTAAGTCTTTGTCCATTGACCTTAAACACATTACCATTCCTAGGATTCTCAATGTCTATGGCCCTATAAGGATATATATGTTTGACAATAAAAGGACCAGTCCACCTAGATTTCAATTTTTCATGGAATAGGTGAAGACGAGAAAATAAAGCAGAACTTTTTGACCAATTTCAAAAGATTTTCTCAAAATAGATTTGTCATGAAAAGCTTTTGTTCTTTCTTTATAAATTTTTTAGTTTTCATATGCATCATTTCTCAATTCCTCAAGTTCATTTATTTGCAATTTGCGTAACTTGCAAGCATTATCAAGATTTAAATTGAAAGCTTTAATGGCCCAAAATGCTTTATGTTCCAGTTCTACAGGCAAGTGACAAGATTTTCCATAGGCTAACTGATAGGATGACATGCCTAAAGATGTTTTAAAAGTAGTACGGTAAGCCCAAAGTACATTGTTTAGTCTTAAAGACTAATCTTTACGATTTGGGTTAATCGTTTTTTCCAAAATTTGTTTAATTTTCCTATTTGCTAATTCTACTTGTCCACTTGTCTGAGGGTAATAAGGGGTGACAACTTTATGGGTAATAGATTTAAATGGTTTATTGCAAAAATATGTTCCCCCATCACTGATGATAGCTCGAGGGATTCCAAATCGACTTAAGACATTTTCTTTTAAAAATTTGAGAACAGTTTTATGATCATTTTATCGACATGGAATCGCCTCAATCCATTTTAAGGCATAATCAACTGCAACCAAAATATACACAAATCCAAATGAGGACGAAAATGGACCCATGAAATCAATTCCCAACAATAAAAAATTTCAATGACAAGGATAGGGTTTAGAGGCATCATATTTCTTTTAGAAATGGAACCTAATTTCTAACAATTTTCATAACTTTTGCAAAAGGTATAGCTGTCCTTAAATAAAGTAGGCCAATAAAATCCACACTACAAGATTTTCGTAGTTGTTTTCTTTGAAGAAAAATGACCTCCACATACTTCTGAGTGACTAAATTTAATGACACTACCTAACTCATTGTCAGGTACACATCTCTGAAAGATTTGATCAGGACAATATTTGAACAAATATGGGTCATCTTAATAAAAAAATTTCACCTCAGTCAAAAACTTTTTTCTATCTTGATGTGACCACTGAGGCGGCATCTTTTTTGTCACAAGAAAATTGACTATATTAGTAAACCAAGGTATGGAATTGACAGAAAATAAAAACTTATTAGGAAAAGAATCATTGATAGGTGTGCTATCAAAAGGTGAGTCTGTTGTAAGTCTTGACAAATGATCTGTGACAACATTTTTGGCTCATTTCTTATCTTTTATTGTGATGTTGAATTCTTGAAGCAACAAGATCCATCGTATCAACCTAGGTTTGGCATCTTGCTTAAACATTAAATATCTAACAGCAGCATGATCAATGAAAACAACAGTAGAAGAACTAATTAAATGAGCTCGAAATTTGTCCTATGCAAAAATTACAACAAGTAGTTCTTTTTCAGTAGTGGTATAATTCATTTGTGCACTATTTAAAGTTCTACTTGCATAACAAATCACATGAGGCTTATCTTCCTTTCTTTGGCCTAAAACAACATCAATAGCAAAATCACTTGCATCACACATTAATTCAAAAGGGAAAGATCAGTCAGGGGATTGCATGATAGGAGCCGATGTCAGAAGACCAATTAATTTTTCAAAAGATTTTTGGAATTCTTGAGTCCAATCAAATGGTGCATCTTTTATTAGAAGATTACATAATGGTCTAGATATGACACTAAAGTCCTTAATAAATTTTCGATAAAATCATGCATGTCCTAAAAAGGAATGAACTTCTCTAACTGTTTTTGGGGAAGGCAAACGAACAATTAATTCAACTTTGGCCTTATCAACTTCAATTCCTTCAGAAGATATCACATGACCTAACACGATTCCTGAAGTAACCATTTAATGACATTTTTCCCAATTTAAAATAAATCATTTTTCTTCACATCTTTTAAGAACTTTATCCAAATTATTAAGATAATTTTCAAAAGAATTTTCAAAAACTGTCAGATCATCCATGAAAACCTCTAAATAATGTTCAATCATATCACTAAAAATACTTAGCATGCATCTTTGAAAAGTTACTAGAGCATTACAAAGACCGAAAGACATTCTTCTATATGCAAAAGTGCCAAAGGGGCACATAAAAATAGTTTTTTCTTGATCCTCTAATGCAATTAGTATTTGATTATACCCCAAATAACCATCAAGAAAACAATAGTAGGGATGTCCTACTACTCTTTCTAGAATTTGATCAAGAAATGGTAAGGGGAAATGATCTTTCCTAGTAGCTGCATTCAATTTCTAAAATCAATACACATACGCCAACTAGATGAAACTCGTGTAAGTATTAACTTACCTTTTTTATTTTCAACCACTGTTATTCCAGATTTCTTAGGCACAACTTGTGTAGGGCTTACCCATTGGCTATCGGAAATAGGATAAATAATTCCAACATCAAGTAATTTAAGAACTTCAGCCCTAACTACCTCTTTCATGTGTAGATTTAATCTTCTTTGAGGTTGTTGTGATGTTTTAGCATTATCCTCTAAATGTATTCTATGTGTACAAATTAATGGATTAATGCCTTTTATATCTGTTAATGTCCATCCAATTGCACTTTTATGCCTTTTAAGTACTTCTATCAACATACCTTCTTGTTCTTTAGTAAGGATTGATGAAATTACTACTGAAAAGCTTTAGTCTTCTCCCAAAAATGTGTACTTCAACCCAGCAGGTAATGACTTTAGTTCCAGTGTGGGTACTTCTTCATGAATATTATCATTCATAGGTTGTAGCTCTTTGAATCTCAGCTTCCATCCCTTGTATTCCATTGCCTGTGTACAATCAAGCAAAGAACATATTTCAGAAATATCATCATCTACTTGTGTGTCTGAATCAAATGAATTAATTAAACAAACTTCTAATGGGTTAGAAGAACTCTCTTTTAGAAGATGATTATCTATAATGGCTTCAATCCCGTCAGCTTCCTCATTTTCATCATTGACTTCATGTGGTTGCTTGCATATGTTAAAAACATTAAGCTCAAGTGTCATGTTTCCAAATGTTAGCTTCATCACTCCATTTCTGCAATTTATCAAAGCATTTGATGTTGCTAAAAATGGACGACCTAAAATAACAGGAATTGATTTGGAATTATTAACCATAGGTTTAGTTTCCAAGACAATAAAATCCACAGGATAAATGAATTTATCAACTTGTACCAACACATTTTTTACTATTCTTTTTGGAATTTTAATTGATCTATCAGCAAGTAGAAGAGTTACAAAAGTTAGTTTTAACTCACCAAGGTTGAGTTGTTGATAAACTGAATATGGAAGCAAATTAACGCTAGCACCAAGATCAAATAAAGCTTGATCAATTTTATGTTCTCCAATAATGCATGAAACCGTAGGACAACCAGGGTCTTTATGTTTCAAAACATTATTGCTTTGAATAATGGAACTTACCTGTTTAGTTAAAAATGCATTCTTTTTCACATTTAATTTCTTTTTAACAGTGCATAAGTCCTTCAAAAATTTAGCATAAGAAGGAACCTGTTTGATAGCATCTAACAACGGAATATTGACCTTCACTTATTTAAAAATTTCAAAAATTTTAGTTTGGTGGTCCAATTTCCTTAGTTTGCTTAATGCTTGAGGAAATAGGGGTGGAGGAGATGAGAGTTTGGTCTCATTTTGGGCAGATAGTTTATCAACCTCTTCCTTATCTTGGGTAATTGATTCACCATCTTTCTCACAAGGTTCAGAAATTTCTTTTTTAATAACTTTTCCACTCTTAAGAGTTATCACAGAATTGACTTGATTTATTTGTTGGTTTTCTAAACTACCCTCATTTAGACTATATTGACCTTTGGGATTCGATTGAGGTTGAGAAGGAAATTTTCCTTTCTCGTGAATGGTGAGTGCAGAAGTAAGTTAGGAAAGAGTGTCTTTTATGTCAATCATAGTTTGAGTATTTTATTTATTGATGACCTATTACTTTTCTATGAATGCATTCAATGTTCCTTCAGGGTTTTTCCTATATGGTGGGACATAAGGTGCATATCCTTGAGAATTTTGAGAATCCTATTGTTCCTGAGGAGGCGATGGTTGCATAAATTATGCTTGATTATTATTTCTCCAACTGAAGTTCGGGTGATTTCTCCATCCTAGATTGTAAGAATTTGAAAAAGAAGAGGTGAATGACTTTTTAAAATTGTTCATTGCATTTACTTGTTTATGCACAACTTCTTTAACAATAGGAATATTAGGACATTCATTTGTCGAATGTCATAATTCATCACAAATGCCACAAATTTCTTCATTTTTCACAAATTTGACTTCTTTTACTTTACCTAATTCCATGGATTCAACCTTTCTTGCCAAACTAGCGTACCTTGCATTTAGATCTTCTTCTTGACTAAGATGATATTTTCCTTTACCAGCATTTGCAAGGTTATATCTAATTGAATTTTCAAAAGGATTAGTATCATGCCAAGAATTTCAACCAAATGGTTTAAATAATCTAAAGCTTCTTTGGGTTCTTTATCAAGAAACTCACCATTACACATTGTTTCCACAAATTGTTTAGTTTCAAGTGTTAAACCTTCATAAAAGAAGCTTATAGTCCATCATTTTTCAAAACCATGATGTGGGTAAGAATTTAACAAATCTTTAAAACGTTCCCAACTTTGAAAATACACTTCATTTGAATTTTGGGAAAAATTTTGGATTTGTCTATTCAAAGCATTGGTTTTATGTGTTGAAAAAAAATTTTAAAAACTCACCTTGCATTTCTTACCATGTGCCAATTGATCTTGGTTTCAAAGCGTTAAGCCAAGTTTTTGCTTTATCTTTCAAATAAAAAGGAAACAATTTAAGCTTAACAATCTCTTCAGTGCAATTTTGATCATTGAAGCAATATAAACTTCTTCAAATTCTTTTATATGTAAATATTGGCTTTCAGATTCTAAACCATGGAAATTAGAAAGTAAAGAAATGATACCCGACTTAAATCTAACATTATTAGCAGTGAGTGGAAAGATAAAACATGATGGACTAGAATTTCGAGGTGGTTGCAAATATGCACGCATAGTTCGCAACGGTTGATTTTCCTATTCATCATGTATACTTTCATTTTCAGCTCATTGTGTTTGATTTTCATGTTCAACATGTGCACCTTCAATTTCAACCACTGTGCCAATTGTATGTGATTGTGATTCAAATAAATCAATATATAAAGTACCAGGATTAATTTTAACCAAACGACCAAAATTTGAATCACAATACTAGTTAAGCATAAATAAGTGACGTAAAATCAAAATAACGTACAAGTCAGTTGTTTACACCAGCCATTAAATATTAACAAGGATGTGGTATAAACCAACCACCAAATAAATATTAACAAGTAAAAAGTTAGATAACTGATAAATTAAAAAGTTAGAAAGTTAGAGAGTTAATAATATACATAAAATAAAATACAGAAAATAAAGTGCAGAAAGTAAATTTAAAATATGAAAACCGGAGAGTGGCAGAGCCCACAGAAGCGAAAGAGAAGAGAATAAGAAAAATTATTTCATTACGTTAGAAAGCAATAATAAATGACAAAAATTAAAAAATTAGAAGACGAGAAAATAAATGACATAAATTAAAAGTTAGAAAGTTAGTAAGCATAAAGCATAAATAAAAAATAAAAATAGAAAGCGTAAATAAATAAATAAAAAACAAAAAAAATGAAAATAAAAAAAAATTAAAAAAAAGCGTAAAGTAAAAAAAAATGTAAATAAATAAATAAAAATTAAAAAGAAAAAATAAATGATATAAATATAAAAGTTAGTTAATAAGTTAGTAAGTAGTAAGTTAATTAGTAAGTTAGTTAGTAACAAATTGTTTCCATTACACATTGTTTCCACAAATTGTTTAGTTTCAGGTATTAAACCTTCATAAAAGAAGCTTATAGTCTGTCATTTTTCAAAACCATGATGTGGGCAAGAATTTAACAAATCTTTAAAACGTTCCCAACTTTGAAAATACACTTCATTTGAATTTTGGAAAAAAATTTGGATTTGTCTTTTCAAAGCATTGGTTTTATGTGTTGAAAAAAATTTCTTTAAAAACTCACCTTGCATTTCTTGCCATGTGCCAATTGATCTTAGTTTCAAAGCGTTAAGCCAAGTTTTTGCTTTATCTTTCAAAGAAAAAGAAAACAATTTAAGCTTAACAATCTCTTCAGTGCAATTTTGATCATTGAAAGCAATACAAACTTCTCCAAATTCTTTTAGATGTAAATATGGGCTTTCAGATTCTAAACCATGGAAATTAAGAAGTAAAGAAATCATACCAAGCTTAAATCTAACATTATTAGCAGTGCGTGGAAAGATAAAACATGATGGACTAGAATTTCGAGGTGGTTGCAAATATGCACGTATAGTTCGCAACGGTTGATTTTCCTATTCATCATGTATACTTTCATTTTCAGCTTGTTGTGTTTGATTTTCATGTTCAATATGTGCACCTTCAATTTCAGCCATTGTGTCAATTATGTGTGATTGTGATTCAAATAAATCAATATATAAAGTACCAGGATTAATTTTAACCAAATGACCAGAATTTGAATCACGATACCAGTTAAGCATAAATAAGTGACGTAAAATAAAAATAATGTACAAGTCGGTTGTTTACACCAGTCATTAAATATTAACAAGGATGTGGTATAAACCAGCTACCAAATAAATATTAACAAGTAAAAAGTTAGATAACTGATAAATGAAAAAGTTAGAAAGTTAGAGAGTTAATAATATACAGAAAATAAAATACAAAAAATAAAGTGTAGAAAGTAAATTTAAAATATGAAAACCGAAGGGTGACAGAGCCCAACAGAGCTTACGAAAGAGAAGAGGATAAGAAAGATTATTTCATTATATTAGAAAGCAATAATAAATGACAAAAATTAAAAAGTTAAAGGCGAGAAAATAAATGACATAAATTAAAAGTTAAAAAATTAGTAAGCATAAAGCATAAATAAAAAAAATAAAAATAGAAAGCGTAAATAAATAAATAAAAAATTAAAAAATTAAAAATTAAAAAAAATTAAAAAAAATGTAAAGCAAAAAAAAACGTAAATAAATAAATAAAAATTAAAAAGCAAAAATAAATTACATAAATATAAAAGTTAGTTAATAAGTTAGTAAGTAGTAAGTTAATTAGTAAGTTAGTTAGTAAATTAAAAAGTGAAAAGAGTAGAGGAAGAATATACTTGTTAATGAAGTTTACTTACAGAAAGAGAACTTCAATGAATTAGGACTTCAAATCAAGTCCCCGGGAACGGCGCCAAAAACTTGATGGTGTAATTAAAAGTTTCAAACCTAAGTGCAGGTTGTTTCAAGTAGTAAATTTTCGGGAGTTCGAGGTCGATCCACAGGGAATTGATGAAGAGAAAATTATTTGAGGTAAGGAGAAAATTTGTCACAATACTAAAGATGATATAAGTTGTTCACAAATAAAAAAAATTGCTTGGGTTAGGAGATCCACTCTTGGTAATAAATTAAAGACAAGATTATTTCTTTTTATAAGTCAATTGAAATCATACATAATGAAGGTTCCAATCGGAAGATTTAACATTCAAAGTTCAATTAAGATTATACATCTAATCATATTATGGTTCCAATAAATATCTACCAATACTTGTAAATGGTCTCAAGCATCCACTGTGCCAACGTCTTGTCTACAATGAATCAAGATATTCATTATACAAGAAGAGTTTCTAAATTAACCAGAAACAACATATAACACATATAAAGATCACATAAAAATATATCATTCAAGTACAAGAAGGAAATTAATCTAACCTCAACATATTACCAAGAGCTTCACCCTTTCACCCAAGCTAGATGAAGATTTAGTTACTCATAGACAAGAAGAAAGAAAGAGAGAAGAAGAAGATGATGAATATAACTTCAATTAAGAACAATAGAAAACTACACAAAGGAAATAATTAACATACAAACATGAAAGCAAACTCTAAGCTAAGCTAACACTAACACAACCTTAAATGATCAGCCTTTGCCTCCTTTTATAGAGTTCAAGGAGTGCAAGAAGATAATGGAGTTGTTTGATGATGAGAAGTAAAATCAAAATAAATGATGAATGAGCTGAAATTATAGACTTTCTTGTCTCCGAAATGTCTCTACTCTTAGCTCATGGCATGCGTCATTTTTGAGCCAAGTCGTCTTCATGAAAGTTTTAGGAAATTGTCTCAACTTTCCAGAGACACCAAGTTTAGCCAAATCCAACAACCACAGCCCGAGATATGGCCCAATTACTACTCATGGGTCAGGCCCAACTCCAGCACCTCTATTCTGACTTCCAAGCCCAATATCATCTTCAAGGAATCCGAATTGAATTTTGTGTTCTCATGGAAATTGTAGATATAGGTCTTAACCTTCCACTGTCAAAATTTCAGAATTGTTGAACTCCTATAGCTCGAGATATAGTCTAATGAGTGCATAGAGGTCAAGCTGTCAAGTTCAAAATGCTAGATTTTGCTTCAACTCCAAGTTGAGTTTTCCAAACATGTGTCCCTGGTCTTGAGACCTTCATGAAAGTTGTAAAAATTTATCTTAGCTTAAAAACAAGACCAAAATCACATCCATCAGATATTTGTAACTCAAATTATAGTCAGTTTACTGAAAAAGTCAAGTGAGAAAGTTATACAATAAATGAAATATATTACTATCAGTGTGGCTCTTGCTATCAAGTGAATAGTTATTAGAGATTTATCTAAACTTTCCAACAAGACCAGAATCACATTAATAAGATAATTGTAACTCAAATTGTGGCCACTTTACTTAAGAATGCAATCACCAAAATTAATGATAATTCAAGCAATAATTTCTTCAATGATCCAATTAAGCTTAATTTCATAAAATGTGACAAAATCAACTTAATTAAGCCAAATTGAACCTTAAGAAGCCTAGTGGGAGGATTATAAATTGAATAAAATACATTGTTATCAACTATCTACAAGGTCTTGGAACTCCTTCACTATTGGTCTCCCAACATCAACTATATGTGCAAGACTACCTATGGACTTCTTACTCAACGCATCAGCAACGACATTTATTGTCCCTGGATGATACAAGATCGTGCAATCATAATCCTTCAAGAGTTACATCCACCTCCTCTATCTTAAGTTCAAATCCCTCTGTTGAAATATATACTTAAGACTCTTATGATTAGTGTTGATCTCATATGTCATGCCATATAAATAGTTCTCCAAACTCTTGAGGGCAAATATCACTGCTGCCATTTCCAAATCATGTGTAGGATAATTTTGCTCATGCTTCTTAAGCTTCCTAGAAGCATAAGCAATAACTATCATATATTGCATCAACACATATCCAAGACAAACTCTAGAAGTATCATAATAAACTGCATATCCACCACTACTCAAAGGTAAGGCTAAGACTAATGCTGAGGTCAACCAATCCTTCAGTCATTGGAAGCTCTTTTCACATGTATCATTCCATTGAAACTTAACTTGCTTCTGTGTCAACCTAGACAAAGGAGCTACAAGCTTGGAGAAATCCATGACAAACCGATGATAATACCCGAGTAGTCCAAGGAAACTACGGATCTCACTCACTGATGTGGGCCTAGGCCAACTTTGAATGACTTCCACCTTCTTTGGATCCATGCTTATTCCACCCTTAGACAAAGCCAAACTATTCAACCAAAACTCACATTTAGAGAACTTAGCATATAACTTATGCTCTCTCAAGGTTTGTAAGGCCAACCTCAAGTGTGGTTCATGCTCCTCCTCACTCTTGAAATACACTAGGATATCATCAATGAAAACTATCACCAAGTAATCCAAAAATGGCTTGAAAACTCGATTCATCAAGTCCATAAAAGTTGTAGGGGCATTGGTAAGACCAAAAGATATAACCAAAAACTCACAGTGTCCATAATGGTGTGGAAAGTTCTCTTAGGAATATCCCCGCTTCTTATTTTCAATTGATGGTACCCATTGTAACATTTTCTCAATAATCTTTTAGCCACAACTGATGAAATTAGGTTACTTGGTGACCAATTCTGATCGCCTTGAAATATGAAAATCGATTCCTCTAGCATACTGAACTTCACCATTTTACTGTGGCAATTTAAGGTAGCATGACAAGAAGCCAACTAGTCCATGCCTAGTATTACGTCAAAATCTATCATATTAAGCACTATCAAATCTAATGACAAGAGTTTGCCTCTTACCAAGATCTTGCAAGACCTATACATTGAGTTAGCTAACAAGGAATCATCCATAGGTGTAGCTACTATCAAAAGATCACCCAGAGGTGAAAGGCTTCTCCCAAAACGAGAAGCAAATAAAGTAGATACAAAAGAGTGCATACTTCTAGAGTCAAACAAAACACGTGCATCCTGAGAGCACACTAAGAGTATACTTGTCACAACAACATTGGATGCCTTAGCATCCTGAAGAGCCAAGGCAAGTACACAAGCCTGTCCTCTACCTACCTACCGTTGACCTCTGCATCTTGGTCCTTTACCACCCTACTGAGCATTGCTAGATCCTCCTATTCTCGAACTATCGAACTGTGTCACTAGAGTCACTGGTGCTAAGGCTTTGCTAGAAGAAGGCTTAGAAGATAACATAAGACAGTTCCTAGCAAATTGCCCCATTTGACCACACTGATAACACCTAATTGAACCCTACCTACAAGGTCCAACATGCACCTTCCCACACATTAACCATAAAGTCTTGATATATCCTTTCTATAGTAAAAGAAAGAAATACACTTTATCTCCTATAGTTGCAAAATACTGGAGTCGACGTGTAATGTAACACCCCAAATTTCTGTATCTCTTAAACAGTAATTTTGACAGTTAACAGAATTTTACTGTTTAGTAATTTCTGTGCACTGTAAAATTATTTTGTTTATTCCATCAGCATATTTGATCGTTTTGAGTGATTTACTCCATGTCAGGAAAATAAAAATTTTCGGACCGGAGAAAACTTTACGTAATTTAATTTTTACCGTTAGGTAATTATTTTACGTAATCTGATTTGATATTTGTGCATTTTATAATTTTTGTGATTTTTGTGGATGATTATGATTTTTTTTACTGTTTGTGGGCCCAAGGGGTGTATGTGGGCCCAGGTGGCCATACGTGGGCCCAGGTGGGTCCCGCAAAGCAAAAATTTTTCTACGCATAGAAAAATTTGTACTGTTTAGACAGAGACAGGGGATCTTACTAAACCTGAATCCGGAAACAGTTTTAGAAAATTTCTTGTACTGTGTTTTGTACTGTATTTATTTATCGGATGATAAAAATACAGTAAATATATTCTTTCGTGGGGTTTTAGCAAATAAAAATAGAAATTATATTGCTTAAGTTAACCTTGGTGGTTTGGATATCCACCATTGATTTAATTAATGATGGAGACTTGATCTTGATTTAATCAACGATGTAGGATAAGTTTAATAAAATGGCTATGACCATTTATAACCATTGGATTTGGATTTAATCAATGGTAGAGATTTGGTCTCAAAAAGTGATAAAGACCATTTATAATCATTGGATTTAGAAGTGATCAAGGGTGGAGATTTGGTCTTGTAAAGTAACAAGGACCATTTATGACCATTGGATGGAGATTTAATCAATGGTGAAGATTTAGTCTTAAAAAGTGACAAAGACTAATTATAACCCTTGGATTAAAAGTTTGAAGGAGCAATCTTGACCATTTATTTTTGGAGACACATCCAATGACTAGAATTTCAAGGAGAAAAATCTAATGGCCTAAATTAAGTCTTCTAAATCAAAAGTCTACCTAAATCCTAACCATTGAAGTAATCAATGACTTAGAATGCTTCAAATAATGGCTAGAAAAGATGACAATATTATTGCATGCATAATGCAAGGTGGGGGACGATTTTTGTTGTATTTTGGAGCTAAAGGTGACTTTGATGACCATTATTATATGTCATGGTCAATATTACATCATCCTTGATTATAATTTCTTTGTTTGCATCCTTAGGAAATTTCTTGGAGGGAGGCCAAAATTATTTCATTGCATTACCAACTTTTCTTTCAATTATTTTAGTAACTTGACTATCACTCAAATAAATAAACAATTCACTCTTCACTTTCCAATTAAGGCTACGACTATGCAAAGAAAAAGGGGGGCCAATTTGATTCAATCAATTCCATTAATTCATGTTCTATTATTTATATTATACAACAAAGTAAGATAGTCAATTATGGTGGCTCTCCATTTTGTTTCTACGGCCATTCATTTTGAAGGAGACAAGATTTGTGCAATTAATTAATTTGGCTATTGTTTCTATACCTACAAGAAGCTAAACAAAAGTAAGTCAATTTTTGATGACTTAGCACATGTATCATACGGCCATGCACTTCTTTTTGGAGACAAACTATCCATAATTGATTCATTTTTCTCCTACTCATCAATGGTCATGCAATGAATAATGCAAGACAATCTTTCCTATCAACTTTTCTTTCATTCTTATCAAAGAAAAACAAAAAGCTATATACATAATATTACCTTTCTCTCCATGCATTCCACGGCAACTACTAGGTAGGAGGAGTCTTGATTTCTATTTCATTTCTATCTTCATTTTCATTCTACCAAAGACTAAAAATAATTCACTCCATTCTCTCTCTTCCAAGAATAAGAAAAGAAAACTCCATTTTCTCTTCCAAAGAAGGCCATTTGGCCAAAACACTCAAACCACTCTCCAATCTCTTTTAATTTCATCCAACCATAGATCTTGAATCTACATGATATTCTAAACAACTTTCATGTTGGAGATTTTCTCTAAATCATTCATCTTCAAGGAGTTTCTTCAAGATCCATGTTATTGGGTTTTTGAGGTGAAGTATAAGGAAACTTCATTTCTTCTCTCTTTTTCATAATCTAAACCATGTTTGATCCATGGTTTTCTTAATCAAGCTTAGTATACTAATTTTTATGTATTTTGTTTTGTATTTGAAAAGCCCTTGGTGGTGAAGGACTTGGAAAAAGAAGCAAAACAAAGAGTTTTTGAGGATCTTCAAGAGGTAAGAGGGAGATCCATCTCACCAACCAAGCATGGTGGTGAGAGATAGTTTTATATTTGATGGATGTTGAATCCATGTGAGGATTCATATCCATGGTCATGTAATAATTTATGTGTGTTTATGAGCTTTGATTTATTTGCCTATGCTTGATATGCTATGCATGATTTTATGGCTTTGATGGTATACTTATATTATGCATGATGAGTATATGGCATGCTTATAGTATTTATAATGAAATATGTACGTGTATGCCATGATGTATTGATGGAAAAGAAATCAATTTTTGGCTCCAAAAGCCAAGGAAGAGCTACGGTTTTGATGCCCTTGATTGGGGTTCATGTTGAAAATTTTTCAAGAACAAGGAAATTGATTTGTTTAATGAAAATTATGAAGTGGAGAAAAATGAATTTTCTTGGTTCTAAAGGCTATAGGATTTTCGGTCAAGACACCTCAACATAGGTGTTTATAACTTAAGATTTTCATGAAAGATTAAAAATTGGATTGATTTGAAGAGTATGAAAAATAAACAAACGATATGTTTTTCAAGAGAACAAGAACATGGTTTTGAAGGATTTTTATTGATTTATTTTGTGTAAAAAGATCCTAAGTGTTTTTCTAAACATGAGTTTTGAATGAAACGGGCAAACGTTGATTTTAAGGATTTGCAAAGAAAGTGAAAAAGAATTTGTAAAGAAAGTAAAAATAAATTTGAACAAATGGGTTTGGTTTTATAACCATTGGTATTTCGGTTTTGAAAACAAAATTTTAATAGTTTTGTTTGTGTAAAACCATATCAATTTAAAAGGAAAAGTATTTGATGGCTTTAATGGTTTTGTTTGTGTAAAACCATATTGATTTAGAAGAAAAAAATGTTTTGATGATTTCAATAGTCATGTCCACGTTTTTTAAGGCTTGTAATGCCTTGATTTTTTTATGAACAAAGTGAATTTCAAAGTGGAAACATAACTTGATTTAATACAAGGAATTTGGAAAGGGAATCAGAGTGTTTTATCTCTTGAGAGAATTTTGTAAACAAAAGACAAAGAGAGGTTGAACATGTTTGAACTTTAATTTATTTTGAAGAATTGATTTTAAAATTGATTTGAGAAAAATGGAGAATATAATGGTATTTTGAAAATTTACTAACGTATAATTGATTTTCGAGTTTTGAAGTACGTTAGAAAATTCTTAAACTTTTGAAACGTTGATTTATATCATTGGAAAAGTGATTTTTGTGGATTATATTTTGGAAAAGGATTTCTTGAGTAAAGAATTGTGGAAAAGGATTTTCGTGAGTAAGAAAATATATTAAATGAAGTATAAAGTTATATTATTTTGAGAAAAGTTAAAAAGGAATTCTTAAAAGTCAAGAAATATTTTCTGTAATGAAATTGTGGTGAAAAATTATTTACGTATCTTAAAAATGTGATTTTAAGTTATGTGATATGGAAAAATATTTCTATGTGATTTTAAATACGTTGAAATATTTATATGCGATTTGAATTTACGTTTAAATATTTTACGTGATTTGAACTACTGTTGATAAACCACTACGTGATTGAATAGCGATAGAATATTTTTTTTATGCGATTGTGAAAATGGGGGAAAATTGTTATGAGATTTGGAAAGTGTTTTAAATATTTTGAAAATGATGGAAAATAATTTACGCGACTTAAAAGAATAATTTTTAAGTTACGTGATTTTGAAACAGTGGAAAAATACTATGCGATTTGAAAAATGTATATTTTTACGCGATTAAGAAAAATGTTAAAAAATTTGTACGTGGTTCAAAAGTGTAACAGAAGAGTTGCGGTATTTTGAAAATGTAACAGAAATGTTACAAAATTTTGTAAACGTAACATTAATGTTACGGTATTGTGAAAACATAATAAAAATGTTTTGGAATTTAAAAACGTAACAAAAGTGTTACGGTATTTTGAAAACGCAATGTAAGTGTTGTGGAATTGTGAAAACGTAATTGGAATGTTGCAATTTTTGTGAAAACATGACAACAAAGATTTTTTATAACTATGAAAACATGATAAGATGATTTTGTTATTGAAAAATACAAGATGATTCTTGTTGAACCAAAGTGTCCATACACTGCTTTTGTGAAAACAACGAGTTTTGCTCGTTATTGGCACGTGGTGCATTTTAGATGCATTGAAATATATATATATATATATATATATATATATATATATATATATATATATATACGTTGAGGTATATGATTTAATTAAACAAATGAATTTGAAAAGAATGGCCCTTGTGGTTGGATTTACACTGATATATTCGTGCATTGTATAAACTATATCTGAGAAATTATGAGATATACCTGTGATTGGTATTATACATGTGATTAGTATTTGGTGCATTATACATGCATTGGAATGGTCGATGAGGAATTTGGATATGGTGATTGCTAGGAGAAACACACCTCTTGAGTGGGTGCGATATGCGTAGTGTAAGTCACTTGTTGACCTTGTGGGCATCGGGGTGCGGGTTGCTTACACGGGTGGTTGGTCGCGCTTCTTCCCGTAGGTTAGACCGATGCAACACACCGATGATCCTGACCGAGACACTATTCTTATTCAAGATCTGATAAAGACTGTCGTGTATATGTTAGATGTGCAAAATCAAAATGAGAATTATAGCACGTGGTCTGAGGCATGTGGTACCGACAGATCTTTTCGATCATTTTCTCCGACCTGAGTTTAGCTCCATGGAGTAGGAAATCGAGTCTTATGTATATGCATAATCTGAACATTTATATCTGTGTGATATATTAATTGAGGAATATTGGCTATGACAATTGTTTTAAATACTTGAATGATGATGATGATAATCATGTTGATGACATTATTGTGATTATTGTGTGATGATAATAATGTTAATGGTATGATGATGATAGTTGATTAATGTTGAGTGCATTTATTGGAATTCTGGTATGATATATTTGTATGATATGTTGTTTGTGTTATCTCTGTGCTGCCATGTTGGTATTGGTGTAGGTGATCTCACCACTTTGTTATGTTATTTTGCTGTGTCTGTATTGTTAAAATCAAATAATAGAAGGATCGAGTTGTCTTAGACATAACGGGCAATGAATACTCTGAGATGGGTGACAACAATAAGGAGTGGACATTCAGGACTCGAAGGTGTGCAGTATTGACAAAGAACAGATGTCTGGTGCAACAAGATGGATACACAACAAGAATAAGTATGATAAGTTTTAACGTTAGTGTTGTACCGTGTTATTAAGTAGGACCCGTCATGGGGTTTGTTACTGTTGAAAAAAAAAGTCTGTTAGTTTTATTTTTCTCTTTAAATTGTGAAATATTAATTAGTGTCAATATTGTATATGAATTTGTTTCAAAATATGATTTTCAATATTACCTAATAATTTCAGTAAATTTATGTTTCAGTAAAGAAGAAATTTTAAAACCCACTTTTTATAACTCAAACTTTGTGTGAATTTATTTTCAGATTATGAGTCAGGATTCGGAAATGTGATGCCCTAAGGAGGGTGTTACATGTAACACTAGCCAACAATGACAATGAAGGCTTACAAAAAGACAAGCACTCCTAGGCAGAATAACAAATCTCAGAAATCCCCTACTCAACAGCCTGCGAATCTGAAGGGAAAAAGAACGGGGTGAGTCACATAGACTCAGTGAGAGCATAATAAACATAGTAAACAGGAAAGGAAAACAAGTCATAGTCTAAATATTTAAGCTTTGCAAAATAACTCAAAACACAATAATCAAACAAATGAAGCTTATAAATAAAATCACTTGTCACATGCTTTCCTTTCTAGAAGTAAATTTATAATCGTAAAGGATTTTAACTCTACTTAGCAAATCTTATCTCATATCCTAAACAAAATCTCTACATCTATTATATGCACGTTAGCTGTTACATCTCTTCGCCATGGCAGGCAGAACACACGCCGCTATATTTCTTCGCCACGGCAGGCGGAACGCAAGCCGCTAACACAAGCCGTTATATCTCTTCGCCACGGTAGGCAGAACACATGTCACTATATCTCTTCACCACGGCAAGCGAAACACACGCCGTTATATCTCTTCGCCATGACAAACGGAATATATACCATTATATCTCTTCTCCATGGCATGTGGAGTTTTAACACTCAACCCTTATAACTTAATTCTCATAACAAAAATTCAAAATCATCATAGGTTAACTTAAAGATTTTGTTTCCCTAGAATATAAAGCTTGAGGCTAACCAAAGCTATTAGCATAGATATAAATATGTGCCAAGAGGTTTAAAATTCAAAATACATCATAGTGTAAACTATCCGCTCACTAGTATGAAGAACTAACTCAATCGGTCCCCACGACACTCGAAGAAGCAAGCTGTGTAGTGTCTACTGAATCTGGCTATAAACAAATATTTTGACAAGTCAAGATAAATGCAACAATGACTTATATTAAGAAGCAACCTTAAAGGAGAACACTTTTCCTTAAAACTTAGAGTTACCCACTAGCTATTTGGAATTTAAAACACAAGCACCATGAATAAATAAAATAACTACACTATAATTACAATTTGCAATTGATAAGGCTCTAGAAATTTTATTTAGAGTTGAACTAACAAAGGGGTGAAGAGATTAAGTAAAATCCCTAATTATAGGGTTTAGGATTTTCAAGAACTCATGAGAAAAAATCAAGGTGTGGCTTCCCAATTACCATTTACTAGAAACCAAGCTCCTACACTCTTAGATTTCCACTTCAAAGCCCCAAAGTACACTCACCCACCAATTTTGAGATAGCCAAGCTTGAGGGAATATGAGATTTGACACAAAAGAAACAAAAATAAAAGTGTAGAAACTTACCTCAAGCTCTTGGTGTAAATGAGTACAAGGATCTGGTGTCAAAATGCAAGAAAGCAAGAGAAGTGAGTGTGGCTTCAAGTGAAGTGTATTGCTTCACGAAAATGAAGAAGAAGAGACGATGCCTTTGTTGCTCTCCATCCCTTATTTTTAAAACCAATTCTAATTTCTTTCTTTCTTTTTTCTTAAACTTGGGGGAAAATGACATAAATGCCCCTAAAATAATGAATTAACTCCTACCTTACCCTCCCCCTCATCTACATTGTTACAATGGGTGGATGAATGAAAAATGACAATAGAGTTATTTAATGAGTGGGTAGATGATTAATGAGTGGGTGGATGATTAATGGGTGGGTGGATGATTATTTAGTGAGTAGATGATTAATGAGTGGGTGAATGATTATCATGCTTGTCACTCCACTTGTACCAACTAATTCAACTATCTTCACACAATTATAACTCTGTTAAAACGTCATTTTCTGGAAAAGTGGTCTTCATAAGAGTTGAATAGTTTTGTCTTAGCTTTCCAATGCCACCGATATCAGCTCAATGCAACTCCTACAACCTAAGTTATGCCCTGATTAGTGTACACTACTCGAGTTCTAGTGACAGAACCCGTTTTCTGACTTCTAGGCCCAATTAACTCCACTAGATGTCTGATTGAGACTTTGAGCTCTTCATCAAAGTTGTAGAGCTTTCTCTCAGCTTTCCTACAAGGTAAAATTCATAATTTCTAAATTTCTTGAACTCAAGATATAACCAAAATATAGAAATAGTGTAAAATCTCAATAATATTGTAAAAGATCAATTAAGTCTAATTTGAACTCAAACTTACAAAACATGATCAAGCTCAATCAATTAAGTACATGGAGAGTGTAAATGATAAAAAATGAGGGTTTATTAATGTATAAAATATGTGATTATAAAAAATCCACCGTGAGCTTGAGGATCAGATCTCGTCACCAATTGCCGCTCAAGGACTAGATCTCCATCAAGCCCAACACCACTGTCACAGAACCCGTGTGCCTTAACGATGCTGAAAAACTCCACCACGAGCTCGAGGACCATATCTCGTCACCAGTTGCCACTCAAGGACTATATCTCGTCACCATCGCGAATCACCGAGCTTCTGCTACTGCACCGCTCTTTGCCTCTGTCAAACCCAACACCACCATCACATAACTCGTGCACCAATTGAACTCGCGTGAGCCATTGGGCAACTGTTAGAGTTTAGGATTAATGGAAATAGAGGGCTTGGCAATTGGCATTGATGGCGTTACTAGAATGGAGTAGAGGCAAGATGGCAGAGGGTAGGGCCGACAACTAGACAGAGGTTGTGTAACACCCCAAAATTTTCAATCTCTTAAACAGTAATTTTGACAGTTAACAGAATTTCACTGTTTAGTGATTTCTGAGTGCTGTAAAATTAATTTGATTATTCCGTCAGCGTATTTGATCGTTTTGAGTGATTTACTCCGTGTCAGGAAAATAAAAATTTTCGGGCCGGGGAAAACTTTACGTAATTTAATTTTTACCGTTAGGTAATTAATTTACGTAATCTGATTGGATATTTGTGAATTTTCTAATTTTTGTGATTTTATGTGTGATTTTGAAATTTTTATGGTTTGTGGGCCCCACGAGGGGTATGTGGGCCCAGGTGGCCATACGTGGGCCCAGGTGGGTCCCGCAAAGTGAAAAAATTTTCTACGCATAGAAAAATTTGTACTGTTTAGACGGAGACAGGGGATCTTACTAAACCGAATCTGGAAACACTTTTAGAAAATTTCTTGTCTTGTATTTTATATTGTATTTAATTATCGGATGATAAAAATACGAAAAAATATTATTTGTAGGATACAAGACTAAATATTATACTTTGCGTAGTCAACAAAGAGAAACTTGACTTGATTTATACCCTTGGATGAGAATACTTAGTTTGAATATTAACCATTGATTTAATCAAAGGTTAAGAAACAAACTTAATAAAGCGCTTGGATAATAACCATTGATTTAATCAATGGTGTGAGAATAAGCTTAGTTAGGAAGGATTTGATATCAACCATAGATGTAATCAAAGGTGTAGAATTGGTCTTGAAAAATGACAAAGACCATTTATAACCATTGGATTTAGATTAAATCAAGGGTGGAGATTTAATCTTAAAAAGTAACAAAGACCATTTATGACCATTGGATGAAGAATTAATCAATGTTGGAGATTTGGTCTTCTAAAGTAGCAAAGACTAATTAGGACCCTTGGATTTAAAGTTTGAAGAAGCAATCTTGACCATTAATTTTGGAGACACATCTAATGGTTAGAATTTAAAGGAAAAAATCCATGGCTTAGCAGATTAAGTCTTCTAACCTACCTAAATCTACCTAAATCCTAACCATTGAATTAATCAATGGCTAGAAATGCTTCAAATGGTGGCAAATAATGAAGACAACTTTATTGAATGCATTATGAAGAGAAGGTGATGGTTCTGGAGTGTTTAGAAGACAAAGAGACAAGCTTTATGTCATTTTTTGCATGTCTTGGCCAAGTTAGACATCATAATGGCTTACTTTTGATTTTTTGCACTCAAGAAGAATGCAAGAAGGGGGGGGCACACGGTTTTGGTCTGATTTTGAGAGCTTTGAAGACCATTATTAGCTATCTTGGTCATTATTGATCATTCTTGATCATCTTTGTCTCCTCCAAAAGCAAAAACTCATCAAACTTTTCTCTCCACCTCTCCTCCAAGCAAGTTTTGGCCATGATCATCAAGAACACCCTCCATCACTCAAAAATTTCATCCAACTTGATTTTCTAAACCTAAACACCATTCTAAGAACATCTCTAGTTATGAGGTTTTCCAAAATCATTCATCTTGATCTTCAAATTCAAGCTTCAAGTTTCTATCAAAAATCAAAAATTTCATCTTTGTGCTTCAAAAGAAACCATTCGGTCATACTGCCTAAAATCACCATCCAAGCTCTTTTAATTTCATCCAACTTTAGATTTTGAATCTCCATGATATTCTAAGCAACTTTCATGTTGGAGATTTTCTCTAAATCATTCATCTTCAACCTTGTTCTTCAAGCTAAAGATTGAAGCTTTAATGGTGAAATTTGGTACTCTTCACTTTTCTTTTGATTTTCAAGGTTCTAACCATGATTCTAATTCATGGTTTTCTTATTCAAGTCTTGTATATTAATTATGTGTGTGTTTTATTTTGTATTTGAGAAGCCCTTGGTGGTGAAGGACTTGGAAAAAGAAGCAAATCAAGAACCTTTGGAGGATCTTCAAGAGGTAAGAGGGAGATCCATCTCACCAACCAAGCATGGTGGTGAGAGGTGGTATTTTATTTGATGGATGTTGAATCCATGTGAGGATTCATATCCATGGTCATGTAATTAATTTGTGGGTGTTTATGAGCTTTGATTAATTTTTTATACTTGATATGCTTTGCATGATTTTATAGCTTTGATGATATGCTTGATATGCTATACATGCTTTTTCTGGTTTTGATGGTATGCTTATATTATTTATGATGAAATATATATATGTATATGTCATGACTTGATGGTGGAAAGGAAATTGATTTTTGGCTCCAATAGCCAAGGAAGAGCTACGGTTTTGATGCCCTTGATTAGGGTTCATGTTGAAAAATTTCAAGAACAAAAGAATTGATTTTTGAGTACTTAGAACATGGTGGATTTCAAACAAGACACCTCAAAATAGGTGTTTACAAATTAATATTTTCATGAAAGAATAAAATTGGATTGATTTGAAGAATATGAAAAATAAACAAAGGGTTTGTTTTTCAAGAGAACATGAACACAATTTTAGAAGGATTTTTATTGATTTATTTTGTGTACAAAGTTCCTAAGTATTTTTCTAAACATGAGTTTTAAATGAAAATAACAATGTTGATTTTGAGGATTTGCAAAGAAAATGAAAAAGGATTTGCAAAGAAAGTGAAAAATGAATTTGAACAAATGGGTTTGGTTTTATGACCATAAGTCTTACGGTTTTGAAAAACAAAATTTAATGGTTTTGTTTGTGTAAAACCATATCAATTGAGAAGGAAAAATATTTGATGGTTTCAATAATCAAGTACTACGATTTTCGAAAACTTGTAATGCCCTGGTTTTATAAAACAAACTAATTTTTGAAGTGGAAATGTAATTTGATTTAATACAAAGAATTTGGAAAGGGAATCAGAGTATTTTATCACTTGGGAAATGAACTTTCATAAAAAGATGAAAAGAAAATAAAAAAAAGGGTTGCAAATTGTTTTAAGCCTCATTTTGTTTTAAAGAAAATTGATTTGGGAAAAATGAAAAAAATATAATAATTTAACGCTTCTAACATATGAATCATTCTTTGGGATTTTGGAGAGTGATTTTGTGAAATATATTTTGGAAAGGTTTTCTTAAAAGAGAAAATGTGAAAAATGACATTGGAAATGATATTGAGTCTTTGAAAGTCCAAAATAATATTTGGAATATTGAGGTATATTTTACGTAGTTTTCAAAATGACGTTTGGAATATTAAAGAATGTTTTGCGTATTGGAAAAATAATGAAATTATGGTGAAAAACGTTTTACATATTCTAAAAACGTGATTTTTAAGATCTACACGATTTGAAAAATGTTTAAGTATTCCTACGTGACTTAAAAAAATGTTTTAATATTTCTACGTGATTTGGTGTATGTTTAAATATTTTACGTGATTTGAAATACTGTTGAAAATCACTACGTGATTGAACAACAATAGAATATTTTTACGTGATTGTGAAAACAACGAAAAATCATTATGTGATTTGAAAAGTGTTTTAAATATTTTGAAAATGAAAGAAAATGATTTACGTGACACGTGACGTAAAAGAAAGATTTTTAAGTTACGTAATTTTGAAACAGTGGAAAAATATAATGGGATTTGATAAACGTATATTTTTGCGTGTTTAAGAAAAACGTTGAAAAATTAGTATGTGAGTTAAAAGTGCAACAGAAGAGTTGAGCGATTTTGAAAACGTAACAGAAGTGTTACGGTATTGTGAAAATATAACAAAAGCTTTTTAGAATTTTGAAAACGTAACAGAAGTGTTACGGTATTGTGAAAATATAACAAAAACATTTTAGAATTTTGAAAACGTAACAGAAGTGTTACGATATTTGAAAACGTAACAAATACATTTTTTTGAAATTGTGAAAACGTAATGGAAATGTTGCGCAATTTTATAAAGACACGGCGAAAGTGTTTTATAACTATGAAAATGTGATAACATGATTTCACTGTTGAAAATACAGTATGATTACTGTTGAAGCTTGTGATTGGTATTATACCTGTGATTGGTAATTGGTGCATTATACATGCATTGGAATGGTCCGATGAGGACTGGATATGGCTGATTGCCTAGGAGAAACACACCTCTTGAGCGGGTGCGATATGCGTAGTGTAGGTCACTGGTTGACCTTGGGGGCATCGGGGTGCGGGTTGCCTACAATGGACAAGTGAGTCGCTCTAATGAACCGTAGGTTAGACCGACGCGACACACCGATGATCTGACCGAGACACTATTCTTAATCAAGATCGATAAAGACTATCGTGTATATGCTAGATGTGCAAAAATCAAAATGAGGATTATAGCACGTGGTCGAGGCATGAGGTACCGAAACAGATTCTTTTCGATCATTTCTCCGACTGAGTTTAGCTCCATGGAGTAGGAAATCGAGTCTTGTGTACATGCATAAACTGAACATTCATATCTGTGTGATATATATTAATTGAGGAATATTGGCTATGACAATTGTTTTGAATACTTGGATGATGATGATGATAATCTTTGAAGGCATTATCATAATAGTTGATTAATGTTGATAGCATGATTTTAATATTGTATCTCGTGTAATAACCATAATGATGATGGCATGATTGTAATTATGATAAGCGTATGATATTGTTGTTTGTGTTATCTCTCTCTTCGCCATGTTGGTACTGGTGTAGGTGATCTCACCTCTTTGTTATGTTGTTTTTGCTATGTCTGTATTATTAAAATTATACAGTAGAAGGAACGAGTTGTCTTAGACATAGCGGGTGACAAATACCTCTACGTTTGGAGACAACATCGGAGAATGACCTTGCCGACAGTGTTGAAATGGAAAAGATGTTTGAGGACAAGGAACAAACATAGAACAAATGTCTGATGCTTCAAGATGGACATTCCGATGGACACTCTGAGATTGGGAACAACAATAAGGAGTGGACATTCATGACTCGATGGGGAGCAGTGTTGACAAGGAATAGAGTTCTGATGTATCAAGTTGATACAGGAGAAGGAACAAGTATGTTAAGTTTTCATTGTTAGTGTTACACCGTGCTATTACGTAGGACCCGTAACGGGTTTTCTATTGTGGAAAAAGAAAGAACAAACGAGTCTGTCAATTTATATTTCTCGTAAATTGTGTGCCAATATTTGATAATGAGAAATTGAAATATGAGTACCTAATATTTTCAGTAAATTTACGTGTCAGTAAAAAGAAAGAAATTTTTAAACCCATATTTTTATAACTCAAAACTTGTGTGAACTTATTTTCAGATTATGAGTCGGGAGTCAGAAATGTGATGCCCTAGGGAGGGTGTTACATTAGTTGGTATCAGAGCTTAAGGTTTAAGTGTCAGAGCACGGTTTGAGTCTTTTGGGGTTTGTGGTTAGGTCTATTTTGCTTATGTTGTGTTCTCTGTGTGTTTGTTTTCCGAAAGGAAAACAAAATAAAATTGTATAAAATGGATATTAGATCCATTTTAGTTTAATTTATTCGTTTCTGAAGAAAGGAAACAAAATAAGTTGTATAAAATGGATATCAGATCCCTTTATTTTGATTCGTCGATCGTTGAAGGAAGGACAATGACTCGTGATAGATGTACGCGTCTGGAAGCGAAAATCAATGGTGGTGATATGAATGCAACTTTGGAAGTAACACAAACAGTGGCTGAAGCAATTATACAGCAAACTTAGAAGATTGTTTAGCAGCAAGAATTGATAGCTGAAGCTAAGATTTTGTTAGAGTTGAATCAATCTCAGAATAAGAGACCACAAACGTTAGACCTTTTTGGTTACGAAAAAGGGGAAATTGTAAGGTCAAGCGATTCCAGCAGAAAACGTACTTGCAATCTCCAGGAAGCCAACAACAACAACAATCTCGTAGTAGATGTACGTGTATGGAAGCAGAACGTGATATAATAATGTGGTTACAGACTATAGAAACAATGCGAAGGACAACCGAAGTGACAAGTACAAAGAGAACAGGAGGAATAACTTGGGATAGTTATACTTATGTGGAAGTGGAACATGTTACTAGTAATGCGATTGCGGCTACGGAGCAACGGGAGCAATGTGGAAAGACGACTGCATGAACAAAGGACCATTGTTCAGTGGAAACTAGAAGTTGAAGTTCAGGATCTGATGAAAGAGAATCAGTCTTGGAATATAAGATTTTGTAATTTTGAAACCTGGTATTTTTTCTTAGGGATATTGGGAAAGTAATTGATTTCAATGGGAAATGAAATTACGACCATTGAGAAACCAGAACCGTGGAAGTGAAGTGGAAAGGGGCACTTAATGAAAGATTGGATGTTCAAGGAAACACTTTGTTTTAAGTGTGGAAAGTTTGGACACATTTCCATAAATTGTATTCCATTGAAAATAGAATTTTCTGTTTGTAAAATCTCGGATAGTAGAGAGAATTGAGACGTGGAATGGAACGGGAATGTTCTGAACGGAGGATTTAAACAAGGGAGATTTTGTTATTAGAGCTAATTCTATAGACCATACTGAATATTTCTATGAATAACCTAATCTTTATGGCATATGATTGAGTAGATCAATTATATGTTAGAGTTATTCGTAAACCTCTGATTTGTTTACTTCTGTACCTATTCTTAGCCTATCGAGCTATTCAAATTATTCAAATTATTGTTGCGGATCAAATATTTGTGTGAGTTTGATCTATTTATCTCTTTCATAAATAGATGTGATCTTTGAAAATGGATTAGTTATTTTCCAACCATATCCTATGAGATTATCTCAGTAAAATGCTAGTATTCCGAAAAACTCATATCGTGCAAAATCAAATTCTTGTTGGATATGTCTAGTAACATATCAGATAATTTCGCTACCTTTTCTTTCTGAACCTCCGTAATTTCCTTTCATGTATTGCAATTGTAAGACAGGAAAAGAAAGAAGGAATATATTGCAAGAAAGGATATTCCTATCTATAACCATGTCGCAGTATCAGAATGGTGCAGCGGAAGCATGGTGGATTCTTCGAAAGTTGAAACTATTTCTTCAAGGAAAAAAAAATCATCAAAAACAATAACAGAAATCCATAGTACTGTGATGCGTTACATTAGTGCGTTACATTAGTTGGTTACATTAGTTGGTATGCAGACTATTGGATTAAGAATTAGTTGGTTGAAAGGAGAATTCAGCTAGAGAGACATTTCCTGTTACAAGCAAAATCTAGAATATATATAGTGATACGAGAATAAGAAAATTTTAAGTAAGACATTACATTAGTTGGAAATTATCTGAGAAAAACTATTCTAGGCATGAATGAAGATTGATAACCGCTGTATTGGTATCAGAAATATGGAAAATACTTTCTTTCTGGAGTAACATTTAACATCTTCAGTAACTAAGAATTTGAGATATCCATTTGAACAGGAGAAGTTGAACGTCAAGCAAAAAAAAGTTTTGTTGGCTAGAATAGCATGTAAAGACGTTAAGGAAGATGCAACATGAAGACTGGAGAAAAGCTAAAAGAGTAATGTTCACATCCTTAGATGTGAAATCACGTTCATCAAATTTCGAGGACGAAATTTCTTTTTAGAGGGAGAGTAATGTAACACCCCAAAATTTTCAATCTCTTAAACAGTAATTTTGACGATTAACGCAATTTCACCGTTTAGTGATTTAAAGTCTTGTAAAATTAATTTGATTATTCCGTCAGCGTATTTGATCGTTTTGAGTGATTTACTCAGTGTCGGGAAAATAAAAATTTTCGGTAGGAAAAACTTTACGTAATTTAATTTTTACCGTTAGGTAATTAATTTACGTAATCGATTGGATATTTGTGAATTTTATAATTTTTGTGATTTTATGTGTGATTTTGAAATTTTTATGGTTTGTGGGCCCCACGAGGGGTATGTGGGCCTAGGTGGCCATACGTGGGCTCAGGTGGGTCCTGCAAAGTGAAAAATTTTTCTACGCATAGAAAAAATTTGTCTTGTTTAGACGGACAGGATCTTACTAAACCCGAATCTGGAAACGCTTTAGAAAATTTCTTATCTTGTATTTTATATTGTATTTAATTATCGGATGATAAAAATACAAAAAATATTATTTGTAGGATACAAGACTAAATATTATACTTTGCGTAGTCAACAAAGAGAGCTTGACTTGATTTATACCCTTGGATGAGAATACTTAGTTTGAATATTAACCATTGATTTAATCAAAGGTTAAAAACAAACTTAATAAAGAAAGTCTTGGATAATAACCATTGATTTAATCAATGGTGTGAGAATAAGCTTAGTTAGGAAGGATTTGATATCAACCATACATGTAATCAAAGGTGTAGAATTGGTCTTGAAAAAATGACAAAGACCATTTATAACCATTTGATTTAGATTAAATCAAGGGTGGAGATTTAATCTTAAAAAGTAAAGACCATTTATGACCATTGGATGAAGAATTAATCAATGTTGGAGATTTGGTCTTCTAAAGTAGCAAAGACTAATTAGGACCCTTGGATTTAAAGTTTGAAGAAGCAATCTTGACCATTAATTTTGGAGACACATCTAATGGTTAGAATTTAAAGGAGAAAAATCCAATGGCCTAGATTAAGTCTTCTAACCTACCTAAATCTACCTAAATCCTAACCATTGAATTAATCAATGGCTAGAAATGCTTCAAATGGTGGCAAATAATGAAGACAACTTTATTGAATGCATTATGAAGAGAAGGTGATGGTTTTGGAGTGTTTAGAAGACAAAGAGACAAGCTTTATGTCATTTTTGCATGTCTTGGTCAAGTTAGACATCATAATGGCTTACTTTTGATTTTTGCACTCAAGAAGAATGCAAGAAGGGGGGGGCACGGTTTTGGCCTGATTTTGAGAGCTTTGAAGACCATTATTAGCTATCTTGGTCATTATTGATCATTCTTGATCATCTTTGTCTCCTCCAAAAGCAAAAACTCATCAAACTTTTCTCTCCACCTCTCCTCCAAGCAAGTTTTGGCCATGATCATCAAGAACACCCTCCATCACTCAAAAATTTCATCCAACTTGATTTTCTAAACCTAAACACCATTCTAAGAACATCTCTAGTTATGAGGTTTTCCAAAATCATTCATCTTGATCTTCAAATTCAAGCTTCAAGTTTCTATCAAAAATCAAAAATTTCATCTTTGTGCTTCAAAAGAAACCATTCGGTCATACTGCCTAAAATCACCATCCAAGCTCTTTTAATTTCATCCAACTTTAGATTTTGAATCTCCATGATATTCTAAGCAACTTTCATGTTGGAGATTTTCTCTAAATCATTCATCTTCAACCTTGTTCTTCAAGCTAAAGATTGAAGCTTTAATGGTGAAATTTGGTACTTCTTCACTTTTCTTTTGATTTTCAAGGTTCTAACCATGATTCTAATTCATGGTTTTCTTATTCAAGTCTTGTATATTAATTATGTGTGTGTTTTATTTTGTATTTGAGAAGCCCTTGGTGGTGAAGGACTTGGAAAAAGAAGCAAATCAAGAACCTTTGGAGGATCTTCAAGAGGTAAGAGGGAGATCCATCTCACCAACCAAGCATGGTGGTGAGAGGTGGTATTTTATTTGATGGATGTTGAATCCATGTGAGGATTCATATCCATGGTCATGTAATTAATTTGTGGGTGTTTATGAGCTTTGATTAATTTTTTATACTTGATATGCTTTGCATGATTTTATAGCTTTGATGATATGCTTGATATGCTATATCATGCTTTTCTGGTTTTGATGGTATGCTTATATTATTTATGATGAAATATATATATGTATATGTCATGACTTGATGGTGGAAAGGAAATTGATTTTTGGCTCCAATAGCCAAGGAAGAGCTCTGTTTTGATGCCCTTGATTAGGGTTCATGTTGAAAAATTTCAAGAACAAAAGAATTGATTTTTGAGTACTTAGAACATGGTGGATTTCAAACAAGACACCTCAAAATAGGTGTTTACAAATTAATATTTTCATGAAAGAATAAAATTGGATTGATTTGAAGAATATGAAAAATAAACAAAGGGTTTGTTTTTCAAGAGAACATGAACACAATTTTAGAAGGATTTTTATTGATTTATTTTGTGTACAAAGTTCCTAAGTATTTTTCTAAACATGAGTTTTAAATGAAAATAACAATGTTGATTTTGAGGATTTGCAAAGAAAATGAAAAAGGATTTGCAAAGAAAGTGAAAAATGAATTTGAACAAATGGGTTTGGTTTTATGACCATAAGTCTTACGGTTTTGAAAAACAAAATTTAATGGTTTTGTTTGTGTAAAACATATCAATTGAGAAGGAAAAATATTTGATGGTTTCAATAATCAAGTACTACGATTTTCGAAAACTTGTAATGCCCTGGTTTTATAAAACAAACTAATTTTTGAAGTGGAAATGTAATTTGATTTAATACAAAAATTTGGAAAGGGAATCGAGTATTTTATCACTTGGAAATGAACTTTCATAAAAAGATGAAAAGAAAATAAAAAAAAGGGTTGCAAATTGTTTTAAGCCTCATTTTGTTTTAAAGAAAATTGATTTGGGAAAAATGAAAAAAATATAATAATTTAACGTCTTCTAACATATGAATCATTCTTTGGGATTTTGGAGAGTGATTTTGTGAAATATATTTTGGAAAGGTTTTCTTAAAAGAGAAAATGTGAAAAATGACATTGGAAATGATATTGAGTCTTTGAAAGTCCAAAATAATATTTGGAATATTGAGGTATATTTTACGTAGTTTTCAAAATGACGTTTGGAATATTAAAGAATGTTTTGCGTATTGGAAAAATAATGAAATTATGGTGAAAAACGTTTTACATATTCTAAAAACATGATTTTTAAGCTACACGATTTGAAAAATGTTTAAGTATTCCTACGTGACTTAAAAAATTGTTTTAATATTTCTACGTGATTTGGTGTATGTTTAAATATTTTACGTGATTTGAAATACTGTTGAAAATCACTACGTGATTGAACAACAATAGAATATTTTTACGTGATTGTGAAAACAACGAAAAATCATTATGTGATTTGAAAAGTGTTTTAAATATTTTGAAAATGAAAGAAAATGATTTACGTGACACGTGACGTAAAAGAAAGATTTTTAAGTTACGTAATTTTGAAACAGTGGAAAAATATAATGGGATTTGATAAACGTATATTTTTGCGTGTTTAAGAAAAACGTTGAAAAATTAGTATGTGAGTTAAAAGTGCAACAGAAGAGTTGCAGCATTTTGAAAACGTAACAGAAGTGTTACGGTATTGTGAAAATATAACAAAAGCTTTTTAGAATTTTGAAAACGTAACAGAAGTGTTACGATATTTGAAAACGTAACAAATACATTTTTTGAAATTGTGAAAACGTAATGGAAATGTTAGCAATTTTATAAAGACACGGCGAAAGTGTTTTATAACTATGAAAATGTGATAACATGATTTCACTGTTGAAAATACAGTATGATTACTGTTGAAGCTTGTGATTGGTATTATACCTGTGATTGGTAATTGGTGCATTATACATGCATTGGAATGGTCCGATGAGGACTGGATATGGCTGATTGCCTAGGAGAAACACACCTCTTGAAATGGGTGCGATATGCGTAGTGTAGGTCACTGGTTGACCTTGGGGGCATCGGGGTGCGGGTTGCCTACAATGGACAGTGAAGAGTCGCTCTCATCAGAACCGTAGGTTAGACCGACGCGACACACCGATGATCTGACCGAGACACTATTCTTAATCAAGATCGATAAAGACTGTCGTGTATATGCTAGATGTGCAAAAATCAAAATGAGGATTATAGCACGTGGTCTCGAGGCATGAGGTGCAAAATGATTCTTTTCGATCATTTCTCCGACCTGAGTTTAGCTCCATGGAGTAGGAAATCGAGTCTTGTGTACATGCATAAACTGAACATTCATATCTGTGTGATATATATTAATTGAGGAATATTGGCTATGACAATTGTTTTGAATACTTGGATGATGATGATGATAATGCTGAAGGCATTATCATAATAGTTGATTAATGTTGATAGCATGATTTTAATATTGTATCTGTGTAATAACCATAATGATGATGGCATGATTGTAATTATGATAACTGTATGATATTGTTGTTTGTGTTATCTCTGTACTGCCATGTTGGTACTGGTGTAGGTGATCTCACCTCTTTGTTATGTTGTTTTTGCTATGTCTGTATTATTAAAATTATACAGTAGAAGGAACGAGTTGTCTTAGACATATACGGGTGACAAATACCTCTACGTTTGGAGACAACATCGGAGAATGACCTTGCCGACAGTGTTGAAATGGAAAAGATGTTTGAGGACAAGGAACAAACATAGAACAAATGTCTGATGCTTCAAGATGGACATTCCGATGAGACACTCTGAGATTGGGAACAACAATAAGGAGTGGACATTCATGACTCGATGGGGAGCAGTGTTGACAAGGAATAGAGTTCTGATGTATCAAGTTGATACAGGAGAAGGAACAAGTATGTTAAGTTTTCATCGTTAGTGTTACACCGTGCTATTACGTAGGACCCGTAACGGGTTTTCTATTGTGGAAAAGAAAGAACAAACGAAGAGTCTGTCAATTTATATTTCTCTGTAAATTGTGTGCCAATATTTGATAATGAGAAATTGAAATATGAGTACCTAATATTTTCAAAATTTACGTGTCGAAAAGAAAGAAATTTTTAAACCCATATTTTTATAACTCAAAACTTGTGTGAACTTATTTTCGGATTATGAGTCGGGAGTCGAAATGTGATGCCCTAGGGAGGGTGTTACATTAGTTGGTATCGAGCTTAAGGTTTAAGTGTCGAGCACGGTTTGAGTCTTTTGGGGTTTGTGGTTAGGTCTATTTTGCTTATGTTGTGTTCTCTGTGTGTTTGTTTTCCGAAAGGAAAACAAAATAAAATTGTATAAAATGGATATTAGATCCATTTTAGTTTAATTTATTCGTTTCAAGAAAGGAAACAAAATAAGTTGTATAAAATGGATATCGATCCCTTTATTTTGATTCGTCGATCGTTGAAGGAAGGACAATGACTCGTGATAGATGTACGCGCCTGGAAGCGAAAATCAATGGTGGTGATATGAATGCAACTTTGGAAGTAACACAAACAAAGGGTCAAGCAATTATACAAAGAAACTTAGAAGATTGTTTAGCAAAGAAGAATTGATAGTGAAGCTAAGATTTTGTTAGAGTTGAATCAATCTCGAGAATAAGAGACCCCTGAACGTTAGACCTTTTTGGTTACGAAAAGGGGAAATTGTAAGGTCAAGCGATTCCAGTGAAAACGTACTTGCAATCTCCGGGAAGCCAACAACAACAACAATCTCGTAGTAGATGTACGTGTATGGAAGCGAACGTGATATAATAATGTGGTTACACTATAGAAACAATGCGAAGGACAACCAAGTGACAAGTACAAGAGAACGGAGAATAACTTGGGATAGTTATACTTATGTGGAAGTGGAACATGTTACTAGTAATGCAGTTGCAGCTACAGGAGCAACGGGAGCAATGTGGAAAGATTTAATCGCATGAACAAAGGACCATTGTTCAAAGGAAACTAGAAGTTGAAGTTCGTGGATCCGATGAAAGAGAATCAGTCTTGGAATATAAGATTTTGTAATTTTGAAACCTGGTATTTTTTCTTAGGGATATTGGGAAAGTAATTGATTTCAATGGGAAATGAAATTACGACCATTGAGAAACCAGAACCATGAAGTGAAGTGGAAAGGGGCACTTAATGAAAGATTGGATGTTCAAGGAAACACTTTGTTTTAAGTGTGGAAAGTTTGGACACATTTCCATAAATTGTATTCCATTGAAAATAGAATTTTCTGTTTGTAAAATCTCGGATAGTAGAGAGAATTGAGACGTGGAATGGAACGGAATGTTCTGAACGGAGGATTTAAACAAGGGAGATTTTGTTATTAGAGCTAATTCTATAGACCATACCGAATATTTCTATGAATAACCTAATCTTTATGGCATATGATTGAGTAGATCAATTATATGTTAGAGTTATTCGTAAACCTCTCGATTTGTTTACTGCACTATTCTTAGCCTATCGATGCTATTCAAATTATTCAAATTATTGTTGCGGATCAAATATTTGTGTGAGTTTGATCTATTTATCTCTTTCATAAATAGATGTGATCTTTGAAAATGGATTGGTTATTTTCCAACCATATCCTATGAGATTATCTCAAGAAAATGCTAGTATTCCGAAAAAACTCATATCGGCAAAATCAAATTCTTGTTGGATATGTCTAGTAACATATCGATAATTTCGCTACCTTTTCTTTCTCGAACCTCCGTAATTTCCTTTCATGTATTGCAATTGTAAGACAGGAAAAGAAAGAAGGAATATATTGCAAGAAAGGATATTCCTATCTATAACCATGTCGCAAAGATCGAAATGGTGCAAATGGGAAGCATGGTGGATTCTTCGAAAGTTGAAACTATTTCTTCAAGGAAAAAAAATCATCAAAAACAATAACAAATCCATAGTACTGTGATGCGTTACATTAGTGCGTTACATTAGTTGGTTACATTAGTTGGTATGCAGACTATTGGATTAAGAATTAGTTGGTTGAAAGGAGAATTCACTAGAGAGACATTTCCTGTTACAAGCAAAATCTAGAATATATATAGTGATACGAGAATAAGAAAATTTTAAGTAAGACATTACATTAGTTGGAAATTATCTCGAGAAAAACTATTCTAGGCATGAATGAAGATTGATAACCGCTGTATTGGTATCGTAAATATGGAAAATACTTTCTTTCTGGAGTAACATTTAACATCTTCAAGAATAAGAATTTGAGATATCCATTTGAACAGGAGAAGTTGAACGTCAAGCAAAAAAAGTTTTGTTGGCTAGAATAGCATGTAAAGACGTTAAGGAAGATGCAACATGAAAGACGGAGAAAAGCTAAAAGAGTAATGTTCACATCCTTAGATGTGAAATCACGTTCATCAAATTTCGAGGACGAAATTTCTTTTTAGAGAGGAGAGTAATGTAACACCCCAAAATTTTCAATCTCTTAAACAATGTAATTTTGACAGGTTAACAATTTCACTTCACCGTTTAGTGATTTCTCGTCTTGTAAAAAAATTAATTTGATTATTCCGTCAGCGTATTTGATCGTTTTGAGTGATTTACTCCGTGTCAGGAAAATAAAAATTTTCGGGCCGGGGAAAACTTTACGTAATTTAATTTTTACCGTTAGGTAATTAATTTACGTAATCTGATTGGATATTTGTGAATTTTATAATTTTTGTGATTTTATGTGTGATTTTGAAATTTTTATGGTTTGTGGGCCCCACGAGGGGTATGTGGGCCTAGGTGGCTATACGTGGGCCCAGGTGGGTCCCGCAAAGTGAAAAATTTTTTTACGCATAGAAAAATTTGTACTGTTTAGACGGAGACAGGGGATCTTACTAAACCCGAATCTGAAACGCTTTTAGAAAATTTCAGATCTTGTATTTTATATTGTATTTAATTATCGGATGATAAAAATACAAGAAAAAATATTATTTGTAGGATACAAGACTAAATATTATACTCAGCGTAGTCAACAAAGAGAGCTTGACTTGATTTATACCCTTGGATGAGAATACTTAGTTTGAATATTAACCATTGATTTAATCAAAGGTTAAGAAACAAACTTAATAAAGAAGTCTTGGATAATAACCATTGATTTAATCAATGGTGTGAGAATAAGCTTAGTTAGGAAGGATTTGATATCAACCATAGATGTAATCAAAGGTGTAGAATTGGTCTTGAAAAATGACAAAGACCATTTATAACCATTGGATTTAGATTAAATCAAGGGTGGAGATTTAATCTTAAAAAGTAAAAAGACCATTTATGACCATTGGATGAAGAATTAATCAATGTTGGAGATTTGGTCTTCTAAAGTAGCAAAGACTAATTAGGACCCTTGGATTTAAAGTTTGAAGAAGCAATCTTGGCCATTAATTTTGGAGACACATCTAATGGTTAGAATTTAAAGGAGAAAAATCCAATGGCCAGATTAAGTCTTCTAACCTACCTAAATCTACCTAAATCCTAACCATTGAATTAATCAATGGCTAGAAATGCTTCAAATGGTGGCAAATAATGAAGACAACTTTATTGAATGCATTATGAAGAGAAGGTGATGGTTTTGAGTGTTTAGAAGACAAAGAGACAAGCTTTTATGTCATTTTTGCATGTCTTGGTCAAGTTAGACATCATAATGGCTTACTTTTTGATTTTTTGCACTCAAGAAGAATGCAAGAAGGGGGGGGCACGGTTTTGGTCTGATTTTGAGAGCTTTGAAGACCATTATTAGCTATCTTGGTCATTATTGATCATTCTTGATCATCTTTGTCTCCTCCAAAAGCAAAAACTCATCAAACTTTTCTCTCCACCTCTCCTCCAAGCAAGTTTTGGCCATGATCATCAAGAACACCCTCCATCACTCAAAAATTTCATCCAACTTGATTTTCTAAACCTAAACACCATTCTAAGAACATCTCTAGTTATGAGGTTTTCCAAAATCATTCATCTTGATCTTCAAATTCAAGCTTCAAGTTTCTATCAAAAATCAAAAATTTCATCTTTGTGCTTCAAAAGAAACCATTCGGTCATACTGCCTAAAATCACCATCCAAGCTCTTTTAATTTCATCCAACTTTAGATTTTGAATCTCCATGATATTCTAAGCAACTTTCATGTTGGAGATTTTCTCTAAATCATTCATCTTCAACCTTGTTCTTCAAGCTAAAGATTGAAGCTTTAATGGTGAAATTTGGTACTCTTCACTTTTCTTTTGATTTTCAAGGTTCTAACCATGATTCTAATTCATGGTTTTCTTATTCAAGTCTTGTATATTAATTATGTGTGTGTTTTATTTTGTATTTGAGAAGCCCTTGGTGGTGAAGGACTTGGAAAAAAGCAAATCAAGAACCTTTGGAGGATCTTCAAGAGGTAAGAGGAGATCCATCTCACCAACCAAGCATGGTGGTGAGAGGTGGTATTTTATTTGATGGATGTTGAATCCATGTGAGATTCATATCCATGGTCATGTAATTAATTTGTGGGTGTTTATGAGCTTTGATTAATTTTTTATACTTGATATGCTTTGCATGATTTTATAGCTTTGATGATATACGCTTGATATGCTATACATGCTTTTCTGGTTTTGATGGTATGCTTATATTATTTATGATGAAATATATATATGTATATGTCATGACTTGATGGTGGAAAGGAAATTGATTTTTGGCTCCAATAGCCAAGGAAGAGCTACGGTTTTGATGCCCTTGATTAGGGTTCATGTTGAAAAATTTCAAGAACAAAAGAATTGATTTTTGAGTACTTAGAACATGGTGGATTTCAAACAAGACACCTCAAAATAGGTGTTTACAAATTAATATTTTCATGAAAGAATAAAATTGGATTGATTTGAAGAATATGAAAAATAAACAAAGGGTTTGTTTTTCAAGAGAACATGAACACAATTTTAGAAGGATTTTTATTGATTTATTTTGTGTACAAAGTTCCTAAGTATTTTTCTAAACATGAGTTTTAAATGAAAATAACAATGTTGATTTTGAGGATTTGCAAAGAAAATGAAAAAGGATTTGCAAAGAAAGTGAAAAATGAATTTGAACAAATGGGTTTGGTTTTATGACCATAAGTCTTACGGTTTTGAAAAACAAAATTTAATGGTTTTGTTTGTGTAAAACCATATCAATTGAGAAGGAAAAATATTTGATGGTTTCAATAATCAAGTACTACGATTTTCGAAAACTTGTAATGCCCTGGTTTTATAAAACAAACTAATTTTTGAAGTGGAAATGTAATTTGATTTAATACAAAGAATTTGGAAAGGGAATCAGAGTATTTTATCACTTGGGAAATGAACTTTCATAAAAAGATGAAAAGAAAATAAAAAAAGGGTTGCAAATTGTTTTAAGCCTCATTTTGTTTTAAAGAAAATTGATTTGGGAAAAATGAAAAAAATATAATAATTTAACGTCTTCTAACATATGAATCATTCTTTGGGATTTTGGAGAGTGATTTTGTGAAATATATTTTGGAAATGTTTTCTTAAAAGAGAAAATGTGAAAAATGACATTGGAAATGATATTGAGTCTTTGAAAGTCCAAAATAATATTTGGAATATTGAGGTATATTTTACGTAGTTTTCAAAATGACGTTTGGAATATTAAAGAATGTTTTGCGTATTGGAAAAATAATGAAATTATGGTGAAAAACGTTTTACATATTCTAAAAACGTGATTTTTAAGCTTTCTACGATTTGAAAAATGTTTAAGTATTCCTACGTGACTTAAAAAAATGTTTTAATATTTCTACGTGATTTGGTGTATGTTTAAATATTTTACGTGATTTGAAATATCATTTGAAAATCACTACGTGATTGAACAACAATAGAATATTTTTACGTGATTGTGAAAACAACGAAAAATCATTATGTGATTTGAAAAGTGTTTTAAATATTTTGAAAATGAAAGAAAATGATTTACGTGACACGTGATTTAAAAGAAAGATTTTTAAGTTACGTAATTTTGAAACAAAGGAAAAATATAATGGGATTTGATAAACGATATTTTTGCGTGTTTAAGAAAAACGTTGAAAAATTAGTATGTGAGTTAAAAGTGCAAATGTAAGAGTTGCAAAAGATTTTGAAAACGTAATGTGTGTTACGGTATTGTGAAAATATAACAAAAGCTTTTTAGAATTTTGAAAACGTAATGTTACTATGTTACGGTATTGTGAAAATATAACAAAAACATTTTAGAATTTTGAAAACGTAAATGTAGTGTTACGATATTTGAAAACGTAACAAATACATTTTTTTGAAATTGTGAAAACGTAATGGAAATGTTGCTAAATTTTATAAAGACACGGCGAAAGTGTTTTATAACTATGAAAATGTGATAACATGATTTCATCATTGAAAATACAAAGATGATTACTTGTTGAAGCTTGTGATTGGTATTATACCTGTGATTGGTAATTGGTGCATTATACATGCATTGGAATGGTCCGATGAGACTGGATATGGCTGATTGCCTAGGAGAAACACACCTCTTGAGCGGGTGCGATATGCGTAGTGTAGGTCACCGTTGACCTTGGGGGCATCGGGGCGCGGGTTGCCTACAATGGACAAAGTGAGTCGCTTCTCAGTAACCGTAGGTTAGACCGACGCGACACACCGATGATCCTGACCGAGACACTATTCTTAATCAAGATCTCGATAAAGACCGTCGTGTATATGCTAGATGTGCAAAAATCAAAATGAGGATTATAGCACGTGGTCTCGAGGCATGAGGTACCGACATTCTTTTCGATCATTTCTCCGACCCGAGTTTAGCTCCATGGAGTAGGAAATCGAGTCTTGTGTACATGCATAAACCGAACATTCATATCTCGTGTGATATATATTAATTGAGGAATATTGGCTATGACAATTGTTTTGAATACTTGGATGATGATGATGATAATGCTGAAGGCATTATCATAATAGTTGATTAATGTTGATAGCATGATTTTAATATTGTATCTAGTGTAATAACCATAATGATGATGGCATGATTGTAATTATGATAACTCGTATGATATTGTTGTTTGTGTTATCTCTGTCGCCATGTTGGTGTACTTGGTGTAGGTGATCTCACCTCTTTGTTATGTTGTTTTTGCTATGTCTCGTATTATTAAAATTATACAAGAGAAGGAACGAGTTGTCTTAGACATAGCGGGTGACAAATACCTCTACGTTTGGAGACAACATCGGAGAATGACCTTGCCGACAGTGTTGAAATGGAAAAGATGTTTGAGGACAAGGAACAAACATAGAACAAATGTCTGATGCTTCAAGATGGACATTCCGATGGACACTCTGAGATTGGGAACAACAATAAGGAGTGGACATTCATGACTCGATGGGGAGCAGTGTTGACAAGGAATAGAGTTCTGATGTATCAAGTTGATACAGGAGAAGGAACAAGTATGTTAAGTTTTCATTGTTAGTGTTACACCGTGCTATTACGTAGGACCCGTAACGGGTTTTCTATTGTGGAAAAAGAAAGAACAAACGAGTCTGTCAATTTATATTTCTCTGTAAATTGTGTGCCAATATTTGATAATGAGAAATTGAAATATGAGTACCTAATATTTTCAGTAAATTTACGTGTCAGTAAAGAAAGAAATTTTTAAACCCATATTTTTATAACTCAAAACTTGTGTGAACTTATTTTCAGATTATGAGTCGGGAGTCAGAAATGTGATGCCCTAGGGAGGGTGTTACATTAGTTGGTATCAGAGCTTAAGGTTTAAGTGTCAGAGCACGGTTTGAGTCTTTTGGGGTTTGTGGTTAGGTCTATTTTGCTTATGTTGTGTTCTCTGTGTGTTTGTTTTCCGAAAGGAAAACAAAATAAAATTGTATAAAATGGATATTAGATCCATTTTAGTTTAATTTATTCGTTTCTGAAGAAAGGAAACAAAATAAGTTGTATAAAATGGATATCAGATCCCTTTATTTTGATTCGTCGATCGTTGAAGGAAGGACAATGACTCGTGATAGATGTACGCGTCTGGAAGCGAAAATCAATGGTGGTGATATGAATGCAACTTTGGAAGTAACACAAACAGTGGCTGAAGCAATTATACAGCAAACTTAGAAGATTGTTTAGCAGCAAGAATTGATAGCTGAAGCTAAGATTTTGTTAGAGTTGAATCAATCTCAGAATAAGAGACCCTGTAACGTTAGACCTTTTTGGTTACGAAAAAGGGGAAATTGTAAGGTCAAGCGATTCCAGCAGAAAACGTACTTGCAATCTCCAGAAGCCAACAACAACAACAATCTCGTAGTAGATGTACGTGTATGGAAGCGTAACGTGATATAATAATGTGGTTACAAATATAGAAACAATGCGAAGGACAACCGAAGTGACAAGTACAAATAGAAACGAGGAATAACTTGGGATAGTTATACTTATGTGGAAGTGGAACATGTTACTAGTAATGCGATTGCAGCTACGGGAGCAACGGGAGCAATGTGGAAAGACGATCGCATGAACAAAGGACCATTGTTCGGTGGAAACTAGAAGTTGAAGTTCGGGATCGATGAAAGAGAATCACTTGGAATATAAGATTTTGTAATTTTGAAACCTGGTATTTTTTCTTAGGGATATTGGGAAAGTAATTGATTTCAATGGGAAATGAAATTACGACCATTGAGAAACCAGAACCGGAAGTGAAGTGGAAAGGGCACTTAATGAAAGATTGGATGTTCAAGGAAACACTTTGTTTTAAGTGTGGAAAGTTTGGACACATTTCCATAAATTGTATTCCATTGAAAATAGAATTTTCTGTTTGTAAAATCTCGGATAGTAGAGAGAATTGAGACGTGGAATGGAACGGAATGTTCTGAACGGAGGATTTAAACAAGGGAGATTTTGTTATTAGAGCTAATTCTATAGACCATACTTGAATATTTCTATGAATAACCTAATCTTTATGGCATATGATTGAGTAGATCAATTATATGTTAGAGTTATTCGTAAACCTCTGATTTGTTTACTTCTGTACCTATTCTTAGCCTATCGAGCTATTCAAATTATTCAAATTATTGTTGCGGATCAAATATTTGTGTGAGTTTGATCTATTTATCTCTTTCATAAATAGATGTGATCTTTGAAAATGGATTGGTTATTTTTCCAACCATATCCTATGAGATTATCTCAAGAAATGCTAGTATTCCGTAAAAACTCATATCGTGCAAAATCAAATTCTTGTTGGATATGTCTAGTAACATATCGATAATTTCGCTACCTTTTCTTTCTCAACCTCCGTAATTTCCTTTCATGTATTGCAATTGTAAGACAGAAAAGAAAGAAGGAATATATTGCAAGAAAGGATATTCCTATCTATAACCATGTCGCAAAGATGTAAATGGTGCAATGGAAGCATGGTGGATTCTTCGAAAGTTGAAACTATTTCTTCAAGGAAAAAAAATCATCAAAAACAATAACGTAAATCCATAGTACTGTGATGCGTTACATTAGTGCGTTACATTAGTTGGTTACATTAGTTGGTATGCAGACTATTGGATTAAGAATTAGTTGGTTGAAAGGAGAATTCACTAGAGAGACATTTCCTGTTACAAGCAAAATCTAGAATATATATAGTGATACGAGAATAAGAAAATTTTAAGTAAGACATTACATTAGTTGGAAATTATCTCGAGAAAAACTATTCTAGGCATGAATGAAGATTGATAACCGCTGTATTGGTATCAGAAATATGGAAAATACTTTCTTTCTGGAGTAACATTTAACATCTTCAGGAATTCAAGAATTTGAGATATCCATTTGAACAGGAGAAGTTGAACGTCAAGCAAAAAAAGTTTTGTTGGCTAGAATAGCATGTAAAGACGTTAAGGAAGATGCAACATGAAGACGGAGAAAAGCTAAAAGAGTAATGTTCACATCCTTAGATGTGAAATCACGTTCATCAAATTTCGAGGACGAAATTTCTTTTTAGAGGGAGAGTAATGTAACACCCCAAAATTTTCAATCTCTTAAACAGTAATTTTGACAAGCTTATGTAATTTCACCGTTTAGTGATTTCTCGAGTCTTTGTAAAATTAATTTGATTATTCCGTCAGTATATTTGATCGCTTTGAGTGATTTACTCCGTGTCGAAAATAAAAATTTTCGGTAGGAAAACTTTACGTAATTTAATTTTTACCGTTAGGTAATTAATTTACGTAATCTGATTGGATATTTGTGAATTTTATAATTTTTGTGATTTTATGTGTGATTTTGAAATTTTTATGGTTTGTGGGCCCCACGAGGGGTATGTGGGCCTAGGTGGCCATACGTGGGCCCAAGTGGGTCCTGCAAAGTGAAAAATTTTTCTACGCATGTAGAAAAATTTGTACTGTTTAGACGGAGACAGGATCTTACTAAACCCGAATCTGAAACAGCTTTAGAAAATTTCTTGATCTTGTATTTTATATTGTATTTAATTATCGGATGATAAAAATACAAGTAAAAATATTATTTGTAGGATACAAGACTAAATATTATACTTTAGTAGTCAACAAAGAGAGCTTGACTTGATTTATACCCTTGGATGAGAATACTTAGTTTGAATATTAACCATTGATTTAATCAAAGGTTAAAAACAAACTTAATAAAGAAGTCTTGATAATAACCATTGATTTAATCAATGGTGTGAGAATAAGCTTAGTTAGGAAGGATTTGATATCAACCATAGATGTAATCAAAGGTGTAGAATTGGTCTTGAAAAATGACAAAGACCATTTATAACCATTGGATTTAGATTAAATCAAGGGTGGAGATTTAATCTTAAAAAGTAACAAAGACCATTTATGACCATTGGATGAAGAATTAATCAATGTTGGAGATTTGGTCTTCTAAAGTAAGTAAAGACTAATTAGGACCCTTGGATTTAAAGTTTGAAGAAGCAATCTTGACCATTAATTTTGGAGACACATCTAATGGTTAGAATTTAAAGGAGAAAAATCCATGGCTTACAGATTAAGTCTTCTAACCTACCTAAATCTACCTAAATCCTAACCATTGAATTAATCAATGGCTAGAAATGCTTCAAATGGTGGCAAATAATGAAGACAACTTTATTGAATGCATTATGAAGAGAAGGTGATGGTTTTGGAGTGTTTAGAAGACAAAGAGACAAGCTTTTATGTCATTTTTGCATGTCTTTGTCAAGTTAGACATCATAATGGCTTACTTTTGATTTTTGCACTCAAGAAGAATGCAAGAAGGGGGGGGGCACGGTTTTGGTCTGATTTTGAGAGCTTTGAAGACCATTATTAGCTATCTTGGTCATTATTGATCATTCTTGATCATCTTTGTCTCCTCCAAAAGCAAAAACTCATCAAACTTTTCTCTCCACCTCTCCTCCAAGCAAGTTTTGGCCATGATCATCAAGAACACCCTCCATCACTCAAAAATTTCATCCAACTTGATTTTCTAAACCTAAACACCATTCTAAGAACATCTCTAGTTATGAGGTTTTCCAAAAATCATTCATCTTGATCTTCAAATTCAAGCTTCAAGTTTCTATCAAAAATCAAAAATTTCATCTTTGTGCTTCAAAAGAAACCATTCGGTCATACTGCCTAAAATCACCATCCAAGCTCTTTTAATTTCATCCAACTTTAGATTTTGAATCTCCATGATATTCTAAGCAACTTTCATGTTGGAGATTTTCTCTAAATCATTCATCTTCAACCTTGTTCTTCAAGCTAAAGATTGAAGCTTTAATGGTAAAATTTGGTACTCTTCACTTTTCTTTTGATTTTCAAGGTTCTAACCATGATTCTAATTCATGGTTTTCTTATTCAAGTCTTGTATATTAATTATGTGTGTGTTTTATTTTGTATTTGAGAAGCCTCGGTGGTGAAGGACTTGGAAAAAGAAGCAAATCAAGAACCTTTGGAGGATCTTCAAGAGGTAAGAGGAGATCCATCTCACCAACCAAGCATGGTGGTGAGAGGTGGTATTTTATTTGATGGATGTTGAATCCATGTGAGGATTCATATCCATGGTCATGTAATTAATTTGTGGGTGTTTATGAGCTTTGATTAATTTTTTATACTTGATATGCTTTGCATGATTTTATAGCTTTGATGATATGCTTGATATGCTATACATGCTTTTCTGGTTTTGATGGTATGCTTATATTATTTATGATGAAATATATATATGTATATGTCATGACTTGATGGTGGAAAGGAAATTGATTTTTGGCTCCAATAGCCAAGGAAGAGCTACGGTTTTGATGCCCTTGATTAGGGTTCATGTTGAAAAATTTCAAGAACAAAAGAATTGATTTTTGAGTACTTAGAACATGGTGGATTTCAAACAAGACACCTCAAAATAGGTGTTTACAAATTAATATTTTCATGAAAGAATAAAATTGGATTGATTTGAAGAATATGAAAAATAAACAAAGGGTTTGTTTTTCAAGAGAACATGAACACAATTTTAGAAGGATTTTTATTGATTTATTTTGTGTACAAAGTTCCTAAGTATTTTTCTAAACATGAGTTTTAAATGAAAATAACAATGTTGATTTTGAGGATTTGCAAAGAAAATGAAAAAGGATTTGCAAAGAAAGTGAAAAATGAATTTGAACAAATGAGTTTGGTTTTATGACCATAAGTCTTACGGTTTTGAAAAACAAAATTTAATGGTTTTGTTTGTGTAAAACCATATCAATTGAGTAAGAAAAAATATTTGATGGTTTCAATAATCAAGTACTACGATTTTCGAAAACTTGTAATGCCCTGGTTTTATAAAACAAACTAATTTTTGAAGTGGAAATGTAATTTGATTTAATACAAAGAATTTGGAAAGAATCGAGTATTTTATCACTTGGAAATGAACTTTCATAAAAAGATGAAAAGAAAATAAAAAAAAGGGTTGCAAATTGTTTTAAGCCTCATTTTGTTTTAAAGAAAATTGATTTGGGAAAAATGAAAAAAATATAATAATTTAACGTCTTCTAACATATGAATCATTCTTTGGGATTTTGGAGAGTGATTTTGTGAAATATATTTTGGAAATGTTTTCTTAAAAGAGAAAATGTGAAAAATGACATTGGAAATGATATTGAGTCTTTGAAAGTCCAAAATAATATTTGGAATATTGAGGTATATTTTACGTAGTTTTCAAAATGACGTTTGGAATATTAAAGAATGTTTTGCGTATTGGAAAAATAATGAAATTATGGTGAAAAACGTTTTACATATTCTAAAAACGTGATTTTTAAGCTACACGATTTGAAAAATGTTTAAGTATTCCTACGTGACTTAAAAAAAATGTTTTAATATTTCTACGTGATTTGGTGTATGTTTAAATATTTTACGTGATTTGAAATACTGTTGAAAATCACTACGTGATTGAACAACAATAGAATATTTTTACGTGATTGTGAAAACAACGAAAAATCATTATGTGATTTGAAAAGTGTTTTAAATATTTTGAAAATGAAAGAAAATGATTTACGTGACACGTGACGTAAAAGAAAGATTTTTAAGTTACGTAATTTTGAAACAAATGGAAAAATATAATGGGATTTGATAAACGTATATTTTTGCGTGTTTAAGAAAAACGTTGAAAAATTAGTATGTGAGTTAAAAGTCAAATGTAAGAGTTGCAAAGATTTTGAAAACGTAATGTAAGTGTTACGGTATTGTGAAAATATAACAAAAGCTTTTTAGAATTTTGAAAACGTAATGTATGTGTTACGGTATTGTGAAAATATAACAAAAACATTTTAGAATTTTGAAAACGTAATGTAAGTGTTACGATATTTGAAAACGTAACAAATACATTTTTTGAAATTGTGAAAACGTAATGGAAATGTTGCGCAATTTTATAAAGACACTACAAAGTGTTTTATAACTATGAAAATGTGATAACATGATTTCATCATTGAAAATACAATGATGATTATTGAAGCTTGTGATTGGTATTATACCTGTGATTGGTAATTGGTGCATTATACACATGCATTGGAATGGTCCGATGAGGATTTGGATATGGCTGATTGCCTAGGAGAAACACACCTCTTGAAATGGGTGCGATATGCGTAGTGTAGGTCACCGGGTGACCTTGGGGGCATCGGGGTGCGGGTTGCCTACAATGGACAGTGAGTCGCTTCATCAGTAACCGTAGGTTAGACCGACGCGACACACCGATGATCCTGACCGAGACACTATTCTTAATCAAGATCTGATAAAGACTGTCGTGTATATGCTAGATGTGCAAAAATCAAAATGAGGATTATAGCACGTGGTCTGAGGCATGAGGTACCGACAGATTCTTTTCGATCATTTCTCCGACCTGAGTTTAGCTCCATGGAGTAGGAAATCGAGTCTTGTGTACATGCATAAACTGAACATTCATATCTGTGTGATATATATTAATTGAGGAATATTGGCTATGACAATTGTTTTGAATACTTGGATGATGATGATGATAATGCTGAAGGCATTATCATAATAGTTGATTAATGTTGATAGCATGATTTTAATATTGTATCTGTGTAATAACCATAATGATGATGGCATGATTGTAATTATGATAACTGTATGATATTGTTGTTTGTGTTATCTCTGTCATCGCCATGTTTGTACTTGGTGTAGGTGATCTCACCTCTTTGTTATGTTGTTTTTGCTATGTCTGTATTATTAAAATTATACAGTAGAAGGAACGAGTTGTCTTAGACATAGCGGGTGACAAATACCTCTACGTTTGGAGACAACATCGGAGAATGACCTTGCCGACAAATGTTGAAATGGAAAAGATGTTTGAGGACAAGGAACAAACATAGAACAAATGTCTGATGCTTCAAGATGGACATTCCGATGGACACTCTGAGATTGGGAACAACAATAAGGAGTGGACATTCATGACTCGATGGGGAGCAGTGTTGACAAGGAATAGAGTTCTGATGTATCAAGTTGATACAGGAGAAGGAACAAGTATGTTAAGTTTTCATCGTTAGTGTTACACCGTGCTATTACGTAGGACCCGTAACGGGTTTTCTATTGTGGAAAAAGAAAGAACAAACGAGTCTGTCAATTTATATTTCTCTGTAAATTGTGTGCCAATATTTGATAATGAGAAATTGAAATATGAGTACCTAATATTTTCAGTAAATTTACGTGTCAGTAAAGAAAGAAATTTTTAAACCCATATTTTTATAACTCAAAACTTGTGTGAACTTATTTTCAGATTATGAGTCGGGAGTCAGAAATGTGATGCCCTAGGGAGGGTGTTACAGGTTGTGCGGCAATTCGTTGTGTCTAGCAACAGAGGAAAGGCGAAGGACCAAAATGTAATTATCTATTTTTCTAGTTACTTACTACCCAGGTTATATGTAATTAATCTTGACCCTCTATCAATATTTTCAAGAGTAAATATACATTTTAGTCCTTAATTTTTTTTTGACAAACACGTTAATCTTTTACAGTTTAAAGTGATATAACACTTTAGTTCCTAAGAAGGATTAACGTGATAGAATAAAAAAACTTCAAAAGATATTAACATGTTTATCAAAATTTTTTTTAGAGACTAAAATATTTTATCATAAAATATTCAAAGACTAAAATATATATTTACTTTATTTTCAATGATCTAATAATTACTATTTTGTGGTCTATGCATAAGGGTGGAAACAGGTCAGATCAGGCTAGACTTTACCTTAAACAGACCTGACTTGTATCTCAATTATAAAGTCTAACCTTGGTCTGAGTCTGTAATAGGCCTAAAAGCCTATTTAAAAGTTTACTTTACAATGAGACCTTTAAATAGACTAACTGACTTACCTTTAAATAGGTCAATATGCCTTTATATAGGTTAATAAACTTACTTTTAAATAAGTTAATATCCCTTTACATAGGCTAACAGACTTAAGCCTTGAAATAGATCAACGAGCCTACTAAGGCCAATAGACCTTTGTTATAACACTCACTTTCTAATTTTATAGATGCTCATCATTGTCTTACTTTAGTCTTTGGTCGATGTGGGACTTGGAGATATACTAAGTTACAAAATTATTAGAGACATATATCTTAAAGTCTCACATCGACCAAAGACCACAGTAAGAAAGTAGTGAACATCTATAAAAGTAGGGGGTGATGATTAACTTATTATTTTCATTCTAATAACTATATTACATTAAATATATTAATAAATATATTATTTATATTCTAACTTACTAATTTAGGTTTTATTTATTGACTTTTATTAAAATATAATTAAAAAATATATTAATATATTATAATAAATTAAAAATTATAATTATAATTTTATAATTATTATAATAATATATATTATATTATAGAGAAAATAGTATACAGCCACTATAAACTTTGATCATTTTACAAATTAACACCATGAACTTTAAAATCTTCTCAATTAGTTCCTGAACTTCGACCCTTTTGCAAATTACCATCATGAACTTTAAAATTTTTCTAATTAGTCTCTATACTTGAACCCTTTTGCAAATCACCACCACAAACTTTAAAACTTTCTCAATTAGTCCCTAAACTTTAATTAATATCTCAATAGATCCTTCTGTTTAATTTGAATATGTTAATTTACTAACGATGATATTGTGTAACAGCATCTTATCTGTTTTAATATTAATTCTGGACCATTTATGAATTTATTTATTAAAATTTGATTATAAATACATTTTATTATTACAAAATAAATAAAAACAAATTTTTTTAAAAAAATAAATTTATTTTTTATGTATTTTGTAATGAATAAAATATATTTAAAATTAAATTTTAATAAATAAATTGATAAATAGTTTAGAATTAATGTTAAAATAGATAAAATGTTGTTACACAATATCATCGTTAGTGAATTAACATATTCAACTTAAACAAAATGATCTATTGAGACATTAATTAAAATTTAGGGACTAATTGAAAAAAATTTTAAGTTTGTGGGAATTTTTTGTAAAATAGTTGAAGTTCAGAGACTAATTAAGAAAATTTTAAAATTCGTGATGACAATTTATAAAATGGTCAAAGTTCAAAGATTAATTAAAAAGATTTTAAAATTTATGGTGTTAATTTATAAAAATGTCAAAATTTAGAATAATTATATACTCTTTTTTCTTATATTATATATAATTAAATAAATCAGATTAACTTACTAAACTTAAAAAGTTTATTAAATAACTTAAAAATTAACTTTTTTAATTAAACAAATTTTTAAAAAAATTTATTTAATTTATTTAATAAATAAACTAACTCAAATCAAACCCAAGTAAACCAAACCATAATCCCTGAAAGATAATCTGACTTATTTCCATCACTTTCTACATCAACCCAAACCCGATGCGTCCATCTTATACATAGCCGTGAGGGTAGTTTAGTAAAGGTGTTATTATGTTCCCAATGAAAGAAAAGAATAGATAGCTCATCTTCTGTCTTTCGACTTTCGATCACTCTCGACTCTCTGGCTCTCTCTCTTCTCTCTTACTCTGAGAATTGAGAAATATCACAGCTCGAACTTTTTTCTCTGAAGGCGTTCGTTCGTTCGTTTTATAGATTGATTGAGTAGTTGTTGAAGTGAGAGATGTCGGGCAAAGGCGCAAAGGGGTTGATAACTGGTAAAACCCCAGCACCCAGCAAGGATAAGGATAAGAAGAAACCCGTTTCTCGCTCCTCTAGAGCTGGTCTTCAGGTTTTTCTTCTCTCTCTTCCTTATCTCTTTTTTCTTTAATTTATTTTTGCCTCTTTTCTTTTCTTTTCTTTGTGTGTGTGTGTGTGTATTTTTTTTTCAAAAACTTTCTTGGAGGGTTATTTAGGCTGTTTAACGCTTTAAATTTGATCGTTTTAAGTTTCCCAGTTATCGAACGTTCCCAAGTTTTTAGCTTTTTCAATCTTTTGTTTCTGGGTTGTTTTGGATCCACATGTTAACAACATTTACCCTGTCTAACTTAGCCAAAGGATCGAGTTTTCTTTCTTGTTTTTTTTTGTAGGAAAATAAATTTTAGTTGAGAGAAGAATGAGAAGAGAGAAAAGAGGGAAAGTACGACTGAGGAGTTTTTGGATACTTTAGTTCAATTAAATCCTTGTTTGTAAAGAAACATTTTTATTCATAGAGTCAGCTAAGTAACTGTATCTGTTTCAGTTAGTTATACTGTTATGAATCTGTTACAATTGGTTAGTCAGTTAGTCATAGCATGTCATTATGTGTATCACATTGTATGTGTACACTCAGTGCAATGAAATTCATTTCCTCCATTCAGTTCTCTCAGTCTCTCTCTCTTTCTCTCTCTCATTCTCTAGCTTGATACCTTTCATTTCAAATCCTCCCTGCATACAAGATTTGGATTATATCTTTTGAGTTCTGTTATGACTGTAACCTGTCAATTGTGGCTGTAACGTTGGCTAACTATATTAGCTTTGTGTAAGATTGGGGGGGAGGGGGGTCTTTTGTGGCTTTGGTCTCTTTTTGAATTTCTCATGTATTGCTTGTGTGTGTGTGTGCGCGCTCGATTAAAATAGAGAATGGAGTGATGTACCCAAAAAAAAAAAAAAGAGAATGGGGTGAAAATAATTTTTAACCAACATTGGAAATGAGGTACATTTTATTTTACACCACCTCATATTTTTGTGTACCAAGCAAGCATAAAGTGATTTTCATTACCAAACTTTCTCCTTCCCACTTTCCACCTACTCAACCAAGCACACCCTAAAACTAAGAATTAGTTGCTACTATTCATCTGGCAATTATTGTGTTCTGCGATGGTGTATATGGTTTGTTGGGAAGGGATCACCATTTGTCCTTTTTCTTTTGCTATAATTCATAGTTACCTTGTTTTATGGAAGCTTGCTTCTAATTGCGTTGGAGTTTCAATTTCTGTAATTGCCTTGGACTGGAGTTTTAATTAAGACTGGACCCTGGCCTGAGTTAACTTACATCCGTTCTCTGAAATGATGGGCCATGTATTGATTTCCTTTGTGGACTTGGAGGCTACTAGTTTTTTGGAATGGGCAGAGGGTTTATAAGATAAAGCTGTCACTTTTTCAGAATCAGTCCCTTATCTGTTCATACATTGTTCTGCTGCTGTTTCTTAATGGAATACTTTGTTTGGCCTTTTTGGTGAATGTCTAGGTCCTTGGACCAAATTTTGGTTTCTAGATTTATTGGTTTTGGTAGTAGTGAAGAGACTAAATTTTTATGTCATTGTGCAATCAATGCTACTATTTGGTGCATTTGGTTGGAAGGTTTATTTGGTTGAGCAAGTGATTTGGGATAAGATTTGGTGATTAACTTGTATTTGGTGTAAAGCACATGGTATTCTATGGGGTTTCCCTAACAGATATGTAGAGGGATTGGGAAGCTTTGCTCCATTAATGTGTTCTCTTTTTATATTTTTTTATTTTTCTTTTTTTGTTCCCCGTTATGGAGGATCCCTTATCCTCCAATTTCCTTGTAATTCTCTTCTCTTCGTCTTAATTGTTTCTTCCTCTGTAATAAAAAAGGGTGGCAATGTTTAGTGTGACTGTGATAATCTATATGTAAAGAAATATCTTACATAGTCAATTAGGCCTAATTGACAATATCATACTTGCTCTGCATTCCTTCTTCTGTGTGTCTGTGTTTAATCTACTCCTTTGTGGGTAGCCTTCTGGCTTTTTGGATACTAATTCAATGAATTCTGCAAAGTGGCATCCTGTTACAATAGGCTGCAGTATCCAATAAGCTTGAATACCTAGTAGAATAATTTAATTTAACCCGGTCTATTCACCTTCTGTCTTTCCTCATACAAGTGCACAGGTGCCTGGCAAAAATCATGATAAACTTCTATATTTGTGTTTAATAGTTTCTTATTTGTTAGTATAATTGTAATTCTTTTCATGTCCTCTGGTGTGTTATCTTGTATATACAGTTCCCTGTTGGACGTATTCACCGCCTTCTGAAGTCAAGGGTGACAGCCAATGGTAGAGTTGGAGCCACAGCTGCAGTGTATTCTGCTGCTATCCTGGAGTATTTAACTGCGGAGGTGTTGGAGTTGGCTGGCAATGCAAGCAAGGATCTGAAGGTGAAGCGTATTACCCCAAGACATCTACAGCTTGCTATCCGTGGAGATGAAGAACTTGACACCCTCATTAAAGGAACAATAGCTGGTGGTGGTGTTATTCCTCATATCCACAAGTCTCTTATCAACAAGTCTTCAAAGGAATGAGGGTTCATAAATTATTCGAATCAACTTTGGAAAAGATGAATTTTACTGTAAATTTGATGACATCTTGATTTTTGGATAATTTGCTCCTTGCATTAGTTTGATTGTAGCATATCCTTCTGAAGTAATCTGAAATTTTCCAATTTCTTTATTTGAATTGTATTAACTAACGTATTGACTTCTGTGCTAAAGTACTGCATACTAGATGAAACTACCTGTCTAGGCTGTATGTTGGAAGATGGTTCGTATCTCCTTAAACCTATTCTGTTATTTTGTACTGCTTAGCTAAAATTGTGATGGACAAGTCTTTTGTAGCCGGTTTCCTGTTAGTGTTCCCTTTGACCACTACTAAATTCAAAGATGCGAGAGAGAAATGTAATAGCTTGGGTCTGGAGGCTAATTTAAAAGAATCATATAATTCATTGTTTCAAAACATTCTCATAAAATGCGGCTACAACCTGAATTGTAGCCTTTGTTGATGTCCCAACAATGATGGAAACCATACTAGAGAGTTAAAAGAATCATAAAACAGTGCTTCAAATGGGGTCAGTGAGCGAGCCATCCTAAACCGTTTGTCATGAAGTATAGTCGAGATTCATCTCCTAAATGAAAAGAGTAATGAGATCTACACATCTCTTTCTTCCCCCCCCCCCCCCCCCTCAGAAACAAACACTGTGTAAAGTCATTGAATTTCTGACTGTCACAAAGCACAATTTTTTATGACGATAAGTGATTACGTAGCATTATTCTAGAGACAATGACACAAACTCAATTTGAGCAAATATTACACTCCATTCCATTTAACCAGTTAACTAACAGCTCAAAAGTCAAAATCATATAGACTAGTACATCATGAGTTCAACATTTTCAAATGTACAAGATTGACTTGAGGATCAATATAATTATTTAATTTACATACAAAAACGACAGAAATACGTCTCAGCCTTTGGAGAAGAACCTTTAGACTTCCCCACAACCTGAAACCTTACGGGGCAAATTACGGCAAGCCTTGGCACCATTTCTGATGATCTTAAAATGGAAAAGGCCCACAAGTTACAGCGTAAGCTGCTATTAAACATCCCTGCTGATGTCGGTACCATCTTTCAAGAATGCCAACTCCGAAACCAAAGCAATATGATCACTACCCCATTTCTGTATATAGATAGGGAAAGAAAAACCAAAAAACTAAAAGTTACACATTTCAGGCAACACGCTGCAAAATCAAGGCAAGTAATTTAGGGGTATTATATAGAAAGGAAGTCCATTTCAACTATGAGCACTTTTGGTCTTATCATGGAAATCTAAATTGAATAGAAACAGGGCCTAAACAAGCAGGGATAAGTGCACACAACCTCCCCCTGTACATTAAACTTCTATTACTGAAAGAATACACCTTTTTAAGTCATAACCTTACAACAAAAACCTGTTATTTGAGAATGTAGGTAAGTCATCATAATGATAACGAGTGAAAGAGAACTCCCAAGAAAGCCCACATAAAAACCTATCCATTTGCTAACATTTCACACAAAAACAACAAACTTATTGTTACCTTTGTTGGGAATCCTGGAGTCCATTCCATGGCATGTTTAGGTATTGGAGCAAGAACTCTGGTTGTCTGCAGACCTTCAGATCGCCTTCGTGACAGATCAGGGGGAAAAGTATATTACTATCAACTCATTTTTTTCGGAGTTAAGCATACAAAGTGTACAATCAATTCGTTTGAATGCTAAATATGGTAAAACATTATGTAACTATAAGAACTTCAGCAATGACACTTTTTGATGGTATACATTATTGTGATTTCAGAATTTAAAATAAGATAAGCAGCACAGGAGAGCAAAACAGTAGCAGAAAAACTTGAAGAGCCTTAGCACCTACCAAATGTAGTCAACAGTGCCCAAGAAGCACCTATTATAACTGGTCACCAGCGGCTCTCCATGGGGGTCTCTAGTCCCTGAACAATCCTGCACAAATACAGAAAGTACAGACTACAATAAGATAATATGAAAAAGCAGCAATTTTAAAGTAATATGGAAATGCAACATGTAGTCAACTGCAGCTTTTAAAATATGAGGTGTAAGATGTGTCAACATGTCTTATAAAAATGAGGAAAAACAAAAAGGATGTGCAACAAATCCTTTTAGATCTACCATAGCTTCAGTGTATGTGCTCCTAAGCCGTAAAGGGTGCTCCAAGAAGGTGCACTCTGAATTTCCTGTTGCAGTTTCTATCTCCATAGGGGTCCAAAAGGATGGATCATAAGTAGTTTTCTCTGCATCAACAGATTTGGAAGTTGGACTTGGAGATAAGTCATCATCCACTTCATTGCTTTCTGCAGGCAGTAACAAGTTGTCCGAAGCAGAATCTAATTCCTCAAACTGATATGACTTCCCAAGATCTGATTTCATTGATGGGTCAAGATCAAGAGTGACGCCTTCTTCGGCATTATGTAAGGCAGATATGAAAGTGTTGTCATCTTCACCAATATTTTCACTTCCTATCATGGCTTTATCTATCTCATCAAGGAACGATTTCTCTAGTTTTTCATCTAGTGGAAAGTCAATTTTGGTCGATTGATGTGATTTGTCAACCAGACATGAGGTTGACGAGCTGTTCATTTCGTCATTAGCGATAAGCTCATTAGATGAGCTTTCTCTATACCCTGGATGAGGGACTTCAAAAGCATCAGAAACTGAAGTCTGACTGGACAGTTTAGTTGAAGAAATTTCTACATTGAGATCTGTTGACTCAAGATCTATCTTGACCCTAGATGATTGATTGTCCTCTTCGGTAGAGGTTGGGGAACAGTCAGACTCCATATGTTTATCTCCTATAGGGACATGTAAGTTGGACTTTTCGCTTAATGATTCTTGATTTGAAGTTGAGACAGCATCTGACATATGTTCTGTGCATCCCACCCCAGTTATATCAGTGTGAACTGCTTCAAGAGCTGAAGAGGTCATAGGTGTGATGCCATGAATCTCATCATTTATATGATCAATTGGGAGCCCACTTTCACTATGAGAAGGATTTGGCTCTTCTTTTATGCTATCAACTTCACCGAAAATCTTAGAATGATCAACAGCAGTCTCCTGCGTATCCTTTTCTGCATATGTGTCACTCTCCTTTCCATGCTGCACATTTGTCCAAGACTTATCAGACATATCCAAAACAGTGTGAGTATATTGATTCTCCGAACTGTTACTCTTAGTGCCCGGATTCTGCATGTCTGACAAAGAATTACTTTGTTCAATATTAACTTCCTTGTCACCTTCAGTAGATGTGACCTGAACTGAACCATTAGCAGATCTTTCACTGCATTATTTTGCAAGATTTTAGCAGATATTTCTTGTGAAAAGCAAGAAATCCAACTAATTTCATCACATGAACGTATGAAATGCAAAAGTCTACCTAGAATTAGGACCATGCAGTCTTGGTGCACGAGTTGTAGCAGAAGCTTGTCCTGATACCTTATCTCTATCTATTCCAGACAAATCTAACTGCAATAATATGAAAATATCCTTTTTGTGGCTGTCTGTGTCAATCATCAAAGATGGAGAAAGTAAAGAACTAAAGGGGTATACCTTCTGTTCTGAGATGAAGTTGTGCAATGGACTCTGAAACAAGATAAAGAATGTTAATGTCATAAAGGCTGTGAAAACATTTTACAAAATGATAGTGAAAAGGCATAACAGAAAAAATAACCTTAGGGGTACAATTAAAATCCCCACAGATAACAACAGGGGCATTATTCCAGAGTTTAGAAACAGCTTTAGCCCTATCCAGTAGCACTCTGACCTGCTTGAAGTAAATATAAAGGATAAAGCAATTACAAGAAGATGAAATCATATTTTAGACACTGCAGCAGCTGATGGAGTCAGCCGTGAAGACCTGATATTACCATTTCAAATAGAGAAAGAATCAGAATCAGAATCAGATAAGATGGGATATACTGTTCAGTGTTAACAGAAGTCAAACTAACAGATAGATGTTATGCATATTCATTATTCAGTCAAATTGCATACATTTCAGGGTCCTTAGTTTCTGTTATGAATTGGCAATTGTTGTGGGACAATTCGATATTGATAAAGACGCTTACATCAATGGGTCTAAACTAGGTGTAGGTGGTATAATAAGCCCATATCAAGCATCCCTCTTACTGCACCATGTGATGAAAATAAAATATTGCTGAAGATATTTTAAAAAAAATATCCACAAAATATGTCATATTTCAAAGACCTTATGTGAACAATTATAAATATATTAAGCCTTCTAAATTATGAATAGAAAAAATTATGACCATTGCTATATGCAGTCTGCATTGATGGCAACAGAGGAGTAAACTAAATAGATGAGAAGAAAACTGTTGAAAAATTTAGGGTTAGGGTTTAGAGAGAAAAAAGAGAATAACGGCTGAATAGAAAACTGAATGTGATATTATTGACATTCTGATACCCTACAATACAATAACCTAACGCACCTATTTATACAACCAATTAGGTCAAGTACTAGTATTACTGCTACAAGCCCAAGCCCACTACTAATAAACTTAATATATTCTAACACTCTCCCTCAAGCTTAAGCTTACTAAACTTAAGCTTGTTACAAGTAGAAAACCCATAAAGACATAAATTGAAAACAAAGAACACCACCAACATTTAGATCAACTCAGCCGTTCTCAACAAAGAACCTAGGAAACTAGTACTCCCCCTGAATAATAAAACCTTGGCAACATCCTTGGTAGACAGCTCCTTGCTTCTCCTTGGCACACGTCCCAAGCAAATGAGACCCATTTTGGACTCTTCGACCTTTCTCCTTAGTGGCCCCCTCGACCTCCAAACTGGTCTCCAAAACACTGAGTTGGATATCATACCACCCAGTAACACAAATGGGGTCCGTTACTAGTGTTCAAAGTCTTCAATCCACAAACCCTTGACAACAAAAGAGAATAACAAAACCTCGACAACATGACTGCCATGCGCCGAGAACTCCAAACCTTGATTGGCAATGAAGGCCGTCTGTTTGGGTATCTGCGTACTATTTGGGGCAATGAAGGCCAACTGTCTGGGGCAATAAAGGCCCAAAAGAAAGTGGCAATTAAGGCCAAACAAAGGTGCAAGAGGCACCGAATAGTCCAAACGTAGAGAGAACAGCAACTAAACATGCCAAACAGAGGCTGAACAGCTCCACATTTGTCAGTGTTGCCATCCATGATAGAAGCTTCCATTTCAACTGTGCCTATGGTGGTCAGCACAGATCCCCTACCCGCATTGAAGTGTGGAATGTTCTCTAACTCACGAACCACAAGCTCAACGATGTCCAAAGGAGACATATTGGCTTTAAGAGCTTCGACACCGATTTGAAGGCAGTGACGGAGGGCTTCCTCGTGCGGTGAATGGAGAAGGTGAACGAATGAGTCCACTATTCAAAGAGCCTCGGAAAGAAGGTCCGGCCACAGAAACAGGCACAGAGGACGCCGGCGAGGTGAATGGAACCAACGGCGTGGAGCTCCGGTGACCGGAAGGTGGCGCGTGGCCTACACGCACCGGGAAGTGTAGGCAAACGTGACGACGCGTAAAAGCGGATCTGGCGGTGGGCTTTTGGTGGTCGACCGAACTAGGGACGGCGATCTGCCCGGTAGGGTCATCGGAGTGAACAATGGCTGTGATTGGCGGCGGACGGTGGTGGCAGTGGAGTTGGGCGCGATTAAGGCGCAATGAAGGCGGAGGCAGCTGCGATGAAGGCAAGCTGCCTAGGGTTGAATGCAGAAGCAGAGTCTCCCACATCGGGAGATGCTGTTCAAGGACAGAAATGTGACGCCTAGGTACAGAAAAATTACTCACTATTATGACACAGAAAGAAGGAGAAATTGAGAAAAACACACACGAGAGAATATACAAGAGTTCTATGAACTCAAGAGATCAGAAATGGCAAACCCATTCAAGGTGGATCATACTGCTTTAATACCATGTTGAAAAATTTAGGGTTAGGGTTTAGAGAGAAAAAAGAGAATGACGGCTGAATAGAAAACTGAATGTGATATTATTGACATTCTGATACCCTACAATACAATAACCTAATGCACCTATTTATACTACTAATTAGGTCAAGTACTAGTATTACTGCTACAAGCCCAAGCCCACTACTAATAAACTTAATATATTCTAACAGAAACCAAAAAGGAACAAAAGAAAAATCAGACTTAATTTAGAATGCAGTGTCAATAACCATCAATGTGAAGAGCATTTTCACAATTAAATAGTGAAACAGGCAAACACTATATCAGGCAGCGTCTATCCAATTATAAGAGTAAACTCCTACAACTTCAAATAGAAAATTATAGTAAAGTTACTCAATAGAAAGCTCAATCCTGAAACCAGCATGGTAAAACATTAAGAAATTTAAAAATGTCAGACAATTAAAAGTTAAAAGAAACATGCAGAGCCTATAAAACAGAGAGTGCATACCTGGCCAAGCTTAATTTCTCCTCTATTAGGATTGTAAAGCACATGAATGTTACAAACCACAACTTTACTAGAACCTGTCAAGCTGCAGAATGTTACAATTATGTTATACTAAGCATACAAAATATCCCTTAAAAAAAATGAATAATAATTAAAAAGATGAAAACAAGACCCATAAGGCCTAGAACGCCTCAGTCAAGAGAAGAAAAGTTGCAAGTGTCCTAAAGCTTCATATCAACTGATTAAAATACTCCCATCAAACAATTTCATAAGGGAATGCACAATGTCTTAAAAGTTAAAGAAAGACCTTCCAAGCTTTACAGACAAGATCACAGTTATGTTGACCTTAATTGAAACCACATTCCAGAGATTCATTTTAACTTTCTGGCTTGAATCTAATGAAATAATAATAAGTTTCTGTCTGTAACTCTGTATCAGTCTTCCTCAATATTTTGCAATGTACTTTCTCTTTTCTCTCTTTTGTTGGGGACAGGTGAGCTGCTAGATGAGACAGATCTTTCTTAAGAGGGGTGAAAGTGGAGGTTGAAGTTTTCTTACTCTTGAAACAAGCAGGGGGTACTTTCGTCTTACTGTGTCAAAGTATACAATCACAAAAACTGCATAAATTTAAAATATTCTTAATCAATGGATATAATATTTAGCCCAGCTTAAACTCAACTCTATAATCTCCTGAATCTCCAAAACCTGCAAGTAATTGTGTTTTGCTTCAGACTATCTTAATTCCTAAGCATTAAGGTATATCCAATGATAGCAAGGCTCTTCCAGTAGAAGAAATAAGGCATTACATACTACATAGAACTCAACACTCTTCCACTTTCTCAAAAACAATGAATGCAAAAGGAGAAATATACAAATCCAACCAGCCAAAAAAAGGAGTAGTTACCTGGATGGGAGAGATCCATTTTGATTAATGAACTGTTCAAGGGAGTAAAATATAGAAAAAAATACAAGCACATTAATAAAGGGGTGAAAAGTAAGATAACTGAAGAGTCTCAGTTTATCTCAACAGAAATTGAACAACTAGGCAAAGGCAACTATAATGAAAGTGCCATGTACCTCTAGTACACATATCTGAGCAACATTATCTCTAAGTCCCAGCTTATTAAACTCAATGCATTCTTCATATAACAAAATGAACCTATAATAAGACAGGATGAATGAGATTATTACTAGTTAAATGAAGATTACAAATAAAAGTAGCCTGGTAGCAACAAGACAGGTCCCCCTGCTCCCCTACAAAAATATATATGTAGGGGGAAAATAATTTTTATATATAGATAATGCCAAATAAGTGCAAAATGGGAAAGTGGTATCGAGTATTAACAATATCACAAGACAAAATAGAAAAGAAAATACCCACAAAAAATATCATAATCACTCAAGGGTTACCAGAGGTACCGGTTTCAATTTGTCAAGAATATATTAAAGAATGAGATCACATCTTTGAGATTACATGACTCTAGCTTATACATCATATTTCCACACATCATTTCATTTTAGACTAGTGTATTTTGACAATATCATTCTAAGCTATTAAAGTTGTATAAGCCAAATACGGGTAGAAAAACATGCACATAAAAAATTGCAAAAGATACACATATTTTGCGTGGCAAAAAAAAAAAGAAAAAAACTTAACAAGAATGGTATGAGCATGAATACAATGAATGTTTAATCACTAGCGAAGAATTTAAATCCCACTTTGATAAGTAGCAAGTAGCATCTAGAGCAAAGTAGAGCTATACAGAACCTTGATGTTCGCCAAAAGATTGCACAGCCATCAACTGGATTGCCCGTACGCATCTATAAGTAGACTGAAATGCTATTAGACTTTATTATGCAATATAACTGTATTTTTCTTTCGAAAAAATATAGTATAAGAATCAAAATGAGGATAATTATATCAAAAGAAAAATAAAAATACTGCTGAAAAGTGACAATGCTGAAGATAGGCCAGTTCACATGACTAAGTTACAACTTGTTCCTTGTAAAATGTATTGGGGAGAAGTGAACATGTAGCCAATCTATTAATTAAATGATGTGGCACAACTGTACAAACATGCTCATCAAGTAAAGCAGACTTGTCTCTGTTTAACTAGCTAATGACAGCTTTTCTACTCCAAAAGATGACAAAGACCCATAAGGCCAAACAAGAGGGACCTACATATCTTTTGAATTCTTGACGACAAACAAAATATCATGTCATATCTGATCATTGCATAAACATAAAAACAATGTCATTTTTAAAACTTCTATAAAAATTCATACCAGAAACAAAGCCTGAAACAAACTGATGATTATAAAAAAGGGCATAAGCAGCATTGAACAGAAAAGTTTAGAATATGAATGCTTATGTCATGAAACCTTAAGACAAATAGCACTTCTCACTCACCTTCCAAATGCCAGTATATCCCTTAAGCTTCAACTCCTCCACCAAGTCATTAAATCTATCAACTTCCTGGAAGTGATAATATGAAATCAATAAGGGAAATATCTTTCTAATTTTATGGTCAATCAGATTTTCCAAGTGCAGTAACTGTTAGAGAGGTTTAGGAATGGGAATGACTAACTTAATATTGTTAGTCTCCCAGGCTCTATATTGATACTGAAAAATAAAGCACAGTACAAAGCATAGTATAGGTGTAGTACAAGACAGATAAGCCCAGCCCAATAACACATAATAGACTACTAATACATATTCTCTAACACTCCCCCTCAAGCTGGAGCATAGATGTTAATCATGCTCAGCTTGTTACAAATATAGTTTATTCTACGCTTGTTGAGTGCTTTGGTGAGGATGTTTGCAAGTTGTTCTTCAGTCCGCACATGTTCAGTAACAAGAAGTCCCTGTTGAATCTTCTCACACACAAAATGACAATCAACCTCAATATGCTTCGTTCTTTCATGAAAGACAGGATTAGAGGTAATCTGAATGACTACTTGATTATCACACCATAGCTTCATAGGCATTACACTCTTAAATTCAATCTCATCAAGAAGATGATGTATCCATACCAACTCACATGTAGCTTGTGCCATTGCCCAATATTTTGATTTGGCACTGGATCGAGCAACAAAACTTTGCTTCTTACTTCTCCAGGAAACAAGGTTACCTCCAACAAGAACGCAATAGCCAGAGGTGGATATTCTATTCATAGGGGATCTAGCCTAATCAGGATCAGAGAAGCCCTCCATTGCAGTATGTCCATGATCTCTATACCAAATGCCACGACTTGGAGCCCCTTTCAAATATCTCAATATTTGAAGAACAGCTTCCCAATGGGTGGTTCGAGGGGATGACATGAACTGACTAGCCACACTGACAGAAAATGCAATATCAGGACGGGTGACAGTGAGATAACCCACTAGTTTTCTATATTGCTCAGGCTATGAGATAACATCCCCATTATCTGCTAAGAGTTTGATATTAGGAACCATAGGGGTTTTAGCAGGTTTAGCTCCAAGTAACAGTGGTAGGAACAATGACAAAGTCAAGAGAAGTGACAAAGGATTGAGCAGAACTAGACAAACAAGCACAAGAGACAAACAAAGAAATAGGATAAGTACAACTACGCTTACCTTTCCGAAGAGCAATCGGGACATCAAGATTGGACTCAGACGGAGCAGGATTTGAGGAAGAAGAAGGAGCCACAAGAGAAGATGAAACAGGACGTCTTGGAGCAGTAGTACTAGGTACAACAGGTTGCTTGTTCCACCGAATATAGTGATAGGGAAGGAAGGCGACAAGGCAAAGAAGACACAGGAGTAGGAGAATCTGCAGAAGGAGATGAAACAAAAGGAAGAGAAGATGGTGTCGAGAAGTGATATACCAGGAAATCATCATCCTCAGTGGAGGGAGAGGGAGAGGGAGGAGGCGACTGTGAAGAGAAAGGAGTGGTCTCAAAAAACGTGACATCCGCAGAAACAAAGTAAGGATGTAAATTAGGGGAGTAACATCTGTAACCCTCTTGACTGTGAGAGTAGCCTAAGAAAATGCACTTGAGAGAACGAGGATCTAACTTAGAGACTTGAGAACGAACATCTTGGACAAAACAAGTGCAATCAAAATTTCTGAGAGGAAGATCAAATAAGGATTGAGACAAAAAAAGGAGAGAGTATGGAATCTGACCATCTAGTACAAAGGAAGGAAGGCGATTTATTAAGTAGCAAGCTGTAGAAATTACATCAACACAAAAAGTTTTGGAGACTTTCATTTGAAACAGAAGAGCACAGGCAATCTCAAGTAAATGTCTGTTCTTTTGTTCAACCACCCCATTTTGTTGGGAGCTGACAACAAATGACGTTTCATGACAGATGCCATTTTCTTGCATAAATGCTTTAAAAGAAATGGAAAGATATTCTTTAGCATTATCACTTCTAAGAGTGCGAATAGTAATATGAAATTGAGTTCTAATTTCAGCACAAAAAGCATGGAATATAGTAAACAATTTTGAACGACTTTTCATAAAATAAAGCCAAGTATCCTGAGAATAGTCATGAACAAAAGTAACAAAACAACAAAAACCAGACTTGGACTCAATGGCACAAGGCCCCCAAATATCTGAGTGAACAAGTGAAAAAGGGGATGCAACCTGCTTATTGACTCAAGGAGGATAACTACCTCGATGGTGTTTGGCAAATTGACAAGACTCACAATTTAAAACAAATGAAGACTCTGAATTTGAACACAGCTTCTTCAAAATCTTCAAAGGAGGATGTCTAAGTTGACAATGTAGTTGAAATGGAAGGACAGAAGTGGAACAAGCAATCGATTGTGATTCTGGAACTGCTGACTCCAAGATATATAATCCATTTGATTAACGACCCCTACCAATCACCTTCTTCATCCCAAGATCCTGAAACATGCAATGTGTAGGAAAGAAATGAACACTACAATTCATGGTATTTGTAATTTTACTAACAGATAAAAGATTAAACGGAAAGTGAGGTAGACATAAAAAAGAATGGAGGGTAAGAGAGGGCGAAGGGTGGGCAGTACCACTCCCTACTATAGGGGTAGAGGAACCATTAGCAAGAGCGACATTAGGTAATAAAGAAGAGGATTGAAATGAAGAAAGAATACTTGTATTACTAGTCATGTGGTCGATGACACCTGAATCAATGGCCTAGTTGCGGGAGGAAGAGGTAAGACAAGCAGTAAGATTACCTGACTGAACTAGGGTAGCAATAGATGAAGTGCCAATACCCTGTGAAGCTTAGAATAGAGTACAACAACAACAACAACCAAGCCTTTTCCCACTAGGTGGGGTCGGCTACATGAATCAAACGACGCCATTGTATCCTATCATGAACCAAGTCTTCAGAAAAGCTATTCAAATCTAGATCTTTTTTAACTGTTTCACCTATAGTCTTTCTTGGTCTTCCTCTACCTCTAGCTATTGGGCTATTCTCCACCTGATCTACTCTTCTTACAGGGGCTTCTAAGGGTCTTCTCCTTACATGTCCAAACCAGCTAAGGCGAGATTCTCCCATCTTTTCCACAATAAGTGTTACCCTTACTTTCTCTCTAATGCATTCATTCCTAATCCTATCTTGTCTAGTATGGCCACACATCCAACGCAACATCCTCATCTCCGCGACACTGATCTTGTGCTCTTGTTGGCTTTTTACCGCCCAACATTCAGTACTATACAACATTGCGAGCCTTATAGCGGTGCGGTAAAATTTACCCTTAAGCTTGAGAGGCACTTTCCTATCACAAATAACTCTTGAAACACTCCTCCATTTCATCCATCCAGCTTGAATCCTATGGTTTACATCTCCTTCTATCTCTCCGTCATTTTGTATGATGGATCCAAGATACTTAAACTGTGTAACTTGTGGTATGGTATGATCTCCAATTTTTACCGCTAAGCTAGCATTAACCTGTTTTTTACTGAACTTACATTCCATATACTCCGTCTTACTCCTGCTTAGACGAAAGCCATGTTCTTCCAAAGCCCGTCTCCATAACTCTAGCTTCCCATTTATTTCTTCTCTCGACTCTCCAACTAAGACTATATCATCTGCAAAAAGCATGCATTGTGGCACTGGCATTAGCATCAGACATAGTAACGTTCCTAAAGCCCTGTGTCAGAGGTGCAGATATGGGTGAGGGTAAAATACCCTCTTGGGCGACTGCATTAGCATAACGCTTTGTAGGTTTCTCATTCAGCTTCCAACAATTTTTCTTAATATGACCTTCTTCACCACAAAAGTACCAAAAATATTGTCCACCATCATGACTGCTGTCATAGCCACCATCACGCCAACCAATACGACCACCAACTCTGCCCCGACCACTGCCACTACGTCCTCCTCCTCTACCTCCTCTACCACCCCATCTAATTACCAAAGCAGTAAAGACTTCAGAAGGAGGTTCAGAGGGCAACTCTCGATGACGCCGTGGAAGGCAACAATACACATCAGCAAGGGTCACATTATAAGAGCTAGTCAGAATCTGATCACGAGCAACACTAAACTCGGGGCGCAAGCCAGATAGAAAACTCACAATCGCTAACTGCTCTTGCTACAAGCGCATTTGTTTAATATCATCAAAAATAGGATGAAGAACATTTAATTCTTCATATATCCGCTTAAACTTGATGAATCAAGCTTGGAGAGAATTCTCTTTCTGAGCTGGTCGATGAAATTCTTGTGTGACTTCATAAATACGAGAGAGGTTGGCTTTCCCAGAATAGATAAACTCCATGTACTCCCACAACTCCTTCATTGTATTGCAATGAGAGACCACATGCCTGACAGAAGTATCGAGGGCCTTGTTGATCATACCAAACAATCAATTATCCTCCTGTAGCCACTTGTCTCGTGTATGCTGTGATTTAGGGGGGGTCATCAGTCAAGTGATCCTCTTTCTTGACCCCAGTAAGAAACATGTGGTTGGTCTTACGCCATTCAACATAATGCTTCCCATCAAACTTATCATCTGTAATTCAAACGGAGGCAGAAATCACTTTGGATAGTACCGTAGGCTTTTGAGAACTCCCAGATGTATCAAAACTAGTGGAGCTCAAGTTGGAATCCACATCTGCCATCTCAAACAGATCTCAAAAGAGCAAGTGGAGCAAATATGCAAGATAGGCGCTCCCAAAAGCACAAAAAATAGGACCAAAAAACTCCAAAAACCAACACCCAACAACCAAAGAGGTTGGAAAACCACCAAACAACACCTCTCTAGTGTCAAACCAACTCAGAAAACACAAGAACAATAGTAGGTCTCAGAAAATGCCAAAAACCGCAGCAGAAAGCACCAACTCGAACTTGACCCGCATCTGGTCAGCCAAAACCACCATAAAACTGGACGACCACCGCGCCCACAACCTCGACACACCTGGTCGCACCCTTCTGGTCGGCGGCGACACCCTTGGTCGCAAAAAAACTCGCGCATGGCATAGTGGGCCACTGTTCACCACATCAGGCGTGAGCAATCACGCCCAAACCTCCTTGAAATGGCCGAAAACGACCTCAGCAGTGGACGAAACGATTTTTGGAGCCCAAAAATAAGAAGATCGGCTGTTTCTGATTCAAAAAGGCTAGGTTTTTTTTTTCTTTTGGCAAAAAAAGGGTGGAGGCTAGTGTTTTAGGTTTCTCTAACCTAGCTTAGATACCATGTTAGAGAGGTTTAGGAATGGGAATGACTAACTTAATATTGTTAGTCTCCCAGGTTCTATATTTATACTAAAAATAAAGCACAGTACAAAGTATAGTACAGCTGTAGTACAAGACAGATAAGCCCAGCCCAATAACACATAATAGACTACTAATACATATTCTCTAACAGTGGCCACAAACACAATTAAGAAATAATGGTCACATGATCAGCATCAAAGGCCTGAGAAAACTTTTAAAAATCCAAAGACATAAATCTTACTGAGTTGTTAATGCAACTTAAAATCTTGTTTGAAAACAAATGTAAAGTATTTTTCAGAAACTAAGGTAGAATATGTAATGAGATGTAAAATTCCATGTCTGACATCAACAATTATAAGTGAAGAATCTCTCTTCCAATATATCATTCTTATAAAATGTGATTGCGAAGTACAGTATCTATCTTACAATATAGTACGATCACAAACATATAAAATGAACATATTTGAGCAAGGAGTAAGCATTGTGGTGTAATATGTTACAGATTGATAACCTGTAAACACATGATATCGGCAGACCACAATCCAAGCTCAAAAATTATACTTCTCTTTCTCCACTGCCAGTCCAACATGTGACGAGGTATATGAAAGTAAAGTTTGTTCCGGTGGTTCAAAGCAAGGTAGTCAGCCAATATATTATATGAAAGAACTATAAACCGTTCTGTCAAGCATAAAAAAAAAAAAAAATCACACGTTAAATTAGTCTGACAATTTAGAATTTCAAAACAATCAATTATGAGCAACGTGGGAGTTTAAATAGTTTCAGCTCCTAGTTAGGACACACTATTAGTAAAAGATTGAAACATTGAACAATTACCCTCATCTTTGAATTAAAGATCTCCGTATGGGAAGCATCACAATTCACAAGTGAAGCAAGAACCTTTTTATCAAACTAACCAAAAAATTGAGCAAAACTATCTGGAATTATTCTAATTCATTTTGATTGCTTCAGTGAATGAAGAAAAAATTATCAAACATTCAGCCTCAGGAAATGCCAAAAAATTACTTCTTTCCTAAATCCTAAGGTTGAAACTGAAGTCAAAATCATGAGTGAAGTTACCACAACGAGGGGGAGGTGGCGGTGTCATTGCAAGCTCCCAGTCTCGATAATCCGTAGGCTTCGGCTGAAGATGCTTTGGTGGACGAAATGCTTGTCTATGATCATATGGGGGCAGAGACGGCCGAAACTGCGGAGGAGGGTGACGGAACTGAGGGTTGTGATGGTGAGGCGGCGGTAGTGGAGGCCTCGAATTAAAAGGCGGATTCTGATGGTGCTGCGTTTGGTTCGCTAAGCTTCCCTTCTCTCCTCGCCGGAATCCCAAATTGGCGTCGCGGACCGACCAGAAGTGCGCGTCGCCGGACACGAAATGGCCTCTCCCACCGGAGTATGAGCGGCCAGAGAATCCTCTCCCACGTCCTCGGTGCTGCGAAAAGAAGGGGCAAAAAAAAGCATTAGAGTTTCATAGCACACCGTGTGTGATCACTACAAGTGCATGTGTATGTGTGTGAGACAGAGAGAGAGAGTACAGGTGGGCGCGAAGACATAATGAAGGCGGTGGCAGTGGTGGTGGCGGCGGCGGTGGCGTCGGTGGCGGCGAGCAGATGGATGGGCGGAGGAGTGCGCTCATTGTAGGACGAGAAACAGAGGCAGTAGGGAGTGGGCGTGATTTAGTGAGCTGGCGCGTTTGTGCACGCTCAGCTAGGTGACGCATGGCTTTGATTTTTATTTATTTTTGGTCAACACGCGTGGCTTTGTTTACAAAAGAAGGTGCCGCACAACCCAGAGTTGGGTTGAGGTCCAGAACTAAAGCCCTGAAAGACAAGAAATGCCGAAAAAAAGCCCAACAAAGAGTTACCAAACACCTCCGGCGATTTATGGTAAATTTCAAAGTTCAAACTTCAAACTCACCAAAACGCTCTGCCGCGAGTGCTGTAGTTAGTAGTTAGTAGTTAGTAGTTAGTAGTTAGTAGTTAACCCAAACCAAACGAACAAGGAAAACAAAACAAGTATGGCTTTCGTCCAAGGGTGCCAAATCTTCTTGAACGGCAAAAACAGAACGTCTGTATCTGTAACCTCTCGCTTCAAGGGTGCCGCGGACGTTCTCGATTTCCTTTCTGCAGTTTGGTACAAACTTATTATTTAATTTTTCTCAAATTCTGCATGCTTAATCTACATGGTAATTGATTTTAACAGTTTGATATAGATCGAAACCATTTTCTTTAAGATTTTTTGAGTAGTATAACAGTGTCATTTGGCCTCCACTTCATAAACTTAGACTATTTAAATGTAACTGAGCATGTTCGTTCTAATAATTTGCGAGAATGGTTTCAATATAGAAGTTGTTAGTTTCCTATGTCTGCAATTGCACTAAAATAAAGGTAAGGAGAGAACAGGAGTCTTGAATTTCTAGATTTCTCGTTAATTAAATTCACAACCAAGTGTTGTGGATGAGGTGATGGAGGACCTTTCACTATGCTTTTAAAGCTTAGCTTCGACTCCTAACTATTCTTCTGTTGACCGATGGAGTATGCTTCTCTAGGAGTTCAGCTAAAAAAATCATAACTCATTTTTTGCCTGTATTTCCTGAAGTAATGATCTTAAATCACTCAAATTTATCTGCATAAGTTAATGTTGTTGCTAAGCTATCACCTGTGCTTGTGCATCTGCCTTATGAATCTGACACTAAACATGAAGTTGACAGCTTTCTGGCAGATGTATAGTAACGTTTGCAATAAAAATATTTAAGGGAAAGTAGAAGAGATGGTTGGGGAAGGAAAGCCAAAGGCAGTGATTGTGGGGGGCAGCATAGCTGGGATATCAAGTGCACACGCTCTTACCTTAGCTGGTTGGGATGTCCTTGTGCTTGAAAAAACGACTGCACCTCCAACTGGAAGTCCCACCGGTGCTGGCCTTGGACTCGACCCTCTGTCTCAACAAATCATTGGGTCATGGCTTACACAACCACAACTCCTCCATAACATCACTGTACCACTAACTATTGATCAGGTGCCACCCTCTTTGGTTTCCATTCCATTTGCTGTCCATTTCTATACCCTTTTATATCCTATCTAGTTTTTCTTCATTCCTGTTATTTTTTTTCTTCTCATGCTGTCTCTATTGAGGGTGAATTCTCTTATTCATTTCTTTTGCCCACGTGTCAATTTGTTTGGTGTCCCTGAAATTTGTTTAATTCTGAGTCCCTCTTTTCAATATATGTATTATGTAGTATCTATGTAACTTGTTGGAAACTGTTGACAACATATGTAATTAGGTGTAATTAGTAGTCATGTTGTTAGTCCCACATCATGTAAATCCAGTGTAATTAGTCATTACTTATTGTATATATATTCGGCCTCAGTTGTGTAGTTGAAACACGCGGTTTCATCATATGTCTCTCTTTTTCTCTCTTTCAACATGGTATCTAGAGCCTAAAGAGAGGCAACCCTAGAACCGCGCATACCCGTTGGGTCCACGCCCTCCGGTGAAAATTTTCCGGCCAACCGTGTTTCCCTTCCGGTTTGCCGACCTTTTCCCTTGCCGTGACGTCCTTCGGCACCGTTTTCTCCCTGTTTGCCGCTGCCACCACCGCGGCCGCCGTCCGCCGCCTCCTTTCCGGCCGCCGACCTCACCGCTGGAACCGCCTCCCTCCGACCGCCGACCCCGGCTTCAGCCCCGGCGCGCGGCGCCACGCGCCCCACGCGCGCCGCCCGTCTCCACAGCCGCCCAGCCACCGTCCGGCCTGTTTTCCGGCGCGTGACGGCGCGTCCGGCCACCTCTCCGGCCGCCGTTCACTTCGTCTGACTCGTCTCGGCCTCCTCTACGCCGATCTGCCCTCAGATCCTTGTTTCCTTGCGTGGGATTTTTCAGGTATCTTGTGTTTTCCATTTTTGCCCCTAATATTCTGACCTATGGCAAGTTCTACCTCTCCAGATGGCTCTAAAGATCATCCCAAGGTTGAGCCCCTATTTTCACAAGTTACCTCCATACCCCGCTCTGCGCGATAAATTAGATGGCAGCAATTATGATACTTGGGCTTCGACATCAAGTTGTGGCTTGAAAGTCAAGGCTATGAAGACCACCTCACCACCGCTCTTAACTCTATGCCTTGAACAAGTGTGTTGTAATCAAGTCCACCATTCACTTCTCTTAGCGAGATCTTCCGTGCGCGGACCACTTGTGCTTCTATTTGGGAACAAGCCAAGGTTCTTTACACTAATGACACTCAACGATTATATGGGGTCTGTCACAACCTCATGAGTATTATTGCTCCTCGTCGGTTTGATGGACCTATGTGCGCTTTACTTGGGTAAGGTTCATGGTGCTCTGCATGATTTCAATGAGTTGCTACCCCCGCCGCTACCCCCCGCCCAAGAACTCGAGCAACGAAGCACCTTTTCATGCTCATGGCCTTGTATGGGTTACCTCCGAATATTCTGCTAATCGTGATCGGATTTTGGGTTCGCCTACGGTTCCCACTCTCTCCTCGGCTGGTCTTCTTTGCTTCGGGTCCCCGCGAAGCAACCCTCTGGTTCTGTCCTAGCTCCGGCTCCAGTTGATACTTCGCCTCGTCTCCCAAAGTGCCAATCGAGGTCGTTCTCGCCCTGGCACCTCGGGTAGGCCTCGTCCGAAGTGTACATTCTGTAACAGGTTGGGTCATGCGAAGATCGTTGTTGGACCAAAATGGCCGTCCTCCACGGGCCGCCAATATTGCCCAGACCATAACTGAGTCCTCTGCTCCACCGACCCCATCTCCGGCACCTATGCAGATTTTCTACGAAATGGTTTGAGCAACAACGTGGCTTCTACCTCTGCGCATACGGTGAGCACACCGGTAATGCATTTGCTTGTCTCTCTCAATCTCCACCTTTAGGTCCTTGGGTTCTTGACTCGGTGCATCTGACCATATCTCTGGTAATAAACGTCTTTTCTCTAAATTTTCTAACTCTGGCTATTTACCTCTAATTACTTTAGCAAATGGTTCCCAAACACAACCCGAAGGGATTGGTAATGTCCATCCCTCCCTTCTCTCTATTGATTCTGTTCTTTATGTTCCTGGTTGTCCTTTTAATTTACTTTCTATTAGTCGTTTGACCCGTTCTTTAGATTGTCGCATTAGTTTCACTAAAGACTCTGTCATTTTGCAGGACCGGAGTTCGGGACGGATGATTGGCGCCGGATGTGAGTCTAATGGCCTTTACCAGCTCTCTGCCACCTCTCGTGTGTGCTCTGTTACCGATTCCCCTCTCACCATCCATGCTCAGTTGGGTCACCCTAGTCTTGCCAAGCTACAGCAAATGGTGCCTACCTTTTCTAAGTTATCTACTTTACCTTGTGAGTCGTGTCAACTTGGGAAACACACCCGTAGTTCGTTTCCGATAGAGTATGTCGTCGAGCTGCGTCTCCTTTTGCTTTAGTACATTCTGATATTTGGGGTCCTAGTCGTATTGAGTCTACTTTTGGGTCAAAATACTTTGTTACTTTCATTGATGATTATTCTCGGTGTACTTGGTTATTTTTAATGAAACACAGATCAGAGTTGTTTTCAATTTTTCAAACCTTTTATAATGAAATCAAAACTCAGTTTGGTGTTCCGATTCGTATATTGCGTAGTGACAATGCCCGTGAATTTTTGTCTCACAATTTTCAAACTTTTATGGCATCTATTGGCATTCTTCACCAAACATCTTGTCCCTATACCCTCAACAAAATGGGGTTCTTGAAATAAAAATAGACATCTTATTGAAACAACTCGGACCCTTTTATATCATGGTCATGTTCCCTTTCGTTTTTGGGCGATGCGGTTCTCACCTTTGTTATTTGATTAATCGTATGCCTCTTCATTGATAACCTGGTTCCCCATTCTGTTTTATTCCCTCACCAACTCCTCCACTCTCTTCCACCTCGTGTCTTTGGGTCGACATGTTTTGTCCATGATATCACTCCAGGTCTTGACAAACCGTACTGCTCGCTCTATTAAATGTGTTTTTCTTGGTTACCATCGGTCTCAAAGGGTTATCGGTGTTTTTCACCCACTCTTAAGCGTTATCTAGTCTCTGGCGATGTCACATTCTTCGAGTCTGTTCTTTCTTTGAGTCTCCGACCTGCCTCTTCCACCCATCACTTGAGGACCTCCCTACCATTCCTCCTCTTGTCCCTCTGTTACCCCGATCCCTCACCACCTTCTCCTATTGGTGCCCCGGTCCCTCCTCACGGCCTCTCCCGGGTTTATCGTCGTCGGCCACAACCACCACCACTACCACCACCATCATCGGAGGTTGTAGAACTTCCTGAAGCTCCTTTGACTCTCATCCCACCACCTCCTTTACCAATGCCTCCCGCTTGAGACCTTCCCATTGCTCTTCGAAAAGGTATTAGATCTACCCGTAACCCTTCTCCTCACTATGTTAATCTCGATTACCATCGCCTTTCTTTATTGCATTATGCTTGTCTTTCCACCTTGTCTTACGTGTCTATTCCTAAATCTCTAGGTGAAGCTTTATCTCATCCCGGGTGGCGACAAGCAATGGTTGATGAAATGTGTGCACTTGAGGAGAGCGGTGGTACTTGGGAACTTGTTACTCTTCCTCCCAGGGAAGTCCGTTGTTGGTTCCGTGGATTTATACGGTCAAGGTTGGCCCCGATGGCACTCTTGATCGCCTAAAGGCTCGTTTGGTGGCAAAGGGTATACCCGCCATATTTGGTTTGGATTATGGCGATACTTTCTCCCCGGTGGCGAAGATGGCTTCGTTCGCCTTTTTTCGTCTATGGCGCTATTCGCCATTGGTCCCTTCATCATTTGGATATCAAGAATGCTTTTCTTCATGGTGATCTGGAAGAAGAAGTCTACATGGAGCAACCACCGGGGTTTGTTGCTCGGGGGAGTCTTCGGCCTTGTGTGTCGTCTACACAAGTCATTGTATGGTCTCAAACAATCTCCCTTCGATCTGGATTGTGCGAAGGTTTGGTATGACTCGTAGTGAGGCGACCACTCTGTCTTCTATCGCCATACGATCCAAGGTTGTATCTATTTGATTGTATATGTAGACGACATTGTTATCACCGGCGGTGATCACCAAGGCATAACTCGGATAAAACAACATCTCACCATCACTTTCACCAAAGATCTTGGCAAACTTCGTTATTTCTTGGGAATTGAAGTGGCACATCCAAGGATGGCATAGTAATCTCACAAAGGAAGTATGCTATGGACATTCTTGAGGAAACAGGACTATTGAATGCAAAGACGGTTGACACCCCTATGGATCCTAATGTTAGACTTTTACTGGGATCAGGGGGAGCCACTTTCGGATCAAGGAAGATATAGACGTTTGGTTGGAAAACTTAACTATCTTCTTGTTACCGTCCAGATATCTCCTTTGCGGTGAGTGTAGTGAGCCAATTTCTAAACTCACCTTGTGAAGGGCATTGGGATGCGGTGATTCGTATTCTCGGATATATTAAGGGAGCTCCAGGAAAAGGCCTTGTCTATGAAGACAAAGGACACACTCGGTGTAGGATACTCGAGATCTTTTTGGGCGGGTTCTCCTATTGATAGGAGATCTACTTCCAGTTATTGTGTATCCATTGGGGGTAATTTGATTTCTGGAAAAGTAAGAAACAAAATGTGGTTGCAAGATCAAGTCCGAAGCGAATATCGAGCCATGGCCTCACGCTACTTGCGAGCTCATTTGGTTAAAACAACTTCTTAAAGAGCTTCAGTTTGGAAACGTTATGCAAATGACTCTTATTTGTGATAATCAAGCTGCTTTGCATATCGCTTCCAATCCAGTTTTTCATGAGAGGACCAAACACATTGAAATAGACTGTCACTTTATCAGAGAAAAGATCTTGTCTGGAGACATCACCACTAGTTTCGTCAATTCAAATGATCAACTGGCAGATGTTTTCACTAAGTCTTTGAGAGGACCTCGAATAAACTATATTTGTAACAAGCTTGGTACATATGACTTATATGCTCCAGCTTGAGGGGGAGTGTTGGAAACTGTTGACAACATATGTAATTAGGTGTAATTAGTAGTACAACTGTTAGTCCCACATCATGTAAATTGTGTAATTAGTCATTACTTATTGTATATATATTCAGCCTCCGTTGTGTAGTTGAAACACGCGGTTTCATCATATGTCTCTCTCTTTTCTCTCTTTCAACATAACTGTATTCCAGTGCTAAATATTATGACCTCAACTAGTTTCTCCCAATTCTGATGATGGTTCGTGGATGCACTGGACTGAATACTGTACTGCACATGTGGCATGTAAAAGAGAAAAAGGGACAAGAGATTGATCAGAAATTAACTTGGATCATGTGTTTCTCTGAATAAGTGCTGAATTTGTAGTTAATACTTTGTTCTGGAATATTCCTGAATAAACAAAGAGAAGGAACCCTTTTGATCTTGATGTTTAGTAGCAGTAGAATCCCTTGAGCAACTGTAGTCTTTCTCCAAAAACGAAGGTCCTATTGACTTTTTGGTTTTCTGCGCAGAACCAGGCAATTGATAGTGAGAAGAAGGTCAGCTGGACATTGGCAAGAGATGAGAGTTTCAACTTCAGAGCAGCACATTGGGCTGATCTTCATGGCCTTCTGTACAATGCACTGCCACCAAATGTATTTTTATGGGGTCACCTTCTTCTCTCTTTCAATGTTGCAGATGATAAAAGCTCTGTCATAATAAAGGCTAAGGTTAAAAAAACTGGCGAGGTCATCGAAATAGTAGGGGATTTGCTTGTTGCAGCAGATGGCTGTTTCTCTTCCATCCGCCAGAAATATCTCCCTGATTTTAAACTGAGGTTTGTTTCTCAAAATGAAGCTGACTTTAAATTTCTCTTTCCTTTTTTTCTGCAGAAGGTCCTCTAAGAGGCTTGTATAATTTGCAGATATTCGGGCTATTGTGCTTGGAGAGGAGTTCTTGATTTTTCAGAAGCTGAGAACTCAGAAACCATCATGGGCATACGAAAGGCATACCCTGACTTTGGAAAATGTCTGTACTGTGACTTGGGCTCAGGTACACACAGTGGGTTCTATGAACTTAGAAACAAAAAGCTCAATTGGATTTGTTATGTGAATCAGCCAGAGCCTGAAGTTAAGGTAACTTTTTTCTTCTCATCCTACACTCGTATTATGAGATACCCTGATTGATAATAACCCTCAGCATTTCCTGAAATGAAATTTTCGACCATTTTGCATCTCAAAACATATTCCCAACTTGATCCGTAAATTAAATTCGCTGTCAGGATAATAAGCTTAGTCTCAATTTAACCTCAAATCTACAGTATATTCATGATTCCTTCTGTTGCCAGACCAGCTAGTGCTGATCGTATCTTGAAATTTGGGGGTAAAACTTTTCAGGAAGCGTCTGTGACCATGAAAGTAACTAGTGACATGATCCAGAAGATGCACCAAGAAGCAGAAAAAGTTTGGGTTCCTGAGTTGGTAAAGGTCATGAAAGAAACAATGAATCCATTCTTAAATTTCATATATGATAGTGATCCCTTGGGAAAGATCTTTTGGGACAATGTGGTGTTAGTAGGAGATGCAGCTCACCCCACAACTCCTCACTGCCTTAGAAGCACAAACATGTCAATATTAGATGCAGCAGTGTTTGGCAAATGCCTGGAGAAGTGGGGAGCAGAAAAGCTAGAATCAGCTCTAGAAGAATATCAGTTCATTCGGCTACCGGTCACTTCCAAGCAAGTCCTACATGCAAGGCATCTTGGTCGCATAAAACAAGGACTAGTTCTCCATGATCGAGAACCTTTCAACCCCACATCAGCAAGGCCAGAGGATTGCCAAGAGCTTCTACAAAGGAACACACCTTTTTTCAATGATGTGCCATTGCCACTTGCTTCAGTTCCCCACCAAAGCAAATCTAGGCAATAGTATGCTTTGCAGGACATGGTATTGCCTAACTATTACTCTTCTGTTGATCAGTGGAGTAGGCTTGTCTAGGGGTTCAGCATTAAGGGATCGAACTACCATGATTATTGTTGGATCCAATGCTTCCTAGCAAGTCTGTAGAGTACAACTCTGTTTACTCAATTTTGTAAAAAAAAAAATCACAACTCATTTTTTGCCTGTATTTCTTAAATTATGATCTAAAAGCAATCAAGTTTATCTACATAGTTAATGTTGTTAAGCTATCACCTGCATGTGCATCTATCTTATGAATCAGACACAAAACATGAAGTTAATAGGACAACCTTTCGCAAGGCTACTAAAATGTATTGGCATTGGAGGCCATATACAGGTAAAAATAAAGAAATTGTTACAAAAAGTTTTGAGCACTCTCCAACAGATGAATCACCTGTCCCCCTTTTACACATTTATATCCCTTTTGCTTTTCTAGTAATTACCTACTTCTTGTCCTTATGTACTGCAGGCTTGCATCTCACAAGAAAAGACCTTTTGGGCCCATATTATATGTAATTCACTGGCTATGCTTGTTAGAACCAATTGGCATTATCATGTGTTTCTTATAATTTTTGCCAATTAAATTTTGCTATAGTTTAGTGCAGAAGAAGTTGTGCTTTATTGCTTGAAGCATTGAAGCATAATTGTTATTCTATATATATAAGGTAGTATATCGTGTATATATGATAGAATCAATTAGGAGGAATCTTAGGATTTATTCTTGTATTTGATTAGGATTGTATATCTTTGTAATTAATGTTGACCTTATTATATAAAAAATCTTGTGTGGTTAGTCAAGACACACTATTCAGCACTAATCCCTCTGTTATCAAATTGGTATCAGAGAGGGTTTCAACCTGTCTTTGCCTAAACCCTAATCCGTTGCGCCTAGGGGTGAAAATAAGCTAAGTGGCTTGTTAGGGCCTATGGGTTGGCCCGTTTAACAAAAAGGCCAAGTCGAGGCTTTTTAAAAAGCCTATTTAGTTAAACAGGTCAGGTTTCAGGCCTTTGAAAAAGCCTTTTAGGCCTAGTGAGCCAACTTATTTAATTATATATATTATTACTTTATTTATATTATTAAATTTTAATATTTATATAATATAATTAATTTAATAAATAATATAATATTTTTTAAAGCCTAAGTCAGTTAACCTATATAAAGGCTTAGCCTGGCTTGGCCCGTTTCCACCCCTAGCTGTGCCTATTGCTCAGCGGCAAATTCTCCAAGCCGTGATTCAATTCCAACCGTCCCCTTCCTCGCCGCTACTCAATTCCGACCAGCCTTCACTGTCGCAACTTTTTCCAGCATAGTTCCCGTCGCTGACCACTTTCCGGCAACCATCAGATCTTCATATCTGGGTATGAAACCTCTGGAATTAGAAGCTCACCACCCTGTCTATTCAAATCCTGAAGTCGCACAACCACATGACGCTGCACGCATTGCCACAAGCTTGTTGTACTTGAACCCACTTGTCGACGCGTGAAACCTCTTTCCAGTGTCGTTCTTCTAAAGATTTGGTCAAAATCTCCTGTAGAAGGCATCCCAATCCTTTTCAGTTCTCATCTTGGTCGTTTTAGGGGTGTTTCAGATCATGGGCGCCTTGGTTCTCGTGTTTTTAGGCAATTTATTGTGTCTTTTCTACGTGTTACTGATTCCAAACATGCACAGTTCTTTTTGGACCTATTCTACATGTTCCTTAAATTTTTTGGTTATCTTCCTTTGATTTCTCATACTAGGAGACAGTGTTTTTGGCATTTCAAGAAACTCTTAAGTCTACTTCTAATTCGGCTGCCAAAAGCCTCATCGTGTTAACCAACATCAACGTCCCGTTAATTACAACTAAGAAATTGACCGGGTCGGCCACTTACAAGTCTTGGGCGACTTCCGTAAAGATTTGGTTTGCAGGACAGGGGTAGTCAAAGCATCTTACTCTTACCATGAAACTTGAGGATGTCTTAAAAGTTGATCTCTCTGACTGGAAGAAAATTGATGCACAACTTCTTATTGTCCCTCTGCCAGTCCATTGATCCGGAGATAGTGGATCTTTTTCAACCATTTTAAACTTGCCATGAGGTGTGGCAAGAAGCCTAAAACTGCTATACTAATGATATACAATGCCTTTACTCTACTGTCTCTAGTATGATGAGCTTTCACAAACAACTAGATACTCATATGGAATCTTATCCTTCCTATGCAAAGCGTGCTCATTGATGCAAGAATTTGCTACCATGATGCCTCACACTAAGGATTAATTTAAGCACAAGAAGCAATAGGAACGATTCTTTATGATGTTTATTCTCTCTAATCTTCCACAAGATTTGGAGCCTATACGCCATCAAATCCTAACCAGTGCTGATAGTCCTACATTGTCTCAGACCTTTCAATGATTGTTGAATATCTCTAATATGACACCACTAGCACTTATTTCCCCAATCATGCTAGTATCAAATTCTTCTTTTCTTACCTCTCAAGTTAATTCGTCACGTTACTTCTTTTGTAACAAATTGGGGCACTTGGGGGAGCGTTGCTGGGTTGAACACGGTAAACCAACATCTACTAATTTTGCTCAAACTGAGTCAGCACCATCCACCTCTAGTATGACCATTCTTACTGCAGATTATGAGGTCCTCCGCTAAGCATCTTCATATATTTCGGTTGAACAAACTGGTAATCCCCATGCCTGTTTATCTAAGTCATCTCTTGGGCTATGGATAATTGACTTTGGTACTTATGATCACCTTTGTGGTAATAAGGATGTTCTCACCTCTCTTACCTACTCTAATAAATTTCACTTGTTACTCTTGCTAATGGAACCAAAGCTGTTGTCAACAGTGTTGCCCGAGCTTAACCAAGTCCCTTTCTACCTTTAACATCTGTTCTTTTATGTAACTGACTATCCTTTCAATTTGATATATGTTAATTAGTTAGTTCGATCTCTTAACTGTTCCATTACCTTCACTAAAACCTTTATTCTTGTGCAGGATCAGGGTATGGGGAGGATAATTGGAGTCGGTCGTGAGTCATGAGGACTTTACCATCTTGTTATGCCTAGTTCTCCAGTGGCATGTACTATGATGAATTCTCCTGACCTCATTCACAGTCGTCTTGGACATCCAAATCTCTCAAAACTCCAGAAATTAGTTCCTCACCTATCTAGTTTACAGTCTTTAGATTGTGAATCTTGTCAAAAAGGGAAACACACCTGTGCTTTCTTTCCTGGTCGTATCAATAAAAGAGCTTATTCAGCCTTCTCGCTTGTTCATTAAGATATATGGGGACCTAGTCATGTCAGTTCTAGTTTAGGATTTCAATACTTTATAACCTTTATTGATAATTATTCTCGTTGCACTTGGGTCTTTTTAATGAAAAATCCTTCTGAATTATTTTCAATATTTCAAAAGTTTGTGCTGAAATTTGTAACTAGTTTAGGAGAACTATCCATATTCTGTGTAATGTTAATGCATATGAATATTTATCTTCTGATTTTCAGGAATCCATGGCTAAACAGGGTATCTTACATTAAACAACTTGTCCTCATATTTTACAACAAAATGTAGTGGCTAATAACAAAAATCAACATTTAATTGAAACAGTCAGGACTTTACTCTTACATATAAATGTTCCAATTTGATTTTAGGGGGATGCTATTCTTATATCTTGTTGTTTGATAAATTGCATGGTTTCCTCTTTACTTAATGATCAAGCTCCTCACACTATATTATTTCCTGATACACCTATTTATCTTGTGTCTCCTCATGTGTTTGGTTGTACCTATTTTGTTCACAATGTTACTCCAAGTAAGGACAAGCTCACTGCAAAAGCCTTTAAGTATCCTTTCCTTGGATATTCTCGCCTTCAGAAAGGATTTCGTTGTTACTCCCGATTAGGTCGCTATGTTGTATCTGTTGATGTCACCTTTTTTGATCATCAACCCTTTTCTTCTGCACTTGCATATGCTTCTCAAGTAAACACCATCCTCCCTGTTCCTCTCTATGGTCCTCTTATTGGTTCCAACAGTAATCTTACTTCTATACCTGCTCTAGTGTCTGCCGAGGGTCCATCTCATCCACTCGTTACTTTTCAACATCAACCACGATTGCCAACTAGTGCCAGCCCTATTCCAGAAGAAGTTCCAGATGACTCACCACCTTCGTCTGTCGTTCCCTCTGCCTTGGTTCCTACATTAGACAGTTCACCTATTGCTCTTCGAAAAGGTAAACAGTCTACTCGTAATCCTCATCCGCTTTATGCTTTCCTTAGTTATGATCGCCTTTCTTCACAACATTACACCTTTGTTTCAAGTCTATCTTTTGTTTCCATTCTTAAAACCACAGGTGAAACACTTTCTTATTCAAGTTGGCGTCAGGCGATGATAGATGAGAAGTCTGCCTTATACTCTAAAGGCATATAGGATCTAGTTCCTAGACCAACAGGAAAATTTGTTGTCGATTATAGATAGGTGTTTACCATTAAAGTTGGTCCAGACGGATCCTTTGATCTATTAAAGGCTCGCTTAGTCGCCAAAGCTTACACTCAAATCTTTGGTCTTAATTATAGCGACACTTTTTCTCCATTTGATAAGATTGCCTCTGTTAGGCTTTTCCTTGCCATGGCTGCTATCCGACATTAGTCCCTTTATCAACTGGACATAAAGAATACTTTCCTACATGGTCATTTACAAGAAGAAGTTTACATGGAGTAACCGCTTGGCTTTGTTGCTTAGGGGGAGTCTGGATTGGTGTGCAAACTCCACAAATCATTGAATAGACTAAAACAATCCCCTCAGGCTCGGTTTGGCTGATTAAGCACAGTTGTTCCATCCTTCAGCATGATTCGTAGTGAAGCTGACCATTTTGTTTTCTATCAGCACTAATCTTTTGATCAATGCATCTATCTGGTGGTTTACGTGGATGACATTGAAATTATTGGGAATGTCCAAGTCGGTATTGAACAATTGAAACAACACTTGTTCATACATTTTCAAACCAAGGACCTAGGTAAGCTCTGTTATTTCCTAGGTATCGAGGTGGCACAATCTAGACAAGGCATTTCTATCTCTGAAAGAAAACATGCCTTGGACATCTTGGAAGAAACCTCCATGCTAGGGTGCAAACCTTATATATCTTTGGATCCCAATGTCAAGCTTCTACCAAGATAGGGGGAGCCAACAGCTAATCCTAGGCATTACTGGAAGTTGGTTGGAAAATTGAATTATCTCACAGTAACAAAACCTAATATCTCTTTTGTTGTGAGTGTTGTAAGCCAATTCCTTAACTCTTTATGTGACTCTCTGTTAGACCTGTTATTACTAAAGTTTATTCTAAAAGGCACAAGAAAGGAATTCTGGAGTATAGAAGGAAGAGTAGAAGGCAGAGCAAAGGAGTAAGGCCTAAATCTAGTAATGGGCCAAAAAAAGAGGTGATTAAAGGGCAGAATGTCATGTTGAGCTAGAAGAGAAAGAATGAGGGGATTTTGACATAATGCAATAGTGAATAATTATAGAAGCGGTGGGGGAGTGGACGTAGGTGGTGGAAACAAAAATTAGTGGAAAGTGGTTTTGGGGTTGGCTATTCTTAAGGCTGGGACTCTTTGGGTCTCTCTATTTTCTGTGTCTTTGTCTTTTCCTTGTTTTTCATTCCCAAAATTCCCAGAACACTATTCTAAGTGCAAGGAGCTTGGCTCCATTTTCTATCAATCTCTACAGTATCTATCACTCTCACTACAATGTTCTTGTTCGGATACTCTAATACATTAAGGGAGCACCAAGAAGAGGCTTATTATATGAAGATAAGGGACATATGGAAATTTGTGGTTGTTGGAAATAGATAATTATGTTGGAAGTAGGATATAATTATTATTCCACTAATTAGAGTTCATTGTATCCTTAGGATTCATTGTATCTTAGGAATTAATGCTAGAATTAATTCCCCTTTTTTGTAAATTGTATTGATTATGTATATAAATAGATTTTCTACTCAGTGGATTACTCACTCAAGCAATTCAGAAATTCTCTCTAAGTTCCTTTGATATTCAAGTTGGTATCAGAGCGGGTTGATCCCGCTTCTAGTCTCTCAACTCGCACTGTTCACGACTGGTCCCCGTACTGTTCACGCGACTGTTCTGTTACTGTTCACGCTATTGTTCACGTCACTGTTTTGTTACTGGGTCTAAGTGCTCTTGGAGCCTCTGTCATTCGATTCTTTAAATATTTCTGTTTCTGATTTCTTTTCTATCAAATGGCATCAGCAACAAATTCTTACATGGGCCAAAAAAGTCCCATCTCATTTGCCTTTTCAGAAACTGTCAATATGTCACAAATGCAGGCATCGGATACCGCAAAGACGAATGATCCTCCACAAGAAAATAAGATTCTCTTATCTGATAATGAGTATAAGGAGTACCTCAAGTTAAAGGCGGCTTCTAATAATGTCTTATCCTCAGTATCTCAATCTGGTAATTCCGCAGTGTGTTTTTCTCAATCTTTGCCTTTTGGATCCTGGATTTTGGACTCTGGTGCATCAGATCATATTACTGGTAATCCTTCAGTATTTTCAAATTTATCTCCTACAAAAATTCCTCATTCAATAACCTTTGCAGATGGTTCGAAAGTTCAGGCCACTGGCATTGGCAAAATTTCTCCTCTTCCCTCTTTAAATTTAGATTATGTTCTTCTCATTCCTAGCAATCCTTTTAATCTACTCTCAATTAGTAAATTGACTCACACTCTTAATTGCTTAGTAACTTTTCTTTCTGATTCCTTCTATATTCAAGACCGGAGTACGGGACAGATGATTGGCAAAGGCTCTGAATCACGGGGGCTCTATTATCTTCAACCTTCTTCCTCAACCATCTGTGTTGTGGCTGATTCTCCAAGTATCCTTCATAATCGTTTGGGTCATCCAAGTTTAAATAAATTGAAGAAAATGGTTCCTAGTCTTTCTCATTTACAGTCCTTTCAATGTGAATCTTGTCAACTTGGCAAACATGCCCGTTCTTCCTTTCACAATAAAGAAACAAGTCGGTCTAAGTTTCCTTTTAAGTTAGTTCACTCAGATATTTGGGGGCCTAGTCGCACTAGTTCAATTCTAGGCTTTCGTTATTTTGTAACTTTCATGGATGACTACTCAAGATGTACTTGGATCTACTTAATGAAAGATCGGTCTGAACTGTTTGAAAACTTTCAGAATTTTGTTCCGAGATTTCTACTCAATTTGGTCGTACAATTCACATTCGAAGAAGTGATAATGCTAAAGAGTATTTTTCTACCTCATTCAAGTCTTTTATGTCCTCAAAAGGTATGATTCATCAATCTAGTTGTCCACACACACCACAATAGAATGAGGTTGCAGAAAGAAAACATCGACATTTGCTTGATACGGCTCGTACCTTGTTACTTCAAGCAAATGTTCCTTTAAAATTTTGGGCAGATGCGGTTCTTACTGCAGGTTACTTGATCAATAGGATGCCATCTTCTGTGTTGGATAACCAGATTCCTCATTCCATTTTATTTCCTGATGAATCTACATATAAACTTCCTCTGCGCATTTTTGGTTGTACTTGTTTTGTTCATGATCTGTCTCCAGGAAAAGATAAACTCACTACTTGTGCAATTAAGTGTATTTTCCTTGGATATTCCAGAGTACAAAAGGTTATAGGTGTTACTCCCCTTCATTACATCGTTTCTTTATTTCTGCAGATGTGACTTTCTTTGAAGATTCTCCATTCTTCACTTCAAAGGAAGAAATAGTCACTCATTCTACAGTTTTACCTGTTCCTTTTCTCAGTCCATCAACCACCACTCAAGAAGATAATTCTCATTCATTGGTCACTTATCATCGTCATCATCATGAACCTTCCACATCTTCACCAGATCTCGAGCCCAGTGTTTCAGTGCCTGAACCATCTTCTCAACTGTCTCTGGATTCGCCTTCACCCATTTCTGACTTCCCAACTGTTGTTCGTAAAGGTATTCGCTCCACTCATAATCCTTACCCTATTTATAATTTTGTTAGTTATCATTGTCTTTCTCTTGTTCAATATGCTTTCACCTCTTCCTTGTCTTCTGTTTCTATTCCTAAAACTATTCAGGAAGTTCTTTCCCATCCAGGATAGCAGCAGGCAATGATTGAGGAAATGCAAGCTTTGGAATCCAACCGTACTTGGTCTTTGGTTCCTTTAACTTCGGGTAAAAATCCTATGGGATGTCGCTGGGTCTTCATTGTAAAAGTTGGTCCTAATGGTACTGTGGATCGTCTTAAGGCTTGTCTTGTAGCCAAAGGTTTTATTCAGATTTTGGGGCAAGATTATGGTGATACCTTTTCTCCTGTTGCGAAAATGGCCTCGGTCAGGGTGTTTCTATCCATAGCAGCCATGAATAAATGGCCTTTACAACAACTAGATATCAAAAATGCTTTCTTGCATAGCGACTTGACTGAGGAGATCTATATGGAGCAACCTCCTGGGTTTGTTGCTCAGGAGGAGTCAGGTTTAGTTTGTAAACTTCACAAATCACTACATGGTCTTAAACAATCTCCCTGATGTTGGTTTGGATGATTCAACTTGGTTTTACAAAAAATTGGAATGATCGGAAGTGCAGTGGATCACTCGGTATTTTATAAGTATTCATCTAATTTGTGTATCTATCTTGTGGTTTATGTGGATGACATTGTCATAACAGGAAATGATCATGCTGGAATTTAGCAATCGAAGGAGCATCTATTTCGTCACTTTGAAACAAAGGACTTTGGCAAATTGAGATATTTTCTGGAGATTGAAGTTGCTCAGTCAAAATCGGAAATTGTTATCTCTCAAAGAAAGTATGCTCTTGATATTCTTGAAGAAATCGGAATGCTGAATTGTAAACCAGTTGAAACTCCCATGGATCCGAATATTAAGCTCCTTCCTAATAAAGGTGAATTATTTTCAGATCCAAGCAAATATCGAAGATTAGTAGGAAAGCTTAATTATCTTACTGTTACCAAACCGGACATCTCTTTTGTTGTTAGTGTGGTGAGTCAATTCCTGAATTCTCTCTGTATTGATCATTGGAATGCAGTCATCAGAATTTTGAGATTCATTAAAGGATCACCAAGAAAAGGGATGGTATATGAAAATAAAGGGCATAAGGAAATTATTGCCTACACTGATGCAAATTAGGCTGGATCTCCATGTGATAGGAGATCCACCTCAGGATATTGTGTTTTCTTTGGAGGAAATCTCATTTCATGGAAAAGTAAGAAACAAAATGTAGTCGCAAGATCAAGCGCTGAAGCAGAATATTGAGCTATGGCTCTCACTACATGTGAACTAATATGGCTAAAGCAGCTCATTAAAGAGTTACAGTTTTGTGAAGTTGGAACTATGAGATTAATTTGTGATAATCAGCCAGCTCTCCATATTGCTTCTAACCCAGTCTTCTATGAATGAACTAAGCATACAGAGGTTGATTGCCATTTTATTCGTGAGAAGATTGTTTCTGGGGAGATTACCACATCCTTTGTCAACTCAAATTACCAATTGGCTAATTTGCTTACCAAAGCTCTTCAGGGACCAAGGATAGCTTATATCTGCAACAAGCTAGATGCTTTTGATATCTACGCTCCAGCTTGAGGGGGAGTGTTGGAAATAGATAATTATGTTTATTATTCCACTAATTAGAGTTCATTGTATCCTTAGGATCCATTGTATCTTGGGAATAAATGCTAGAATTAATTCCCCTTTTTATAAATTGTATTGATCATGTATATAAATAGATTTTCTGCTAAGTGGATTACTCACTCAAGCAATTCAGAAATCCTCTCTAAGTTCCTTTGATATTCAAGTGTGGCTATACAGATGCTGATTGGGCAAGCTCTCCCTCAAATAGGCGCTCTACTATAGGGTATTGTATTCTTTTTGGAAGAAATTTGATATCTTGGAAAAGCAAGAAGCAAACTTTAGCCGGCAGGTCAAGTGCAAAAGCTGAGTATCGAGCGATGGAATGAGGAGATTAAAGGACAGAATGTTATGTTGAGTTGGAAGAGAGAAAAGGAGGAGATTTCAACATAATGCAACAGTGAATGATTATAGAAGGGATGGGGGAGTGGATGTAAGTGGTGGAAACAAAAATTAGTGGAAAATGGTTTTGGGGTTGGCTGTTCTTAAGGCTGGGGCTCTTTGGGTCTCTTTATTTTTTGTGTTTTTGTCTTTTCCTTTTTGTTTTTCATTCCTAAAATTCCCAAAACACTATTCTAGGTGTAAGGAGCTTGGCTCCATTTTCTATCAATCTCTACAGTATCTATCACTTTCACTAGGATGCTATTGTTCGGATACTCTAATACATTAAGGGAGCACCAAGAAAAGGCTTATTATATGAAGATAAGGGACATGAAAATTTGTGGTTATACAGATACTGATTGTGCAGGCTCTCCCTCAGATAGACGCTCTACTACAGTGTACTGCGTTCTTTTTGGAGGAAATTTGATATCTTGGAAAAGCAAGAAGCAACTTTAGTCGCCAGGTCAAGTGTAGAAGCTGAGTATCGAGCGATGAGCATTACAACTTGTGAACTCATTTGGTTAAAACAGTTACTTAAAGAGTTGAAAATTTGTAAATCACAACCAATGAAACTCTTTTGCGACGATCAAGCTGCGCTACATATATCCTCAAATCCTGTATTGCATGTAAGAACTAAGCACATTGAGATTGATTGCCACTTTGTTAGGAGAAAATTCAATCCAGAGAGATTGTTGTTGTATTTGTGAATTCGAATGCCTAGCTTGCAAACATTTTCACTAAGGCTCTTAGAGGTTACCAGGTCAACTATATTTATAATAAACTTGGCGCTTATGATATATACGCATCAGTTTGAGGAGGAGTGTTAAAATATCTGTTAGAATATACTATATATTATCATATATCATGTATATATGATAGAATCAATTAGGAGCAATCTTAGGATTTATTCTTGTATTTGATTAGAATTGTATATCTTTATAATTAATGCTGACCCTATTATATAAAGAATCTTGTGTGGTCAGTCAAGACACACTACTCAGCAACGAGCCCTCTGTTTTCAAGTATAATAATCATCCCCATCAAGATTATGGAGTTGAGGTTATGTACAGGGTAATTTTGTAACACCCCAAAATTTACTTTTCTACTATCAGAATTCATTTTAAAATATTTGTTATTTTCTAGAATTTTTCTGGAATTTTTTGAGAACGCAGAATATTTTAATATATTTCTCGTTTTACATATGTACTGAGTGGAACCGGAGAAATGAGATATTTTCTCCGAGAACCTTGAACTATGAAAACATCGACGGGGGATCTTACTAAACCCGAGACCGGACACCGTTTGTAAGGTTTCACATTTTTTAAGAAATTTAACAGCAATGATAATGAAACGCTGTGTAGATTTCATCTGTCAGGTAAATTAATGCTGACTTCTGTCAACTGTAATAATTGTCTACTAAATAATAACATGTATTAAAAACATTATCCTACTATCCAAAATCTACTTTGTATCACATCCATTAGCTTTAATTCCAAAAAGAATGATTAAATTAATTAAGCTTGTCAAGGGAAGCTTCTTAGAAATTTCCCAAATAATTCATTTTTCTCTCTCTTCCCTCTCCCCATTCTTCTACACGGCAGATGGCTATTTTGGGAGCCTAAAATACCCACTTTTCTCATTCTCACTTTTATCACTCCACTCTCACATCTCAAACACTCTTCTCTTCTTCTCCTTGCTTCACCACCGTACACACACTCATTGGAGATCATCTCCATTGTTTGCCACAACCGAACTCATTTCGTGTTGTCTTCCACCATTCCAAGACCATCCTTTGGTTCTTCTCCTCTCACTATCCACCATTAAAGTTAAAGCTTTGAGCTTGGAGGTAAAGTCTTCACCTTTCTTTCACTTTCTTCTCATTTTCGTTTTTCTTGGTCACCTATGTGATCAAGAACTCATTTTTCCATGGTTTGAGTGGACATTATGGAAATCACTCACATTGGTGTTCTTCTTGAAGGGGAAAACGAAAATCTAGGGTAAGAAGAGGTAACACCTTGTGTTGTCTTCCAAATAGGTAAGAGGGAGATGATCCTCTTCAACTAATCTTGGTAGTAAGGGAATGTCTTGTATGTGTGTTGTTATTGATTTCTGAATCCATGTATAAAGTTCTCTCATTTTTATGTTGTCCTTCATGATAGTGCATTTTGTTGGGTTTGTGTGATTTATTGATGCCTCTTGCGTGATTTGAAGATATATTTGAGTAACTTGTTGATTAAACATGATAATGATTGGTTTAGTTTGAGTTAAAAGACCTGGAGAACTATGTTTTCTGCAAGTTTACGCGTGGTAATCGATTACACGGGGTTTGTAATCGATTACACGGGGTTTGTAATCGATTACCAAGCTCTTAAGGGTACGAAATCGTGATTCTGGAAATCTGGTAATCGATTACGTCTTGTGTGTAATCGATTACAAAGATTCTGGCTAGCTTGTAGTCGATTACAAGAGTTGTGTAATCGATTACCAAGCCTCTGATGTCATGAAATTGTGCTTCTGGGAATCACGTAATCGATTACAACTTGTGGGTAATCGATTACGGAGGTTCTGTCCAATTGGTAATCGATTACCACGGCTGTGTAATCGATTACCAGGGCCTTGAAGTTACGAATCGTGGTTCTGGAAATCACGTAATCAATTACAATGAGATTGTGATCGATTACAGAGATTCTGTTACACTGGTAATCGAGTACCAGGGTGATGTAATCGATTACCAAGACCCAAAAATGAGATTTTTGAGTTGGAAATGATTGAAATTATGGTTCTTTGCCCTTTGTAACTCAAACATAACCTAAAAACCATGGATTCAAGGATTCTACTTTACTTAAATGCGATAGGAATATGTATTCATATCGATAGAGAAGAAATGATTTTGAAAATGGAATTCTTGGATCCATGACATGGAAATTGTAGTATGTGTGTAATGAGGAACATATATTGATACTGAGAATTATTGATGCAAGTGTGATTCCCTATGCGGGTTATGCACTTATTGATTTAGTACTCTATGAGATAAGAATGATGATGTGCCATTGAGGCAATGTTTTTAATAAATGTATTGTTGATATGTCATATTGGACATTGAATAATGCTTATGTGTCATTGAGGCAATGCTTATGTTGAATGCATCATTGATGAACATACATGATTGGACGTTGTGTCATCATGCATGCGTGTTGTCCGTTGGACATTGTTGAGAAGGCCATGTTGCCTAGGAGTTTGAATAACACCTTTGTGCGGGTGCGAGTAGACTAAGCGTAGGTGTCATATGTTGTTGACCTTGGGGGCGTTGGGGTGTGGGTGTCTCACAATAGACAGTGGTAGCTCCACTGGGGCCGTGGGATAGACCAATGCGACACACCAACGATCCTGCCTGAGACGCTGTCCTATATCGCGATCAACTGTTGAGGTACCATGTATGAGCCATTGCGCAAACAATTTTATGAAAGAAAGCACACTGTATTTTAAGGCTACTGATATACTGGTATTACTTCTTGATCATTCACTCCGAAAATGTTTACGTCTAGCTCCATGGAGTAGGGACTTTGGTACCCTTGTTGCATTGTGAGTTGTCAGTCACATGGTCCATTGAGCATTTATGATTGGATAATGTGTTTACTATTATGACTGTGATATTATTTGACTCTTGGTAATGCTAATGTTGCTAGCTGGCTATGGATAATGTTAACTATTGTTCTTTGCTGCTTTACTCTCGTTAATTGCTTTCGGGTATTCTATATTTGTATGTATTAACTGTGTCTTATGTGGGTGTTCGACGCCGTTTATTTTCTTCTTCTTATTTGGGAATCTCACCTCTTTCCTATATTTGTGCATTTACGTTTACATTTATATTTGATAAAAGATCGTAAGGAAGATAAAGAGGGACCATACCTTGGTTGATTGACTTGAGCGTCTGGACAAGATTTCGTCGACTACGTAAGAGTGCACCGCGTGGTGGCATTGATGCCTCGTGTCAAGTCAACCGGGACGCCGTGTGTCATGTGCATATGGGGTTGCGGCCTTGTCTGCTGGTAGTACTCATTCCTGGGTTACTACTCCTCCCCTTTAATGTTTTTATTCCCACTGTATTTTATTTGACTCTATAATTATTATATTTTATGTTATCAGTGATTCGTGTAAATTGACTATAAACTATATATATAAGGAACGTGATTTCATTCCAATGGTTGTATTAAGGGTTGAATACATTTATATTTCATTCATGGCTCGTATTTTCTACTTATGCATGAATGCGAAAAAATAAACTCGTCAATTTAAAAACTACTGTTATCATGACTGTGACACACCTGAATGTAATAACTGTAGTGTAATGACGATTGCGCTGTAGTTAGTATAGTTAGGTGAGTTACAAATTTTGTCTCAGAATTTTCTTCTGGCACCATTTAATAAATAGCTTCGCTAATAACACTATGTTTCTGCGATTATAGTTTGTTGGATTTGATCCTTTTGATGGTCAACCTATTTTGGGCCATTCCTTGATTTGGGTCAGGTTAGGATGTTTAAAATTTTCATAAACTTTCAAATGTTGATGATAAAAATACCTTGTAAAGTGCGGTTTGAAAGGTTTTGGCGTATTTTTCAGTATTCAACTGTTCGCGTGTCACTAGGTCACAAGGAAAGAAAGATCATGAACAGTTTTTTTTGTAGAGGAGGTAAATAGTAACTTGCTCTTTTGCATGGCTAATGATGATGTACTGGTTTTGTTTAGTTTTGAACAATGTCATATACAACTGTATGTATGTATATATTTATGTTAATGTAATTGCATGTTATGGGTTGATGAACTTTAAGCAGAACAAATATAAGCAGCGGGTTTGGATTCGTGGAAGTCAACCAGAGGAAGAGGAGATGTTTCAATTTACCATGGTTCAGGTTTGATCGTTGTGACTTGTGGGAAGTGAGCACTCATTACCGAGTAAGTAAGTGACCACCAGACCAAAGGCCTGATGACGATATTTCCATTTTAAACACATTAATATGAAGCTTTCTCCTTAGCTTTGGAAGCCGTCCAGAGAACGGTTTATATGTCCCAATTCCTTAGGTTGTAATTAATTATTATAGGCTGCAGTCTATACTCTAGCATAGACTATCTAATGCACCTATATGCATCTTTTTTATGTTTGCCGGGAGTAGTACTGAGTTGTGCCCTCATCAAGGGATGTCAATTGACAACAGGGAGTTACAGAAGTTTGTGAACTGTGGATTGCTGTAGGATTAATTTGATAGTACTTTTCCTATTCAATAATTATCTTAACTATTGTTTTCATAAATTTGGTATATTTGGTCCGTGTTGTTATCTGGTTTAACACCAGAATTGGTGGTTGATGTGTTGGGTTTGACTCAAATTTTATTAAAGATTATTATTGTTAATTTTTTATTTTGTAAAAATATAAAAGATTTGTAAAAATTTGTGAAAATATAAATATAAAAAGATATATAAAGATATGTTAAAGATTTGTTAAAAGATTTGAAAGATATGTTAAAGATATGTGAGATATGAATAAGATTTGTGAGAGATTTATTTATAATAGAAAAGTAGGAAGGATGAGTTATAAATGCTTGTATTTAGGATTTGGTAGTGTTATGAGAGTGAGAATGAAAGTCTGAAAGGGATTGTCTTTTAAGGTCTGCAGACTATATTTATTTTAATAACAGATTTGACTCTTTTCATCCGTGGATGTAGACATATTAATCGAACCACATTAAACTTTATGTGTGATTTGTATGATGTTTTTTCTAATTACTAATATTTATTGTATGTTTGTGTAGAAGAGAATGTGGTATATTCCAAAGAGATTAACAGAGATGTGATATTCTCCAAAAGTTTGAAAGTGGGATGCGGTATTCTCCCAAACAAGTGGAATTTGTTAGAGATGATGATGAAATTTGGATCAAGATGGAGATTGTTGAGTTTGACCTAAATTTCATTAAAGATTGTTATTACTAGTTTCTTATTTTGTGAAGATATGAAAGATTTGTAAAAATTTGTGAAAATATGAAAGATATGAAGAGATATATGAAGATATGTTAAAGATTTGTTAAAAAAATTGAAAAAATGTTAGAAATTTGTGAGATATGAATAAGATTTGTGAGAGGTTTGTTTATAATAGGAAACTAGAAAAGATGAGTTCTAAATACTTGTATTTAAAAATTGGTAGGACTATGAGAGTGAGAATGAGAGTCTCAGAGAGATTGTTTTGTAAGGCTTGCAGACTAGATTTGTTTTGATAATAGATTTGATTTTTTTTATTTATGAATGTAGATATATTAGTCGAACTACATAAATCTTGTATATGATTTATGTGATATTTTTTTAATTATTAATATTTATTATATATTTATGTAAAAGAGAATGTGATATTTTACAAAAAAAAAAAAAATTAATGAAGATGTATTCTCTAAAAGATTAAAAGAGAAATACATTATTCTCCCCGACAAGAGCTGGGAGGGTTATTGACTTTCTGGTTGATAAGAGTTGCTTCACGATAGGGATAGATATACTGGTGGGTTGCCATATTGAAAAACATCCAATGCAAGAATCAGTTTCACGAGACATGTTGTCAAGGCATGACATGATCAGCTACTGCTGCCCTCCTCTGAAAAGTTTGTACATTTGTAAGAAATTCATTTGTTATCATGTGTAAAATGATTAATATTGTTGCAGGAGCTGGCAGTCGTTTAGTCCTTCTACTCAAATGTGTATATGTGTGTCCTATCCTTCACGTACATGTATTTTAATGTAACCATCTGATACATTCATCCTACAATATTGTACAAAATTTGTTAGCACTCGGTTAATCAAAATCGGAAGTTGTATCCTTTCGTCCTTTTGGTGCGCCAATATTTATTGTCCTAAGATAAAATAAAATGAAGAGGTTAAATTGCCCTATAAGTTGGAGACTGAGTAATGCTGATTTATATAATATTTTTAGATGTAAACACCCCCAACTACTTATAAAATTAAAAGAACACAGCATGTAAATTTACCAAATATTACGGGTGTTAATTTTAGTGGTGATACCCACAGCATACCTGCCAAAAGACACAAACATAGCTATAAGAGTAGAGTAAAAAGAATATTACTTAATTGCATTATAGAGGATGATTTTTTGTTGGATTTGGACTAAAACTTGAGCACCGTAGCTGGGCTGGTCTCTTTTTTGTCATGTTTGACCCAATGGGATCCGATGTCTTTAGAAGTTACAAGAATATCCTTAAAAATATAATCCTATGAAGTGAACCGATTCGGTCAGTTTGATTGAAAAACTTAAGAGTTAATCTTTGGGTCGATCTGATTCTTAATCAGAACAGGTTTTTTGAATAATCTGGTCAAATTTAAGTGACTCATTTGAAAGGTTTGACTCGAGTTTTTAGTTTTTTTTTTTAATTTTAGGTTTTAGAAAAATAACTTTTAATATTTGAACGTAGTAATTTAAAGACTCTTTTAATAAAATGCATTTTACAATTAAACTACATATTCTTGTTGAGTAATGTTTTCAATTTTTAAATTTATATTATTATTTAACAAATTTAATTTTAAAAAATTAAAACTAGAAAATTATCATTGTTAGTTTGATTACATCATTAATACTTTTTCATATGATGTATTTTTTTCCTATAGTATAATTTTAGATAATTATCATTGTTAGTTTAATTATATCATTAATACTTTTAAATATGATGTATTTTTTCATATAGTATAATTTTATATAGAGTATTTTTTATATAGTATTTTTTAAAAAAAGTAGTTATTATTTATCCAGATTTTCCAATTCAAAAATAATTGCAACTAGATATTTATCATTGTTAGTTTAATTACATCATTAATACTTTTTCATATTCATGTATTTTTTTCATATAGTATAATTTTATCTAGAGTATTTTTTATATAGTTATACTTATTATTTATCTAGATTTTCTAATTAAAAAATAAAACTAGATAATTATCATTGCTAATTTAATTACATCATTAATACTTTTTCATATGATGTAAGTTTTCATATAGTATAATTTTATATAGAGTAATTTTTTATATAGTATTCTTTTAAAAAATGCTTATTATTTATCCAAATTTTTCAATTAAAAAAAAAATTGAAACTAGATAATTATCATTACTTGTTTAATTACATCATTAATACTTTTTCATATGATATATTTTTTCATATAGTATAATTTTATATAGAGTAATTTTTTATATAGTATTTTTTAAAAAATACTTATTATTTATCTAGATTTTTCAATTAAAAAATTGAAACTAAATAATTATCATTGCTAGTTTAATTATATCATTAATAATTTTTCATATGATTTATTTTTTCATATAGTATAATTCTATATAGAGTATTTTTTTATATAGTATTTTTTTAAAAATACTTATTCGTTATCCAGATTTTCTAATTAAAAAAAATTGGAACTAAATAATTATCATTACTAGTTTAATTACATCATTAATACTTTTTCATATGATATATTTTTCATATAGTATAATTTTATATAGAATATTTTTTATATGGTTTTTTTTTAAAGTATTGATTATTCATCCAGATTTTTCAATTCAAAAAAATTGAAACTAGATAATTATTATTACTAGTTTAATTACATCATTAATACTTTTTCTTATGATATATTTTTTCATATAGTATAATTTTATATAGAGTATTTTTTTATATAGTATTTTTTTAAAAATATTTATTATTAATCCATATTTTTCAATTAACAAAAAATTAAAATTAAATAATTATCATTACTAATTTAATTACATCATTAATATATTTCATATGATGTATTTTTACATATAATATAATTTTATATAGATTATTTTTTTATATAGTATTATTTTAAAAAATACTTATTATTTATCCAAATTTTCTAATTCACAAAAAATTAAAATTAAATAATTATCATTGCTAATTTAATTAATCATTAATACTTTTTCATATAATTTAATTTTTCATATAATATAATATTATATAAAATATTTTTTTATATAATATCCTTTTAAAAAATATTTATTACTTATCCAAATTTTTCAATTAAACCACTTAACCCGCATACATCTATGCTTATAAGTTAGAAACTTCGAATTTCTACTGTGCTTCTGTTCTGTTCTGTGTTGAGACGTGTATCGACCATAGGTCAGAGATAACTTGGTACTTCAAGGGAAAGTAGAAAAGATGGTAGGGGAACGAAAGCCAAAGGCAGTGATTGTGGGAGGTAGCATAGCTGGGGTATCAAGTGCACACGCTCTTACCTTAGCTGGGTGGGATGTTCTTGTACTTGAAAAAACAACTGCACCTCCAACGGGAAGTCCCACCGGTGCAGGTCTCGGACTCGACCCTCTGTCTCAACGAATCATTGGGTCATGGCTTTCACAACCACAACTCCTCCTCAACACCACTGTACCACTAACTATTGATCAGGTGCCATCCTCTTTGTCTTTGGTTTCCAATTACTTGCCTATCTCTACCCTTTTCTTTCACATCTCGTTTTTCTTCATTTCTGGATTTATTTATATATTTAATTTATTTTTCTTATCATGCTGTCTATAGTGAGGGTGAATTCTCTTATTCATTTCTTATGGCCGATTATCTCTTTGTTTGGTGTCCCTGAAATTTGTTTAATTATGAGTCCCTCTTTTCAATTTGTAGTGTCTATCATGGTTTTAAATTGAATTGCGGTTGCACTCCGGTTGTGATTATGTTGCATTTATCACAATTGTGGAGAATTGCGAAAAAATACGGCTAATGCGACTATAATTGCAGTTACAAAGACCATAAAAACCGCGGCTGCAATTGCGGTTGCGGACCGCAATTTAAAACCACTATGTAACTGTCTGAGTTCTGATATTGGTTCGTGGATGCACTGAACTGAGTACTGCACTGTGCATATGACATATAAAAGGGACGAAGGGTAATAGATTGATCCTAAATTAACTTAGATTATGTGAATGTTTTCTCCCTGTTTTTGCTGAATGCGTGGTTGATACTTTTCTAAGGAATATTCTTGGGATAAAACCAAGGAAAAGAAAGAAAACAGTGGCTTATTGATATTTTTTGTTTCCTGAGCAGAACCAGGCAACTGATAGTGAGAACAAGGTCAGCAGGACATTGACAAGAGATGAGAGTCACAACTTCAGAGCAACTCATTGGGCTGATCTTCATGGCCTTCTGTATAATGCACTGCCACCAAATGTATTTTTATGGGGTCACCTTTTACTCTCTTTCCATGTTGCAAATGACAAGGGTTCTGTGATAATAAAGGCTAAAGTTCTAAAAACCGGCAAGGTCATTGAGATTGTAGGGGATTTGCTTGTTGCAGCAGATGGCTGTCTCTCTTCCATCCGCCAGAAATATCTCCCTGACTTTAAACTGAGGTTTGTATCTCAAAATGGAGCTGACTTTAATTTTCTTATTCCTTCTACCTGAAGAAGGTCTTCTAAGGCTCTAGTATCACTTGCAGATATTCGGGCTATTGTGCTTGGAGAGGGGTTATTGATTTTTCAAAAATTGAGAATTCAGACACCATCACAGGCATCCGAAAGGCCTATCCTGATCTTGGAAAATGCTTGTACTTTAACTTGGGCTCAGGTACACACAGTGTGTTCTATGAGCTTCCAAACAAAAAGTTCAATTGGATTTGGTATGTGAATCAGCCAGAGCCTGAAGTTAAGGTAACTTTGTTCCTCTCATCCTATACTCCTTTTATGTGAATACCTGGATTGATAATAATCCTCAGCATTTCCTGAAATGATTTTTTTCTGTCATTTTGCTTCTCAAAACATATTCGGAATATGGTCTATAAATTAAATTCCCTGTCAGGATAGTAGGAAAGCTTACTAGCTTAGTCTTCATTTTGACCTCAATTCTGCAGTGTATTCATCCTTATTTCTGTTGCCAGACCAGCAAGTGCTGATTGTATCTTGAAATTTGGGGCCAAAACTTTTCAGGGAACCTCTGTGACAACGAAAGTGAGTAGTGACATGATCCAGAAGATGCATCAAGAAGTAGAAAAAGTTTGGATTCCTGAGTTGGCAAAGGTCATGAAAGAAACGAAGGACCCCTTCTTAAATTTCATGTATGATAGTGATCCCTTGGGAAATATCTTTTGGGACAATGTGGTATTGGTAGGAGATGCAGCTCACCCTACAACTCCTCACTGCCTTAGAAGCACAAACATGGCAATATTAGATGCAGCAGTGTTAGGTAAATGCCTAGAGAAGTGGGGAGTAGAAAAGCTAGAGTCAGCTTTAGAAGAATATCAGTCCATTAGGCTACCAGTCACTTCCAAGCAAGTTCTGCATGCAAGGCGTCTGGGCCGCATAAAACAAGGTCTAGTTCTCCCTGATAAAGAACCTTTCAACCCCAAGTCATCGAGGCCACAGGACTGCCAGGAGCTTCTACAGAGGAACACACCTTTTTTCAATGATGTGCCTTTGCTACTTGCTTCAATTCATTCTCCATTTGATTGCCAACTTTAGTAAACTAGGAACTAAAATATGTCATTATTGCTCAGGGTCAAAAGTGAATTGTTATAAAAATCAAGATCATGTTTCAAAGTTGACCAATTTTTTGCTTTAGTTTTTATATTAATCTATCAATTGAAACAAACAATGTATGTTTATTTTGTTTTAATTCATATGAGGGAAAATTTAAATTTACAAATTATGTTTATAATAGATATTCAAAATATAGTGAGGAACAAAAAAAAGTATAATATCATTCAAGAATCATCTAGCACAATAAATAATCATTTTGATGGAAAATAAATCTACTAACTAATTCATGTATCAAATTACGTATTGTATAATAATTGATCAAATAATATACCTACCAGAGATTAGCAGAAAACATTACAAGCATGAATATAAATGTTATGGAAAACTTCTTTAAATACTACATTCTTGGTTCTTGAACAAATATCTCTATCATCATTGCAAATCAATATCTTCAGTCCGCTTCTACATTTAACCTAAGATATAGCAACATATAATTGTCCATGTGAAAACATTGGTCAAGGTAAATACAAACCAACATGAGATAATGTTTGTCCTTGGCTTTTGTTAATTGTCATCGCAAAGCAATGAGATAAAGGAAATTGTCTTCTTTGAAATTTAAAGGGTAGTCCAACATTAGAGAGTATTAAATTCATCCGCAGAATATAAATTTTTTCTCCAACATAATTACTTGTCACAACTCTTGCATTAATAGCATTTGAACATAACTCATTCACAATAAGTCTAGTTCATTACAAAGACCTGTAGATTGGTCAATGTTCCTTAACAACATTACATGCTCACCTTTTTTGAAAACCAACTTGTGATTAGGAAAACCTGGACACTTTATTCCATTAAGGAACTTAGGTGCAATGGAATAAAGTGTCAACCATTCAACATCAATACCTACATTTCCATCAGATTTGCAAATAGAATCAGAGCTAAGATATTCCCTATGTTCTCCATGTGTTTACTACGGAACAATGAAGATGTATTTTGATGATAACAAACATGAAGATGATAAGAAGATCAAGTCCATGTGTTTCAAGATTAGTCTTAGGACTTAGGATCTATCATGTATGGAGCTGTCAATTAAATATCTCAAATGATTAAGGATAACCTGAACTAAAATCTTAAAGTTGTTTTTAAAAGATCAAATGTTTTAGAGGATTAAAAACAAGCATTTCGAAGCTTTTTAGAAAGGTTTTACAACTGTTTTTAACTGAGGTATTCGAATACCTCAATATGGTATTCGAATAACCTGTTTCGTAACTGATATTTTCTGCTGTGCCAAAACAGAGGCATTCGAATACCCCATATGGTATTCGAATACCCTAGTTTCAGAATGAACCTTTTTAAATGAGGCATTCGAATACCCCATATGGTATTCGAATACCCTGTTTTCGAAACATGCCTTCTTTTAGTGAGGTATTCGAATACCTTTGACTGGTATTCGAATAACCCCAACTTAATCAGTTTTCTAAAAGAGTTTTTGACAGAGGTATTCGAATACTTCCTTCAGGCATTCGAATACCCCACGAGAATCAGAGTTAAGTTTTCAAATTCTATACGAGAATCAGAAAGTTTTAAACGTAATTAATTGCTCCCAACGGCCATTTTCCTCTACGAGCTCTATAAATAGAGGCCTGGGACTTCTCTGAAAACTCCCTGAACATTGAGATCAATTTTTGCTTGCTTGAAAACGTGCTCTGCTTTATTCTCTCTTTTTTCTGAACTTATAATTGTTTAACTCTTGAGATATTTGAGAAACAGCTCTTTAGTACTTCAATTTGTATTTATCTACTCTTAGTGAGAGTTTCATTTCATCTCTTTATCTCAGTTTCTCGTATATTGAGGGTGAGGTATCCCCAAGGATTGTATAAGGGTGAGGTATCCCTTTTATTTGATTGAGGCTTGAGCACAAGGGTAGAGTTTCCTGTGTGTGTGAAAAGTGCTCCGTATTGTAAAGGTTGCAAGCACCCATTGTTTAAGCTTGTCTTGAATAGTGAAAAATCTAGAACTGTGTTTCTGGGACTGGACGTAGGCCACAAGTGGTTGGTGGTCGAACCAGGATAAATACTGTACCTGTTTTCCTTCCCTTATTCTCTTTATTTTATGCACTTTATTTATTGATTCCTGCAATTTAATTATTAAATTGTTCTTTCTTTTCTCATCTCTTCCACGTTCTTTAATATTTATATTCAGCAAAGTTTATTAGTTTAAGGTTTTTGTAAAAGTTTTTGTTACTCAATTCACCCCCCTCTTGAGTACTGGAAGTCACTTGGTAACAAGTGGTATCAGAGCTAGACTCTTGTATAAAGAGCTTAGCCGCTTCAAGAGAACATGGCTTCCTTAAATGGTTTTTCAGAGGGATCTTCCATAAACCGACCACCCTTTTTCAATGGGGATGGTTACGCATATTGGAAGGAAAGAATGAAAATCTTCATCGAAGCTATTGATCTAGATGTGTGGGATGCTGTCGAAAACGGCGCATTTATATCTACACGCGTTATCGATGGTGTAAAAACCGAGACACCTAGAAGTGATTGGTCTGATGAGGATAAAAGAAAAGTCCAATATAATTTAAAAGCCAAAAACATCATTACCACTGCTTTGGGGTATGATGAGTTTTTTAGAATTTCTAATTGCAAAACCGCTAAAGAAATGTGGGACACTTTACAAGTTACCCATGAGGGTACTAGTGAAGTTAAGAGGTCGAGAATCAATTCTCTAACTCGCGAATATGAACTTGTTTAGAATGAACCAAGGAGAAAGCATTCAAGAAATGCAAAAGAGGTTCACCCACATTGTTAATCATCTTGCATCTTTAGGAAAAAGTTTTACTAACGAAGATTTGATTAATAAAGTGTTAAGGTGTTTAAGCGAGGATTTGGCAACCCAAGGTGACAAAGAATTTCGAATCAAGGGACTTGACAACCATGTCATTAGCTACCCTTTTTGGAAAACTTCATGAGTATGAACTAGAACTGAAATAGATTAAGTCAAAGCGAAGAAAACGATAAAAAGAAAAAAGGGATAGCGCTCAAAGCCACTTCCTCAACAATTGACAATGATGATGAAGAAGATGAAGAAAGCTCAAAAAACATTGAGGTAAACGAAGAAAATCTTAGTCTGTTAGTTAAAAAATTTGGTAAATTTCTCAAGAAAAAGGGAATGCAAAGAAGACCTCCCTTCCCTCCGAAGAAGACTCATTACAAAGGCGAAGGAGCTTCATCAACTCCTACTTGCTATGAATGTGGCAAGCCTGGTCACATGAAAATGGAATGCCCAGTTTACCAAAAGAAGAAAGAGAGACTTGAGAAGAAGCCCTTCAAAGAAAGAAAAGGAAGAAAAGCCTATATAGCATGAGATGAAAACGACATGGATTCAACTGACAGCTCAGATAGCGAAGAAGCTCAACTTTGTCTCATGGCCAAAGGAGAAGAAGAAGAAAGCGAAAATGAGGTAAGTTCTAACTCTACTTTATTGCGCTTCTTCTTATGATGAGTTACAAGATGCCTTTGAAGAACTGCATGATGAATCTTTAAAACTCACAAAACAAATTTCTTCTTCTAAGAAAAAAATCTCTTCTTTAGAAAATAAAATTCTTATTTTAAATAAAGAGATTGAAGAATTAAAAATTGAAAATGAAACTTTGGGAATTATTGATGCATGCTCATCTCATCCCTCACATGCTTCTACTTCGTATTCTTGTTCTTCATGTCATACACTTGAGAAAGAAATTGAAGACTTAAAGAACACCTTGCCAAATTCACTTCTCGGGAGAGATAATCTAAATATTATATTAGGGAAACAAAGGGTTGTTTTTGAAAAAGCTGGAATTGGTTATAACCCGAAAAATCAACATAAATCTTATAAAATTTTTTTCGTTTATTCAAGTACTTCCAGCAGTCCATTTATTAAATGTTTTTACTGTGGAAAGAAAGGTCATAGTGCTTCAACATGCAATGCTAGAAAGAATGTTAACACAAAAATTGGGACAAAAATGGTTTGGGTTCCAAAGGGTACATTGCCTAAAACTGACACTCAAGGACCCAAGAAAATTTGGGTACCAAAGGTTAAAAATTAAAATTGTGTTGTAGGTGTGCTTGAAAGCCGGAGCTCAAATTGGTATCTCGACAAATGGTTGCCCAAGCACATGACTGAGACGACTCAAAATTCACCATGTTTATTCCCAAGAATCATGGACATGTTACTTATGGAGACAACAACAAGGGAAAAATTCTTGGAATCGGAAAAAGTTGGCAAGAATCCAAATTCCTCTATTGAAAATGTGTTGCTTGTTGAAGGCTTAAAACATAACCTTCTTAGTATTAGCCAATTATGTGACAAAGGAAATAAGGTAATTTTTGATTCAAATTGTTGCATAATTGAAGATAAAAATGATAAACATGTTAAATTCATTGGTCATAGAATAAATAACATTTATATGATTAGTCTTGATGATATATCTTCAAATGATGCGAAATGCCTTTTAAGTAAGAATGATGATTCATGGTTATGGCATAGGAGAATTGCACACATTCACATGAATCACCTAAGGAAGTTGGTCTCTAAAGAGCTAGTAATTGGACTACCAAAGCTTAATTTTGTTAAAGATAAATTATGTGATGCATGTCAAAAGGGTAAACAAATAAAGGTCTCTTTTAAATTAAAAAATATAGTTTCAACTACTAGACCTTTACAACTTTTGCACATGGATTTATTTGGACCCTCTAGAACTATGAGCTTTGGTGGGAATTACTATGCTTTAGTGATTGTGAATGATTTTTCTAGGTTTACATGGACTTTATTTCTTGCAAATAAAAATGATGCATTTCTAGCATTTAAAAGACTTGCCAAAGTTATTCAAAATGAAAAAGGTTTTCAAATTTCTTCTATAAGAAGTGATCATGGTGGCGAATTTGAAAACAATGTTTTTGAAAATTATTGTGATGAACATGGCATTAATCATAATTTCTCTCCCCCCTCTAGACCTCCACAACAAAATGGAGTTGTAGAAAGGAAAAATCATTCTTTAGAAGAAATGGCGAGAACTATGCTTAATGAGGTCTGCTTCTTCCTAAGTATTTTTGGGCGGATGTTTGAATACAAATTTGTTATGTTATGAACAGGGGCCCTTATAAGGCCTATTTTAAAGAAAACCCCATATGAATTATACAAGGGAAGAAAGCCAAATGTCGCACATTTTCATGTTTTTGGATGCAAATGTTTTGTTTTAAATAATGGAAAAGATAACTTAGGCAAGTTTGATGCTAAGTCTGATGAAGGTATATTTCTTGGTTATTCAAATCATAGTAAGGCTTTTCGTATATATAATAAAAGAACTATGACTATTGAAGAATCTATACATGTTGCATTTGATGAAACTGACCCAAATGGATCGAGAAAGGATCTTGTTATTGATGATGTTGCAGAAGCCTTAGCAGAAACTCATTTGGATAGCAAGGAAAAAGAAATCAAGGAGCAAGAAGATAAACAAAGACAAGAGGATTCACAAGCTTTGGAACTTCCCAAAGAATGGCGTACCTCAAAATATCATCCGCTTGATCAAGTAATATGTGATGTATCCAAAGGTGTAAGTACTCGAAACTCCATTAGAAATGCATGTAACCACTTAGCCTTTGTTTCTCAAATCGAACCTAAAGACATCAATGAAGCCTTTAATGATGAACATTGGTTTCTAGTTATGCCAGAAGAATTAAATCAATTTGAACGAAACCAAGTTTGGGAACTAGTTCCTAGACCTAATAATCATCCTATTATCGGTACTAAATGGGTGTTTAGAAACAAACTTGATGAAGCTGGCATAATAACAAGAAATAAAGCTAGACTTGTAGCAAAAGGATATAATCAAGAAGAAGGTATAGACTATGAAGAAACCTATGCACCTGTAGCTAGATTAGAAGCTATTAGGATGTTACTTGCTTTTGCTTGCATCATGGATTTTAAATTATATCAAATGGATGTTAAAAGTGCTTTTTTAAATGGCTTTATTCAAGAGGAAGTATATGTTGACCAACCTCCAGGTTTTGAAAATTATGATCTACCTAACCATGTTTTCAAATTGAAAAAGACTTTGTATGGCTTAAAACAAGCTCCACGAGCTTGGTATGAAAGGTTAAGTAAGTTCCTTTTAGAACACGATTTTACAAGAGGTAAGGTTGACACGACTCTTTTATTAAAAATAAAAACCATGATATATTCCTTGTACAAGTATATGTAGACGATATCATATTTTGGTGCTACTAACGAAAATCAGGCAAGGAATTTGCCAAAATCATGCAAAGCGAATTCGAAATGTCCATGATGGGAGAACTCAATTTCTTTCTTGGACTTCAAATCAAACAAACAAGGAGTGGAACGTTCATTAGCCAAACAAAGTATTGCAAAGAACTTCTCAAGAGGTTTGGAATGGACAACTCAAAGCATATGGCTACACCAATGAGTACTTCGTGTTACTTGGATAAAGACGAAGCAGGTAATTCTGTAGAAATTACTAAATATCGAGGTATGATTGGATCTCTTCTCTATCTCACTGCTAGTAGGCCTGATATAATGTTTAGCGTATGCATGTGTGCTAGATATCAAGCTAATCCTAAAGAGTCGCATTTAAGTGCTGTAAAACGTATTATGAAATATCTAGGTGGCACTACACAAGTGGGCTTGTGGTACCCCAAAGGTGCCACTTGTAGTCTTATTGGTTATTCTGGACTCGATTTTGCTTTGGATGCAAATTGATCGAAAAGAACTAGTGGAACATGTCACACTTGCTTGGTAATTCGTTAGTTTCTTGGCATAGCAAGAAACAAAATAGCGTGGCTTTATCCACCGCTGAGGTGAATATGTGGCGGCTAAAGTTGTTGTGCTCAAATTCTATGGATGAAGCAACAACTTCTAGACTTTGGTCTTCAGCTTAATCACATCCCTATAAGATGTGATAATACTAGTACAATCAATCTGACAAAGAATCCCATTATGCACTCTAGGACTAAGCACATTGAAATAAGACACCATTTTATACGAGATCATGTTCAAAAAGGTGATTGTGTGTTAGAATTTGTTGAAACCAATAATCAACTTGCTGATATTTTCACAAAACCTTTACCTAAAGATTCGTTCTTTCATTTAAGAAGAGAACTTGGCATTTTGGATCAATCGTGTATTTAATCAAAAATTTAATACTCATTTATTGTTTTATTGATCTTTAATTATTACGACTTGAGCGTCGGAGATATCCTCCATTCGTTTTGCGTGTACTCATTTAATTGGGTAAGTTTTCTTCTTCAAAATTGCATTCGGACGTAATTTTTATGTTTTTCTATCTAAGTTATTCGAATACCTTCATCCGGTATTCGAATACCATCATTTCCTCGCATGCTTTCATGGTTTATTAACCAGTGTGTATTCGAATACCTTAGTGGTTATTCGAATAACCTCAAGCCTCTTGCTATCGAGGCTTTTATCTCTGTCTCGAAGTATTCGAATACCCTAAGCAAGAGTCGAATACACCGCTTAACTGGCCAATGCTTTTTGGACGGTCTATTCGAATACCTACATCGAGGTATTCGAATACCCTCTTCAAGACACCACGACCTTTGCGTTTCCAAACAAGCAGATTCGAATACCAATTGAGGCATTCGAATACCTTGGGTCTGAGTTTTCATCTCCTCCTATTCGAATACCACTCCTTCGTCTGACCCAACCGTTACTCCCTCTCTTTTCAAACCCATTCCTCTCATCTTCAACCTTCATCCATGGCTTCCTCCTCCAAGCGTGCTCGCACAAAAACCGCGCCTTGCAACAACCCATTGGATCTGCGAAGGCTCTCCTCTCACCCAGAAACCCTTGGACGCTTCATTTCTCATTTCAGAGAACGAAACCTTGTGCAGCCCAAGTATCTGGACTTGGCATTCTTTGAAAAAGAAGGTGGCTTTGATTTCCTACACCAGCTGGACATCCAGGGCGTGCTTCGTTTTTGCTCCTATAAGGCGGTCCTCTATCCCGATCTGGTCAAAATGTTCTACTGCAACTTGAGGATTGAAGGTCTGGAGCTCCACTCTGACGTCAGTGATCAGCACATTGTGATCACTCCTCAGGACTGGGTTCGCTTCTTCGGATTAGAATCTGCTGGCGTAACAATGAAGACTGTGAAGAGTTTGTCCAAATGGCTTCGACAAGATTCGAGCCATTGAAGATGTTCTTAGACCTGGTTGGCATTACCTCCGACTCAAAAGGGAGTCAAAGGGGCATGATGAAGAGCCAGGACATGTGCTCTTACATTATGCTTATGCCCACATCTTAGCTCCTAGAGGTGGGAACTACGCCTACCTGAGTGAAGATGATGTGTTTATGCTGTGGATCCTGAAGAAAGGATACCAGATAAACTGGCCCGTCTTCATTATGAAGCATATGATGAGAGTTAAAGGAAAAGAATGCTCAGAGCTACCTTATGGGGTGATCATCACTGCCTTTCTAGGCAAGTATCCGCAGATTATGGAGACCGAGCGAAAAACTCAGCTGACCCACCATAATGTGTTTGGCTCTTATACGCTGAACCAAATGAAGATGATAAAGACTGATGAAGGCTGGGTATTCCCGGGCTGAAGTTGACGATGATGAGGACGACCCACCGATCCCGCCGCCCCCCTGCTGGCTGCTGCCGCCGCTCCGAGCCCCTGCCGCTCTCGACACCGCCTGGCCCCGCCGCCCCCGCTCCCGTTGCCGGTTCGCCTCACTCAATCAAGTCATGGCCACCTTATAGGCCAACCGTGCTTACATGGAAGATAACCGAGCTTATTTGGAACACACCTTCTCTCGTTCGTTTGACAGACTTGATGGTGTTGAGCGTGAGCAAGCCGCTTTTGCGTGCTTTGCTATCTTCACGGGTTCGATTCCCTCCTCCTCCGCCGATGCCTATTTCTAGGTTTTGTTCTTGTTTGGATGCCTTTTTGTATTAGTTGTTTACTCTTTCATTATATTATGTATATTGGCTAAATTATTAATACAATCAGTTTCTCTTTATGCTTATTGCCTCCTTTATGCATTATATATTGTTGTATCTTTTTTATTATGCCAAAGGGGGAGAAAAATATAACTATGAGAAAAGACAGGTTTAAAATAACTATTATTGGATTCCAACATTAAGGGGGAGCTACGCCACGCACATATTAGATATGAATGTAAGCCTCTTACTTTGTGAATTCCAATTATTTCTGTACTAATGCTTTTCTCTATGATAGTTTGTCATCATCAAAAAGGGGGAGAATGTGTTTACTACGCAACAATGAAGATGTATTTTGATGATAACAAACATGAAGATGATAAGAAGATCAAGTCCATGTGTTTCAAGATTAGTCTTAGGACTTAGGATCTATCATGTATGGAGCTGTCAATTAAATATCTCAAATGATTAAGGATAACCTGAACTAAAATCTTAAAGTTGTTTTTAAAAGATCAAATGTTTTAGAGGATTAAATACAAGCATTTCGAAGCTTTTTAGAAAGGTTTTACAATCAAGTAACCGAGGTATTCGAATACCTCAATATGGTATTCGAATAACTGTTTTAATCGATATTTTCTCACAGTGCCAAAACAGAGGCATTCGAATACCCCATATGGTATTCGAATACCCTAGTTTCAGAATGAACCTTTTAAATGAGGCATTCGAATACCCCATATGGTATTCGAATACCTGTTTTAAACATGCCTTCTTTTAGTGAGGTATTCGAATACCTTTGACCGTATTCGAATAACCCCAACTTAATCGCTTTCTAAAAGAGTTTTTGATGAGGTATTCGAATACTTCCTTCGTGCATTCGAATACCCCACGAGAATCGAGTTAAGTTTTCAAATTCTATACGAGAATCGAAAGTTTTAAACGTAATTAATTGCTCCCAACGGCCATTTTCTCTACGAGCTCTATAAATAGAGGCCTGGGACTTCTCTCGAAAACTCCCGAACATTGAGATCAATTTTTGCTTGCTTGAAAACGTGCTCGCTTTATTCTCTCTTTTTCTGAACTTATAATTGTTTAACTCTTGAGATATTTGAGAAACACTCTTTAGTACTTCAATTTGTATTTATCTACTCTTAGTGAGAGTTTCATTTCATCTCTTTATCTCTGTTTCTCGTATATTGAGGGTGAGGTATCCCCAAGGATTGTATAAGGGTGAGGTATCCCTTTTGTTTGATTGAGGCTTGAGCACAAGGGTAGAGTTTCCCTGTGTGTGAAAAGTGCTCCGTATTGTAAAGGTTGCAAGCACCTATTGTTTAAGCTTGTCTTGAATAGTGAAAAATCTAGAACTGTGTTTCGGGGACTGGACGTAGGCCACAAGTGGTTGGTGGTCGAACCAGGATAAATACTGTGCCTGTTTTCCTTCCCTTATTCTTTTTATTTTATGCACTTTATTTATTGATTCCTACAATTTAATTATTAAATTGTTCTTTCTTTTCTCATCTCTTCCACGTTCTTTAATATTTATATTCAGCAAAGTTTATTAGTTTAAGGTTTTTGCAAAAGTTTTTGTTACTCAATTCACCCCCCCTCTTGAGTACTGGAAGCCACTTGGTAACACTCCAAGGATGAAAAAAAACAAAGAATCGAAATCAAAGATGGTAAAAAATTGAGCAAAAGCTTAATGAAAACAGAACCAAAGCTTGATGAAGATAGCAAAGAATCAAAATTGAAGAAACCATTCTAAATCTTCTTTGTGGTTGTTTGAGTAGTCCATTTGTGTTGTATCAATTGCACTACCCCTCCATTTCCCTTTCTAACCACTTCGATTGTGCCTAGGTCCACCAAGTTTAACTTGTTGTTTGTTTGGTTGATTGGGGGTTGCCAAAAACATAACACGAATATAAACCCATATATAACATATAGCCAGAATTCAGCTAGCGTGTGTGCTTTGACCAATTATTATTATTTTTTTAAATGCAGGAAGTCCAAGGTTCGAACCTCCCTGCTTTTATTCCATCAATGTTGTAGTTTTCAGTGAAGCAGTTTGTAAGAAAATAAAGTAGGAAGTCCAAGGCTCGAACCTCCCTACTTTCATTTCTTTATCTTCTTTTTCGTATTAAGCTTCTACTTCTTCCATCAAGTTTCTACTTCAGCTTTCATCAAGCTTTGGTTTTGATTTCATCAAGCTTTTCTTTGATTTCTTGCTATATTCGATTTCGATCTTTTTGATTCTACTGCTTTTGTTATGATATCAGGGCGCACTAAAAATAGAAGCAATGATAAAACTTGATAAAAAAAATAGAAAGATCAAAATCGAAGATAACAAAGAATCAAAATCAAATATAGTAAAGAATCGAAATCGAAGAAAAGCTTGATGAAAACAGAACCAAAGCTTGAAGATAGCAAAGAATCGAAATCGAAGAAATCATTCTAAATCTTCTTTGTGGCTATCTGAGTAGTCCATTTGTGTTGCACCAATTGCACTACCCATCTATTTCCCTTTCCAACCACTTCAATTATGTCTACGTCCACCAAGCTTAACTGGTTGTCTGTTTGGTTGATTGGGGGTTGCCAAAAACATAACACATATATTAAACCCATATATAACATATAGCAACAATTCAGCTAGTGTGTGTACTGTGATCAATTTTTTTTTTTAAATGCAAGAAGTCCAAGGTTCGAACTTCTCTGCTTTCATTCCATCAATGTTGTAGTTTTCAATGAAGCATTTTGTAACAAAATAAAGTAAGAAGTCCAAGGTTTGAACCTCCTTACTTTCATTTCTTTCTCTTCTTTTTTGTATCAAGCTTTTGCTTCTTCCATCAAGTTTCTGCTTTTGCTTGCTGCTTCAACTTTCATCAAGTTTTGGTTATGTTTTCATCAAGCTTTTCTTCAATTTCTTGCTATCTTTGATTTCGATCTTTCGATTCTTCTGCTTATGTTATGGTATTAGAGCCTAGCAAAAATAGAAGTAATGATAAAACTTGATGAAAAGAATCAAAAGATCAAAATCAAAGATAGCAAGAAATTGAAGAAAAACTTGTTGAAAATATAACCAAAGCTTGATAATAATTCATAATTGTAATCTATCTATTTAGCTTCCAATAAGTATGGGCACATGCCACGGGTTAGTCCATAATAAAACTCCCTAATAGACTTGGAATTGGTTGGCAATGGAATGTCATATTCACCACACATATATTCGAAGAGTAAAGCATGCCAAATTTCAATGGACAGTAGCTTAATACCTTTTGCATTTGATCAATCCTACACTAAAATAAATAATAACATGAAATCAAAATTTCCCACACAAATAAATAGTAGCACATGAACAAATTCATATTATTAAAAAAAATAATGCATGACTGTTTCAAAAAAGAAAACTCAAAAAGTGGTCAAAAGATGGTCATCCATTAAGTCATCTAATTCTTTACAATACATCATATCAAGTGACAACTGATTGGCAATGGATCTATACAAAGCTACCTAAACCAAATAGACTTAATTGTATCATAATCTCCATTACAACAAAATATATTTCCCCAAAAGAGAGTCTAAGTCACAAACTATGAATCACACCCTACACCTAGAAGCTGGACAGAATTGACTAAAAAAAAACACTTAAAGCACCATTCCAGTTATAAACAAAGACTCAAAATGTTAACCACCAAATGCTTCATTCAGGCTCCTTCTTAATCACCTTCACAACACCATCAATCACAACAATTCCATCATTCATTACTTCTTTGAGGTTCGTCTTGGCAGGGGTTAACTTTGCATTGGAACAGCAGCCATCAGATCCCAATAAAATAGGACTAGCAATCAGCTGAGAGACAAACTCCTACAACAGTGAATAAGATATAATTAATGATAACATATATCTAACGTATTTTTAAAGTACAAAATTTGAAAAGAAGGGAAAATTTAAATGGAAGCCTGGAAAGTTGTAATTAAGAGTTAAACCTTGGCCTCTAGTGAATCCAAATCAGGGTTTTCAGAACTTAGACTACAAATCTCTGAAAATGGTGGGGTGAACTTAGCCTAACATTTAAGATGAAATATATCACTCAGTGGCAATGAAACCATAAAAAAAAAACATTAACATTAATTAACATAAACATAGTAGAAAAGATGCAGTAATCATTTTAAGAAAAGCACTTCGGTTTCTACCTTAGTTGGAGTAACTTCTGCTCCAGGCAGCTAAAACATGTTGAGGATTGCGTCATCCTCACATACCCTCTTAACTCAATATGATGCCTCTAGTTAGCCCAAGTTGAAGATTTGAGATTACAGAGGTAAAAAGTTCAAGTTGAATTATTGCACACAAACTCAGAGAAATATCAACCTATATTTATAAGCCTAGAAATTTGAATTTGAATTCAGAAAAAGGAGAGAAAAACTCATGGTTACCATAGGAAGAGGGAAAAATTGAGTCAAAGAACTACATCTCCAAACCTATTTTTTTAAACAAAATCGTACCGACACCCTATACCGTCGATTTGAGATATCTCACCTGTTCTGGACCACGATATGATACTTTGTCCCATGGGTCAACCCGGTGCGCATCTAGTCGGAGTCCATCGTTGACACCTCAGCGGGAATTCATTGTACGCTACTGAGATCCCAACACAATGGATGTCGGATCACGACATTGGGTAGCAGCAACATTATCGCGAGATTTATGCAGTGGATAAATCCTATGAGTATTCGTAACTGTTAATCATGATCTTACGTAATAATAACGCCCATAACAACCTTTGACTACTCATAACTGCAGTATCAATATTTTAATTTTGTAGAAATCCTCTACAACTATTATAAGAATGTATCTCCCTATCCAACCTCTATAAATACTAAGCTCAATCACCTCTGATCTATCAATTATTTTCATATCTTGAGTGTCATATGTTTGATCTAATTGGACTTCATATGTGTTTAATTGTTAACTTTTAGCTAAGTTTCTAGATATAAAGTTTAATCGAATTTTTATTATGAAACTATGCTTAAGTATGTTTATAAGCACTCATAATTGCATTGTATTTTTCAAGAGATCAATATCACCCCTAGAAGCAAAGAAAGAGAGAGGAATTTAAAGAAAGTAAGCGACACAGCCCATGTCACATGACACGGGTTGGGCCGTGTCCTTCTCTGGATTTTCAAGATGGACCTGACTAACAACACGGCCCGTGTTATATGACACGGGGTAGGCCGTGTACATCTCTGTCTTCACAAGAGGATCCAGTTTTGAGCATTGACAATCAACACGGCCCGTGTCAAATGACACAGGGTGGGTCGTGTTTCTCTCTGACTCGTAAATCACTTGAACTTTTGTTAACAGAACCTGACACGGGGTAGGCCGTGTCAAACGACACGGCCCGTGTCGTCGCATCAGAATATTAGATATGAATTTTAATGATGTGCTAGGTCTCAAAAGTTATAAATAGGGTTGCCTAAGGTCCTAAAGAGGAGTCTGGACTGGAGAACTGCCACGAGGCTGAGGAGAAGACCAAGAACAAGGGAGAAGGAGATTGGATCGAAGATTGGAGTCTCGGGTTCGAGCAATTGGAGATCAATCATCCCCAACCTTTGGAAACTAGTTTGATCTTTAGTTTTCTTCTGCACTTTTATTCTTGACAATGTTTTTCTTCTTCTATTCTTTTGGTTTTGAATTTGTCATGTGTGGCTAGTTTTCTTATATGGTTAAGGGAAGATGAAACCCTAATTTTGATTATGTGATTCTTGCATATTTCCTTATATCAATACAATTATATTTTTATTCATATGTTTCTGTTCTTAATTTAGTATAAAGGTTTTTATACTCTTTGCCAATTTCAAAAGTGGTAAAACTAGATTGCTATGCGCGGTTGCGGTGGTAGGACTAGTGAGGCATATGATCTAAGTAATTTAATCCCAGTGTGATATTGGATCTTAGTGTGATTGGTTTTTTAAATCTTAATGCAATCAATAAGTAGGTGTAAGAGCGATTGCTTTACAAATAATTATTGATTAGGGATTGATTTGAGCGGTTGCTGAATTAACCAAAACTTAAGGAAAACAGAGAATTAATCTCACAATCACATAAAAACATAATTGACCATGTTGGTATAAAGGATATGTGGGTTAGCATAATCATATAAATCTAGTGGTGGATTCCATCTCTTAACCATTGTCTTTTAATTGATTTTCCAAATTATATTTACTGTTTTTGTTTTGGATTCAATTTCTGTTTTTAATTTCAACAAACAAAACCCCCGTTTTATTGTTTACTATTTTTGAGTGTTTAAATTAGGATTCAAATTATAGTGTTAATTGAATTAGTTCTCTGTGGATCGACCCTTGCTAACTACAACTGGTTGCAAGGTTTTTATTTTTGGTGGAACTTGGCAACTGATTTTCACTCTAAATTTTAATCACAATCCACACCACACCAACCTCTAACAGGTATCCATTACTCTTTAGCTTAAACCCTAATTGCGTACATCCTAACTTGAGCGTTAGAGTGCCTCTGCAAGTACCAACCCCTTCCCTTATTTCAACACGCTTTGTTGCTACACAAGGAGGAAAACACCAGAACATGCTTATCCAGGTACAATTCAGTATTCACTACTAAACATTGGCACTGTCTGTGGAAAGAAATAAACTTCAAATCCCACCACCACCATGGTAAATAGTAGACGAAATCAAAATCTGCCTCTACTGCACAGAATCCACCATCTACTATTGCTACCGTAGCTCTGCCCTAGTGCACAACCCTTACGGGTCATACCTCAAAAAGTGTAAACCTAAAAAGGAAATACTCAAGAGGGTAAACTCAAAAGGGGACTACTATATACCAAAAAGGTAAAACTCTCCCATTCTATAAATCTTATTGCCATGGCCTAACCAAGGAGCAACAAGAAACTAGAAGCAACTCCCTTCTCCAAGATTCATTGTGACAAATAGAGGAGTCTGAACATATTAAAGCAAAAAGCTTTTGATCTCACAATTTCGGATTAGTCAAAATCCAACTTTGACTTCGTCTAGAAGAATCTAAAGGAAGAAAGAACCTTTCCCTCTCAATTTCTATTAGCATAACAATTGCCAACTTGTATGTTGTCAAATGTATTTGATTGTCATTCAATTTATTCAATTGCTATTCATCCCACGACATGCCCAATACACGAGCTCGTTCATTAACTCTTGGCATAAACTGATAATGGCATTAATCACTAAATATTTGGTCTTGGTTTTCGTTTTTATCTTTACTTAGTGGCACAACCACATCACGGCAATGTCAAATACAGTCATACAAAAATTATTTTGGCACCATACAACATTAGTTACTCATCTTTTTGGATGAAACAAGGTGACTTTGCAAGGTTCTATGCTCAATACATTGTGGTTCATGTTGTCAAAAGCCATGGATAGGACACCAATGGCCAATTATCTTTGGAGTTGTTTTCTTAAGAAAATAACGATATGAGATGCCTCGGATTAGCCTCTTTGCAAGCTAGCATCAATTTCCATTCAATGATGTTCAAAGGCGTCTCTCCCACTGCCATATTAAGCGGTGAAGCTCTATACTTGTTGATTTAAAAATAGAGGGCATTTATGCCCATTAATGGAAGATCATCACTGCTATTAATTTGTGCTGGTGAAAGTCAAGGCCCTCATCCATTATGGTATAACATCTCAACCAGTACCTCGATCGTGACTTTGAGTCCACAAGTACTTCTACTCATCATCATTTAAGCCAGTACCTTGGCCGCAACTCTGAGTTCACAAGTACTTCAGCCTGACATTATTTAAGCCAATACATCGGTCGTGACCTCGAGTCCACGAGTACTCTGGCCTGAAATCATCCAAGCCTTTCAAGACCTTCAAGCTGGACTTTGTCTTGAGAATGTCTACAAAGCCCGTTCTTTAAGGGATCTAAGATTTCTTTCTTAATTTCAAGACTGTCAAGCCAAACCATGCCTTAAGAATGTCTACAAAGCCCATTTCTTACAGGATCTGGGGTCTCTTAGATTCCAGGTTAAGAGGAATAACCCACAAAACTCATTCGTGTGTTTTTGTTGTGAGTTATAGGCCCATACCGAAATCCTCAACACTTGGCCATAACTATTTTGTGGTTGTGAAATTAATTGGCAAAACGAATTATGACATTTGTGGTATGCCATTAGGTACCTTACGTGGATGTCTTATGTTAAATTGGTTCCTAACTTGAAAATTCTTAAGTATTAGGCGATTTCTTAACTAGACTGTTAACATTAATGACCCCAGTTATGGATCACCTTCTATTTTGTCTTAGTCCTTAATGGAATTTTAAATGCTAAAAAATTCTGGAGATTGGACCCCGGACCAAGGTTTTACACGAATAAAATTATCCTAAGTCCTTAAAGCATTACGAAATGCACATTAATAATGGGCTTTAGACCCAACATGGACTATAGAAAAAGAAAAACACATCAGATTATAAAAATAAAGGGTTTGATACACCCCGGCGACTGGAAAAGAAAAATAAGTTAGGCCTCAGTGTCACCGCCCTTTGGGATTGGATGGACCACACTTGCTGCACTTCCATCCTATTTAGTTAGAGTTACATCGCGATCGGTGGTGGAAGGGACCTTGGTAAAAGCCTAATTAGCCTATTGAACTTCATGAGCTAATACTAGGTGGCCATTGAAAATTAACTTATGGGAGTCCAATCCATCCAAGACCAGGGCAACCCCGAGATTAAGGAACTGGACTTAGGTGACTGTGTTCTAGAATTGCTCACCGTTTATGTTTGTGCAAATCGTCTCCAGTTTCGTATAATCCCTTTCTAATTATTAAATCTCATATCAGAGGCCAGCGATGGTCTTTTTAGAGCTGGCCGTCTCCTTTTTGAGTTTGGATTTGGAGTCCTCAAGTTTCTTCTCCAACTCATTAACCTATGATGCAGTGTCCTCTTGGGCCTTTTCGGCTTCTTCTTTGCTCTTGAGAGCCAAGTTAAGTTGCCGAGCTCCTTCTGCTTTGACTACCCTTAGCTTTTGCCCAATCCCTTCTTATACTTCCCCAAGCTCCATTCAAGGCAGCAAGCTTCACAAGCAGCCCAGAGTGCGAAGGTATGAAACCTTGACAGAATCTCAGGCAGGCTCCTTTGGGTAATTTGTTTCACTACCTCATCATCCAAGAGTTTACAATCAAGGAACGATTTGAACTTTGCGTTCTTCTTAAACAAGGCGATTAAGCCTTCTCCTTCTTCATCCACCTTCGTGACTACTGTCTTTCTGCGATCTACCGCCCTTCTGCTTTCAGCAGCCTTTCTCTTCCTCTAAGGGTGTTGAGCAAGAGATTCCAGCTAATCCAAAGCCACCTCAATAACTGGATCCCGGGCAGAAGGAGCCAGAGCATTATGAACAGGAATGTTTGAAGTGCGAATGCTTATGTCATGAAGCATATCCAATGAAGTTTTTGATGATAACAAAGTCAAGATGAAGACTAAGATCAAAAGAGGTATATTAGGTATATGTTATAGGTCTTAGGATCTCAATGTAAAATGCTCTCAAGTATCTCAATAATCTTCAAATGGTTTTTGAAAGATCCTTTATAAATCAACTTAATGATCAAAGTTCATATGTTAAAGAAATGTTGATTTTAATCTTGGTTTTTGTAACTAAAGATCATATCTTAAGCAAATCCAAGGTTTTCTAAGTTGGAAATAGCCAGCAAGCTTAATTGGTCTTAAAAAATGTGTTTAGGGGCCATTGTAATCGATTACACAAGTGTTGTAATCAATTACAAGTCAATCAGAGGTCTTGTAATTGATTACATGGGTGTTGTAATTGATTACAAGCATGGTAGAAGTCTTGTAATCGATTACATTGAGGTTGTAATCGATTACATCTGCCTGGAAAGCCAAGAACACATTCTAAGAACCATGTAATCGATTACATGGACATTGTAATCGATTACATGGACATTGTAATCGATTACATCAAGTCTGACAACACCCAACGACTCTTTTCTTAGCATTTAATGCTGCCATAAAATGCCACCCAATGGCTCCTTTGATATGAAAATTTATAAATACACATCTTAGGGCATCATTTGTGGCTAACCAATAACTTGAAACTCATCTCTATCACTCTAATCCGAGAATCAATCTTTCAAACCCTTATTGCTCTATTTTTGCAAATCATTTGAGATACTCTTGAAGAGTAATGTTAGGACTTCAATTTATATTAATTACTCTTGTAAGAGTTTCATTCTATCAACCTTGATTAATATATAAAAAAGGGTGAGGCATCCCTCTAATTTGTAAAAGGTGAGGCATTGCTTGAAAGTAGAGGCTCAAGCACAAAGGGCGAGGTATCCTAAGGTGTTGAGTGCTCCAGTTTGTAAAGGTTGTCAAGCATTTGTTGAAGCTTGAAGACATAGTGAAAAATCTCGAGTGGTTACTTGAGGAGTAGACGTAGGCCACAAGTAGACAGGTGACTGAACTAAGATAAATCTTGTGTTTGATTTTCTTAAACTTACTCTTTTATCTTTGTGCATTGATTATATTTGCTTGCTTGAATACTATGTTGTTTGGTTGGTTCTTTTGTGAAAGAAAGTGTTCAATCTTCATTATTCATTCATCTCTATTAATCAATAGCTTCAACAAAAATCAATAAACAAGTGTTTTGCGAAAGATTTGCGAACTTATTTTATAAACTCAATTCACTCCTCTCTTGAGTATTGAGACCACTTGGTAACATAAAGGTCCGACCCCCCTTTTTCTCGCCTTCAAAGTTTGAAGGGCCAAAAGAGATGCTCCAGATGCCATGCTTTCTGCAAAATAAGAAAATCACAAGTTTGAAGTGACAAGAAAGGAAAATTCCAAAAACAAAAACAAAGGCAGAATACGGCCTACGCTCTACCTAATATGGCCTCAAGAGTGTTGTCATCCACGGTGTCTAGAAAATATTTATAAGAAATGAACTAGACTTCCTCTGCCCATTTATTAATAAAATCTATACACTCAGTGTCCTACTTACTAAGTTTGGACTTCTCCATCTCGATCATTTCAATAGGAGTGTCCCAAGCTTGCATGGTCCAATACAAGTGGAACACCAGGGTCTTATCGACCCCCAAGAAGAATAGGAGGGATCTTGGAGCCGCTATCAACATAAAGAACTTCATCTTGTAGTTCTTGAAGCTATCTTGGAAGAGGTCGAAGACTTTTCATCCACTTCTTGACCGAAGAGTGAGCTAGTTTTTTTGCGTCGCCCTCTCTCCTTGAGGGGACCACCGAGTGAAGAAATAAAAGAATTCCTTTTCTGTATATCAAAGTCTAACCACTTTGCAAAACCATTCAAATGCAAGGATGAAACCCTAGCAGTTAGGGTGAAGTTGGGATGGAGCCATGTTCGGAGGACAAAGGACGACAATTTGAAAGTCAATGAATGGAAGCCGGAGCCCCAGTCAGATGAAGAGGTCTTCGTACAAAAACATGAAGTGCTCGCCCTCTATTCGAGTTGAACACACCCTCTCATCCTACTCTGGAGCCGAGATCCGGAACTCATGGTCCTACCTACTGTCCTTTGTCAGCTCCAAGTAGTTCGCAAGATGTTCAATTTTCTCCCTCGTCCAGAATACAAACATGTTGTTCTAGACGTCATCTCCAACCCAAGGGTACACCCTCCTTCCTCGGACAAGTACTGTAGACCCTTCTACGGTCAGTCTATGTTGTACAGCTCTTCTCCTCACCATGAATGACTGGAAAACACACACAGAGGCTTGTAAGGTGCTATCAGAATCAAGAATATCTACCTTAGATTCAAACATGGAGGAGGGAAGATACCTCCCTTCGTACCTAGACACACCTATTACAGTTACGGGCCTCTGTGCCTTAAAAGGTCCATGACCCAGTGTGGAGCCTCTGCCATTCATGGCATAATAGAGAAGGTGCTCTAGTGAACAACACTATAGAGTTGGGCCCATAATCGCTAGTATCCCAACTCATTCTAGACGTGAAAGAACAGAAATTTCCAAGAATATAAAAGATAGAAACCCTCTACCTTGGGGTGATGCCAGAAACAGTGAAAATATGGGGTAAAGGAACATATACCTTGAAGAAATGAGTAGAATGGGTGACTGGAAGGGGTTTAACTGTCAAGAATCTTTGAAAACTAATAGAAACCGCACAAAAGCAGCTACCACTCTGCCGTTCACAGTTACCAAAAATCACCTCAAGTCATCAAAAATTGGAAGGAAATTGTAAAAATGCAGAGGAGGCATCCATGAACCCTATTTATAGAGACAAGATAGTTGTGGGGCAATTTTGTCCTAACACCCTGAATTTCGAAAAGTCATTATAGCAGTCAGAATCGCGTGAAGCACTAACCACGACTATCCAACCAAAACGTGTCATGTGGACTTCATAGCTATCATAACAGTTGAAGCGATAGTTGCTTAGAAAGTCAAACGTCACGCAAGCCCTGCTGTTTTAAGCATGAATTTTTTCTACAGATCTCAACTACACCTCAGAATGTCCACCTATGGTCACTTACGCGTGGACCTTGGCCGAACTACAACACGTCCGTGAATGTCAATGACTTTGTCGTTAATGCCTCCTAGTTAAAGCTCTTGACCCTTTAAGGGTAGAACAAACTCCATCTTTATGTAAAGCACGAATCCCACCAACCGGGGCCATTGAGACTTACCTTGATACTTAACTATATTAGCTAAGCACCAAGCTAGTGGCAACATGACCAGAGTAAGCATATTATTATAATAGTGAGCATTTGATTCATGCCGATGAAAGAAGCAAACAATGGAAATGGAAAAATAGAACATTCAAGGAAGCAAAAAGAGGCAAAAAGGAAACTTTTTATTCATATTCCATATATTGTCAGCTCTATCAAAAGAGCCTATGAACTACCCTAATACCAGAATGCCCACTAGAGAAAGCCATAAAGGAAGCCAGATAAGACAGTGATGATAAAGATGACCACGACCGCCTCCACAATTCTTCCAGAAACCAGCACCCATCTTTTCCCTGATTGGCCAACATGAGCGGAATGCTTTACTCCAAAAGATTGTTCCACCCCAACATGAGCAGGCTTCACAATCTTGCATATTGGGGTGAAACTAAGGCATTAGGATAGCACCTTCGGTTGTAGTCAGGAGGACGGAGAAGGGAAAACGGATAACCTCCATGCCTCATAGGAATTATAACAGAAGTAGCGAATCCCCCCGAAAAGTGTAGGAAGGTTACACGCCCCTGCATACGCCTAGAAAGAAAGGCTTTTACTGCTTAGATGCATGTTAACTAACCCGTGTATGGCAGCTACTGGGTCCTTACAGAACCGTTACACTTGGTAAGAAAGGCCTCTATCAGAGGATTACGTTGAGGAAAAGGAAACATCTTTAAGAATTCTTGAAAGAACAGGAAGAAGATCTAAAAAAAAAATATGGCTCTCCACAAATGACAACCTCACTACAAGCATTCCTTATTTATAGAGGGAATAAAACATTCTGATTGTTTCCCAAGAAGGCTAACTGGCTGCATGTTCGAGGCCACGTTTTAATTCCCTTTCCTCATGATTGGCCTCAAGAGTAGCAGACTATTGGGAAATAGCTTGAAACTGTTATCCTCTTTAAAAGAGTCTTTAATTCCTAATAAAGTCAAAGCGATGGTTCTCAAGCAAGTTCAGACTACTACAAACTGCAAAATAAAGGCTGCAAGAAAGGACAACAAAGACCCCGTGTACTACACATGGGGACAATATATGACATATTTCAAGTGGTGAAATGATGACATAATCAGAGCAATCTGACTCAGATACCAGCCTTACACGTTAACCTCGGAGGCATACTGTGATGTATCGAGGACCTCGACCTTTTGGGAAAAAAACATTGCGAGATCCGACATTAACACTGACTCAGATCCCTTTTTCCACAGCCTGTCGTGTGCTCCTATCAATCTTGGATATCTTGACACTTAATTGTCCCATCTAAGTACCAAGTTGGGAGCAACTGTTTTAGGCCACGATTCGGGACCCTGTCCCAAGGGTCAACCTGGCACGTATCCAATCGGAGTCCGTCATTGACACCCCAGCGGGGATGCATGGTACGTTGTTGAGATCTCAGCACAACGGATGTCGGATCACTGCGTTGGGTAGCAACAACATTATCGTGAGATTTATGCAGTGAATAAATCCTATGAGTATCTGTAATTGTTAATCATAATCTTGTGTAATTATAATGCCCATAACTCACCTTTGACAACTCATAATTGTAGTATCAAATTTCGATTTTATAGGGATCATCTGCAACTATTAAAGGAACGTATCTCCCTATCTAACATCTATAAATACTAGGCTCAATCGCTACTAACAAGTATCGATTGCTCTTCAGCTTAAAACCTAATTGTGCAAAGCCTGACTTGAGTGTTGAAGTGCCTTTGCAGGTACTAACCCCTTAGTTTTAACACGCTCCGTTATTATGTAAGGAGGAAAACACCAGAACGTCCCTATCCAGGTACAGCTCAGTATCCACTACTGAACATGACCTTTACAAAGTAGCAAACGAAAAGAAGAAGGAAAATATGATTACAGCTACAGTGGCAAAAACGTCTCGAATGGCTTAACTAGAAACAAATTGCGGGGAGGGCTTCCTGAAATAGCCATTTGGTTTATCGTCTCCAACACACGACTCCCCCACCAACTCCTATCTGTAACTTGACAACAATAGATACTTATTTTTTAGACAATAACACCCTTGATCTTATGCTTATAATATCATCATTAAATTAAAGTTAAGGTTAAAAAAGAAAAATAGGAAAAAATAATAAAAATGAAAATATTTAAAACCATGAACTGAAATGAATTGCAACTTTGAATATGCATTTGACACGCATAAATGAATAGTAAAAATACAATAGTAAAAATGATTCTATAGTTGTATTGGATATAGATTTTAATACTACATTGAAAATTGATTTCTTACCATCAATATATCTATTTGTACACTAATAACTTAAGGTTGACCCCCATAAGCCATAACTGATGTGATGATGGCTTTAGGTCTCAAATTGTACTTTGACTTTTAAAAGTAAGTTTATCACTAAATTTATTTTATTTCATAGTAGAATGCACTTTAGTTTCCTAAATAGAAATGGCAAAACTATTACTTATGGATTGGATAAATTGAGAGTAAATTTTATCAACTTATCCTCATTGAGTTATACACACACACCACAACCTTTTTTTTTTAATCATTTGTAGCCAAAAGTAATTTTTATTGTAATTTTATCAAAATATTTTGGCTATCAAATTAGGTAATTTTATCAAATTTCATAGACAATATTTTGATTGAACACACACAAAACTAATTTTGTTTTGATATCTATAGCCAAAACTTTTTTTTTCTTTTCTTTTCTTTTTTTGTTTTTTTTACCCATAGTAAACATTCCCAAATATAACTCGTTCTTTAAACACTACTTCTATCAAAATTAATTCCTTCAAAATAAATTCTACTCAATAATACTAGTGTTTGTACTCGTGCATTGCACGAGGAAAATTAAGAAGAAAATAATTATTAATAAAATAAAATGAAAATCTTACAATTAAACTTCAAAAATTCTTGATAGAATTTGATAAAATTACATGAATACAAAATATAGTTTCAATCATATATAATGATTCTACATAGGTAAAATATAATGTTGCTCCATCAATCATTGAAACCTGCATATATATAAAATGAATTATATAACTATCAGTGAACAAAATATAAATAATATTAAGATAAGAAATTCAATAGTAAAGACCAAATGAATATCAATATTTTCAATATTTTCAAATCATCCATTGATTTAACTAAATCAAAAATCAATAATTTTAAACTACTCCTTGATTTCACTCTTGAAATTGCAGTATAAAATTGACCAGTAAAAACAAGTCTTGGTAAAAATAATAACCCTACATGAGAGAGATTGTTCTTGATTCTTATTTATATAGTCATTACAAAGTATAGAGTTAATGAGAATTATCTTTTTTGAAACTTTAAAGGGATTTCAAGATCTAATGGTATTAAACTCAATTTAGGAATATAAGTTTTGTTACCATTGCTATCAATTCATTCACAATTAATCTTGTTCCATTGCACAATTCTATTGTTTGATCAGTATTTCTAAGGAGCATAATTGGAATTCTCTTTTTTAATACAAATATGTGATTTGGGATTCTAGAACCTTTAATCTTGTATTAAAATTCAGTTGTAAATCATTCAGATTCAATACCAACATCTTCATCTACTACAAAAATTGAATCTGAACTTCATCAGTTACAAAAATTGAATTTGAGCTAAGATATTGTTTTTATTTTTCTGAAAGAATGAATTCATTAACTTTCTCAACAATTTCAAGGGTTGAAGTAAGAACAACTATATCCTCAAATAATTTGAAATCTTTCATATTTTACAACTAAATCAGGATATGCAAAATCAACAATATCTAAAATATGATTGTTAGAATTCAAAATCAAAAGATCTTTAGGGATTTCAATTTTAGCTTCACCTTCATTATCATTTCCCAAATTGTCATCGCCAATGTTAATAATCCAATTTGCAAAATGGACTTAGTTTCATATAAGTTGGATATGGTAGATGCAGATTGTAACCTCATTTTCTTAGCCAATCTCAAGACTTTGCAGTGATTCCACAATTTCATTGAATTAATTGTTACCATAACAATATCTTATCTACTTGCTTTTAGAATTACTAATATTGACAATATTTGTCTGAAGTCTTCTCTAAGAACAACTATTTTTCCTCCAAACAGTTGTTTAATGCTTTTGTCATTAGAAAACCTCAAAAAAGTTCTACCAAATGCCTTAAAAGCTCATTTGTTTATCATTGGTGCTTCATCCGAAAGAGATCCAGGTAAATCCGCTAAGGGATTCAGAACCTAAAATAGACAAGCCTCACATTCAAAGAGCCTTGTCATTTGGGATCCTTAAAGAGAGAAATTAAAATCATATGAACTGACAAATATCTTCCTTGAAGGATTATGATAATGGAAACAACTGGACTGATATATTTTGTTGAGTATATAAGCAAGGGTAGCATAAGAAGCATTTGTTTGAAAAGTCTAGAAACTAAAACATTGCAGATGATTTAATAAATAAATACTCAATAAAAGACTTCTATCATCATTATAAAAAAAAGAGTAATAAAAGAATTATATGAGATTTAAAAATTTGAAAGGAATATTTTATTTTATAAATATACATTTCATAAATATTCATATATGAGGATTGTTTACAATTTTTTTTTATTAATTACCTTTTTATTTTACAAGAATTTAAATTACAATGAATGGTTAAAAATTTTAAAATAAAGATCTAACCTAAAACTATCTACTAATTATTAATACACTAAATTCATAAAAAAAAATATTTATAACCTTAAAATTGGATTAATGATTTTATTACATTTACATAGATAATTAATTCCTTGTATAAACAAATAGTTGGTGCATGAATTATTTGAATAAAATAATTATAATTAAATAGAAAATTGGCATGCTTAATATAATTCAATTAAGCAATGAAAAGTGATTAAAATATCAATTAATACAAATTAATAAGATAAATTTAAAAAATACAAATTTGAAAATAATAAGATAAATTATACATTTATTATTTAATTTAATGTCAATGCCTTAATTGAATGAATAACATAGGAAAAATTAAAAAGATAATGATTGACTTTTTGGATTATTAAAAAATTATTACAAAGTGAAATAAACTATTAAATGTAACACCCACCGTAGGGTGTCACATTTATGTTACTTTATTACCAAATTACCCCAAGTTATAAAATGTGATGTTATGATAAAATTACGAGTTGTAAAGTTTTTTTTTATGACAATAAAATAAACTTAGCGAAAAATAAAACTATTATACATCATTACACATAATGTACATCATTATACATAACAGTCATCACACGTAATTTACATCATAACAGAAGTACTGTCAGGATTATTTATATACAGACTAAGTTCTCAAAGTAATTAAACATAATTTAAGACTCACATATTGCCCAAGTCTGACTAAACAGCAGAACCCTCAGATGGGTCCTCCTCAGATTCCTCAGCAGATAGGAATCCGTTATTACGTGAAGCTCTACGGACAGGTGTCCGTGCAGACGACACGATACTTATCTCACTAGGAGTACGGTAGTAGGCTCCCCAATACTGCCTAATGGATATTGGAAACTCTAACTGTACATATATATTGACACTAAAATAGGGGTTCCCTTGTTCAAGCCTACTATAGGTAATGTTTAGATCCCCTATATAAAATATACACTATCGAACCAAATGAACATGCCACGCCTCTGAACCTCCACGAAACTGTAATGTCACGTATCCTAGGAAGTCAAGCATCTCCATCTTCAAAATTCTGCGTTTCCGACGTGAGAAGTAGTTCTTCTTCTCCTTCTTGTACTTGTTTCTTCCTCAACGTCTTCAACCAATTATAAATACCATATACAAATATACATACAAAGAGGTGAGATCACCTACGCCAATACCAGCATGATAGCACAGAGATAATACAAACAACATATCATGCAAAAATATCATGTCATGATCACAATTATGCCATCATCATAGTGTAAAATAATAATTACCATCATGCCACTATCACTGTTTAAATCACAAAATAATTACAGTAACACCATCACATAGATATAGATGCTCAGTTTCATGCATGCGCACATAGACTCAATGTCCTACTCCATGGAGCTAATACTCATGTCGGAGAAATTGATCGAAAAGATCTGCCGGTACCACGTGCCTCAGACCAAGTGCTATAATTATATCTTGCACATCTAGCACATACACGACAGTCTTTATCAGATCTCGATTAAGAATAGTGTCTCAGTCCGGATCATCGGTGTGTTGCATCGGTCTAACTCACGGTGCAGAAGAGCTACCAACTGCCCATTGCGAGCAACCCGCACCCCGATGCCCCCAAGGTCAACAAGTGACCTACACTACGCGTATCGCACCCACTCAAGAGGTGTACGTTTCTCCTAGGCAATTAGCCATATACAGTCCATCGGACCATTTTCAATGCATGTGTAATGCACCAATTACCAACCAAAGGTAAATCACATAATTTCTCATATGAGGTTCAAATACTGTTGTACGTTCATGTATTAATGCCAATTTCAGGCAAACTTCTCAATTTCTTGTACAGTATTCATATACTGATTTTAACTGTAAAGTTTACTGTATAATTAACAGCAAAATCACATTACCATGTTTTTCTCATTCGTAAAATATTTTTTTTGTCACGTTTTCCCGATCACGTAATGTTTTATTACGTAAACAATGATTTGTAATATTTCTGTTACGTTTAAAAATTCGCGTAACAATTTTCTACTGTATTAAAATGCATAAAATATTCTTTCATTTTTAAATTGCCTAGCGATATTTTTCTATAGCATTTCGATCGTGTAAAATATTTAAACGTTTTAAAAATCGCGTAGAAACACTTTAACGTTTTTCAAATCGCGTAACTTAAAAATTACGTTTTTGAGTTACGTAAATCGTTTTTCACCATTTTTACCCTTCGTAAAATATTTCTTAACTTTAAAAATATTATTTTGTACTTTTCTTACAATAATATAATTTCTTACTTCTTTTTGTTCCTATTCTTAGTCAAAAATTCTTTTTCGTAATATATTTTCTCAAAATCACTTTTTATTGATTTAATCTTATAAAATCACCTTTAATTGATTTAATCACTGCTTCTAACTTTAAATTCCTAACATTTTCCAAAACTCAATAAATAAATTCTACGTTAGTAAATTTAAGTTACAAACGTTTTTTTTATATTTCTAAATCACTTCTAAAAATTAATTCTCTTTAAAATAATTTAAAGTTCAACACTTTAAATCCCCTTTTTCTTTTATTTATGAAAATTCCACTTGACAACACTTTAATTCCTTTCCAAAATCCTTTTTTGAAAATTCTTATATTTTATAACATCAAAACTTTTTTTTTTTCTAAATTATCAAAACCTTATAGATGGCCATTGAAACCATGAAATATTTTTTTCTAACTTAAACAAATGTCATTCTTGTTTCTACTCAAAATAAATTCATGAAAATACTACTTAAAAACCGTGTGCACTCTTTTTGCAAAATAAACTCTTTTGATTAATTTCTTTACTCCTTAAATCATTCAATTCTATCATTTATGAAAATATAATTTTGTGAACACCAAATTAGTTGATGTCTTGACCAAATTTTTTTTTAAGTTTAAGGACCAAAAATTATCTCCATTGTTCTTGAAAAATTTCAGTAGAAATCCTTATTTTAGAAGTCCAAAACCGTGACCTCCTCCATGGCCTTTGGAGCTAAAATTTTATTTATTTCAACATACATCCATCATAATATATTCAACATATATCATTAAGCATATTATAAGCATATCATATAAACAAATAAAAATCATACTAAGCATGCATACACAAGTAAATCATGCAAAGCATATCAAACATAAGCAAAAATAATTAAAAGCACATAACACACATACAAATTATTACATGACCATGGATAGGAATCCTCACATGGATTCACCATCCATCAAATATAAAATCATCTCCCACCACCATGCTTGGTTGGTGAGATGAATCTCCCTCTTACCTCTTGAAGAACCACCAAAAAGCTTGTTGATTTGTGTTTTGAACAAGATCTCCACTAACACAAGTTCTTAAACATGAAACAAATACAAGAAAATTAGTATATCAAGCTTGAATAAGAAGAACCATGGATCAAACATGGTTTAGAACATGATAAAGAAAAGAATAAATGAAGTTTTCTTACACTTCACCAACAAAAATTCTAGAACTTGATCTTAGTAAAAGTCCTTCAAGATGGAAGATTTAGAGAAAGTCTTCAACATGAAAGTTGTTTAGAATGAGGTAAAGATTCAAGAAACTAGGTTGTATGAAATTAAAGAGTGATGGAGGAGTGAATTGGAGTGCTTGGCCGAATGGTATGTTTTTGGGAGAAAGAATGAAATTTTCTTTGGTTTGGTCTTGAAACTTAAGTGGAAAAGTGAAGAAATGATATTATGAAGTATAGAAATGAATGTTTTTGGTCTTTAAGGGAATGCATTGTCATAGCATGCAATTAGAGAGAATGGAAAGTGAAGTTTGAAGAACATAAGCATTAATGAGCAATAGTAAATGGTCTTGACACTTGGCTTGTCTTCATTCTTTTTTTCTTTGGCCTAAAAAGCCTACACTAAGTTGTCTCCCTTCATCCTTGCTCTCCAAACCGTCCCCCCTTCTTCATGCATTCCAAATGTGCCAATTTACATAACCATCACTATAAGCCATCCTAACCATTGATTAAAAGAATGGTTTGGATTTAAATTAGCTGCTAGGTTTAGGTTATAGATGGAAGACTTCATTTGAGCCATTGGATCATTTTTGGCTTGCAATCCTAACCATTGAATATGTCTCAAAAATGAAGGGTCAAGATTACACCTTCAATCTTTAATCCAAGGGTCCAAAATGGTTGTAGTCATTTTTGATGACCAATTCTCCATCATTGATCTAAATTCAAATCCAATGGTTATTAATGATCCATCTTCACTATTGATTAATTTTACATCCAAGGGTTCATAATGGTCATAGTCATTTATAAGACTAAATCTATACCCTTGATTTAATTTTTTATCCAACGGTTATAATTGATCCTATTCATTTTAAGATCAAATCTCCACCGTTAATTAAATCCAGATTATTTCTCAACGATACTTAAATTGATAGTGGATATCCAAACCACTAATGTTAACTTAATAATATAGAATTTTATTTTTATCTGTTATAACCCAAAAAATATATATATAATTACTGTATTTTTATCGTCCGATAATTAAATACAGTACAAAATACAGTAAAGGAAATTTTCTAAAACTATTTCCGGATTCAGGTTTAGTAAGATCCCCTATCTCTATCTAAACAATACAAATTTTTTGTACGTAGAAAATTTTTTCATTTTGCGGGACCCACCTGGGCCCACGTATGGCCACCTGGGCCCACATACACCTCGTGGGGGCCACAAAATAGTAAAAATTCCAAAATCACACATAATATCACAAAAATTAGAAAACTCACAAATATCAAATCAGATTACGTAAATTAATTAAGACTAAACAGTAAAAATTAATTTACGTAAATTTTTCCTGTCCGAAAATTATTATTTTTCTGACACGGAGCAAATCACACCGAACGATCAAATATATAGACGAAATATTCAAAATAATTTTACAGTACACAGAAATCTCTAAACAGTAGAATTTTGTTAACTGTCAAAATTACTGTTCCTAAGATAGAAAGTTTGGGGTGTTACATTAAACATTTATTATTAATGGCCTAAACAACATAGCCAAAATATAAAAGGATTAATAAATATGACTTTGCTCAAATACACACGAAATGAAATTTAAAAAATGATCATAATCTAATTTGTTAGCAATAACATTATTATTACTTGCAATTGCTATCTTTTTAGCAATAATATTTATTAATCATTAATTATTCATTATCTTCTATGAATATTCTTTTTTTGTGTTTGTATTGTCCATTTTTTTCTTTAAGATGAACTTATAGATATTTATTTTTATTTATATATTATTATTATTATTATTATTATTATTATCAAAAAATTTAAATTATTTGATGAATAATTAATAATTAATTATAGAAGATAATGAATAATTAATATATTAATTCATTCAAGAAGTTAATTAAATGGATATAAATGACATTTAATTAGGAGAAAAATTTGAATTTTAAATTTTTTTTATTCTTTTATAGTTTGGGTTTTAAAATATAAATCTTATTTGTGAAAGATAGTGCAAAATTAACAAATAAATTAGTTTAGGCAACTATTTAATTATATATAAATTGTTTAATAGTAAATAAATGACATTTATTAAGGGCGAGTTTCAAAATTTAAAAGTTTTAATTATATTATTATTTAATTATTTGAATTTGAATAGTAATTGTGAATGGAAATGGTATTAGTTTTGATGATCAACAAACAAGAAAGCAATGAAGTGCAAAAATCAAGTCCCAAGACTTTTCAAGATTAGCTTTTAGGTCCTAGACCATATGTAAAGGTAAAACAGATTCACACAAAAGCTCATTTCTTGGTTCAAAACTCATTCTTAAATGGCTTTGCATAATCATGTTTTCATCTTGTGAAAATTATGTTTAAGTTTGAGTAAAATGCTTTTAGAAAGTTTGGAAAGCTTTTGGATATCCTTGGTTGAGAAATTCATTGAAAATCCTATGTTTCTAAGCAAGCCATAATAGATTATGAGATAATTCATAATCGATTATAAGCAAAAGTCAGAACATGACTTGTATTTCTCCAAATGGCCATAACCGAATATGGCTTCCTTTCTAATTGATTATTTGGTTTCTCAAACGTAATTACCTGTTTTTAAATGGCCATATTCGAATATGGCATAACTCATAACTGATTATGAATGTCTCATAACAGATTATGAATTCCTTCATATTTGAATATGAAACATGTCATAACAGATTATGAAATCTCATAACAGGTTATTTTGTTTAGTCAGAAACGTTGGAAGTCTTTCACTAAAGCCATAACCGATTATGGCTTTGCCATAACAGGTTATGGTCTGTCACAGAGCTCGTTCTCAACGACTCTTTTAATGGCATTTAATGCCCCCAACCACTTCTAACGTCTCAAAATCTCTTAGGCTATAAATGAATACTATTGGGCATTGATTAAGTGTTGGAGAACAATCTGAAAATTATTCTTTAGCACTAATTTCGTATTTCATCATCTCTTTCTCCAAAACTCTATTTTGAGCTTTAAAGTGTGATTCCTTAAATACCATAGAGCCTCAATTTGTATTATCTACTCTTTGAGAGAGTTTCTATCATTCAAACACTTTGATTATTCTGTAAAGAGGGTGAGGTATCCCTCTAGTGAAAAAGGGTGAGGTATTCCTTGTTGAAAAGAAGATGAGGTATCCTTCAAAGGTGTAAAGAGGGTGAGGTATCTCTCAAAGGTTGTAAAGGGTGAGGTATCCCTTGTTGTAAAGAAGGTGAGGTATCTTTCAAAGGTTGTAAAGGGGTGAGGTATCCCTCTAGTGAAAAGGGTGAGGTATCTCTGTTTTGAGGCTCAAGCACAAAGGGTGAGGTATTCCAAGGTGTGGTGAGTGCTCTATTGTGTAAAGATTTTCAAGCACACGTTCAAGCTTGAAGTTTAGTGGAAAATCTCGAGTGGTGTGCTTGAGGACTAGACGTAGGTCACAAAGGGTGGCTGAACCAAGATAAATCCTTGTGTTTGTTTTTCTCTAACTCTATCTCTTTACATTTGTACCTTAATTATATATGTTTGAGTTTAATTTGATATATATAGCTTATTTGCTTGACTTATCATATAGCCCAAGTAATATTTGAGAAATCTCTATTAGTTGTACCTTTGTCAAGCTTATTCCGCTGCAAGTATTGATTAGAAGTATCAAAATGAATTATTTCTCAAAGTTATTTTGAAAATTTGTAATCACCCAATTCACCCCTCCTCTTGGGTGATGGTTGCCATGGCTAACAGTAATATTATTTATAGAAGATAATTTTGGTAGAGATTCATAGAAGATAATGAATAATAATTAATATATTAAATGATTGATGTAATTAATTAGTTAGTTGTACATACATGTCATTCAATTAGGATGGGATTCGAATTTAAATTATGTTCATTTATTATTTTTGTGGTCTCAATTGCCCTTATGCAAAAATGACCACATAAGATGATATATGTCAGAATATTTGTTATTCTACTTAACATATGTCAAGCAAATAATGCACTTACTTGATGCTAAAGAAGACACGTATCAAAATTTTAAGACATATACTTTCTTTTTATATGTTAAATGATTTTACCGTAAAACAAACTAGTAAATACTAAGTACATATTTGGATACAACTTCAGTATATCTCCACATACTTTTGAAAATATTTGTAATAGATATCAATATTACAAATTTGCTCATATCTATAATGTTCAAATCAATGTTTTAAAAACTAAATTGGATATTTAATTAATAAGGTCTTTGGGTCATAGTTCAATTAGTTCATTTGATCAAATTTATTGTTGAATCGTGATTAAACCAGAAAATAGTCGAACCAATGATATGGCCGGTTTAGCTAACTAGTTCGGTCCGATTTTTAAAATATTGGTTCATATATTATACAGTAACTTTTCTATCTTTTGTACCCTAAAAAAAACTTGTTACCAAGCGGCCTCAAAAACCCAATAGGGGGGTGAATTGAGTTTATAAAAACTTTTCGTAAATCTTTCAAAAAACTCTTGATTACTAATTTTCGTTGAAGTTATTGATTGATAGAAATGAATGAATGGATAAAATAGAAAAATATTGCCCACCAATGAACCAACCAAGAGAGAAATAATCAAGTAAGTAAATAAATCAATGCACAAATGTAAAGATAAGGATTTAGAGAATCAAACACAATGGTTTATCCTGGTTTAGCCACCAATCCACTTGTGACTTACGTCCAGTCCTCAAGCAATCACTTGAGATTTTTCACTATATCTTCAAGTTTCAATAGGTGCTTGACAACCTTTACAAACTGGAGCACTCAACACCTTGGGATACCTCACCCTTTGTACTTGAGCCTGTTTAAACAAGGGATGCCTTACCCTTTAGAATTTGGAGGGATGTCTCACCCTCTTTTATAAAAAAATAAAAAATGATAGAATGAAATTCTCAGAAGAGTGATTGATACAAATTGAAGCTCTAGAATGCTCTTCAAAGATATCTTAAGTGATTTTCAGAAAAACAGAGTAAGAATGATTTCAAGGATTGATTCACATATTAAACTATTGGAAGTATGTTTCAAGTTCAAATTCACCTATTAATGAAGTCCCAACTCAAGTATTTATAAGAGGTTTGATCAATGAAGTCATTGGGGGCTTTAATGCCCAGCATTTAATGCATCTAATATAGTCGTTGTGCAATGTCAGACCAGTTGTAATCGATTACACAATGTCTGTAATCGATTACAAGGTTGTTTGATCATGTTCTTGACTTTCTGGGCAGGATGTAATCGATTACTAGCCTTGTGTAATTGGTTATATGGCCTCTGCCAGTCTTATAATTGATTACAACCCCAGTGTAATCAATTACAAGGCTTTTTTCATGCTTGTAACGATTACATGCTCAATGTAATCGATTATAAGGCCTTTGTTTAGCTTGTAATCAATTACAATACATGTGTAATCGATTACTTTGTCCTTTGAACACATTTTAGAAGCCCAATTAGGTATCTAGGCCATTTTTAACTTTGAGAAACTTGGATTTGACAAGATTGACATATGTTTTACACAATCCAAGATTGAAATCAACATTTCTTTAAAACATGATCTTTGAATTTCAAGTTAATTTAAAAAGATCTTGAAAAACTATTTGAAGATAATGGAGATACCTTGAGAGCATTTCTCATTGATATCCTAAGACATATATCTAATATACCTCTTTTGATCTTAGTCTTCTTCTTTTAGTTTTGGTCTTTTCTTTTGATCTTAGTTTTCATCTTGACTTTGTTATCATAAAAAATTCATTTGATATGCTTCAAGACATAAGCATTCACTAAATTTCTCTATCTTTTTTTTTTCTTTTTTTGAATGGAGCATCAAAAAACCATTTTAATAATTGTTAGTATAATATCATTTAGAGAAAATTAATCTCATAAAATCATTTTAAGATAAACATTCTTAATCACAAAAAATATTTTTTAAAATTCATTATTCTGCATAAGTTACAAAAAATATCATGCATAAGCATAAACTATTACTTAAGAGAGACTTGAAAAGGAAATACAATTTTCCCCAAGAATGAAAGAGAAAACTCATAGATAACTCGATAAAATTTAAAATTCATATTCTCTAACGTAAGCTGATAAACAAATCTTTTAAAGTTTATACGTCTCTCATTAATCAAAATTGTGTTTTGTGATTTAATTTTAAAGTAGGTTAAATTTTAATTTTAATCCTTATAGTTTTCACGTGTTTTTAATTTAGTCCTTATAATTTTTTGTTTAAAATCAGTATTCACATTTACAAACTTTTTTAAAAAAATTCCTAACGTCAACTTCTGTTATAACACAATCAATTTAGTGTTTATTGCACATTTTATAAAAAAAATCTAAAAGAACATTTATTGAATAAAATATCTACTAGAATAAAAGAATACCTACCAGACCTTTTTTTTAAAAAGTAGCAAATAAAAGCTCTTACAAGACAAAGAAACACTTATTTACTTTGCCACTTGGCAATGCTATAATGATTTTTTAATGTTAGTTTATATTAGAAATTATTTAAAAAACATTTGTAAATGTGAGAATTAATTTTAAAAAAAACATATAAGAACTAATTTAAAATTGAGTGAAAAATATAAGGACAAAAATTAATATTTAACCTTTAAGGTATATATGTGTCTGCCCACTAGACATTCATAAGCTTAGAGGCATCCCTTGTTAATCACAAATGCGTTCTGGCATCAAATAAAAAAATTAATATTGAACTTACTCAGAAGAAAAAATGACACGAAGTCTTGAACTTCACTAGCACATCACTGAACCCAGTAAGGACCTCAAATATAAACAAAGGCAATGTCTAACGGATGGTGCTATGATGCACCATAATAAGTTTTGGTACATTGATGCGCCAATTTTTTTTACTTATTATAATTGGTTGTTCAATTATTATTTTTTACACACTTCATCAGTCTTTACCCTCACCAACCTTACTGCCACTGCCACCATCACCACTCCTACCCTACCACCATCACCTTTTTGACCCCACTATCACCACCTTCTTCCATGTTGTCGCCCAACACACTCTTATTTCCCCCTTTCCTTTCTTGTGTTAGACTACATGGAATCCTTTTAGTATAATGTTTGATAGAGATCTTAGATTTACCTCTAGATTGTGGAGAGCCTTGTAGAAAACTTTTGGGATCAAGTTGTGCTTCAGTACAACCTATCACCCACAAATTGATGCGCAAACCAAAATGACTATCCAAATCCTAGAAGATATGCTTAGAGCATGTGTGCTAGAACAACAGGGTAGTTGGGATATGTTTCTGCCTTTAGTAGAATTTGTCTATAACAATAATTATCGCACTAGTATAGAAATGGCACCCTATGAGGCAGTGTATGACAAGAAATGTAGATTGCCTCTGTGTTGGTATGAAATAGGTGATAAAACCATCTTAGGGCCAGAACTGCTACAACAAACTACAGAGCAGATTAAGATGATAAGAGATAGATTAGAAAATGCTCAAAGTAGACAGAAAAGTTATGTAGATAAAAGAAGGAGACCTATGGAATTTGATAAAAGAGAACATGCGTTTCTGAGAGTCACTCCTACTAATGGGGTTGTCAGAGTCATGAAATCCAGAAAGTTGAATCTTTGATTTCATGGTCCTTTTCAAATTTTGAAAAGAATTGGACCCATCACGTATTAGATTGCTCTTCCACCCAATTTGTCAAATCTTCATAATGTCTTTCACGTCTCTCAGGTCAGAAAATATAATCCTAATCCTTCACATATCTTAAAAAATGAATCAATACAATTAAAAGATGATTTAACTTATATAATAAAACTTGTAAAGATCATGAATAAAGAAGCCAAAGAATTCAGAGGAAAGCAGATTCCACTTGTGAAAGTGGTATGAGATGGGATCAACTCTGAGGAAGCTACTTGAGAGTTAGAACCCAACATGATGCAAGATTACCCAGAGATTTTCACATTAGGTAACTAAATTTTAAGGACAACTTCTTTTTAAAAGGAGGGGCGAATTATAACATCCTCCCTACCCTATTAAGTTTCAATGATTATTATAGTAGTTATTTAGTACCTGTGTGATTTACCTATCAATTTTTGTAATTTTATAAGTTAGTTTGATAGTTTTAATAAAAAAAATAAGTGTTTAAATGTCAAATTAAATAGGAGAATAATTTGAAAAATTATGAAAATTTGTGGAGTTGTTACATAGAGGATGAAGAATATTTTAGAAATAATTATCGGTTAGGACAGATACTGGTAAGCATATTAGTTACTTCCTTAAGTTTATATTAAGTTAAGTTAAAGTAATAGAACGTAATAGCTATCTAATAGAGTGTATAGAAAATTGTTAAATGATGTGTATAGGAACTTAATAGTATCTTAGAATTTTTCTAAAATGCCTATGGAAGCTAGAAACTCATCAATGGAAGATTAAAGTATCCTTAAGAACCAAAACTTCTTACAATTAATATTAATCATGTCACAATGTCCCTCTCAGCACAATGCAACACAGAGTAGCGAATTCTTGCAAATGAATGCAAGAATGAAAAAGAGTTGCCACCAACTGATTTATCCATTAAACATGAAAAGGTTCGATCGGATTCATAAAAGATGGTATGCGTTTTAGAGTTTAGGTTCGGGAGTTGATTACGTGTAGGGAACGTATTAGCACCAAACGTCATCCGTTCTAAGAACGGTTACTTATTTAATCTAGTGTTATCCTTTAAAATTAATTAAATTAGTGCTTTATTGTTTATTTGTAAAAATATTTTATTTTTATTTTATTTTAACATGTCTTACTTTGTCAAGCATATTATCAAGAGTGATAAATGACTTTGACAGGAAATGAGTGGCTAAATAGCCATTGCTCTATGGAACAAATTTAAATTCCATAACATATAATATGAAAGTGATGAATTAATGCTTACATATTTTATTAAAAATATTTCAAAAAAAAGAAAGATGACCAAGCAAAATTTTATTTATTTGCTTCAAGAAAATATTTCTTCTTTTGAGTGAATGACCAAATAAAATCGCATTTAAAAAGACTTTAATTTAAGAAAATATTTTTTTTATGAAATAAGAATTTTGAGGTGATTTTAAAAAAAAAAGAGGTTTTCATAGGAGCTTTAATCCACCACAATTAAAAGGTTAGGAATTTATAAATTTGCTCACATTATTTTTCTTTATTTTGTTTTATTAAAAAAATTCTTGAAAAATTAGATCAAGCTAGCTCACTTGGCGAGATCCAATAGAGATAAGTCTCAAGAATATTATGAATAATTTAAATGATTGACACCACGATCCTTTCTCAACTTTTCTGTCATTGGCCGTGTTTCGAAATTTTATTTGATGTTATGTTTAAAGTTGGATGTAAGAAAAAGATTTTTTTTATTTATTGAAAAATTAGATCAAGCTAGCTCACTTGGCAAGATCCAATAGCATCACTGGCAGTAGTTCTATGAGCCAGTGTTTGTGCATATTTTTACATTCTGACTTGAGTAGTGAGAAAACAATTACAGTAAGGTGACAAACTAAAGAGATAATCAAGAAGAGATGGGTGGCATACCTGAATAAGAAATAAGGATTTTGAAAGGTAAAAAAAAATGAAGCTTTGAGCCCTTGTTTGCCTTTTTCTCCCATAGCCAAAACGCTCTCTGATCCCCACTCTCTCTATATCATTTTTTTTAATTGTGTTGTTTTCGAAAAGAAAGGTGCTATTTTTTTGAAAAGAAAAAAAAGTGCGGTGTTTCTTTTGAAAAGGAAAAAAAAAAGTGTCTTCAAATGCCTTTGGTGCTTTCTTTTTTATAGGCCATGTGATGCCTCAATTAATTTAGCCACCAAATCTTTTCTAATTTCCCCTCATTTATTGCTTATAAATCAAAAAGCTATATCAAGTGATTGAGAATTTAATTTAATGATGCTAAAATTTTTAACATGTATCTTCTTATTTCCTATTCGGGTTAAGAACTTAAACTCTTTAAATCAGGAACAAATCAATGATTTGAAGACATTTTACTGCTAAAAATTTAGCATGTATCTGGTCTAAAAATTGCTACCCATTCTTATTAACCCTTTTAGTTGTTAAAATTCAAATTGAATATTTTTAAATTAATATTGAGATTTAATTAAGATTTTTATCTTCAAATTTCTTTCAATATCCCACTAAAAATTGCATCTAAATATTTCAATTATTGTTTTATTTTTTACATAATTAATATATTTTTTTCTTTTTTCAATCATTGGTCTTGGACTACTCTCTTTATTATTTTTCTAACCGACTGGACTTAGACTTGACTAACCTTAAAAAATAGTATAAGGTTCAAAAATCACATGGACAAATTTGGGTATTAACAGTTGTCCCCCTTTACTTTTCATTTAGAATAAATAGAAAGCAAATGAGATGATTCAAATTTGTTCATGGGATTTTTTAAAACAAAAAATGAATTGAATTGGCAAAGAAACAAAAAAAAACTAGAGACAATAGGTGTGGAATCCAAAAAAATTGAAAGAAGTGAGCACCGGACCCTTGGAGAACTAAAGAAGCAGCGGGCACAGGACCCTTGGGAAATTCGGGTACAAGACCCTTGCAAAACTAAAAGCAGCGGGTGTAGGACCCTTAGAAAACTAAAAGCAAGCAAATTTGTACCCTAGAAAATTCAAAGCTAACAAGTTTGTACCTAGGAAAAACTAAAAGCGAGCTGGTGTATACCTTAGAAAATCTAAAAAGTGAGCGGGTTTGTACCCTAGAAAATTAAAAGTGAGCAGTTTATACCCTGGAAAATTAAAAGAAAGCGGGTTTGTACCTTGAAAAATTAAATGCAAGCAAGTTTGTACCCTGAGGAAAATAAAAACAGTGGGTGCGTATCTTGGAAAATTAAAAGTGAGTAGGTTTGTACTCTGAAAAAATAAAAGTAGCGAGCGGGTAAATACCCTTAAAAAACTAAAAAGTGAGCGGGTGTATACCTTGAAAAAAAAAAGTAAATAGGTTTGTACCCTAGAAGCAAGCGAGTGTATACCCAGCAAAAAAATATAAAGCAAGCGAGTATGTACCCATTGAAACTTGATAGAAAAAGGGTTAAAATCTTATGAGGATGTACACTCGTCGAAGCTTAATTGAAAAAGGTAAAATGCTTACGAGAACGTATGCATTTCGAAGCTTGATTGAAAAAAGGTAAAAAACTTACGGGCACATATACCTATCAAAGCTTGGCAGAAAGATAAAAAGTTTATAGGGATGTATATTTGTCGAGGATTGATTGAAAAAAAAAGGTAAAAAGCTTACGGGGACATATACCTATCAAAGCTTGGCAGAAAAGATAAAAAGCTTACGAGAACATAAACCTGTTGAAGCTTGATTGAAAAAAGGTAAAAAACTTACTAGGACGTATACCCATCAAAGCTTGGCAGAAAAGGTAAAAAGCTTACAGGGACGTATACCCGTCGAGACTTGATTGAAAAAAGATAAAAAGCTTACGGGAACATATATCCATCGAAGCTTGGCGAAAAAGGTAAAAAACTTAATGCTATGAGAAATATGATGATATAATGCAGCTTGAATGGAAGTACTTTAACATCTTCTTTATATATATATATATTGGCAACCCTTAAGGAGCCAATCACAAATGGATGCATGGATGAACAAGAGTAAAACATGCCGATCAAATCTTCATTTGACCCATGGCTTAACTACTTGATTACTTACTTTCAGAGTGCATTGTTCTTGCAATAATTCCCTTCCACATTTGATAACTTGAGTTATTCCTTTTATTGAGGATTTATCAAGTTCTCACTTAACCTCTGGAATATATATATTGGCAACCCTTAAGGAGCCGATCACAAACAGATGCATAGATGAATAAGAGTAAAACATGCCGATCAAATCTTCATTTGACCCATGGCTTAATTGCTTGATTACTTACTTTCAGAGTGCATTGTTCTTGCAATAATTCCCTTCCACATTTGATAACTTGAGTTATTCCTTTTATTGAGGATTTATCAAGTTCTCCCTTAACCTTTGGAATCATTAAAGTAATTCCTAATGTTTTTGGTAGAGTTGACACACATTTCACTTTTCAGCATACATTTATCACAATAAATGCATATGGTAATTAGAAGTATGGGACAATGGAAATATCTCAAATATTATGTAGAACATAGAGAAGATACAAGAAAGGCAATACGATAAGCGTGAAAAGATTTACAAAAGGGAACAATGAAGTGAGATTTTTCAGTTCTTCTAGTAAAACTCTTAAAAGTGAGCAATGTTAGTATTCTCATTATATCATCCTGAACACCCCACAATTAGCTTGTAAGGATATGAATTGCCTTTCATGATCGATTTCCAAATATCTAAATTGCCCTAGTGTGGAGACTTATCCTTACGAAGTCTTATCCCCTTTAACTTGCCAGTGTTATTTCTTCATTTTGACCCTAATATTTTACCTAGGCTGCTCTTTTCAAGTTTTCAACCTAGTGGACCTTCTTCTTTTCTTCTTCCCGTTTTTTTTTTCCCTTTTTTTTGGTTTATAGGAGCAAGGAATTGAAAACTTAGAAGAACATGAAACTTTTAACTCAAAATTAAAGTTAACAAAAATAACAACAACCCTTCATTGATTAGAATGAACTTTTTGAAGTTTGTAACATAGCTAAGGTTAAGGGTTATGAAAGGAAAGACATAAAGGGTCAAATAAGTTTTTAAGGGTTGAATGGGACCAAGGATCCTTAGTAACCTTTGTTAATTTCCTTTGGCATTATCAAGAGCACTAACACTTTTCGCTCACTTTTGTATTTTTTTCCTTTGTCACTTCATCATTTGCCTTTTCTATGAGCCATTTCATTTTTCACCATCTTATTTTGCTTTTCCTTTTCTTTTTTTCTTTTTTTTTCTTTCCCTTTTCTTCTTCTTCTTCCATTTTTTTTCACAAAAATCACTTTTTTTTTTACTTTATGCTAATCCCTAGTGTAAGGTTGATCCTTATCTAAGGTTCTTTAAAGAAATTCTTTAAGCTCAAAGGAGATAACAAGTGATAATAATAAAGATGATGAAATTTTGTAAATGATAGAGAAAAATGACCAATCTTCATTTTCAAATCATGACATGATTGCTTATTTTCAAAACTTTAATTTTGAGACAAAAAGATATTGCACACCAAATGATTACTTGTTTGCTCCCTTTTATTTTTTTTTCTTTTTGATTCATTCTTTTTCTTTTCTTCTTTCTTTTGGATTTTTCTTTTCTTTTTTTCTCTTTTGGAAGCATGACACCTTTTGACCACATATGAGCAGTAAGTCCTCACTATTTGCTTTTGTGAGAAGCCAAACGCACAATTAGAAGGATGCCTCATGATTATCGTTTGACACTTATCTTCCTATGTTACACGAATCTTGACTTTCCAATTTTCTCTATGTCATTTCCCACATTAATTGCTTTTGTTAAGTCACCATGGGATAAAATATCTTTGAATCCTTCAAAATAGTTCAGAGAAAGATTCTATCTTTGTCATTCTTATTAGCATGATAAATGGGGTGACCAAAATGATAACTTAGGATCATAACATTATCATTTTCAAGAATATCATTTTCGGATTCTATTTTAAGTCAGAAAAGGCAATGGACAAGCAAATGAAGGAAAATATCATGAAGTAAAAATGAATAAGTTAGAGTGAAAATTTAAAAGGGTGAGAAGTTCACTTGAGAAACAAATGCATTTATGATAATAACATTGAAATTAAAACAGGCAAACCCGTTTTACAAATGTCACCCTATGACCTTAGGGAGAGCCATAGGACTAGTATCAAGAATTATTATGATGATTCTATAGCAAAAAGAAAACTCCATTCATTTCTCAATTTAATGGATGGATGGCAAAGGTAACCAAAACACAATTGTCCTAGAATGATATTCTTGAGCTTCATAATATCTTGTGCATATCATGGATTAGCCTTTGGATTTGCATGATCAAGCAAAGGACTGCGACCCATATTAGGAATGTCACCTTTGAAATTTAACCACCCGACCTCTATCAGGTCTTGCAGTTTATATCTCAAGCCACGGTAATTCTCTGTAGAGTGACCTGTAATCCTTGTGTAGTAATCAAATTTGGCATTTAGGTTAAACCCCGTTGGATATAGGGGTTCCCTTAGCTTCACTAAACAAGGGACTACTAGAGAGCTACGAATGAGATGGGGTAGCAACTTAATGTATAGCATAGGAATGGGGTCAAACTACATGTGCTTTCTCTTTTAGTTACTTTCAGATCATCTTTGATGACTAGTTTGGCTTTGGGCCTAAAATGTTACGAGATTTATCTCTCATTCCTTTTATTCCTCATTTGAGGGCTTTTCACATTTTTTACCCTAGTTAGATCAACAACCTTCCGTATTTTCATTTCGCATTCCACTATTTCTCTAATGATGACAATGTTTGAAAAGTTTAATGATACACTTCAAATCATCCGATCATAGAATGGTGTTTGAAGTATGTCAATAAACATAACTACTATTTCCTTCTCTGACAATGGGGGTTCTACTTACACAGCTATTTCCCTTCACCTCTGAGCATATTCCTTGAAGGTCTCAGCATCTTTCTTGGACATGCTTTGTAATTGCATTCTATCTAGTGCTATGTCAATGTTGTATTTATACTATTTTACAAAGGTATTAGCTAAATCCTTCCAACGATGTATGTGAGCTTTGTCGAGGTGTGTGTACTAGTTTGAAGTTTCCCCAGTTAAATTCTCTTGGAAGAAGTAATTAGCAATTTGTCCTCATTAGCATGTGAAGCCATCTTGCAACAATACATAGTCAAGTAACTTTTCGGGCAAGTGGTCCCCTTGTACTTATCAAACTCTAGCACCTTCAATTTTGGGGGGGATCACAACATCTGAGATGAGACAAAGTTATGAAGCATCTATAATGCCATAATTGCTTCCTCTTTTTATGGCTCACAACTTTTCTTCGAGAACATCTAATTTCTCCTTAGGTTGAGAGTCAGATTGTGGTGTGAAAAAAGGAAAAGACTGGGGTATAGTTTCGATTTGAGGACTTGATTGGAAGATTGTATTTAGTTGGCCTGAGTTTAGGTTTCCATATGAAGAATTGTTGGATTATGATGGGATGAAACCTAGAGGATTGGTGATAAGTGGTGGGATGAAGCCCGTACAATCGGTGGTCTGTGGTGGTATGAAGCTTGGGGGGTTAGTGATAAGTGGTGAGATAAAGCCTATAGAGTTGGTAGTATGCAGTAGGATGAAACCTGGAGGAATGATGATAAGCGTTGGATGAAGCCCGTAGAGTCTGTAGTCTGCGATGGGACAAAACCTGAAGAGTTTAAGGTGTGTGGTGGGATGAAACCCAAAGTGAGTGGTAATATACCACTTTGACTAACACCACACGAGAGTGTAAAAACATGTTGTTATTCATTTCTTCCAAAAGGATCCCCATCTGTGTTCTTATTCTTTTGAAGGGATTCCATCATCTCTAGCATCTTAGCCATCTGTTCCCTCAACTGAGTTACCTCATGTTGCTAAGTGGCCTCAAACTCAAGAGGGGGGTGAATTGAGTTTATAAAAATGTTTTGCAAACTTTTCACAAAACACTTAAATATCAATTTTTGTTGAAGCTATTGATTGAATGAAGTAAATAGATAGATAAGATTGATCACTTTACTCACAAATAAATAAGCCAAGATGAATAGTAAACAATCAAGCATATAAGAATAAAGCACAAATGTAAAGAGATAGGATTGAGAGAAACAAACACAAGGATTTATCCTGGTTCAGCCACCTTTTGTGACCTATGTCCAGTCCTCAAGTAAACCACTTGAGATTTTTCACTAAACTTCAAGCTTGAATGAGTGCTTGAAAACCTTTATACTATAGAGCACTCACCACACCTTGGGATACCTCACCTTCTTTACAACAAGGGATACCTCACCCTTTTTCACTAGAAGGATACCTCACCCTCTTTATAGAATAGACAAAGTGTTTGAATGATAGAAACTCTCTCAAAGAGTAGATAATATGTAACACCCCCCTTAGGGCATCACATTTCCAACTACCAACTTATACTCTGAAAATCAGTTCATAAAAGGTTTGAGTTATAAAAGATGAGTTTCAAAATTTCTTCTTGCGGAAACATAAACTTACTGATATTTATAAGTGATACTGAAAAATAGATTTAAACTGATTAAAAACTCATATAACAGACAACACTTAATATTTAACAATTATTCAAGAAATATAAAACTTACAGACTCAATTTTAAACAATAGCAAACCCCATGATGGGTCTTACTTAATAGCACGGTAAAACACTAACGAGAAATAATTAACATACTTATGCCGTCTTGTATCCATCTTGATGCATCATATATTTGTTCCTCCTCAAAACTGCACACCGATGAATCCAGAATGGTCACCCCTCAATGTTGTCACCGAACTCAGAATATTTGCTTCTGGTCAAGTCTAAGAAACTCGTTCCATCTACTATACAATTTTAACAATACAAGTACAACAAAACAATATAACAAAGAGGTGAGATCACTTACGCCAATACCAACATGGTAGCACAGAGATAACACAAACAATACACCATACAGTTATATCTTACCATAATTACAATTATGCCATCATCATAGCGTATAAAATAACAATAATTATAATAATGCCATCAACATTATTTATCATTATCATCATCCAATATTCCTCAATTAGAAATAGATATTCAATATTTATGATAATGCCCTCAATATTATTCAAGTATTCAACAGTTCAATTATCATAACCAATGCTCAGTTATTATGCATATATTATGCATGTAGACTCAATTTCCTACTCTATGGAGCTAATACTCAGTTCGGAGAAATTGATCCGAAAGATCTGTCTGTACCAAAATGCCTCAGACCACGTGCTACAATTCTCATTTGTATTTGCACATCTAGCATATACACGACAGTCTTTACTAGATCTTGATTAAGAATAGTGTCTCGGTCAGGATCATCAGTGTGTCGCGTCGGTCTAACTCACGGTACAGAAGAGCTACCAACTGCCCATGTAGGCAACCCGCACCCCGATGCCCCCAAGGTCAACAAGTGACTTACACTACGCATATCGCACCCACTCAAGAGGTGTACGTCTCTCCTAGGCAAATAGCCTCATACAATCCATTGGACCTTTCCAATGCATGTTCAATGCACCAATGCCAGTCATAAACAAAATTCATCATTTTCTCATACAGTATTCATACATTAGTCCATGCATGTAAAATGCACCATTCTCAGTTCAAATTCACAATTTCATATTCAGGGTCCACACATTGGCCCATTCTTAGTTCAATTTCATAATCTCATAATCAGCGTCCACACACTGGCCCAACACTAATCATACTGTATATTCAATCGCGAAATCATATTATTGCATTTTCATAGTCGCAAAACACTTTCGTCATGTTTTCACAATCGTGTAACATTTTTGTTACGTTTTCACAATTCTGCAACATTTCTGTTGTATTTTCAAATCACGTATTGATTTTTCCACGTTTTCTCAATCACGTAAAAATATTTATACGTTTTCTCAAATCACGTAGCGATTTTCCACCATTTTCAAAATCGCGTAACTTAAAAATTATTCTTTTAAGTTGCGTAAACCATTTTCCATCATTTTCAAAATATTTAAACGCTTTCCAAATCGTGTAGAAATATTTTAACGTTTTTCAAATCGCGTGAAAATATTTAAATGTTTTTCAAATCGCGTAGCTTAAAAATCACGTTTTTAAGATACGTAAAACATTTTTCACCATTTTACAATCACGTAAAATATTCCTCAATATTCCAAACATTATTTTAGACTTTCAAATAAATCAATATCATTTCCAACACGTTTTTAAGATACGTAAAACATTTTTCAACATTTTTCCTTTAAGAAATCCTTTCCTCAAAATAATATGATTTCTCACATTATTTTCCACATTTTCTTACTCAAGAAAATCATTTTCGCAATCTATTTCACAAATTCACCATTTCATTGAATAAAATCAATGTTTCTAACTTTAAAAAATTACTAACGCTTTCCAAAACTTAAAGGATGAGTTACACGTTAGAAAATATTAAATCACTATTATATTCTCCATTTTTCTCAAATCAATTCTAAAATCAATCCTCTTTAAAATAAATTGAGGTTCAAACACTTTCAACCTCTATTTTCTTTTCAAAACCAAAATTTCTATTTCTCAAGTGATAAAACACTCTGATTCCATTTCCAAAATCCTTGTACTAAATCAAATTATATTTCCACTTTGAAAATCACTTTGTTTCATAAAACCAAAACATTATAAACCTTCCAAAACCGTGATTCATGGCCATTGAAAACATCAAATATTTTTCCTTCTAAATCAATTAAGTACCATTCTTATTTTTACACAAACAAAACCATTAAAATTCCTTAACAAAAACCGAAATCACACTTTTTCTAAATAATAAATCCTTTCTTTTCTTCTTCCTTTAATAAATCCTTAAATCATTTCCTTTACATTTAATTAATTAATTTACCTTTCATAAACCACACTTTAATTGAAAAATTGTTCATTTTAACCTTCTAATCCAAAACTCACTTGGTCTTTGGAACCAAAATAATTTCTCCACTTCATAATTTCTTTAAACAATCAATTTCCTTGTTCTTGAAAAATTTCAACATGAAACCCTAATTTTTGGGTGTCAAAACCGTAGCCTTCCTTGGCCATTGGAGCCAAAATTTCTTGTTCCATCATACATCCATCATAATATATTCCATATATTCTCATCATGTATATTATAAACATATCATATTCTCATCAAGCATATTATAAGCATACCATATAAGCAATAAAATCATGCAAAGCATACAAATCACAAATAAAATAATCAAAGCACATAAACACCCACAAATAATTACATGACCATGGATATGAATCCTCACATGGATTCACCATCCATCAAATACCAAACCATCTCTCACCACCATACTTGGTTGGAGAGATGGATCTCCCTCTTACCTCTTGAAGATCCTCAAAAGCTCCTTGGTTTGCTTCTTTGATCAAGATCTCCACCAACAAAAGTTTCTTAAACATAAAACAAACACAAAGAAATTAGTATATTAAGCTTGCATAAGAGGAACCATGGATCAAACATGGTTTAGAACATGAAAAAGAAGAGAAGAAATGAAGTTTCCTTACACTTCACCTCAAAAACCTTAGAACTTGCTCTTGGAAAAACTCCTTGAAGATGAAAGATTTAGAGAAAGTCTCCAACATGAAAGTTGCTTAGAATAAGGTAAGGATTCAAGAAATAAGGTTGTATGAAATTAAAGAGTGATGGAGGGTAGAGTATGGGTGCTTGGCCGAAACTTAGAGAAGGAGAGAAATGGAGAGAAATTTTGATAAGTTTGCTTCTTGAAAATGGTCAATAATGACCAAGAGTGATCAATAATGGTCTTGAAACTATTCTAATCTCCTACACCATCTCAAAACCATCCCCCCCTCCTTCATGCTCTCCAAATGTGTGACAAATTTTACTAGCCATTATTTGAAGCATTCCTAACCATTGATTAATTCAATGGTTAGGATTAAGGTAGACTTTAAGTTAGAAGACTTAATCTAGGCCATTGGATCCTTCTCCTTGAAATTCTAGCCATTAGATGCATCTCCAAAAATGAAGGGTCAAGATTACTCCTTCATACTTTACATCCAATGGTCATAAATAGTCTTTGTCACTTTTTAAGACTAAATCTCCACCCTTGATTAAGTCAAGATCAAGTCTTCACCATTGATTAAATTCATGGTGGATATCCAAACCACCAATATTGACTTAAGCAATATAATATTTATTTTTCTATCTGCTATTACCCTTCGAATAATATTTTTACTGTATTTTTATCAGCCGATAATTAAATACAGTACAAAACGCAGTAAAAGAAGTTTTCTAAAAATGTTTCCGGATTCAGGTTTAGTAAAATCCCATGTCTCTATCTCAACAGTTCAAAATTTTCTATGCGTAGAAATATTTTCACTTTGCGGGACCTACTTGGTCCCACGTAAGGCCACCTGGGCCCACATACAGCCCAAAAACAATCAAAGAAATATAAAAATTTCATAACCATCCACAAAATCATAAAAAATATAAAACTTATGAAAATCAAGTCGGATTAGTAAAAATCATTAAGGATTTTCAAAAAGAAATAAAAAACGAAAGCTCGTATACAGCCCCAAAATAATATTAAAATAATAAAAAACGTAAAATTTCCCAAAATTCCTAAAAATCACAAAAATTATAAAATCCACAGAAGTCGAGTCAGATTATTCAAAATAATTAAGAATCGCCTGAAATAAATAAAATACGAATTTTCGGGGTGTTACATAATACAAATTGAAGTTTTATGGGTATCAAGGATTCACACTTTGAAGCTCAAAATAGGGTTTATGAATTCAGAATTTTTTCAACCCCTAATCAATGTCCAAAAGCTTTCATTTATAGCCCAAAAGATTTTTGAGACGGTAGAAGTGGTTGGGGGCATTAAATGCCATTAAAAGAGTCACTGAGAACGAGCTCTATGAAAGACCATAACCTGTTATGGCATAGCCATAATAGGTTATGGCTTGTGAGAAAGATTTCCAACACTTCTGTCTAACATAATAACCTGTTATGAGATTTCATAATTAGTTATGAAGTATTTCATAATCCGTTATGAAACAATTCATAATCAATTATGAATATGCCATATTCGAATATGGTCACTTAAAAAAGAAGGTGACATTCTAAGATTACCATATAATAAATTATGAAGAGGCCATAATTGATTATGGCCATTTGGAAAACATAAGTCACGTTCTAACTTATCACATAACAGGTTATGAAATCTTCATAATCTATTATAGAAAGACAAAAGACATGGGTTTTTCAAAGAGTTTCTCAACCAAGGATATTCAAAAGACTTTCCAAGCTTTCTAAAAGCATTTTACTTAAACTTAAACACAATTTTCACAAGATGAAAACATGATTATGCAAAGCCATTTAAGAATGAGTTTTGAACTAAGAAATGAGCTTTTGTGTGAGTCCATTATGCCTCTACATATGATCTAAGTCCTATTAGCTAATCTTGAAAAATCTTGAGACTTGATCTTTGCACTTCATTGTTTTCTTGTTTGTTGATCATCAAAACCAAGACCATTGTCATTCACATTCTCCCCCTTTTGATGATGACAAATAATTATTTGAGAAAAGTATTAGTTCAATTAAAATGGTATTCACACAAGGTATTAAATAAAATTTACTCCCTTTTTTTTTTCAAGAGATGACAAGTTCAGAGTTTGCACAGCTCTCCCTTGATATTTGAATCACAGAATCATTGAATTTATACCTTTTTTTTTTACCTTTTCTCAATGACTTTCTTCTCCCCCTTTTGTCATGATCAAAAAGATATACAAAAAAAAAAAAGTTTGACAAAATAGAAGATAGGTCCAATTACACAATATATACTAGAAAAATTTAATATATATGGACCAAAACTCATAGTTATTTGATAACATAGATATTCAATAATTGGTGCAATAGGATCATTAAAAATAGAACATGCATTGTCATTCACATTTGATACCATTGATACCAATATACCAACACCAAAAACATATCATGATATTGTGAATGCTTATGTCTTAAAGCATGTCAAATGGTTTTTGATGATAACAAAGTCAAAGATGAAGATCAAGTGCAAAAGAGAAAACCAAGATCAAAGAAAGAAATCAAGAGGTTTATTTAGACATAGGCCTTAGAACATCAATGTTAAATGCTCTCAAGATATCTCAAATGGTTTTTCAAATATGTTTTTAATCAATATGTTTTTCAAAGTTCATATTCTAAAAAGATGTTGATTTTAATCTTGGATCATTTTAAACATATACCAATATTGTTCAATCCAAGTTTCTTAAAGTTAGAAATGACATGAATCCTCATTTAGGCTTCAAAAATGTGTTCAAAGTGGAAAATAATCAATTACATATGTGTGGTAATCGATTATAAGCTAAACAGAAGCCTTGTAATCGATTACATCAACCATGTAATCGATTACCAGCAAGTTAGAGGGCGTGTAATCGATTACATTAATCATGTAATCGATTACTAGCAAGTCAGAGGGCGTGTACCAAGAACACATTCTAACTACCATGTAATCGATTACCAGAAATATATAATCGATTACCAGTGTTCTGACATGCCCAACGGCTATATTAGGTGCATTAAATGCTTGCCTTTAATCCTCCAACGGCTCCTTAAGTGCATATCTCTTTAAATACAAATGTTGGAGCATCTTTAATAGATCTTCTTGAACCTGAAACATCTTTGTAACATATCAAAATGAGAATCAATCCTTGAAATCATTTATTGCTATGTTTTTGACAAATCCTTGAGATATCTTTTGAAAGCATACTAAGAGTTTCAATTTGTATCATTTACTCTAGTGAGAGTTTCTTTCTATCAATCTTAATTGCTTTGTAAGAGAGGGTGAGGTATCCTTCCAAATTGTAAAGGGTGAGGCATCCCTTTATTTGAAAAGGCTCAAGCTCAAGGGTAAGGCATCCCAAGGAGTTGAGTGCTCAAGTTTGTAAAAGTTGTTAAGCACCTATTGAAGCTTGAAGATATAGAGGAAAATCTCGAGTGGTTGCTTGAGGACTGGACGTAGGTCACAAGTGGATTGGTGGCCGAACTAGGATAAACTATTGTGTTTGATTCTCTAAGCCCTTCTCTTTATATTTGTGCATTGCTTATTTTCTTACTTGATTAATTCTCTCTTGGTTGGTTATTAAGCAATATCTATCATTTTTATCAATTCATTCATTTCAAATAGTCAATAGCTTCAATGAAATTCAACATTCAAGTGTTTTGCGAAAGAATAGTGAACCTGTTTTATAAACTCAATTCACCCTCTCTTGAGTATTGAAGCCATTTGGTAACAGATATATGAATTTGAAGCTAATAATAATGTTAGCTAATAAAATTAGATCCATGCTTAAGTCTCGTGATCTTTAGGTTGTTGAAGTTGAGGCTCAAGTCTTTCCAAGCGAGCATCCATGGACTTGAGATGATCATACATAATCCCATTAGTGTTTTCTTGATAGACCTTCAAATCCATAATTTGAGCCTATAAGCTAGCTTGCATATCTGCAAAAGCAGCTAGGATCCTGTCTTCATTTTGAGTAAGGGTATCTTCCATAGGAACATCAATATCTCTAGCTGGTGCAGCAGCTACCTCACGTCCCCTACCATATACCCATCCATTATTCACTTGGAAATAGATGATTTTAAATGTGGAAAAGGATGGAAAGTGGGTTTTAGTGGTGGATTTTGGTTGGATTTGGAGTGGGAGAGGTGTTAGAGTGAGTGGGTATGAGTGGGTGTGAGTGGAAGAAGATGGCAATGGAGGAAAAGAGCTCGTGAGGAAGAAGATGGAGGCTACAAGTTTGGCTTAAAATGGAGGCCCATAACTGATTATAAGGAAGGTGTAACCGATTATGGCTTAAAATGAAGCCCACGAGAAATGGCTCATAACCGATTATGAGCATAACCATAACAGGTCATACGTTAAATCCGAGACTCCCCCATTCTGTTGTAAGCTTGCATAATCGATTAGGGAATATGCCATAACAGGTTATATGTGTTTGGTCGAGACATCCTTTTAGATTTCCCTACTCGTGGAATGGCCATAATAGTTATGGAAATGGCATAATAGGTTATGGTGATTATCCAGAGAAACATTCATTGTGCCAAGTTCACTTCAATAAACCCTCATAATCGATTGTGGGGTTTGTATAATGGATTATATGGGCTTGGCAGAGAGCCACACACATTTAGATCTCCTCATAATAGATTATGAGGATCCATAATCTGTTATTTCCACTTAACAAAAACCAAGACAAACGTGTTGCATCTTGCCACAAACACTCATAATAGATTATGAGAATTACATAATCTATTATTTCCACTTGACATAGACTAAGTTCTACATGCCAAACCATATTCAAATGCTCATAATAGATTATAACCTTTTCATAATAGGTTATGTTCATTCCCAAACTCTTTGTTTCTCAGACAAAACCAGTAAAAGTCTTCAAGAATTCAACCTTTAAGATTATCAACACTTGCCATTTACCATCAAAACTAGAAAAATTCTTCAAGAAATTATCCTTTGATATACCAACAACTTATTCCATCTTTAGGAATTACTTGACTTGGTCTGACCAAGTCATACTTGAAACACCTTGAATATGGCTCAAAAACTGATTATACTCCTTTGAAGGAGCTTGAATCCAATTTCTTCAATAAGAACTTGAAATTAGATCGTTGAGGGACTTGAGCATAGATCAAGTACCTACAAAATAAACTTGAGGGAAACTCTAACACTTAAGTCAGTATTGGATTCAAAAGCAATTTATGTAATAACACTGATTATGTAGCAAGTGTACAAATTATGCAACAGAGGGACATATTATGCAGTAAAGGGAAAGATTATGCAACAGAGATATAGATTATGCAGTAAAGTTATTTTTCAGATATGAATGCAAGATTGATCCAATATACCAAGATAAAAAGTATCTAACACAAGCATTCATTCAAATGCATGATTGATCAATTATTCCTAATTCTTCTCTTATATATGCACTTTAGGGCAAACAGTGATCATATTAGGAATGTTATGTCAAGTATAAAGATATTATCATCAAACATGTCATTTCAAACAAGAAGTGTACTTATCTATCATATTAACACATGTAAAGATATTTTCAAGATATAAAGCTAGAAGAATACAACTTCAAAGCAAGTCAAAGCATAAAACAAGTCTCCACTTATCCAATGATTGCAAGTCCAAGTATCTTGGAGACAAGGGAGAGAACTTATAGTATTTTCTGATCTTGTGCTTGCAGCAATCACTTTTGAGATTACAAAGTCAGTTCTTGACTATCAAGCACGCCTACAACACATTTAAATTTTGGCTTTTGGTACCCAAGTTTTCTTGGCTCATTGTGTGTTAGTTTTTGGCAAAGTGCCTTTGGGGTCTCAAACCATTTTGGTCCCCATCTTGTTATTGATATTTTTCCTTACATTACAAGTTAATGCACTATGGCCTTTCTTGCCACAATGAAAACACTTTATGAAAGGACTTGTTGATGTGTTTGAGGGAACAAAGAAATTCTTGTAAAGTTTTTGTTAGTTTTGGGGATTGTACTCTAAACTAGCCTTTTGAAAAGCACATCTTTGTTTCCTAAGCAATATGTTCAAATTATCTCTTCCAAAGGTAAATTTTGAAAGAGTATTTTTCAAATCTTCAATTTCCTTTTCAAAAGTTTTGCATGATGAACAAGAAAAGGATGTAGATGCATTATCAAATGAAGAATATGTCATGCATGAAGAATTTGCATTAATAAGTCCAAGAGTTTCATTCTCAATTTTAAGTTCCTCAATTTCCTTGTTTAAAATAAAGATTTTGTTTTCAAAAGAGGAAATTGATTTCTTGGATGATGAAACAAGTTTTGCAAGCCTCATAGATTCATTATGCAATTCTTCAAATGCATCTTGCAATTCACTGTAGGAAGGTGCAAAATCTAGGTTTGAAGATGTTATCTCGATGTCGCTTTCTTCTTCTTCTTCTTCACCTCTAGCCATGAGACATAGGTTAGCTCTCTCATTATCTGAGCTATCGGATAAGTCTATGTCATTTTCATCCTAAGCTATATAAGCTCTTCTTCCATTTTTATCCTTTGAGGACCTCCTTTCATATTTATCTACTTTCCTTTGATAAATGGGACACTCCATCTTCATGTGCCCCGGTTCTCCACATTTATAGTATTTAGGAGTGGATGAGTTTCCTTTTCCTTTGTGATAGACATTCTTTGAGGGAAATTGAGGTTTTCTTTGAATTTCGTTCTTCTTGAAGAATCTTCCAAATTTCTTCACTAAAAGATCAAAATTTTCTTCATTAATCTCCAAGTTATCTCCATCATCTTCATCATCATCATTAATCATGGAGGAGGTGGTTTTGATAGCAATCCCCTTCTTTTTGTTGTCAAGCTCTTCATTTTGTTTGAGTCTATTCAACTCCAACTCGTGTTCTTGGAGCTTGCCAAAAAGTGTGGCTAAGGTCATTGTTGCTAGATTTCTTAATTCCGAGATAGCTATTACTTTTGGTTGCCAATCCCCGCTCAAATATCTTAAAACTTTGTTAATAAGATCTTTATTAGAAAATGTCTTTCCTAATGAAGCTAAATGATTAATAATATGTGTAAAATATTTTTGCATTTCTTGAATACTTTCACAATGGTTCATTCTAAAAAGCTCATATTCATGGGTGAGAGTGTATATCCTTGAGATTTAATTAAGATTTTTATCTTCAAATTTCTTTCAATATCCCACCAAAAATTGCATCTAAATATTTCAATTATTGTTTTATTTTTGACACATATTAATATATTTCCCCCCCCTTTTTTCAGTCATTGGTCTTGGACTCCTCTCTTTATTATTTTTCTAACTAATTGGGCTTAGACTTGACTAACTCAAAAAAATAGTACAAGGTCCAAAAATCACTTGGACAAATTTAGGTATCAACAAACCATATAATTACTTTGTTCTTACCCTTTTCTTTTCTCTCTAGTGTTTTCCACCACAAAAACACACACACATTTCTCTTTTCATCTTTCTCTCGGTCAGTAGAAGAAAGAAATAGAGAAGAGAGGAAAGAAGAACTCCACAACCACTATACCTCCAAACCTCACTTGAAAACTTTTTAGCCTTCATCATCCAAAGCTCTCATCAAGCTCTAACTAGTGGTAGTCTTAAGTCCTTCATTAAGCAAATATCAAGTTCATTCTTCATTATCTAAGAGCTCAAAGGAACCTAGGTAGGAGTTATTGTCATTACCTCCATACTTTTTTACACTTGATAGAGTTCAGGAATTGATTTTGATCCTTGATTGAAGAATCAATGATGGATAGTATGTTGATGTTTTGAGAATAGGTTTTAGGGGTTTTGGAAGAATTAAGTATGGATTGATTGATTCTTGCCTTTAAGTTAGGTGTTTGATGATATTTGTGATGTTATTATGCTTAGAACTCATTTTAGTGTTGGAATAACAACATGGTAATTGATTACCAACTTGCTGGGATTATGGTAATCGATTACCAGCTATCTTAATCGATTACCAAGTGTCTGCATTGAGAAAATGGCATGTGGTAATCGATTACCATCATGGTAATCAATTACCAAGCCCCTGATTTGAGAAAATATCGTGTGGTAATCGATTACAATGCTTAGTAATTGATTACCAAGCCTCTGTTTAAGGAAAATGAGTTCTTTGTTCTGTGGAGATCAAATGGGATATATAGAGGTTATGTAGTGTGATGAGGTTTGATTGAGTTCTCTAAGTAAGATGACTCATGACTATATGATGTGCACTTGATATACTTATAAGATGATGAGAATGTGCACTTGTTATATTTATGAAATGATGGTAATATGCACTTGATATACTTATAAGATGATGATAATGTGCACTTGTTATACTTACCAGATAATGATAAAGTGCACTTGATACACTTATGAGATGATAATGTGCACTTGTTATACTTATGAAATGATGATAATGTGTATTTGATATACTTATGAGATTATGATGATGTGCACTTGATATACTTATAAGATAATGATAATGTGCATTTGTTACACTTATGCGATGAATTATAATACACTAAAAATTGATATGCTTCTTTAGAATGTTAAAGTTGAGCTAGTAATTGAACGAGAATATAAAGTGCATCTTTAAGTGCTCAAAGTTTAAAAGAGATTTGGATATGATCCTCTTACCTAAGGGTGATCCTAGATCTGATATTGGATATGATCCTCGTACCTGGGGGTGATCCTTAGATGTTATTCCCTTATGAAGGGTAACCCATAGATCTGATAAAGGAAATGATGATGATTCTAGATTTAATTTGGCCAGTGATGGATTTTGGAATGATCCTCATACCAGGGGGTGATCCTAGATGTGAATCCTTCGTGAAAGGAAATGATCCTCGTACTTGGGGGTGATCCTAGATATGATTTTTTTATGGATTTGGATAGGGTTACTTGGGGTAGTATTGTGTAACGAAGGACTATTACGTTTAGGATGAGTACTCAGGCCTGATAAGCAGACTATCATTGAGTGTTGGGTAGTGTGAGGAGGTAACATGCCCTCCTTACCTATTTGAGGTTAAAAGGATAAAAGTCCAGGGAATGAGCTAAGAAAGATGATAATTAATTGGCACTAAAGGAAAAGTTTAAAGGCATTGCTTGAGTATTGACACATCTTCATGAATATGTTTTACATATTATTAATTTGATGATGAATATTTGCATTTGAGATATTTGTAATATTTTGTGTATAGTGTGAAATGATTTATATTCTATTGTATTTTTAGAAAGATTTAAGGTATATTGATTGATGTGCCTGTGAAATTGTGTACTCCTTGAATATATATGTATAAAGTTTATGTCCAATAATTAAAATTAAACTTCTACTCTCAAGAAGAGAAAGGAACCATTTTGGCATTTGTCACCTTTCTATTTTTTTTTAAAAGATGATTTGATTCCCTGATGTAGCTGGGATTTTTATGATGACATATGATTGTTAGATATATTGAGAGTTTCTAGAATTCTCACCCCATTCTTTTTCTATTCCTTGATAATTCTAGCACGAGATCCACCCTCTGTATAGAGATGCAGAAGTTGTTATAGTTTTGAGGCATCCCTCACTTTCGTTATTTGTCCAAACTGAATGTTGATGTTATGACATATATTTTTTGCCATTGTCATATATTATATTTATGCAGTGGTTTGTACATGATGTATATATGCCTATCAAGGCAAGATATGTGTAACTTGATACTAATGTATTGGATTGTATAAGTTATTGAAGCCAGAATGACTTATACATGTCATGTATATACTTGGCTTCTACATGTGTATATTTGTACTTGGAAGTGGCATATGAATTTTTTATGATACCTGAGTAGATAAATGTTCAAATTCCTAGAGTTCTATTTGGAGAACTCAAAGGATACTATGTGGATAATAAAGAAATGAATGATTATGGGATGGTAATTTAGTGAAGGCACCTGGCCATGCTCTTTATATGAGCAAAAGTTAATCCTCACAAGGCTTGAGTAGGAAATTTAAATTATTAAAGTTAATTACCAAGATAAATAATATTTTAGTTGTGACGTGTCTGAGCCTAAGTGTTTCAGTGTAATCCAAATACATGTAGAGTATTAGTCTTAGGGCGTTACATTTGGTGGCATTAGAGCAGTTCATTTTGAATGAGCCTAGGGTATGGACTGACTATGCTTTTGGCTTAATTAGATGTTCATGTTATACGTTATGCTTTTTCTTTTCTCTTTATCTTGATGGTAAGATATATAGATAGAATTGCATAATAGCCTTTGGTGTGAACGTTAATGGTTACTGTCGCATTGTTGCATGATATTGAGATTGATCAAATCAATATGTAATGTCCTGTGTGTATAGGAGATTATGACATCTACCAGGCAAACTCGTGCTAATAGGGAACCTGCCAACGGAGATACGACATAAATGTCAGGAGCATTTAGAGAGATGGTTGCTACTATGAGGGAGTAGCCTGCCATTGCAAATAGAATGCTAGAAAGGATGGGAGCTAACCCACCTAGACAACCACAACCGGTAGATAATATAGCACTTGTGAGAAATCAGAACTTCCATGATCTCTCCGAGTTTAGGAAGATCAATCTTTCATCCTTTAAAGGAGAGTATATTCTAGTTAAAGTTGAAGGATTGATTAAGGAGATGGAAAATATTTTTGCCATTATGGCATGTACTGATGAACAGATGGTGTCATTTGCCCCTTATATGTTGATAAGAGAGGCATAGTGTTGATAGATCAATGCTAAGAGATTGATAGAGGTAGCAGACACTTAAATTACTTGGGAGATGTGTAGAATTACTTTATTGGATAAGTATTTTTCAAGAAATTTGCAAAATGCAAAAGAGTAAGAATTTTTTAGGCTTGAACAAGGGAATATGTCTATAGGCCAATATGTGGCCAAATTTGAAGAATTGTCTAAGTTCTCCTCTTACTATAAGTATAATCCAGATAAAAATTGGAAGTGTGTAAAATTTGAGGCGAGACTTAGAGAAGATATTTAGAGAATCGTAGGGCACTTGGAGATTAGAGACTTTCCTACTTTAGTTAACAAGTGTAGGATTGTAGAGGCTTATGGCTCTAAACCTCCACAAGAGCATAAACCACAGTATTCCCAAAAGAGGATTAGGTCAAATGGCAAGTTTAAAGGGGATGCTTCTTAGCCCAAATACCCACAACATAAAGGGAAACATGTTCAGGTAGAAATTTGGGGGGCAAAGTGTACAAAATATGGGAGATATCATGGTACCAAGGCTTGCATGTTGGATCAGATAGTATGCTATACTTGTGGTAAACCAAGGCATTGTGCCAAAAATTGTACTCAAGGCCAGGGAATGAAACCTAATCCTAGACCACAAACCAAGGGAAGAGCCTTTACTCTGAGTGGAGAAGAAGCAACTCAATCTCCCGATCTGATACAAGGTAAATGCATGATTAAAGATAATTTCTTAACTATACCGTATGATTCAAGATCATCTCACTCCTTTATTTCCTATGATTATGTGAAGTTGTTACACTCACTTGTGTCTAAGCTTCCTTATGATTTGTCTATTTCTGCCCCAACAAGAAAGCCAGTAACAACCTCACATGTTTGTCTAAACTATTGTGTACATATAGAGGATAAGACTTTCCTAGTAAATCTTATTTGTTTACCTCTTGTTGGTATTGATATTATCTTGGGTATGGATTGGTTGTCTATGAATCATGTTGCCTTGAATTGTTTAGATAAAACCTTGATGTTCATGCTTGATCTTCTTTTCATGACTGTTTCTTTCGAGTTCGTGTATTTAAATGCCTACCGGGTTAAAAATTATTAAGTAGAAGGAGCTCAGGAATATGTTCTCTTATTCTCTTTAAATTCTGAAGTTGACTAGAACCTAGAAAACATACATGTGGTGAGGGAATACTTAGAAATATTTCTGGAGGATATAATTAATTTGCCACCAGAGCGAGAAATAGAGTTTACCATAAATTTAGTATTAGGAATTGGACCTATATTTATAGCACCTTATAGGATGTCACCTTTAGAGTTGGTAGAGCTTAAGAAACAAATAGAAGAGTTGCTGGATAAGTAATTCATTAGACCCAGTGTATCACCTTGGGGAGTACCAGTGCTTCTGGTAAAGAAGAAAGATGGTAGTATGAGATTGTGTGTAGATTATAGACAGTTAAAGGGATATTGTCTCCTATTCTCTTTAAATTCTGAAGTTGACCAGAACCTAGAAAACATACATGTGGTGAGGGAATACTCAAAAATATTTCTAGAGGATATAACTAATTTGCCACTAGAGTGAGAAATAGAGTTTACCATAGATTTAGTACTAGGAATTGGACCTATATTTATAGCAGCTTATAAAATGTCACCTTTAGAGTTGGAAGAGCTTAAAAAACAAATAGAAGAGTTGCTGGATAAGAAATTCATTAGACCTAGTGTATCATCTTGGGGAGCACCAGTGCTTTTGGTAAAGGGATATGTTCTCCTATTCTCTTTAAATTCTGAAGTTGACCAGAACCTAGAAAACATACATGTGGTGAGGGAATACTCAGAAATATTTCTAGAGGATATAACTAATTTGCCACTAGAGTGAGAAATAGAGTTTACCATAGATTTAGTACTAGGAATTGGACCTATATTTATAGCACCTTATAGGATATCACCTTTAGAGTTGGCAAAGCTTAAGAAACAAATAGAAGAGTTGATGGATAAGAAATTCATTAAACCTAGTGTATCACCTTGGGGAGCACCAATGCTTCTGGTAAAGAAGAAAGATGGTAATATGAGATTGTGTATAGATTATAGATAGTTAAATAAAGTACCACTAAGAATAAATATCTTTTGCCTAGGATAGATGATTTGATGGATCAATTGAGAGGAGCCACGATTTTCTCAAAAATTGATCTAAGATTAGGGTATCATCATATTAGAGTTAGGGAAGAGAATGGCCCTAAAATTGCTTTTAGGACCATGTATAGGCATTACGAATATCTTATGATGTCGTTTGGTTTGACCAATGTACCAGTAGTGTTCATGATTTACATGAATATAATCTTTAGACCTTACCTGGACAAGTTTGTAGTTGTCTTTATAGGTGATATTCTTATCTATTCAAAGATAGTAAAAGAGCATGAGCAACACCTTAGGATAGTTTTGGAAATCCTAAAAGAGAAACAATTGTTTGCCAAATTGGTAAAGTGTGAGTTTTGGATAAAAGAAGTACAATTTTTGGGTCATGTGGTATCCCAAGGGAGGTATCAGTGGATAACAGTAAAGTAGAAGCAGTAGTGCATTGGGAAAGGCCTACTACTGTGACTGAGATCAGGAGTTCCCTAGGACTGACAGGAAATTATAGGAGGTTTATATAAGGATTCTCCCAAATAGCCTTACCTTTGACTAGGCTGACTAGAAAAGGTAACTTCTTTAATTGGGCACCAGAGTGTGAAGTTAGTTTCCAAAAATTGAAACATAAGTTGACCACAACACCTGTGTTAGCAATCCCAAATCCTCAAGATAATTTTGAAGTATATTGTGATGCTTCAAAGAAAGGATTAGGTTGTGTTCTAATGTAGAACAGATGAGTAGTTGCCTATGCTTTTAGGAAGTTAAGATCCTATAAGGATAATTATCCTACTCATGATTTGGAGTTAGCAGCAGTTGTTTTTGCCTTAAAAATTTGGAGGCACTATCTATATAGGGTTAAGTTTGAGGTGTTTAGTGATCACAATAGTTTAAAGTATTTGTTTGATCAAAAGAAAATAAACATGAGGCAAAGAAGATGGATAGAGTTTCCGAAGGATTATGATTTTGAATTAAAATATCATCTGGGTAAAATCAATGTAATGGTTGATGTACTTGGTAAAAAATTTCTACATGTATCTCAAATGATGGTTCAAGAGATGGAGCTTTTGGAAAGCTTCAGAAATTTGAGTCTGGCAGTGACTATATCATCACATAGTCTCAACATGAGTAAACCAAAAATAACTAGTGATTTGAAGACTCAAATTAGATAAGCCTAACAAAAAGATGAAGCCTTACTAAATATAAATGAATAGATCTTGTTAGAAAAAAAAAGGAATTTAGTAAGGTAGATGATGAAATGATTATGTTTAGAAATAGATTTTGCATTCCAAGGGATGCCAAGATCAAAAATAAAATTCTGGAAGAAGCTCATAAGAGTAAGTATATGGTACATCTAGGTGCAACTAAAATGTACCAAGATCTTAAGGAACTGTTTTGGTGGCCCAAGATGAGGTAGATATAGCTGAGTATATGTCAAAATGTTTGGTTTGCCAAAATGTTAAAATAGAGCACTAGAAACCTTCGGGATCTTTGCAACATTTAGAAATCCCAGAATGGAAATGAGAGAGTATCTCAATGGATTTTGTAATGGGATTGTCAAGAACCCAGTCAGGTTATGATTCAATATAGGCCATTGTGGATAGATTGATTAAATCTGCCCACTTTCTATCAGTGGGAGCTAATTATTCTTTGGATAAGTTAGCTCAGTTGTATTTTCAAGAGATTGTTAGACTACATGGAATCCCTTCAAGTATAGTGTCTGATAGAGATTCTAGATTTACCTCTAAATTTTGGAGAGCCTTACAGAAAGCTTTTAAGACCAAGTTGTGCTTTAGTATAGGCTATCACCCACAAACTGATGGACAAACCAAAAGGAGTATCCAAACTCTAGAAGATATGCTTAGAGCATGCATGCTAGAACAACAGGGTAGTTGGGATAGGTTTCTTCCTTTAGTAGAATTTGCCTATAACAATAGTTGTCACACTAGCATAGGAATGACACCCTATGAGACATTGCATGGCAGGAAATGTAGACCGCCTTCGTGTTAGTATGAAATAGGTGAGAAAACCATCTTTTGGCCAAAATTGGTGCAACGACCCACAGAGCAAATTAAGATGATCAAAGATGGATTAGCAACTGCTCAAAGTAGACATAAAAGTTATGCAAATAAAAGAAGGTGGCCTCTGGAATTTGAGGAAGGAAAACTTGTATTTATGAGAGCCACTTCTACTACTAAGGTTAGCAGAGTCATGAAATCTAAGAAGCTGAATCCTCAATTTCTTGGTCCTTTCCAAATCTTGAAAATTTTTAATTAGACCCTTGGAAAATTATGCATATTAGTTAAGGAAAAGTAATAGAACTTAATATCTATCTATTGGAGTGTATAGAAAAATGTTATATGATGTGTATAGGAACTTAATAGAATCTTAGAATTTTTCTATAATACTTATGGAAGCTAGAAACTCATCAATGGAAGATCAAAGTATCCTACTTTGTTCTTATCATTTTCTTTTCTCTCTAGCATTTTCCACCACAAAAACACACACATTTCTCTTTTCATCTTTCTCTTGGGCGTAGGAAGAAAGAAAGGAAAAGAGAGGAAAGAAGAACTCCATAGCCACTATACCTCCTGTAACGCCCCAATTTTTAGAAAATATTCCAATTTTTAAAGAAAGATATACTATATCTTCTTGATATTTTATTTGAACGTTTGGACGATTACCTACGTTGTGGGAAAAAAATGGGAAAATGACCGATTACGTCCCGAAAATCTTGTTTTTCTTCTATTTTTAATTGTTTTCTTCTTGATTTAATGTCGAAATTTCGATAGCCACTTCCACCCAATTTGTCAAATCTTTATAATGTCAAATCTTTATAATGTCTTTCATGTCTCTTAGCCCAGAAAATATAATCATGATCCTTCACATATCTTGGAAAATGAATTAGTACAATTAAGAGATGATTTAGCTTATATAACAAAACATGTAAAGATCATGGATAGAGGAGTCAAGGAACTTAGAGGAAAGCAGATTCCACTAATGAAAGTGGTAAGGGATGGGATCAACTCTGAGTAAGCTACTTGGGAGCTAGAATCCAACATGATGAAAGATTACCCAGAGCTTTTCACATCAAGTAACTAAATTTTGAGAGCAAAATCTTTTTAAGAGGAGGGAAGAATTGTAACATCCTCCCTATCTTGTTAAGCTTCAATGACTGTTATAGTAGTTCTTTAGCACTTGTGTGATTTACCTATTAATTTTTATAATTTTTTGAGTTAGTTTGATATTTTTAATAAAAAAGAATAAGTGTTTAGAGGCCAAATTAAATTTTTGTGGTTGCTAGTAGTTTATGTGAGGAGAATAAATTGGAAATAGGAGAATAACTTGGAAAATTATGAAAATTTATGGAGTTGGTAATAACTATAAGCTTTAATTTAGGTTTAGGTGTTAGAAAATATATTGCATGTGTTAAAAAATAAAGGATGGAGAATATTTTAAAAATAATTACGAGTTAGGGCAGATATCAGTAAACATATTAGTTACTTCCTTAAGTTTATGTTAAGTTAAGGAAAAGTAATAGAGCTTAATATCTATCTATTGGAGTGTATAAAAAACTGTTAAATGATGTGTATAGGAACTTAATAGAATCTTAGAATTTTTCTATAATACTTATGGAAGCTAGAAACTCATCAATGGAAGATCAAAGTATCTCTAAGAAACAAAACTTCTTATAATTAATATTAACCACATAATTACTTTGTTCATATCATTTTCTTTTCTCTCTAGCATTTTCCACCACAAAAACACACACATTTCTCTTTTCATCTTTCTCTTGGGCAGAAGAAAGAAAGGAAAAAGAGAGGAAAGAAGAACTCCATAGCCACTATACCTCCAAACTTCACTTGGAAACATTTTAGCCTGCATCAACCAAAGCTGTCATCAAGCTCTAACTAATGGTGGTCTTGAATCCATCATTAAGCAAATATTAAGTTTCATTCTTCATCATCTAAAAGCTCAAAGGAACCTAGGTAGGGGTTATTTTCTTTACCTCCATACCTTTTTACTCTTTGATAGATTTTAGGAATTGATTTTGATGTCTGATTGAAGAATAAATGATGGATAGTATGTTGATGTTTTGAGAATAGGTTTTGGGGGTTTTGAAAGAACTGGGTATGGATTGATTGATTCTTACCTTTAAATTAGGTGTTTGATGATATTTGTGATGTTATTATGCTTAACTCATTCTGGTGTTGGAATAACATGGTAATTGATTACTATTGTTGGTAATCAATTACCAACTTGCTTCCTCCATACCTTTTTACTCTTTGGGATTGTGATAATCGATTACGTGGGGCCTGGATAATGATATTGATGTTTTTTGAGGGTACGAGGTTTTACAATTATTTGGGGTTTTGAAAGAAGCTGGGTGTTTTTTTCCTATTTCATGGATTATGATAATCAATTACCAAGTGTCTTTAATGAGAAAATGGCATGTGGTAATCAATTACCACGCATGGTAATCGATTACCAAGCATAGTCGACAGTTTTTGGGTGGTGCAGCTTAAGGCAGCAGTGGTTGCGGATGGGTGACTATGGAGTAGGGGTTTAATGGTTGCTGGGACCGTGGGTTTCACAGGGAAGTTCATTTTTTTTCCCTCACTGAACCAGATACATTGTAGTGGCGGTGATAGATCTGAGAGGAAGGGAGGTGTGATTTAGAATGCATTGGCTGATCAGAACCCATATAGTTATCCAACCACATTAGAAATCTCATTCACCACTCAACCCACTATCAATAATAATAAACCACCAAACCCCAACGTCTCTCGTCCCTGTACATGATTCCTAAATGCTATTATGCAGTGAAAGGGGTTGGGAGTTGTTGTGGTGGTTTTGTTGAAGCCTGCAGGTGAGGGGGAGCATGGAATTGCTCCTATTCACACACAAACACCGTCACTTTGGAGAAGAAAGAGGACTAAAACATAAATAATTATAATAGAAGGGTTTAAAAATAAATAAATCATAATAAAAAAATTTAAAAGATAACAAGTAATAGGAGGTTATAAAGCCGGTGCACCCAAAATTTTTAGGTGCATGGTAGAAGCAATCAATTTTTAGGTGCATGTTATTATTATTATTATTATTATTATTATTTGGTCTGACTAATAGCAAGTTATTTAAACGGTGCATCAGTGCACCATAACAGCTGCAGTGTAGAATCAACCTGTAAACAAAATGCTTGATGACTTTATTCACAAGCCCAAATAATTTCACAACTTTTTTATTGATGAATGAATTAACACAAGATTTAGTCCTCCAAAAATATTGAAACTCAACCAACAGACTGATCTTTTGATGACACACTAGCCCTTAACAACAACTCATTGGTAAATGATACAGCCTAAAGTTGTGACCGGAGGTAAACTATTACGCTGGATTTTACATTCCTACCAACAAGGGTAAACAGAGAAGACTTAGTCGTTGGCATTACAGAAAACATATTGCGCTCTACCATAATACTTGTATTCCACGCTCTGATATAAGGCAAACTAAACTTTTGAAGGCCATGTAGCTTGAGCTGACATGATAATTCCAACAATAACTCCAAATAGCCCAAGCGCGCTACCAAAGATTTCAATCACAAGAATCTTCACAAAAAGAGAAGAGTTTTGAGCATCAGATAATGCACAGCTGCTTCCAATTATTCCTACACACACCCTGCCAGAAAAACAAAAAAAATGGATATATTACTGCAGGATGGAAAAGGTCTCTCTGCATTCATCAGGAGAATTTCCTGGGAAGATATGAGATGTAGGTCAACAAGAATACACACCCACAAACAAGATTTGCGAAGCCCACAATAATTCCAGAGGCAAAGATTGCATATCCAGCTCTAAGAGACTCTGGTGCATAGATATTTGATGACGGAACGCTTTCTAATTTTGTTTGTAGAATAATAGCCACAATGACACCATATATAGCAACGGCTTCACAGAAGATTACACTGAAATACCACAAACATACACAACCATATGTCAAGTGGCACAAATGGTTATATTTGGTACTATATCAGCTGCACCAAGATACTTTATGCAGACGACATATATAAAAAGGAATGTTAACATTCAAAGCACTCAAATAGAACAATTTAAAGTTCAGATCGTTCAGAATGACAATTCTGAATTTCACATTAAATACAGAGTTTAACAACCATAATTTACCTTTTAATGATTTAAGTAAATGAACCTTTATTCAATTGATCATTATATTAAAAGGCAAAAGAAATTAAAAAAAAAACCCACGAACTCACTGTCTTTCTCTCTCTCTCTCATACAAAGGAGTCAATGAACTTTTATAGTTATATGTCATAAATATCATTCAGCTTCTTTTCTTCTTTCAACGTAGTGTTAAAGCTAGTTCCTCTCCACAAAACTATCCTACATAGATGGTATGCTTGTTTTACAGAAAAGTGGAAAATACTTTCCAGAAAACATCTTCCATTTGGAGCAAAATAGCATTTTCTAGAAAACATTTTTTAATATCAAATTATTTTCCTTAAAAACAAATGGACCAAAGTAATTCTTACTAGGTATACTAAGTTAGTATATAGGGTTTCCACAAGTCATGTAAACCTTGTCAAACATTTTTTCAATGACAAAGACAGGCCTAGATGAACACCACATAAGTAGCCTGGGCCTTTCCTTAGGAAATAGCCTACCAATGCCACTGGTTCTCCCATATGGAGATTGAACCGTTATAAACCCAAGAGCCAGTGAGACATTGTGAATGGCATGAGAATACAAATCTAACTACTATGTCACACGGCTCAGTGGTGAATTTTTTCATGCTCAATTAACAATGACAATTAGTGGAGCTTCCGCTAAAGTTGGACTTCATTTCACATTGACTTCAAAAAGGGTGCAATCTCTATCCCAAAGAACCACCCGGCATAATGTGCATATGTACATTCGAATTTCATGCAATACAAACAATTCAATTCCTTTTCCTTAATTTGATTGTAAATCAGTATTAACCCTTCAGCTTTTATAACTGACAACAAAAAAGTGAGGAGGGGGTTTCAAATGGAGAATGAAACTTTGTGAAAGAGACTTTCTATCTTTTTTCCTATTTTTTGGTTTTGTATTTTTATATTTGCAAATGTTACATACATATGCAATATCGACCAAAAAGGCTTCATGCATAAAAATGGGCAATCATAGTATCCTTGTTGTTCTTAAAGAAGACTTTGGTACCCTTCAGACCGTATGATCATAGATTATCAATGAGACAGAAATATTATCAATGACTATCAGCAAGAAACTAATGCCCCCAATATATAGTCAAATCACTTCACACACAAACTAAAATCATAGGTATTATTTTTTTTTTTATTAAATTGTCAATAACCAAAGAATTGAACACTAAACTACTGACAATGTAAAAACATAACAGAGTCTAAAAGCCATTAACCAAAAGCGGCTTGAGATTGGGTCCTCAAAATTAAAAGATATTATTCTATTTCTAACCTTTCTCCTTTCCTTTTGGCTCAAAATAAAACATGGTCCAGCACAAGAATAAAAGGAACATGATGCCCAGCAAAAGCCCAAGTTATTAAAATTAACACCACTTGTGTTGTGTGTGAAGTTGTGAACCACCGTGAAGCAAGCTCTATGACTATGCCTTTCTCCCATTATCCTTTCCTTTTTACATCAATTACAAGACAGCTCCAAATTCTAGTCCTCAAACAAAGCTAAAATCACCACGTATGTTCCCTATCTAAAACCGAATACGTCTAATAGAGCACTGGAGAAACCTATGTCAAATCAACAGACACAAGCCTACTGACTTTGACGATTTTAGAAGTTCTTAATAATCTCACCAACTATCATACAGAAACAAGAAACTCAGTAACAACAAAAAATAAAGTCCAATTGAAAATCAAAAGCGAAATTGACCAAGGGTTTCCAGGAGCAAATAAAATCACAAAATTAAAAATTATAAAAAAAAAATAAAGCTTGCAAAAGCATGAAAAATCTGAGTTGCAGCAAGGGCTTATTAGTAATTTACCTGATGAGATTTTTGGAAGTGATTCGGGGAGCCTTGATTGCAGCACCGATCAAGCTACTACCAGTTATGTAAATCCCCCTTCAGGTTATTGAAACGAATTCAACATGAGAAGAACGGAACAGAAACGGAAAATCAGAAATCAGAAACGGAAATCAAACGGCGTACCAGGCAGCACCGAGAACGGAGACGCCGATAGCGACGGCGATTCCGACGGCGGAGAATGTGTAAGGGGAGATCTTGACGAGTGCCCTAGCCCAAGAGCTCGAATCCGCCACCATCGTGGAGCCAGACATTGTGTTTGCGATGGAAACGATTGAAAGGGTAATGATCGGATCTCAAGATTGTTGTGTTAACCACAAAGACGCAGAGAGAAACTGAACGCCGTGTCGCTTTAACTCCTACGGAATAATAATATATCAAAAATGCTTGATACTTGATAGTTGATAGGAGAGGGGCCAAAGCTTGCGGCGTTTTCTTTCTCCGTTTAAAACGCTGGGTCGTTTAGTTAGGGATGAAAGATGAATAGCGATACTGGTATTAGTGACACCAAAGGCCCAAACGTAGGCCCAAGTGCCCAACAATAACATTGCCTATAATCATAACAATCATTTTATCAATCAATATAATCAATCTATCTATAATCTATCTATCTATAATTTATAATCTATAATCTATCTATAATAATATTTACAAAGTAAAACAACTTCAAGAACCACGAAAAAAAAAGTGTCATCACCTCATGAAAAATTTTCTCGCCCAAAATTTATGGAACATTTTTATCCCATAGATCTTCTGTCACAACTAACCAGCTCTTAACCCTTCCACTATCTTATTTAAAGATGATTATCAAACAGTCATTCCATCATCTAATTCTTCCACTAACTCATTAATGACAATTAAGATCACTAACATAATCATATAATAATATATAATATATATAATAATATATAAAGAAGTTTCAACAAGAATTTCGTTCTTATCTTTCCCACTCTCCCCACCGCCTCTTCATCCTTCATCTTTATATCTATCTTTGACTTTTCTTTTCTCATTTTTGCTCTCCATTCCACACTATTCTAGCAGCAAGAGAAGAGAAAATAAGAGAAGAAAAACCAAGGAAAAGAAAGGAAGTGCAGAAAAATAAAGAAGGAAAAGAGGAAAAGAAGAGGAAATTAACATCAACAAGCTAAAGACATTGAGGTAGGGGTTGTTTGCTTTTATTCTTTCTCCTTATCTTATCCTATTTTGATTTTCCAAGAGTTGTAAGGAAGAACTTGATATGAGAAAATGGATGATTGAAACTATGTGATGCTTGTTTGATTACAACTATGGTGTTGGACTCAGGGTTGGTCTTGAGATTTCATAACTTTGTGTTAGTAGCTCTTGACTTCATTTATCTTCTAGTTTGAGATTTGTATGATGACATGACTAGAAATTGAAAATTTTGATATTCTAGAGTTTGTATATGCAAAGTAATGCAATTTGAACTTATAAACAAGCTTAAATCCTTTTGTATTTGTGATTTCAAAAATGGGTTTTGATGATGTTGAGAAGAATAAAGAAGAATTTTATACGTTTTGGGAACATTTTTTGTGTGGAAACCCCTTTGGATTTGAGAAAAGATGATAGGAATGAGTTAACGGTTTAGAGGAACTGATTCTGGTCATTTTGCCACTAGGCGATTAATTGCTTAGAAACTGACCGCTTAATCGGTCAGTGGCAGAGGTGGAATTCTATTGGATGACTAAGCGCCTAAGTTTTGGGCGCCTAATGACCCAGTGTCATAAGATTCCTTGTTCTTTTATTGTGTAAAATAGAGTTCTTAGCTTAATGTGTTCCTATTCCATGTTGATTAATATGAATCAAAGCACAATTAAGGGTATGTTATGAAGTAAAGTAATCAAAGTATACATGTGGAATGAGTTGAATGATAGTGTGAGGAAGGATGATTCCCTCTCTATCTTAGATGAAAGGTAGTATAAGGAAGGATGATTCCCTAGTTACCTTAGATGATTGATAGTTTGAGGAATGATGACTTCTTCCCTATCAAAGTAGTTAAGGATGAATATTTCCTCTCCACTTGAAATGAGATGATTGATAGTGTGAGGAAAGATGATACTCTCCCTATTAGAGTAGTATAAGGATGCAACATTCCCTCTTTACTCATAAATTTAGATTGAAAATGTGACATTTTCTTATTAAAATGATATCAATGAAGATCATAGAGATATTGAATTTGTATTTCATTTTGGATTGTGTATGAGATATATTAAATGAGGAAGGATAATTCCTTCATTATCAAGGTAGTATGAGGACGTACATTCTTTCACTACCTATTTGATGATTGAGATATGATGAATGATGATACATGATGATTGATGATATATGAAGATGGATATTTCCTCATTATTCCTGAAAAATAATGAAACTCAATGAATTATTTGATTTTGCAAATGATTTTGATAAATGATATAAATTGAACATCTATTTTGGGAAGAGAAAGGAAATTGTTTTGGCAATAGCCAACTTTCTTTAAAATTAATTTATGAGATTTACTTCATTTTTTCTGGAATAGCTGAAATTGTTATGGTGACATGATTTTTATAATAAACTACTGAGAATTGTAAAAATTCTCATTCCATTTGTTTGAATTTCCATGATGATTCTAGAAAAATGTATAAATCCAAGTGAGAAGAATAACTCTGATGTTGAGATGCTTTTTTTTTTCTTTTCTTTTAATCTTGATACTTAGTTGTATATATGTTGTGCCTTGAAGGCAAGCTATGTATATATAGTACAATGATGTACAATTTGTATAAACTCCATTCTCATATATATGTATAATATATTTTCGAAACATGCTTATATTTTCGTATATCATTAATCTGTTTCCTATAAAGATTGATGTTATTTATAAGTGATGTGCCAAATCTATTTACTAATGCGTAATCTAGATATGTCATTAGTACTAGTAATTAGGATGTTACATTTTGGCGTCAGAGCAGTTCATCCTATTGAGTCAGGGTATGGACTAGCTATGTTTTTAGCATGAATGTTATACATTTTCTTGTCTTGATGATGAGATATATAGATAGAAAAGCATAACAACCTTGAGTATGAATGTTAATGATTACTATTATACTGTTACATGATATTGATGTTGGTGTATGCCCTAGTGGCCAATACGTTTTGTTTGTATTTACATACATTATATTATGCTATTTTATATGAGGCATTTCATTTATTATGTTTTTTTTTTTTTGGTAAACATGATAAAGTCCTTAGAATAGTAAATTTGATACCATAGGACATCAAGTGGATGACTTGATCGTGAGATCCTATTGGATAAAACACTATTCTTAAATGTCCCTAGTCAAGTATTATTGTTAATTAGGACAACAATAATGCTTTGAGACTAGTATGTGCGTAGAAGCGATGACCACATCTCACGGGTCATGGATATGAGATATCAAGTCTACACATAGATACATATTAGAGTAATGATGTATTGACACCCGCCATGAGAACGCTACGTGGATCGTTACGTGAGTGTCATAAGCAATTCTCATAGTGATAATGGTGTATGTGGTCCTTTGACTGAAATCACTACGATTCCTACATGAGGAGTTGTGTGTTTTAATGCCATCAAACGTCATCATCGTAACAAGATGATTATAAAGTTGGTTATTAGACATACCGCGATACATGTGGAGGGATGTGAGTGACCTAGATGGGATTTGTCCCTCCTACATAACAGAGTGATATCTTCGGGCCCCCGATTGAGTGAGACTATGAAATGCATGGCCATGCTCAAATGAGTCAATATGAGATATTGATCTCATTTGTCATTACTATGTCTACTCGGAATCGAGAAACCGAAGATGAACTAAACAAGGGTGACACGTTCCATGCCTTGTGTTCAATTTGGATATCTGGACAAGGGGACTAAACTACACGGAAACATTGGTCACGAGAGGTTATGTCAAATCAACGACATTCTCATTACTTGGGTAGCATGTGTTGCTAGATACCACTTTTGTAATATTAAAATGAGATTTTAATATTACTACCAACGTCATGAGAACCTGCCGCACACTTAGAACACTAAATTGGAGTAATCAATCCAAGTTGGACTCGGATTCAATTGTGGGCCTAACTCATGACAGATGGGTTTAGGGTTGCACCACTTACCTTGCTACTTGCTCACACTCACTTAAGGCAGCCACTATTATAAATAGTACTTGCTAAGGGGGCTGCTACTAGGTTACATCACAACCCTAGCCGCACCTACGAAAGTGAGTGAGAGATAGTGAGGTCTTTTTCTCCTCTCTTCGCAGCTAGCACTACGAAACAGAGGCGTGACTCCTTTTGCAAGTCTATTCGTGTGGATACCGCAGAAACATCGTCGCTATTACGGTGTTGGTGATTCACCTCGCTTGTGTCTGTCACGCTTCAAGAGGTAAAATTTTAAAAACCTCGGATTATGGATTTTTCGCATGGATCCTGTGAGGGAATTCTGTTATTCCGCTGCGAGACTTTGATCCGCAAATTCCCAACAATTGAGTCTCATCAACTTAATATTTAATGTTCTGTGTATACAGGAGACTATGGCATCAGCCAGGCGTATGCATAGAGATAGAATGTCTGCCAATGAAAACACGACAGATATGATGGAAATGTTAAAGAAATGATAGCTTCTATGAGAAAACAGAGAAAAATGGCAGAAGCTATGAGAGAACAAATTACGGTTATGAATTAAGTACTGGAAAGAATGGGTAACAAGCTACATCAACAACTGGAGAATGAAGCAACAATGGTGAGAAACTAGAACTTTCATGACCTTTATGAGTTCAAAAAGGCTAACCCACCATCATTTTACAAAGAGTATGATCCAACAAAAACTGAATGATGGATAAGAGAGTTGGAGAAAATTTGTTGTAATGACATGTACAGACAAATAACAAATATCCTTCACCTCTTATATGTTAAAAGGGAAGGTTGAGTACTGGTTGAATGATACCAAAAGATATTTGGAAGTTGCAGGAACCCAAATTACATGGGAAGTGTTTAAAACTACCTTTTTCGACAAATACTTTCCACAGAATCTACAAGAGGATAAGGAATTGGAACTCAAGCAAGGAAATTTGACAGTGGGACAGTATGTGGCGAAGTTTGAAGAATTATCCAAGTTTTCTTCTTACTTCAAGTACAATCCAGACGAAAAATAGAAATGTGTTAAGTTTTAGGCAAGATTAAAAGAAGATATTGCAACACCCACCGTAGGGTATCATATTTAAGACTAATCCTAATATAACTTACCCAAGTTGTAAAAGAATTAATCTTGTAAAAACACTGATTTTAAAATTTCTTTTGCGGAATAACAGATAATAAATAAAAACTGTAACCATAAAATGAAATTAAAACTAACACACCTTATATTACATATTACAAACCTTGTTCACAAATAATTTACATAACTACACCCCCAAAAGTTATATATACAATACACACCAAAATAAAACTACTAAACTAGAACTCCATCAAACTAAAGGTTCAGGCTCTCATTGGGATCCTCCTCCTCCTCCTCCTCCTCCTCCTCAGTGTTGTCATTAAAGAAACCTGGCGGATACAGCACACACTTGGTTGGTGTCCTGGTAGTTGACATCATGGATTCCTCGTGTGGAGTATAAGTATTATTATTCCTACTCCAAATCTCACGTATAGGCATATAAAACTCTAGACGTATAGACACATGTTGTGTCATGACATGAGTACCATCCCTAGTACCTCTTAAAGTCAGAGTCAGATCCCCGGTATACACAAACCTTTCCCTATCTAAGTTAACTCGCCAAGCATCAATTCCACCGTGGAATTGTACTGTAACATACCCTAAAATTTGACGCCTCGCTGCCATACTAAGCAAATACAGAAAACCAGCTATTGATAGTAAAAAGACTTATCAGCTTCCTCGCCTCTTCGGTCTTCATCAAATACATACAATACATAAATACAATATAATAAAGAGGTGAGATCCCCTTTCATCAATACCACTGAGGCACTATAGAAAATGACAGTAAAAGATACAGGTATAATATATCACATATAGTCATATCATATCATATCATAGAAAATAGATAAATAGACATAATTATCACACCAATATGCTGACTCGTTATGCATTCCTATTCCATGAAGCTAAACACAATATCGGAGAGAATGATAGGGAGTACATATCTATATACCATTAGCCTGAAATCATATGTTGTTTATCATATCATGGCGCCCAACATGGCTATTACAAGACACTCTCAACCATATCACCAAAAGAGTAGTAACTCCGTCGAGACCGTCAGTGTGTTTGCAAAGGATACCACGACGCAGTGGTGCTACCAACTGGCCACATATGACATTCCACACCTGACGTCCCCAAGATCACTGAAGATCATAACTACGTAATTCTCACCTGCACGAAGGTGTAATTTCCATCTCCTAGGCCAATCGCCTTACTTGACATGCTTTTCCATGCATGATGTATGTGTTACCAAGTGGCCTCAATACTCAAGAGGGAGGTGAATTGAGTATGTAAAGTATTTTCGTAAATCTTTTGCAAAACGTTTGATTAACAATTTTCGTTGAAGCTATTGGATGATTGAAGTGAATAGATAAACGAGATTGAATACTTCACTCACAAATAAACAAGTCAAGATAGAAAGAATTCAAGCAAAGCAAGATATCAAACCCAACTCAAGCAAATATAATTAAAGCACAAAGTAAAGAGATAGAGTTGAGAAGAACAAACACAAGGATTTATCCTGGTTTAGCCACCCCTTGTGACCTACGTCCAGTCCTCAAGCAAATCACTCGAGATTTTCCACTAAACTTCAAGCTTGAATGGGTGCTTGCAAACCTTTACTCAAAAGAGCACTTAACTCCTTGGGATGCTTCACCCTTGAGCTTGAGCCTCAAAACAGGGATACCTCACCTTTTTCACTAGAGGGATACCTCACCCCCTTTACAACCTTTGAAGGATACCTCACCTTCAACAAGGGATGCCTCACCCTTTACAATCTTTGAGAGATATCTCACTCTCTTTTCTCTAGAGGGATACCTCACTCCCTTTACAAAGAATCAAAGTGTTTACAAGATGAAACTCTCACAAGAGTAGATTACACAAATTGAAGCCCTATGATGCTCTTTCAAGAATATCTCAAATATATACAAAAAACAGAGCAAAAGAGATTTAATGATGATTCTCGGATTAGAGTGATTAAAAGATGTTTCTCAAGTGTTAGTTAGCCACAAATGATGCCCCAAGATGAGTATTTATAAGTTTTTAGAACAATAGAGCCGTTAGGGGCTTTTGTGGCAACATTAAATGCCAAGAAAATATAGCCGTTGGGCATGTCAGAATGCTGGTAGTCGATTACAGGGTTCTGGTAATCGATTACATGACAGTTAGAACGTGTTCTTGGCTTTCCGGTTTGTGGTCGATTACATGACTTGTGTAATCGATTACACGCCCTCGATTTATGGTAATCGATTACAATATTGATGTAATCGATTACATAACCCTTTGAACGTATTCTTGGCTTTCTGGGAACATGGTAATCGATTACATGGATGGTGTAATCGATTACAAGGTTTCTGTTTAGCTTGTAATCGATTACTAAACATTGGTAATCGATTACACTATACTTTAAACTCATTTTTCAAGCCCAATTAATTCTCCAGGCCATTTTTATCATTGGGGAACTTGGACTAAACAAGATTTACAAATGTTTAACATAATCCAAGATTGAAATCAACATTTCTTTGAAATATGAACTTTGAAAAACAAGTTGATTAAAAAACATCTTTAAAAACATTTGAGATATACTTGAGATACCTTGAGAGCATTTCACATTTATGTTCTAAGACCTATATCTAATATACCTCTTTGATCTTGGTCTTCTTCTTTTGGTCTTGATCTTTTCTTTTGATCTTGGTCTTCATCTTGACTTTGTTATCATCAAAAACTTATTTGATATGCTTCAAGACATAAGCATTCACAGTATGATTCAAAATACGTACAACTATTATTTTACAGTATTTCATAAATACGCGTCATTTCTTGACAGTATCACTTTTCAATAAAGCGGGCCCACCATGACAGCCTGATAGCCAACTGCTGTAATTTCCAATCGCGTAAATATTTTATCGCGTTTTTGAAACAGCGTGACGTTTTTCTTACATTTTCAAATTTCGTAATATTTTTCAACATTTTCACAAATGCATAGTTAATTTCCAACGTTTTTAATCTACATAAATATTTTTAAACGTTTTCTAAATCACATAAATATTTTCCAAACGTTTTTAAATTGCGTAGAGGTTTTTAAACGTTTTCTCAATCGTGTAACCATTTAAAATCATTTTCTCAATCGCGTAACGTAAAAATCAATTGCGTAGCTTAAAAATATCAATTTCTAAATTACATAATGATTTTCTAGCGTTTATCACTTACGTAAAATATTTTCTCAACTTTCTAAATTTATTTGATAAAATCCTTATATATATAATATATACATTTTGGCCTTCTTGAAAATATTTTTATTCTAAAAAAATCCTTTATGTATTATTTTCTTTGGTTCTTTCCAAAAATTTAATTTCTTTGATTTAATTAAATACTATAACTTTAATTAATACTAATCTACTGCTAACCCTTAAATCTAGTTTTCTATTTCAATTAAAAATTTCTTAAACCCAATTCTTGTTAACTAATTAACAAAATCTACACTTAGTAAAATAATTTAGGATTTAAAATAACACACTTTGGTGTGTTGGCCGAATTTAGATTTAGGTTCCATATTCAAACTTAACCATTTTTCACCACCAAAATCCTTTACAAAACCATTTTTCATTATCAAAATCCTTTAATCCAATTTTTATTCTTAAAATCATTAATCCATAAGTTAGGAATTAATTTGAATCATCTTGTTTCCTTTGTGGTAGTCAAAACCGTGAGCCTCCCCTAGGTTCTTTGGAACCTTTATACAATTTTCCTCATCATACAACTCATATTCTACTTTACACAATATTCATCATGCTACCATAAGTATATAAACAAGCATATAAGCATATAATCTACTTAAACAAGCATATAATCAAAGCTTAAAAATAAATCAACCATAAATAAAGCAAGCTTAAACCATACAAGTGAATAAATCCTTATGGATTTTTCACCACAAACAAGGTCATCTCCTCACTACCAACATATGGTTGATGAGGGTAATCTCCTTCTTACCTCAAGGAAGACAAAATCCACCAAGTTGCCTTGCTTCAAGAATTTCGTGAATCTCCCAAAGAAAACTTTGCAAGCTTAAACCAAACAAAAGTCACAAACAAAGCTTGAAGAAAAGAAACCATGGAACAATCATGGTTTAGAAACTCAAAAACCAAATTAGAAACAAAGAAGAAGAACTTTTACCTTGAAATCTCAAGAACACTAACTCGTAGAAAATGTAGTAGATGAAGGATTTTGCTTAAGTCTTCAACATAGAAGTGTTTTAGAATGATGTTTAGGTGTAGGAAATAAGCTTGGATAAAATTTTAGAAGCTTGGAAGGTTGTCTTGAAGGTGTTGGCCGAATGGTGTTTTTGGAGAGAAATGGAGAGAAATGAAATTTTGGCTAAGTGTAGAAAAATGAAGACATGAAGATAATGGCTTAGGAGACAAAGGTGATATAATTGTGATAGATAGTTTATCCTAGAGCTTGTTGTCGTGGAGTGCTAGTGCTAGCATGGGAAAATTATTTGCATGGTCAATCAAGGTGCAAAATCAAACACATGGCACCAAGTCTTGCTTTTGGTCAACATTTGATGATTCATTGGCTTTTTGAATGTCTTAGAAACTCTTTCATTGTCGTGGAATTCTATGCAATTTTACTATCCAATAATTGTTTTAATTTGTGACCATTTAAACTTAGGTTAGCTCACTAATTCATCTAGCTTAGTAACTAATTTAAACAAGTCATTTTTGTTGACTTATTACCATTGGTTAATTTTTATGACTAGCCACCAAATTTGACTTCTACTATCAAGTGACACATGACCATCACATGACTAGTACCTAGCTAAAGCTATAAAAATTTATTACTCACAGAATAAAATTACGGCTCACAAACCGATAATTATTATACAGTGAATAATAAATTCACAGTATAAGAAAAATTAGTAACTATATCCGGTTTCGGGTTTAGTAAGATCCTCCGGTCCCGTATCAATAGCACAAAATTTTCTGGCTAATAAAAATTTTTAGTGTTTCCAGGCCCACCGTGAGCCCCACAGACGAACCAAAATATTATTAAAATATTTTTATTCTCAAAAAAATTCAAAAAAATTCTCAAAAATCACAAAAATTAAAAAATTAATATTTGTATAGAAAAAATAAAAATCGGGATGTTACAGATATAAAGAAGGCAATACAGCCTTTTGAGATTCGAGACTTCCACACTTTGGTGAATAAGTACCGAATTATCGAGTCTAGTGAGTCAAGGCCACAAACAAGAACAAAGACAACAAGACTTCCTTAAAAGGAAAAGAGTGGAAGATATATTTCAAAGGAGTGTTTCACAGTTTAAAGATCAACAAGAAAGAGGAAAGCAGATTTAGATAGATGATCGGGGCCAAACTATATGAAATGTGGTGGATACCATGGTAACAAAGTTTGTATAATTGATCATATAATATGTTATACTTGTGGAGAATTGGGGCACTATTCTAGAGACTGCCCTCAAAGGCAAAGGGCACTACGCCTACTACTAGACCCAAAACCATAAGGAAAATGTACATCTTGAGAGGCATAGAGGAAACCTAATCTTTTGATTCAGAATAAGGTAAGTACACAACTCAAGATTCTTCTTTTATGTAAGAAAGCTAAAGTTATTTGGAAGTTCAATTCTAGTATGATATGAGATTACTTAGAACTTCTCATATTAGGTAATCAAATTTTGAGGACAAAATTTTTAAAAGGAGGAGAGAATTATAACATCCTCCCTAACCTAATAGTCCTAATTAGGGTTATAGAAGTTCAGTAACTTCGGTATGAGTTATCTATTAATTCAGGTAACCTTCTGGACTAGTTTAAGCATAATACTATAACACTGAATACAAATAATAGCTCATATAAACTCAGATTTTAGCATAAACAGCTAAGAAGATAGAAATAAATATGAAAAATTTATTTCTAAGTCATAAATGATTGGAATGAACTATACTAAATTTTGGAGGATCAAATGAATTGATTTGACATTTTTAATGGCACTGAATGAGTGTTTAAATGCTTAATTGGATAGTTAAGTAGCTCAGAAAATCATTAAATTTTGTGGAGATATCAGTTAGAAGATGAAGAATACTTTGTTAAGGAATATTGGTTAAGGTGAATATCAATAAGCCTATTTGCTTAATTCTTAAGTTTAACCTAACTCAAGGAAGAGTAATAGAACTTAACTAATAAATGACAATATATAGAAAATTATGGAATCATAGATATGAGGATTGAATGAGGTTCTATAATTTTCTATAACACTTATAAAAGTTAGAAAATCTAGCTTTGGATGATTAAAGTATTCCTCAGAGATACAAAAGTTTCAGTAAGAATTTCGTTCCTATCTTTCCCACTTTCCCCACCACATCTTCATCCTTCATCTTTATCTCTATCTTTGACTTTTCTTTTCTCATTTTGCTCTCCATTCCACACTGTTCCAATAGCAAGAGAAGAGAAAAGAAGAGAAGAAAAACGAAGGAAAAGAAAGGAAGTGCAGAAAAATAAAGAAGGAAAGAGGGAAAAGAAGAGGAAATTAGCATCACCAAGTTAGAGACATTAAGGTAGGGGTTGTTTGCTTTGATTCTTTCTCTTTATCTTATCCTTTTTTGATTTTCCAAGAGTTGTAAGGAAGAACTTGATATGAGAAAATGGATGATTGAAACTCTGTGATGCTTGTTTGATTACAACTGTGGTGTTGGACTCATGGTTGGTCTTGAGATTTCATAACTTCGTGTTAGTAGCTCTTGACTTCATTTATCTTCTAGTTTGAGATTTGCATGATGACTTGGATAGAAATTGAAAATTTTGATATTCTAGAGTGTGTATATGTATAGTAATGCAATTTGAACTTATAAATAAGCTTAAATCCTTTTATATTTGTGATTTCAAAAATGGGTTTTGATGATGTTAAGAAGAATATACAAGAATTTTATAAGTTTTGGGAACATGTTTTTGTGTGGAAACCCCTTTGGATTTGAGAAAAGATGATAGGAATTAGTTAATAGTTTAGAGGAACTAATTCTGGTCATTCTGCCACTGGCCGATTAATCGCCCAAAAATTGACCACTTATTCAGTTAGTGGCAGAGGGGAATTTTGCTGGGCGACTAAATGTCCAAGTTTCGGGTGCCTAATCGCCCAGTGTTAGAAGTTTCCTTGTTCTTTTATTGTGTAAAATAAAGTACTTAGCTTAATGTGTTCCTATTCCATGTTAATTAATATGAATCAAAGCATAATTAAGGTTATGCTATGAAGTAAAGTAATCAAAGTATACATGTGGAATGAGATGAATGATAGTTTGATGAAGGATGATTCCCTCCACATCATAGATGAAAGATAGTGTGAGGAAGGATGATTCCCTCTCTATCTTAGATGAAGGGTAGTGTGAGAAAGGATAATTCCCTCTTTATCCTAAATGATTGATAGTGTAAGGAAGGATGATTCCCTCCCTATCAAAGTAATTGAGGATGGACATTCTATCTCTACTTGAAATGAGATGATTGATAATGTGAGGAATGATAATGCCCTCCCTATCAGAATAGTATGAAGATGCAATATTCCCTCTCTACTCATAAATTTAGATTAAAAATACAACATTTTCTTATTAAAATGATATCATTGAAGATCATAGAGATATTGAATTTGTATTTCATTTTAGATTGTCTATGAGATATATTAAATGAGGAAGGATAATTCCCTCATTATTAAAGTAGTACGAGGATGAACATTCCCTCACTACCTATTTGATGATTGAGATATAATGAATTATGAGACAAGATGATTGATGATATATGATGATGAACATTCCCTCATTATTCCTGATAAATCTCAATGAATTATTTGATTTTACAAATGATTTTGATAAAGGATATAAATTGAACTTCTGTTTCGAGAAGAGAAAGGAAATTGTTACCTTTCTACAAAATTAATTTATGAGATTTACTTATTTTTTCCCGAAACAACTGGAATTGTTATGATAACATGGCTTTTATAACAAACTACTGAGAATTGTAAAAATTTTCACCCCATTTGTTTGAGTTTCCATGATGATTCTAGGAAGAGCGTATAAAGACAAGTGAGAAGAAGAACTCTGATGTTAAGATGCTTTATTTTCTTTTGTTTTAATCTTGATGCTTAGTTGTATAGATTTTGTGCCTTGAAGGCAAGCTATGTATATAAAGTACAATGATGTACAATTTGTATAAACTCCATTCTCAGATATATGTATAATATATTTTTGAAACAGACTCTTATTTTCATATATCATTAATCTGTTTCCTATAAAGATTAATGTTATTTATAAGTGATACGCCAAATCTAATTACTAATGTGTAATCTGGATATGTCATTAGCTTTAGTAATTAGTTTTAATTTTCCCCTCTTACTCGATGCAATCTTCTAGGGCAAACCACCGCTCTTCTTTTCCCATGCACTTAACGGTGCATAACAAGTTGTGGTAAATGTTACAAGTTATGTCATTCTTGCATTCCCCACTAACCCTTTTTTCTTTCACATTTATACATTGCTAATCTACCACTAAAAATCTTGTCTTTCACACAACTTGATCTAGTCATGTTTAGATCCACGAGCACTCAAAGAAGCCTTGCAAAGTATGGGAGATTAGAAAAAGAAGCTATTGTCAATCACACAACTTGATCCAATCATTATTAGATCCATGAGCACTCGGTAACACCTTGCAAAGTATGAGAGATTAGAAATAGTGTGTGCTGCCAATGGGACTTTAAATGAGGAGTTGAAGCAGAGTACAACTTTGTTTTATCGAGCACAATTTTCAACCTTTGGAGACATCAATCTACAGGGAAACTCCATTAAGAAGGCCAATAACAATAATCAAAAGGAGAAGAGTCCCTTGCTCTTTAGCTTCTTTGATCTTCGCCAGAAAAGGTTTGATGTAAGGATTTAAAAAATGATGATGATTCATGTGAAAACCTCTAAGTAATTGTCCATTCTTTTCTTTTTTTGGTTTTATTTCCTGTGTAATTTAATTCTTGATTTGCTAATTTTAATTCATTGTTGTATGAAGTAATTTTTTATTTACTTTATTTTCTTTATAGTTTAATCACAATTAGAATCTTCACTAATATAGTAACATTAGGTAATTATTGTGCAAATATTTGGGATAATTAACCCAAATATTTCTTCTTATTTTAGTTGTGTAAATTAACTTAATCATTCTACATAAATATATAATATATATATTTCATTATATATCTTTCAGACTATTTCTTTTTATAATATTGATGATTATTAAAATAAAAAATAAATTTTATTTAATTTGATTAAAACAAGTGAACTCGCTTTAGTCATAGCTAATAATATTAAAAAAATTATGAATCATATTTGTCAATCCACAAATTTTACATAAATAGGTTTGTAATGTCATAAATATATTAATAAATATTTTTATTTAAGTCTAAAATATGGTGACAAATCTTAATAATAATAATAATAATATAATAATAATAATAATAATAATAATAATAATAATAACAAATCTTAAGAAAATATAAATTTTTTTATTTGCTCAACAATTTATATCAATTATTTTTAATTAAATCAATATATTAATTTAGTTACCTCCTATTTCACTTTCATGTCATTTAAAAGATGATGATGATTTACGTGACAACTTTTGAGTAATTGTCCCCTTCTTTTTTTTTTTTTTTATTTTTTTTGCAGTTTAATTATTGATTTGCTTGATTTGCTAATTTTAATTTATTGTTGTATGAAGTAATTCTTTATTTGCTTCATTTACTTTATTGTTTAATCATCAAATGGAATTTTCACTAATATAGTAATATTAGGTAATTATTGTACAAATAATTGGGACAATTAACCTAAATATTTCTTTCATATTTTAATTATGTAAATTAACTTGATCATTTTACATAAATATATAATGTATATCTTTCATTATATATCTTTTAGGTTATTTCTTTTGGTAGTATTGATGATTTTTAAAATAAAAAGTAAATTTTATTTAATTTGATTAAAACAAGAAAAATGTTTTGGTCATAACTAATAACATTCAAAAATTATTAATCAAATTCGTTAGTTCATAAATTTTGCATAAATAGGTTTGTAATGTCCTAAATATATTAAAAAATATTTTTATTTAAGTCTAAAATATGTTAACAAATCTTAATAATAATAATATAATAACAAATCTTAAGGAAATATGAAAATTCTTGAATTGTTCAACAATTTGTATTAATTTTTTTTAATTAAATCAATCAATATATTAATTTAATTACCTCCTATTTCACTTTCATGTGTCTATTATTTAAATAACACATTAATACATTAAAATTCTAGTGAGAGGAGTGTTTATTCTAAGAGATGAGATGAATAAATCTTGACTATCGGATCTTATATGAATGGTCAATATTATAATATAAATGTATGTGACTTTTTTAAGTGGTCACATGACCTTTAAGTAACTTTTAATCTTGATCATCCATGTATGTGTTCAGTAGTGGATACTGATGCGTACCTGAATAGGTAAGAACTGGTGTTTTCCTCCTTTCGCAGTAGTAGCTGAGCGTGTTGGAATGGGGGAGGGGGATGGTACTTGCAAAGGTAGTCCAATGCTCAAGTCAGGTTGTGCACAATTAGAGTTTATGCTAAAGAGCAATAGTTACCTGTAGAAGGTGATTGAGTCTAATATTTATAGAGGTTGGATAGGGAGATATGTTCCCTTAATAGTTGTAGAAGATCCCTATAAAATCAGAATGTTGATACTGCAGTTATGAGTAGTCAAAGGTAGTTATGAGTGCTATTATTACGCAAGATCATGATTGACAATTACGAATAATTATAAGATTTATCTACTGTATAAATCTCTCGATAACGTTGCTGTTACCCAATGTCGTGGTCTGACATTTGTTGTGCTAGGATCTCAATAGTGTACCATGAATTCCCATTGAGGTGTCAACGACGGACTTCGGCTGGATGCGTGCCGGGTTAACTCATGGGACTAGTGTCCCGGATCACAGTGTAGAATAATTGTCCCCAACTTAGCGCTTAGACGAGACAATTAAGTGTCAATGTATCCAAGTTTGATAGGAGTATACGACACGTGATGGACAAAGGGATCCAAGCCAGTGTTAATGCTAGATCTTGCAATGTTTTTCCCAAAGGGCGGGGGTCTATGATACATCACAGAAAGCCCCCAGGGTTAATGAGTAAGGCCAGGATCCGAGTTAGATCGCTCTGCTCACGTCATCACTCCATTATCTGGGGTATGTAATAAGTTACCCCCATATGTAGTTCACAGGGTCTTTGTTGTCCTTTCTTGCAGCCTTTACTATACAGTTTGCAGTAGTCTGAGTTTGCTTGGGAACCGTTACTTTGACTTTATTGGAAATTAAAAAACCTTTTTAAAGAGGATAGCAGTTTCATGCTGCTTCCCAGCTGTCTGCTATTGCTGTGGCCAATCACAGAGATGAAGCATTAAAACGCGACCTCAAACGTGTAGAAAGTTAGCCTTCTCAGGAGCTAATCAAAATGCTTTATTCCCTTTATAAATAAGGGAATGTTTGCATTAAGGTTGACATCTGTTTCTTTTGTTTTCCGTGCATGTTTGAGAGTAGTCTTTTTCCAGAGAATGATCTCTCTCCCATTTGTTGTAAACATGTGGAGAGTTGTGCCCCCTTTTTAAAACCATTTTCCTATTCTTCCCAAAATTCTTAAATGTGTTTCCTTTTCTCCAATATATTCCTCTGATGGAGACCTTTCTCACTAGGCATAATGGTTCAGTGAGAATTAAGTAACTACCTTATGCGGGTTAGTCAACATGCATCTGGATGGCTGAAGCCTTTCTTTCTAGTCGTACACAGGAGTGTGTAACCTTTCTACGCTTGCCAAGAGGATTCACCGTTTCTGCTATAGTTCTTATGAGGTATGGATGTGTTCCACTCTCCCTCCTCCGTCCTCCTGACTACAACCAAAGGTACTAGTTAAGTGCCTTGGTTTAATCCTGATGTGAAGCTGGATATGCAGGATTGTGAAGCTTGCTCTTGTTGGGGTGGAACAATCTTTTGGAGTGAAGCATTCTGCTCATGTTGGCCAACAGGGAAGAAATAGATACTGGTTTATGGAAGAATCGTGGAGGTGGTTATGGTCAGTGGTCATATTCATCATCACTGTCTCATATGGTTTCCTTTCCGGCTTTCTCTAATGGGCATTCTTGTATTATGGTAGCTTATAGGCTCTTTTGTTAGAGGTGACGATGTATGGAATGTGAATAAAAAGTTTCCTTTTGCTTCCTTGAACGTTCTACTTTTCCATTTCCATTATCTACTTCTTTCACCGGGATAAGTCCAATGCTCTTCGTGTAATAATATGTTTAACCTCGTCATGTTGCCCCCAACTTGATGCTTGGCTAATATAGCTAAGTATCATGGTAAGTCTCAATGCCCTCGGGTGACAAGATCTATGCTTTACTTGAAGTTGTAGTCCATGTTGCCCCCAAAGGTTTAAGAGCTCTGATCTAGAGGCGTTAATGACCAAGTCATTTGACACTCGTGTACGTGTCATAGTCCAGTCAAGGTCCACGCGTCAGGTGATCATAGGTGGACATTCCGAGTTGTAGCCGGGGTCCGTAGAAAAAATATGTGCTCAAAACAACAGGACTTGCCTGACATTTGGTTTTTTGAGCAACCGTCACTTCAACTACTGTGACAGCTGTGAAGTCCATGTGGCGTGCTCTAATTGGATAGTCGTGGTTAGCGTTTCTGTGTCATGATGAGAAGTTTTGAAATTCAAAGTGTTAGGATAGAATTTCCCCCCAACCACCTTGTCTCTATAAATAGGGGCTAAGGGTAACTCCATCACACTTTACTGTTCTTCTCAAATTTCCGGTGGCCTGCAGTGATTCTTGGCGAGCGAGCACAGCCAAGAAGCATTGTTCACTTGGCAGTTTCTAGTGGTTCCAAGCAGTTCTCAATAGTTTCTCTTCGGTTAAACGCCCTTTAATCATCTAATCTCTTTACTTTTTCAAGGTAGGTCTCCTTTGACCATATGTTTTTACTATTTTTAATGTCATAGAGGGTTTCTGTCTTCTACATTTGTGGGGTATTCACCCTCCTTTAGTGCCCAACGAGTAAAGATACCAGTGATTAAAGCCTTGCTCAATGGCGTTGCTCTCTAAAGCACTTTCTCCGTCACGCCGTGAGTGGCGGGGGTAACTGATAAGTCTTTTAAGGGCACAGAGGCTGGTGTCCATAAATGGTGTAGACGACTGGATACGGAGGATGGAGGCAGATGTAGAAAGTTTATTTTTTTTAATAGGACTTGCATCCATTATCAGTCTTCCTCCATGTCTGAAGCTATAGGTCGCTAGAGTTTCTTGATTCTAACAATGCCTCACCGGCCTCTGTGGGTGTCTCTAGGGATTCAATGGCTAGGAGACGAGTGGTAGGGGCCAAAAGACTAGCTACAAAAAGGCTCTTGATATTAGCCCCCAGGAGAAACATATACCCCTGGGTTGAAGATGACATTTGGATCAACGAGTCTGGATTTCGGACTACAAAGGATGTTGAACAACTCGTGAGCTACTTGAAGCTAACAAAAGGTGGCGCAGGGGATCACGAGTGTCAGGTTCTGGCTCCAAGGATGAATGAGAAAGTGTATTTAGCCCAGGAGGCGAGCTCACACTACATGTTTATGTACAAAGATCTCTTTGTTCGAATAGGACTTCGGATCCCATTCACTAGGTTTCAAATTGCAGTCCTCCGGCCTCTCAACGTGGCTCCGTCCTATCTTCACCCTAATAGCTGGGGAAACATTCTTGCCTTTGAAATATTTTGTCGGGTAGTCGGACTATAGTACTCAGAGAAGACGTTTTTCTAGCTCTTCATATGGTAGTGCCACCAAGGGGAGAGGGTAATATAGAAGAACTGGCTCACACTTTGGTCAAAGCCTGGTTAGAAGGTCTTCAGAGTCTTCTAGGACAACTTTAAGAACTACAAGACAATGTTCTTTAAGCTGATGATAGCACCAAGGACCCATCTATTCTTCCTAGAGGTTGGTGGGGACCCGATGTTTAACTTGTGCTGGACTAAAAGGGCGTGGGACACCCCAATTGAAATGATTGAAATGGAGAAGCTCGATCTTGATCGGGATAACACTAAGTTTGTTGATTTCATGAATATTTGGGCTTAGGATCTTGGCCTTATTTCTTATAAGGATGTCTTAGACGCCGCTAATGATGAAACTCTTGAGGCCATTCTAGGTGAAGTTTAGGTCATAGCCCATTTTTACCCATTTGTTTACGATACTTTTTTCTGCCATTTTTTACTTCATCTTTGATTTGTAGAAAGCATGGCATATGGAGAAGCTCTAGTCACCCTCCGGGCCCTAAAGGCGAGGAATATGGATGCCGGTCCCTTCAACACTCCAGCGCACATTTTTCCAGATTCTGCTGTCCAGAGCCTGCTGATCAAGGTGGATATGGCTCAAAAGGAGGAACCTCCTACTTAGTCTGTAACACCCCAAATTTCCTATCTCTTAAACAAGAATTTTGACAATTAACAGAATTTTACTGTTAGTAATTTCTTTGCATTGTAAAATTATTTTGTTTATTCCATCAGCATATTTGATCGTTTTGAGTGATTTACTCCGTGTTAGGAAAATAAAAATTTTTGGCCGCAATTCTAAAAAACTTTACGTAATTTAATTTTTACCGTTAGGTAATTATTTTACGAAGCTCGATTTGATATTTGTGCATTTTATAATTTTGGTGATTTTAGTGGATGATTATGAATTTTTTGAAAATGTGGGCCCAGGTGGTCAATGTGGGCCCAGGGGCCCGAAAGCTCGACTTGGCCTTTAAAGCCATACGTGGGCCCAGTGGCCATAAGGGCCTTGGAGGATGCGTGGGCCTAGGTGGAGTCCCGTAAAAAAAATTATTTACGCAGAAAAATTTGTCTTGTTTGAAGAAAGAGAAGGGGGATCTTACTAAACCCGAATCCGAGGCTTTAGAAATTTTCTTGTCGTGTGTTTTGTATCTTGTATTTATTTATCGACGATAAAAAATCAGATCGAAAATATTCTTTCATGGGGTTTTAGCAGATAAAAATAAATATTATATTGTTTAAGTCAACATTGGCGGTTTGGATATCCACCATTGATTTAATTAATGATGGAGACTTGATCTTGATTTAATCAATGGAGGAGATTTGATCTTAAAAGTAAATAAGATCATTTATAACCATTAGATGGAGATTAAATTAATGGTAGAGATTTGGTCTCAAAAAGATGATCTAATGACCATTTATAACCATTGGATTTAGAAGTGATCAAGGGTGGAGATTTGGTCTTGTAAAGTAACAAGGACCATTTATGACCATTGGATGAAGATTTAATCAATGGTGAAGATTTAGTCTTAAAAAGTAGAAAGACTAATTATAACCTTTGGATTAAAAGTAAGAAGCGAGTAATCTTAATCCTTAATTTTTTTTGAGACACATCTAAGGGCTTTAAATTTAAAGGAGAAAGATCCATTTCCCAGATTAAGTTTCTAATCTAAAGCTACACCTAAAGCCTACGTTAATCCAAACCATTGAATTAATCAATGGCTTAGAATGTTTTCAAATAATGGCTTGAAAAGATGAAACTTTGAAGAAGCAAGGATGAAGGGGGGGACGGTTTTTGCATGTTTTTAGGAACTAAAGGAAAAGTTTCAATGCATTAATTGATTCGCTTTATGTCATTGTTAGATGTCTTGATCAATCCCATCATTATTGAACTCTTTGAAGAAGCATGGAAGGGGCTACGGTTTTGGGCTGCATTTAGAGACAAAAGTGACATTTGAAGACCATATTGGTCACCTTTAGTCATTATTGACCATACTTCATCATTTTGAAACTTTCACTAAGCAAAGCTCTTAGAAATTTTCAAGTTTCTAGCAATTTAACTCACGGACACCTTTGATGTGACTTCCATCACTGGTTAATTTCATCCAACCTAGTTTTTTGAATCCTTACCTTATTCTAAACAACTTTCATGTTGAAGGTTTCTTCAAAATCCAACATCTAGTACTTCAAATCCAAGCTTCAAGTTTCTATCAAAAATAAAAAATTTCATCTTTGTTCTTCAAGATACACCATTCGGTCATACCACCTAAAACCACTCTCCAATTTTTTTAATTTCATCTAACCATAGATCTTGAATCTACATAATGTTCTAAGCAACTTTCATATTGGAGATTTTCTCTAAATCATTCATCTTCATGGACTTTCTTCAAGATCAAAGTTATGAGGATTTATGATGAAGTGTAAAAACTTCATTTCTTCTCTCTTTTTCATAATCTAAACCATGTTTGATCCATGGTTTTCTTCAACTTAATATACTAATTTTTATGTATTTTGTTTTGTATTTGAGAAGCCCTTTATGAAGGACTTGGAAAATGATTTTAGAAAAAAAGAGTTTTGGGATCTTCAGAGGTAAGAGGAGATCCTTTACCAACCAAGTTTGGTGAGATGGTTATATATTTGATGGATGTCAATCCATGTGAGATTCATATCCATGGTCATAATTAATTTGTGGGTGTTATGAGCTTTGATTATTTGCAAATGCTTGATATGCTTTGCATGGTTTATGACTTTAATGGTATGCTTATACTATGCATGATTTATTGCTTTGATTATGGTATGCTTATAATATATATTTGAATATGTATGTATACGCCATGATTTGATGATGGAAAAAAAATCAATTCTTGGCTCCAATGATTAAGAATGACTACGGTTTTGGCAACCCAAGGTTAGGGTTCCATGTTGAAATTTTTCAAGTAACAAGAGAATTAATTTTTGATCCCTAATAATCATGGTGAATTTTGGTCAAGACACCTCAAGATAGGTGTTCACAAAATTAATATTTTCTTGAATGATGAAAACATGGATGTTTAGAAAAGTAAGGAAAATAAACAAAGAATTTATTTTTCAAAGAGTACATAATACGGTTTTAGAAGGATTTTTATTGATTTATTTTGTGTAAAACCTTCTAAGTGTTTTACTAAACATGAGATTTAAATGAAAATATTTGGGCATGATAATTTTAAGGATTTGCAAAGAAATCTGAAAAAGGATTTGAAAGGAAAGTAAAAATAATTTGAACAAATGAGTTTGGTTTTTATGACCATCGGTATTTCGGGCAAAGAATTTTTAATGGTTTTGTTTGTGTAAACCATATCAATTTAGAAGAAAAATATTTGATGGCTTCAATTTGTATTATCTACGATTTTTGGAGGTTGAATAATTTTGGTTTTATGAAACAAAGTAATTTTAAAGTGGAAACAAAATGTTTTAGCATAAGGATTTCGAAAGGGAATCGGTGTTTTATCACTTGAAAAATTTTGTAAAGAAATCCCAAAGAGAGTTGAAAATGTTTTAACTTCAATTTGTTTTAAAGAGAATTGATTTTAGAATTGATTTGAAAAAATGGAGAATATAATGGTGTTTTATAGTGAAAATTCAAACGTGATTAAGGACTTATTTTCAAGTTTTGAAATACGTTAGAAAATGTCAAGTTTTGAAACGTTGATTTACATCAATGGAAAAGTGATTTTGTGAATTATATTTTGAAAAAGAATTTCTTGAATACTAATCTATAGAAAATTATTTTCTTGAGTAAGTATTCAATATATTAAATGAAGTATAAAGTTATATTATTTTGAGAAAAAATAAAAAGGAATTTTTAAAGGTCAAGAAATATTTTCTGAAATGAAATTGCAAAAAATTTTTACGTCATCTTAAAAGCGTGATTTTTAAGTTACGTTTATGGAAAATACTTCTATGTGATTTTAAATACGTTGAAATATTTATACGCTTTGAATTTACGTTTAAATATTTTACGAATTTGAAATCATTGATAAATCACTACGTGATTGAATAAGCGATAGAATATTTTTATGCGATTGTGAAAATGAGGAAAAATTGTTATGAGATTTGGAAAGTTTTTAAATATTTTGAAAATGATGAAAAATGATTTACGCGACTTTAAAAGAATGATTTTTTTTGCGATCGATTTTATGAAACAAGTAAAAATACTATGCGATTTGAGAAACATATATTTTTCACGTGATTGAGAAAAACGTTAAAAAAATTTATACGTGGTTTAAAAGTGCAATGAAGAGTTGCGGTATTTTGAAAATGTAACAGTAAATGTTACGAAATTTTGTAAATGTAACATTAATGTTACGGTATTGTGGGGGAAATAATAAAAATGTTTTGAATTTTAAAAACGTAATGTTACCGTATTTTGAAAATATAAATGTAAGTGTTTGGAATTGTGAAAACGTGGAATCTTTTTGTTGCGATTTTGTGAAAAGAAAAACATATGTTTTATAACTATGAAAACATGATAAGATGATTTTGTTATTGAAAAATACAAGATGATTCTTACTGAACCCGAGTCCAATGATACTGTTTGTGAAAACAACGAATTTTTAATTTATTGCACGTGGTGCATTTTAGATGCATTGATATATATATATATATATATATATATATATATATATATATTAGCGTTGAGGTATATGATTTAATTGAACAAATGAATTTTGAAAAGAAAAATGGCCCTTCTGGTTGGACTTACCGATATATTCACTTAGCATTGTTATAACTATATATAAGAAATTATGAGATATACTTGTGATTGGCATTTGGTGCATTATACATGCATTGGAATGGTCCGACTGAGGACTAGATAGGTTAGATTGCTTTGAGAAACACACCAATGGGGGACAAGCTGCTAATGCGTAAGTTTAATCTTGACCTTGTTGACCTCTAAGGCATCGGATGTAGCCAAACCCTGACACCTTGTGGTTGGTGCGCTTCTTCCATATGGCTTTTGGAAGATGCAACACAATCATCCTTGATCGAGACAATATTCTTAATCAAGATCTCTTCCAAAAACCCTAAACATGTGCTTATTGTGCAAAAAATTGAAATGAGAATTAAAGCAGTTTACCAAGCTCTTTTCGATCATTTCTCCACTTGAGTTTTATCCAACCGAGTTTTGTACAACTAATCAACACTTATATCTATATGATATATTAATTGAGAGAATATTGGCTATGACAATCTTTTGAATACTTGGATTGATATACCTATTGGATGATGATAGTTGATTAATAATGAATATATTATTGGAAGTTTGTATGATATCCATTTATGATATTCTTTTTGTGTTATCTCCACTAAGCCATGATTGGTATTGACGTGGGTGATCTCACCTCTTTTTATGTTGTTTGTAGATTTTGTTTAAGTTTGTTAGGTGATTTGAAATCAAATAATAGAAAGATCGAAAGTTTTTGTCTTCAGACATAACGAGGAAGATGGATTCTTATCATCCAGATTGGTGGTAAGAAAATGGAGACATTCAGGTTGTGTGCATGTTGACAAAGAACAAATGTAGAACAGGATGTCCGATGCAACAAGATGGATATACAAGTAGCTTAAGTATGTTAAGTTTTAACGTTAGTGTTTCCTATTTGATGTTTTAATAATTTGGACCGTCATGATGTTTGCATGTTAGAAAAAAAGAGTCTTTAGTTTTATATTTCTCTTTAAATTGTGAAATATTAATTGTTAGTCAATGCATGCATAATGAATAGTTGAAATATGATTTTCAATATTACCTAATATTTTTAGTAAATTTATGTTTCAAAAAGAAGAAATTTTAAAACCCATCTTTTTATAACTCAAACCTTGTGTGAACTTCTCTCATTTTTTTCCTAAAGTCGTAATTTAATTAACCTAGGAGGGTGTTACAATCCCTTCAAAAGCAAGAGATAAATTGTAGATGAAGGAAAATGAATTTAGAAATCGTGGGAAGAGGCCCATGGAACCATATTTCGGTCTTCAACATGTTTGCCTTATACAAGAATTCATGATTTCTAGACTCCCAGCTCTTAGATGACGATGTTGTTGGCCGCAATTCTAAAAAAACTTCGTCGGATATCTTGACAAGGTTCCAGGATCGGTAAAAATGAGTTTTGCTCGTTTCCTCGAAATTGAATTGAACTAATTTGGAGAGCAAATATAGTCGATTGTTAGAAAAAACGAGGATGGTCGAAGAAAGGGGCCAAAGCTCGACTTGGCCTTAAAGCAAAGTTAGTGGTTTTCAGAAGGCCTTGGAGGATGCCAGGGCAAAGAATGATGAGCTACAAAAAAAACTAGCGAACGCAGAGGACGATATGAAGAAAAAAAAGGCTTGCTCCGAGGAGGCTAGGAAAGAAGTCGTCGACCGTCGTACTGAGAATAAAGGCCTCTAGATAAAAAATGTGGCACAACTGCAAGAGGATACTCAGTAGTAGATAAGTATATGTACAAAGATTAGCGGCGAGCAATTCCAAAATCTAGTCGCCCAAGTCCAGCTCTTCAACTCCAGGGTGGCGCTGGCATTGGATGAATTAGACTCCGAGAAGATGATCTTAGATGACCATCTCGTACTTCTAGAGGACACTCAACAGAACAACTAGGGTGATACTGGGGTCCTTGCTGTCGGGCCTTCAACTGGTATTCTAGATCTGAGTCTCAAAGGGGATGGCAAAGTAGTGAGAATAGACAGTCAAAGCTTGGAGGAAGATGCCATTGGAGCTTGACTTCTCATGCTTTTCTATTTTCTTTTGCCCCTTGTGCGGGGCATTTAATTTTCTGTAGAGATTATTTCCCCGGTTGCTGAGTTTAACTCATGACTACTCACGTTATACTTGCATTGCATGCTTATTTGTTTTCCCATGGTCTATATTGGGTCCAAGGCCCATCATCAATGTGCATTTGGTAACCATTTAGGGACTTAGGAGAATTTTATTCGCGTAAAGCATTGGTTCGGGGTCCAACTCCCATAACTTTTGAGCATTTGGATTTCCATTGAGGACTTAGGCAAAATAAAAGGTAATCCATAACCGGGGTCTTTAGTGTTAACAGTCTAGTTAAAAAAAATCACCTAACTCGTAGGAATTTTCAAGTTTAGAACTAATTTAACATAGGACATCCTCGGAAGGTACCTAATGGTAGACCACAGATTACATAACCCATGTCACCAATTAATTTTAGAATCACAAAATGGTTATGACCAAGTATTGAGGATTTTGGTATAGGCCCATAACTCATGACCAAAACAAACAAATGGGTTTTGTAGGTTATTCCTCTTAACTTAGAATCTAAGAAACCCCATATCCCATAGGTGTAAATTAGAATATGCAATGACAATGATTTTGATCATAACAAACAAGAAAGAAATGGTTGTGCAAAGATCAAGTCCCAAGGTTCTTCAAGTTTAACTTATACGACTTAGATCTTGTGTAAAGATAAATAAGAATCACACTAAGCTCATATCTCATTTTTTTATTCAACTTAAATATCTTTGCAAAATCATGTTTTATACTTGTGAAAGTATTTATCAAGTTTGAGCAAAATGATTTTAGAAAGGTTGAAAAGGTTTTGGGAAACTTTAGTTGCAAAATCCTTTAGAAATCATGTTTTCTTGATAAACCAATAACATATTATCTGAATTCAATAATAGATTATCTGAAACCAAATAATAGATTATCTAAAAACTATAACAAGTTATTTGCAAAGTCAGAAACGTGCCTTTATGTTTTTAAAAGGGAATAACCGATTATGGAAAGTCCATAACAGGTTATTAGCAAAGTAAAAAACACGTCTCCTTTGCTTTTAATCTCCTAACCGATTATGGGTTCCAAATAACCTGTTATTTGCGTGTAACAGTGTTTTCTAGTACAAAAAATAATCTATTATGTGAAACCAATAATCAATTATTTGCAAAGCAATAATCTGTTATTTAAACCAATAACCTGTTATCAAAATCAAATAATATGTTATCCAGAATGATAGAAAACAAAAATAACAGTTAATTTTAGCATTTAATGCTCCTAACAACCTCTAATGGCTCTTAAATGCATTGAGCTATAAATGAAAGTATTTGGGCATTAAAGATGAGTTGGAAATCAATCTAAACAAGTTTCTTGAGCATTAAATACGAGTTTTAACTATCATTTCTCACAAACCCTTATTTTGGGCTTTAGTGTGTGATTCCTTGATACCTATTGAGCTTCAATTTGTATTATCTACTCTTGTGAGAGTTTCTCATTCATTTATACTTTGATTATTCTGTAAAGAGGGTGAGGTATCCCTCAAAATATTTTAAGGGTGAGGTATCCCTTGTTGTTGAGGCTCAAACACAAATGGTGATGTATCCTAAGGTATGGTGAGTGATCGAGTTTGTAAAAAATAGCAAACACATGTTCAAGCATGAAGTTATAGTGAAAAATCAAACGTGATTACTTGAGGACTAGATGTAGGTCACAAGGAGTGGCTGAACTAGGATAAATCTTGTGTTTGATCTTCTAAACTCAAACTCCTTTATATTTGTGTTTTGTTTTTATATGCTTGCTTGAATACTATCTATCTTGGCTTATTCATTTGTAAGTGAAAGTATTCAATCTTCTCTATCTATTCACCTCAATTAATCAATAGTTTCAACAAAAATTAATATTCAAGTATTTTGTAAAAGAATTGCAAAAAACTTTTATCAACTCAAATTGATATTCAAGTGTTTTGCGAAAGAATTACGAAAAACTTTTATAAACTCAATTCACCCCTTCTTGAGTATTAGAACCACTTAGTAACAAGTGATATCAGAGCTAGACTCTTGTGTAAAGAGCTTAGTAGCTTGAAGAGAAGTGATGACTTCTTCAAATGGTTTTTCTTCAAAAAGTTCTTCTATAAATAGACCACTATTTTTCAATGGGGCTGATTATGCATATTAGAAAGAAAGAATGAAATTTTTTATTGAAGTTATTGATTTAGATGTGTGAGATACAGTTGAAAATGGTCCCTTTGTTCCTACACATATTGTTAATGGTGTAAGAACTAATACACCAAGAAGTGAATGGACCGATGAAGATAAGAAAAATGTCCAATACAATTTGAGAGCCAAGAACATCATTACCACATCCTTGGGGTATGATGAGTTCTTTAGGGTGTCAAATTGCAAGACTACCTAAGAAATATGAGATACTTTACAAGTAACCCATGAAAGTACAAGTGAAGTAAAAAGATCAAGAATAAATACTCTCACTCATGAGTATGAACTTTTTAGAATGAACCAAGGAGAAAATATTCAAGAAATATAAAAGAGGTTCACTCATATTGTAAATCATCTTGCTTCATTGGGAACAAAATTTCTTAATGAAGACCTTATTAACAAAGTTTTAAGGTGTTTGAATAGGAATTGACAACCCAAAGTGATGGCTATTGCGGAATCAATAAATCTATTAATAATAACACTAGCCACTCTTTTTGGAAAGCACTAAGAGCATGAGTTGGAGCTAAATAGGCTCAATCAAAATAAGGAGCATGAAAAAAAGAAAAAGAGGATTGCTCTCAAAGCCACTTCCTCGACAATTGATGATGAAGATGAAGATGATGGAGATGGTATAGAGAACCTTGAGCTAAATGAGGAGAATCTTAGTTTCATTGTAAGAAGGTTTAGAAGATTCCTTAAGAAGAATGGAATTCAAAGAAGGTCACATTTTCCTGCAAAGAAGACCTATCATAAAGGGGAAGGAACATCATCTACTCCAACATACTACGAGTGTGGAAAACTGGGACACATGAAAGTGGAGTGTCCAGTTTATCAAAAGAAGATGGAGAAATTTGAAAAGAATCTTCTAAAGAAAAGAAAGGAAGAAAAGCCTACATTGCATAGGATGACAATGACATGGACTTCACCAATAGCTCGGACAGTGAGGAAGCTCATCTATGCCTTATGGATAAAGGAAAAGAAGATGAACAAGGTGACATAGAGGTATCTTCTTCTAATCTTAACTCTTAACCTTCCTATAGTGAATTACAAGACATATTTGGAGAGTTGCATGATGAGTCTATGAGACTCACAAAATTAGTTTCCTCATCCAAAAAAATAATCTCCTCTTTGAAAAACAAAATTTCTATTTTAAACAAGGAGGTTAAGGAACTCAAAATTAAAAATAAGACTCTAGGACTAATTGTCGCTAAATCATCATGCATGACTTATTCTTCACATGAAAATGCATTTATATCCTCATCTTGCTCATCATATAAAGTATGTGAAAAAAAATTAAGGATTTGAAAAACACTTTTTCAAAATTCACCTTTGGAAGAGATAACTTGAATATATTGCTAGGGAAACAAAGATGTGTTTTCCAAAAGATCGGTTTAGGGTATAACCCAAAAACCAACAAAAACTTTATAAAAATTTCTTTGTTTGCTCAAGTACTTCAAGTAGCCCCTTCATCAAATGATTTTATTGTGGGAAGAAAGGGCATAGTGCTTCAACATGTAATGTTAGGAAGAACATTAACACCAAAGTTGGGACTAGAATGGTTTGGGTCCCCAAAGGCACCTTGCCCAAAGCTAACACGCAAGGACCCAAGAAAATTTGGGTACCAAAGGTTAAAAACTAATTGTGTTGTAGGTGTGCTTGAAGATCAAAAGTTCAAATTGATATCTTGACAGTGGTTGCTCCAAGCACATGACTGGAGATGACTCTAAGTTTTCCTTCCTTGTCCCCAAGAAGCGTGGGCATGTAACTTATGGGGATAATAATAAAGGGAAGATCCTTAGAGTTGGAAAAGTTGGTAAAATCTATTCCTTTTCTATTGAAAATGTTTTACTTGTTGAAAGACTTATACATAATTTGCTTGGCATTAGTCAATTGTGTGATAAAGGAAATATAATTATATTTAATTCTAATTGTTGTATAATTGAAGGAAAGATGATAAGCAAGTTAAGTTTGTTAGTCATAGGGTTAATAACATGTATATGATTAGTCTTAATGTTATATCTTCAAATGATGCTAAGTATTTTATGAGTAAAGAAGATGATTCATAGTTATGACATAGATGGATTGCTCACATTCACATGGATGACTTAAATAAGTTGGTCTCAAAGGAGCTAGTAATTGGACTTCCCAAGCTTAAAGTTTAATATATATATATATATATGTTGTGCATGTCAAAAGGAAAAATAAGTAATGGTCTTTTTAAAGCTAAAAATGTTATTTCAACTACTAGACCTTTACAAATTTTGCACGAGGATCTTTTTGGTCCCTTTATAATAATGAGATTTAGTGGGAATTACTATGCATTAGTGATTATGGATGATTTTTCTAGGTTTACATGGACATTATTTCTATCTTACAAAAATGATTCTTTTTAATCCTTTAAGTAGCTTGCCAAAGTTATCCAAAATGAAAAAAGGTTTTTGCATTGCATCTATAAAAAGTGATCATGGTGGTGAATTTGAAAACCATGAGTTTGAAACCTTTTGTGATGAACATAGCATTGAGCATAATTTTTCTGCCTCTAGAACTCCATAACAAATGAAGTTGTAGAAAAGTAAAAAAGATCCTTAGAAAAAATGACAAGAACGATGCTCAATGAGGCTAACCTTCCTAAGTATTTTTAGGCGGATGTGATAAGTACCACTTGTTATGTTATGAATAGGACCCTAATAAGGTTAATTTTAAAGAAAACCCCCCTATGAGCTATACAAAGGAAGAAACTAAATGTTTCACACTTTCATGTCTTTAGATGTAAATGTTTTGTTCTAAGCAATGGAAATGATAACTTGGGAAAGTTTAATGCTAAATCAGATGAAGGTATATTTCTTGGCTACTCTATGCATAATAAAACTTTTAGAGTTTACAATAAAAGAACTATGGCCATAGAAGATTTCATTCATGTTCCATTTGATGAAACTAACCCAAATGGACCGAGAAAGGATTTAGTTGATGATGTTGTAGAAATCTTGGCAAGAACACACTTTAGAACAAAGAGAAAGAAGCCAAGAAGCAAGAAGAAAGCCCTTTTGACCCCCCAAGGCAATAGGATTTACAAATCATGAACCTTCCTAAGGAATGAAGGACATCAAGATATCATCATCTTGACAAAGTGATAGATGATTTATCAAAAGGGGTAACTACTCGTAACTTACTTAGAGATGCATATAACCACATGACTTTAGTCTCTCAAGTTAAACCTAAAGGCATAAATGAGGCCATTAGTGATGAATATTGGATCTTGGCTATGCAAGATGAACCAAACTAATTTGAAAGAAATCAAGTTTGAGAGTTAATTCCAAGACCCAATGATTATCCCATAATTGGCACCAAATGGGTCTTTAGGAACAAACTTGATGAAACATATTTAATAATAAGAAATAAAGCTAGGCTTGTAGCTAAATGGTATAATCAAGAAGAAGACATAGATTATGAGAAAACTTATGCACCCGTAGCTAGATTAGACGCCATTAGAATGCTACTTGCGTATGCATGCATCGCGGATTTCAAATTATATCAAATGGATGTTAAAAGGGTTTTCTTAAATGAATTTTACAAGATGAGGTGTATATGGAATAACCTCTTGATTTTGAAGACTATGAACTGCCCAACCATGTTTTTAAATTAAAAAAGGCCTTGTATGGCTTAAAACAAGCTCCTAGAGCTTGGTGCGAAAGGTTAAGCAAGTTTCTTTTGGAAAAAGGTTTTACAAGAGGAAAGGTTGACACAACCCTCTTCATTAAAAACAAAATGCATGACATTCTCCTTGTGCAAATATATGTTGATGACATAATTTTTAGTGCTACTAATAAATCTCTTTGTAAGGAGTTTGCTAATATTATGCAAAGTGAATTTCAGATGTCAATGATGGGTAAGCTCAACTTCTTCCTTGGACTCCAAATCAAGCAATCAAGGAATATGACTTTCATAAGTCAATCCAAGTATCACAATGAGCAGCTCAAGAAATTTGAAATATACAATTTTAAGCATATGGACACACTAATGGGCACTTCTTGTTATTTGGACAAGGATGAAAGAGGTAAACTTGTAGAAATCTCAAAATATAGAGGTATGATTGATTCACTCATTTATCTTACTGCTAGTAGGCCAGATATTATGTTTAGTATATGCATTTGTACAAGATATCAAGCTAATCCTAGAGAATCACTCTTAAGTGCAGTAAAAAGAATAATAAAATATCTTGTTGGCACTTCATAAATGGGATTATGGTACCCCAAAGGTTCCTCTTGTAGTCTTATTGGTTATTCCAATTCTGATTTTGCTGGATGCAAATTGGATATGAAAAGTACTAGTGGGACATGCCACTTGCTTGGAAGCTCTTTAGTTTCTTGGCATAGCAAGAAACAAAATAGTGTGACATTGTCTATTGTTGAGGCTGAATATGTTGCAGCTAGAAGTTGTTGTGCTCAAATCCTTTGGATGAAGCAACAACTTCTAGACTATGGACTACAACTTGATCATATCCCTATAAGATGTGATAACACTAGTGCAATCAATTTGTCTAAGAATCTTATCTTGCACTCTAGAACTAAGCACATTGAAATAAGGCACCACTTCATAAAAGATCATGTGCAAAAAGGAGATTGCATGTTTGAATTTGTTGAAACTACTAAACAACTGACTTATATCTTTACTAAACCTTTGCCTAAAGAGACTTTATTTTGCATTAGAAGAGAACTAGGTATATTAGATCAATCATGCATTTAATTTGCATAAATGACTTTGCTGCATAATGCTTTCTGCATAATATTCTTGAATTTTTATCTCTTGAATCTAATATTGACTTAAGCGTCGGAGTTTCCTTCAATTTTGTTTTGTAGGTATTTGATCCATGTTTAAGTCCCCCAATTTCAAATCTCAAGTTCTTGTTAATGAAAATTGCATTCTGGTGTTTTTGAAGAAGTATAATCCATTATTGATCTGAAATAACCTGATATTTGGTGTTTAGAGTGGATGGAAAATGAGGCCAAGCTAAAATGATCTTCAAGAAGGCATGAGATTCTATTTTAAAGGCTGAATTCCTAAATAAATTATGTTTCTGGTGGTGTCCTGATACGTTTTGAGAAAGCCAAATAACTAGTTAGGAGAAGTGCATAACTAGTTATTCAACAAGACAGTGGTTGTTGGTGTTTTCATTTCACAAATAAACAATTATGAGAAGGGAATAATCAGTTATTCATCAAGATAGTGGTTGCTGCTGTTATTACTAGTGTTTTCATTTTGTGAATATAACCAGTTATTGAAAAGAATAACTGGTTATTGAAGCTTGCTGCTGCTCCCTGAAAAATGCAAATAACCGGTTATGGAATTCACCTAACCAGTTATTCACCAAGTCAGAGGCTGCTCCTTTTCAACACACAAAGATAACTGTTTGGTTCCGCAAGTGCACGGGTCGAACAAGTGATATAATAAGAGTTTAAGTATCGTGCCCCAAGGGATTGACAACTGGAAAGGTGTTCATACTTAACCAATTTCCACAAAAATCTTATTCAAACAATCGAAATATGAGAGTGGTTTTTAATGAAAAATAACAATTTAAAATAAACAAGGCAAGATGCACCAAAAACTAAGTCCGCAAGAGAAAGATAAGTATGATTAAGGTCTAGGGGTCCCTATTCACTTGTTACTTCAATGAATATTTACAATTCAAAAGCATATACCAAAGAATTGATTTTGCTAGCGAAAACTAATTATAGATAAAAGCCTATGTATAGGTCAATTACCCATGTGAAACTTATGTAAACCACTATGTGCCCATGTGAGCTAGCATAAGAATCACTCATTAAGACCAAGTTTCAAACACATGCTATGCATGACCAAGGGATATGTGTCCATCCCATTAGCTAATCAACACACCCAAATAACTTGAATGTAATTAAATATACATCTACCATACCATGTCTATATTCTCAAATCCCTATGTCTAGTTTATTTGAAAATACTAAGATTTTGCAATTAATAACCAATCAAGAACAAGCATTAAGTATGGGTATGGAAGAACAAAACCAAAACCTAAAGAAATTACAAAATATTCAAATTCATATCAAGATTCTAGAGAGTCCCTAGATTAGAGTTTAGTTACACATCATAAAAGAAGGAAAAACAAATAGAAACATGGAATCCATCAAATTAGAAATCAAGAGAGAAAAAGGGAAAGAATGAACAAAATTAGAGACAATCCAAGCTTGATCTTCCTCCCTTGGTCTTCATACTTCACTTGAATCTCCCCTTTTCCAAGTGGAAATCTCTTACTCTCACTTTCTCTATCGAACTCTGTTTTTGAAAAATCGAAAAAAGTGCATCAAATGCTCTCCAAAATTAGATAAAAAGGGCCAAATTCGCGAACTTGGACTTTTCCCACGCCTAGGAGTAGTTTTTCCACACCTAGGTGTGACAATAAAACACGCACTGTCAACTAGCTGCCCTCACCTAGGCGCAACTTGCCCATGCCTAGGCGCCACTTTCCCACGCCTAGGCGTGGGTTTCTCTGTCTGGTTTTTTCCTAAAAACTAAGAGTTTAGCGCCTAGGCGTGGCTTGCTAAGTATTCCTCCCTTCACACTTTCTTCCAAATTTAAGCTTTTTTTCGCTTTCCTTATCTCTTCCAATACCTTCTCATCTTAAATACCTGCATCAAAGCAATGATAAAGTTCATGAAACTAGGATCCATCCAAATTCCTTAAAAAAATCATTAAATATTCAGTTCCTAATCATTTGAGAAAGAAAGCTTTAATCATCAAAATCATGCATGAATTGAACTTATGGACTTGAAAACTTAAGACTAACATGCACATAAACATTTAAATTCATGTGAAATAACTTCATTCCCTAAAGTTATCACATCCCCAAACCTAAATATTTGATAGTCCTCAAGCAAACTAAGCCAAGCAAGGGAAGAAGGGACATAATCAAACCCAAAAATTGAGGAACAAATTGAACTAGAGTATAACCAACTTCTAATCATCATTCATACCCTCAGGAATTACTTCTCAATCTCTCAACATAGTCCACACATGCAAGAAAAATTCCAACTATCATGATTACCCTTGAATGCAATTTTCATGCATGAATGATTTCCTAAATTTATGTGTTTAAAATCCTTTCCTAATCATGAAAAACTTGTTGGATGAATTTATAAAATGCACATGCACTCTCATAAGAATGTCTTTCATCCTTTTCTCCACTAATGTAGGCAACACATAATCAATGATCATTAGGGTCTTTTAAGCTTGTAATGTGAGGATAAAGGTAATGGTTAAGAAAGGAGGGGAATGATTTAAAATCAAATATTAAACATATAATCACAAATTTTCATTGATTCAAGCCAAATAAGTACAATGTAAATAAAGGGTCCAATGTGAAAAATTAACCCTCTTTATTCTTTTCTTCTTCTCTCTTTTTTTTTTTCTCAAGAACATATGTATATGTTTATTTTCTTTGCAAAAAGGAAGCTACATTTTGTGCAGCAACCCCCATCATGCCTAGGCGTGATTTTTTTTTCTACGCTTAGGCAAACAACTTTTTTTTTCAAGAGTTAGTTCCTAATTGATCTCTTCTTTTTAGTACCATGCAGGATAATTTGGCTCAAATCAGCAAAAATGCCTAATCATGCATTCAATAAAGGACATGTGATAAGGGTAAAAATATTTTTCACAAGAAGGGGTGGAAAAATGAGGATTAAAGAAGGAAAAATTTAAGCAACACACACACACCAGGATTCAAAGGAGACCTAGGGATATCATTCAATTTAGGTTGACTTGAAATGCTCAATTAGTCCAAATAAGTGCCCTAGTCATTTCCTTGAAAATGTATCACGTAGGATTTTGCCTTAAAAGGGAATCGGACAAGCTCCTAAGATGCAAATTCCTATACATACACATTTCATAAATTTTTTCCAATCATACAATCCATTCACATTCCAAAATCCGCCACACATATAAAAAAGGAAATACACCCACACACAATTATAGTAATAAGTGTAAGCACAAATTTTAAATTTTTGCATGTGATTTCCCAAGCAATGAGGCAAATCTTAATCCACGCAATCATTGGATACTTAAATCAGAATTCTGGCATACAAAAATTCAACCAGTTTCCAAGCACCACTCATCACTTTAATGCATATTCTCAGGCAGTCCATTAATCATGATCAAGCTTTCATAGGTCCGCTAATTGGAAAAACAAAACAAGACTAGACTATCATAGCAAGAATTATTAATAACTAAGAATTAACACCAAAATCACTTCCTAAAGCATTTCAAACATCTAACAAAGTAACTACTTCAACAAAATAAACTGTCTTAACACTAGTGTCAAATGTAAAGGAATGAGAGGGAAATCAATATTCATCACCATAATTAAAAGAAAATAGCTAAGTAGAAAGCTCAAAAAGAAATTAATTCCCCCCAAACCTAAGACATACATTGCCCTCATTGTGTAAAATAAGAAAGAAAATACAAAAGACAATAAAATGAAGGAAATAGGCCCTGGTGCCTCAAAATAAGTTGCCTTCATCAAATAAGTCGTCAGCCGTATGATCAACTGAGCCATTTATGCCCATCTGTGCATCATCAGCATTAGCACCCATTGTCAGAGTATATGATGGAGGTGCTTTTGTAGCAACCTGTGGAATTGGTGGGAAATCATCCATTTGGTGGCCCTGACGCTATGATAGCCAATGGATGCTTTAATAAATTGAAGCAAGCATTGCCTGCTACTGATCCTGGCGTTGATCAACAGTGGCTTCCCATGCAACATCAAAAAATAGAATAGGTTGCGGGGCTGGTGCTTGCTGACGTCTTTCTTAAGCATCCATGAGTGTTTGCATCACTCTCTCAGTCATAGGAGTTTTGGTTTTCACACGAACCTCAGTCTCCTTCCACGCCACCTTAGATTTCTGACAAAGCTTACATATGAAAGAAGGGATGAATAAGGATTTGGGCTTTGATCTAATGCATAGCCAGATCTAATCATAAAGAATCTGAGTAGTATCCATCAGTTGAAGAGTGTGAATGGCATACAACATGTAACCACACTTAGGATATATGTCTAACCGATGCTCGGTGGGCAACAAGTAGGAACACACAAAGTGGTTCCAAGGATGTAGCTCATGGCGCAAACTCTTCTGTTTAATGTATCTTATTTAATTATCTGTGTTACACTGCACTTGAACAGGAAAGGCATGATCACAGATGGTAGTCATGACCGTATAAAAGAGAATGCCTCCCTCCTCTTCAGCAATTGTAATGTCTTGTAAGCACAATCCAATGGGGTAGGGCCAAGGTCCATGATCTAACAAATGCACTCAACAGAATAGTTTACGATTTTCCCTATAACCCCGATAGTGGTGGGAGAACGCCTATCAACATGGGCATTAGCATAAAACTCTTTGACCACAGCTACCACTGGGTTCTCCGTAGGATGCTCAGCAAAAGTTTCCCGATGTAATGTAGCAGTGGCGCTTGTTATGGCTGGATAATGAACCACATTCATGTCATGAAACTGCTACTTAGGAATGATGTTAATGTTCCTCAGATTCAACCAGAAATGGTTGAAAGTGTCCTGAGAGATGAAGAAGGCTGGGTCATAGACAAGAATATCTTCATTGTCTTATGTATTACTTGGCCCAGCCTCAACAGTTTTCCTCTGGCATTTTGACATGATAGGTAAATACCTGAAATGATTAGAGCTTTTAGAGAGGTAGTTATTACAACAAGGGAACAGACTGCCATCACTAATAGATTGCTAGAAAGAATAGGAAATAACCCATTTGAACAGTCAGTGGAAAATATAGAATTTATGAAAAATCAAGACCTCTTAGAGTTTAGTATGAGTAAATGTGAAATAATTCAGAAAAAAGCAAGTTAAGATAGAATTTACTAATAAAAGTGATATGGAATGAGAATAAATCAAAAGAGACTACTTGAGAATTAGAATTATTTGGAAGTTAGATTCTAGTATGATATCAGATTATTTGGAGCTTCTCATATCAGGTAACTAAATTTTGAGGACAAAATTTTTAAAAGGATGGGAGAATTGCAACATCCTCCCAAACCTATTAGTATTAATCGTAATTAAGGAAGCTTAGATTCTAGCATAACTGTTGAGATGATAGAAATAAATATAGAAAATTTATTTCTAAGTCATAAATGGTTGGAATGAGTTGTAATAAATTTTGGAGAATTATCTGAATTAGTTTGGTATTTTTGGTAACACAGGATAAATGTTTAAAGACCAAATTAAATTGTTAAGTAGTTCAGAATATCATGACATTTTGTGAAGACATCGGATAGAGGATGAAGAATATTTTGGTAAGGAATACCAGTTAAGATGAATATCAGTAAGCCTATTAGCTTAATTTCTTAAGTTCAATTTCACTTGGGGAAGAGTAATGGAGTTTAATTGATAAATAATAGTGTATAGGAAATTATGGAATTATGAATATAAGGACTAAATGTAGTCCTAAATTTTTTTATAACACTTGTAGAAGTTAGAAAACTTGATTTTGGAAGATTAAAGTATTCCTAAGAGATCCATAAGTTTCAAATGAAATTCCATCCTTATCTCCTCCCACTCTCCACCGCCTCTCTCCTTTCATCTTTATCTAATTCTTTTGACTTTTGTTTCTTTCACTTTTTCCTTCCCTTCAACACAGTTCCAGCAATAAGAGGGGAGAAAAGAAGAGAAGAAAATTAAAGGAAGAAAGGGAAGTGCAGAAAGAGGAAGAAGGAAAGAAGGAAAAGAAGAGGAAGCAAATATTAACAAGTTAGAAAAGTTGAGGTAGGGGTTGTTGCTTGTTCCTTCTCTTCATCTTATTCTCTTTTGATTCTTCAAAAGTTGTATGGAAAAATTGTTATTGGAGACTTGATTGAAGAACTTAGAGAAATGTTTATGAACATGTTTATGGTTTTGAGCTTGGATTAGTTTGAAACAACAAGAATATATGTATGATTGATACATATTGTGTTAGTAAACTTAATAAGAAGTTGAGGATTTGGTATTCAAGAATTGACATATGTTTGGTATTAAAATTTGGACTTTTGAATATGTATAGAGTGTCATATACTTGAGATTTCTAAAATGGGTGTTGATGTTATTGAGAAGAACATATATGAATTTTATATGGTCTGAGGCCATGTTTTGGTGTAGAAATCCATTAGAAGTAGATTATGGAATATGAGAATGAGTTATCAACTCATAAAAGTGGTTTCTGTGCATTCTACCTCTAAGCGATTAATCGTTTAGAAATTGACCGATTAATCAATCAGTGGCAATTAATCGCTCAGCTTTTAGGCGCCTAATCACCCAAAGACAGAGGCTTCCATGATATTTTATTGTAAGAAATAAAGTTCTTAGCTTAATGTTATCTCACTCTAATGCAAATCAAGGCTTAAATAGAGATATACAAATGAGTGAATACATGCAAGTATGCTTATGAAGGTTGAACTAGAGAAGTAAAGTAATCAAAGTATGCATAAGGGATATGAACAGTGTTAGAATTTGTATTACTAATTTGAATTACAAAATTGAGCTTATATCAAATTGATATGTATGTGACTTGAATTTAAGAGATATCAACCATGAACCTCGTACTTGGAGGTGGTATTGGAAGTTGGAAATGATTATTGATTATCCTTATACCTGAAGGATATATTATTGATTATCCTTGCACTTGAAACATATACTATGGAATATCCTTGTACTTGAAGGATATATTATTAATTATCCTTGTATATGAAGGATATATTATTGATTATCCTTGTATCCTAAAGGATATAATAATAATGTTATCCTTGTATCTGAAGGATATAATAATAACTATCCTTGTATCTGAAGGATATAATAATAATGTTATCTTTGTATCTGAAGGATATACTATTGATTATATAATTCATTGTATGTGGAAGACATTTTAACAATTATTTCTCGTATCTGGAGGATATGAGATTATGATCTTGTTATAGAGAGCTATGACTCATGTGCGATATATTTTTGGAATATGATATATGGTAATGACATTAGAAAGGATCATAGTGTGGAAATTGGGAATACGATAATCAATTTGTAATTTTTATTTGAAATATTATATGATTATGAATATGATCTTTTGGAAACTTAAATTGATGAATTTAAGTAATGTCATTAATTGGAATTCTGTTTCAGAAAGAGAAAGGACTTGTTTTGGCCTTCTACCACCTTTCTAGTATATAACTTAAGTTTTGAAATGAATTTTTTCTCGAAATAGCTGGAAATATTATGATGACATCGTTTTTATTAGAACTACTGAGAATTTCTAGAATTCTCACCCTTATTTTATTGTATTTCCATGGTATTTACAGGAAAGAAGTCTGTAGCTATCTGAAGAGAAGAGTAGGGCTAAGAGGAAATAGTTTAATTTGTATTTTGTATAAAGATTTGCATTTTATTTGTATTAAATTATATCTTAAAGGCTATCTTGTAATTAATGTTCTATGAATTATAATCTTGCATAAATTTTCCTTCTTTATGCACATTATTTCACCCGCAATAGGCTCATGTTTTCATATATGTTATAAATGTTTTTACAAAATTTGTTATTAGTATAGAAGTGACATACCTAATGCTAACTACTAATGCATGATTCCGGTCATGCTATTAGTACTAGTATTGAGATGTTACAATAGCTGGCTGCAAGTAATACAGCCAATCCTTGGCAGCTCCATCTAATGAGAAAGGAAAGGCTCTTAATTTGATGTGTTTTTCAGGAATGTCTTGTGGTTTCATGGTGAAACACACCATATGGAACTCCTTCAAGTGCTTATAGGGATCCTCACCTGCAACTCCATGAAACTTTGATAGCAAGTGTATCAATCGAGATTTCATTTCAAAATCAGCATTTAAATCAAGATATTGAATACATAAAAATTGGTAATTCACATTAAGTGCAGCTAGTTCCTTAAGAGTCCTATTATCCATATTATCAGTCATGTTTGCAGTGTTTATTTGTATTCTTATGTTTAGTTTCAGTTTCAGTATTATCAGCCATAGTTGTAATGCTACTTATATTCTTATGTTCAACTTCAATTTTAGAATTTATCCTTTCACTATACTTACAAGCTCTATTAAGTGTTTCACTATACTTACAAGCTCTATTAAGTGTAAGCAAGGTCCTCTCAATATCAAGATCAATGTCAAACAAATAATTACTAGATCTGGTCATAAAATATACAAAAAGTGCAGAAATACAAAATATGCAAAATGGACTACACAACACTAAAATTCTACCAAAATAACACTACTTACCCTACCTACACAATTTTAAAAATTATGGGACCACCACAGAGTGAAAACTACTAAAAAATGGTACAAAAAATGTAATAAAAAATCTTTAAAAAATGGAAAAAATGGTCTAAACAATGGAATTTGACCAAAATAAGGTAAACCTCACTAGTGAGCCTTGTAAAAAACATTGTTCTCATTCAACTAACTAGTTTTCAGGCCAATATGAAACTATTTGTCTGTACAAAATTCCACTTGGAGGCCTAAATTGGGTTAGAAACTACTTGAAACAAGTAAAACAAGGGTTACTGAATGGTTAGTAGCTAATTATACTCCTAATATGATTGATTAAATTTAGATTAATCCCTAACAATGGTGCCAAAATTTAATAACTGTCGAAACTATCAAATTAAATTAATTTATAAATCGATTCACCAAAATATTTGTAATATAAGGCACAACCAGGTTAAGCCATTAGATCACTCTAAACAAGAAATCAAATTAAGAGGTTAACATGAGAAAAAGGGTTGCAAAATTAATTAACAGAAAGTAATTAAAAATTATAAACAAAATTAAGTAAACAACCAATCCAAGGAAATCAACTAATCTTGAATTTAATCCATCATTGATCACTTTGAATCCATTCAATTGCTAATCAGATTCTTGGTCATAGATCACATCAAGAAGCCTTAAGATGATCAATGAATTCTCTATTAGATAAGCATCCAAAATTTAATTAATCAAGGTTAAACTAATTAAGCACCCATCTAATCCTAAATTAATCTAAAACCCATAATTCAACTAAGCTTAACAAACAATATTCAAGAAGCCTTTGATGCATCGTTTAGTCTTTGTAATCCTTAGTAAACATGTGGTGATTATGCAATTATCACATCAACATCCAAATCAAATTAAGCAACTTAATTTAGATTTAACAAAATCAAAGAGGAACTTGATTAATAACTAAAAAATAAACTTGATCAACAAGTAAAAGATAAACTTGATTAGCAATTTAATATAAAACAATCTGTGAACACCTAATTTTGTCCGGAGCATTGTGTAAAAAATAAAAAAAAAAAAAAAAAAAAAAAGAAGAAATGGACCTAACTTTCACCCATTGACCCATTATCCAACCAGTAATCCATAACTTAACTCATTATCCAACCCATTGACCTATTAACTCATAACCCATTATCCAACCTGCAACTCATATACCATTAAACTTATCCTAAACTAATCCCAACACTCATCCTAAACAAAACCCAGTGGTCATCCTAAACCTTAAGCTCATCCTAGACAAACTCATCTTAAACACTTCACTACTTATCATCTTAAACAAATCCTAGTCACACTTCAACTTAAACACTTCAACCTAATCCACTCCTATAAAAACCCATAACCCACACACAAAAAAGACTTCACTTATCACATCCTTCCATATTTGTTTCTCTCCATCACATAGCCTTCAACAACAAATTTCTGCCAAAACTCCATCTTATCATAATCATCATCTTCCATAACCAATCTCTTCCATAACTACCATCTTCAACCTTTCATCCCTCCATTATCACCAGCAACCATCACCTTCATTATCTTCAACCCCTAAACAAACTTTTGCCTACAACAATCACCCTAGCCATATTTTCTCTCCATCACGTAGCTTTCCTTCATCATAAAAAACACAAACCAAGAAACATCCATCAACTTTATTCACCTCCATCACCTCACCTCTATATCCACCATAAACACCATCACCAAACTTCATCCACCATGACCCATTACCACCCAAACCACCAAACCTCATCAATATACTAACCTTACTAACAACCTAGCATCACTCCACCACCATTACCCGCCTTCACCATCAACCAAACGACCACAAAAATCATTAACCCACGAAACCCATCACCACCACAAACACCTCCACCCTGCTCGTAACCTTCATCTCCAACCGTTCACAAGCCCATCCCAAGAAACACCCATTGCATCAAGCCACTAAAGTTGCGGCCCACAAACCAAGCCATTGCTGCACCACAGTTCCAACCAGCCATGCGACCTACATCGCGCAACCGTGTTTCCCTGAACTGGACTCCGGTCGAGCCTCGACCTGCTACTCGCACCGTTCCGTCGAACCAGACCGAAACGATCCAGATCCTGATCGTGAGCTCTATCGCGCAACCATGCTCCTCTGAACCAGACCTACATCGAGCCACGGCCCGCACCTTGCGTCGCACATATATGGTCGGTGACCAGGTAGACCACCCAGAATCGCACCAGTTAGATCCACCTGGAAACTGTCAGCCATCGAACCAAGCGTTGCACCAGACCGCGCCTCGGCAACCAGTGCTTCGTCCTCCGCGCGACCCAGCCACACCTTATGCAGATGCACACCACGCAAGAACCAAATCTGTCATTGTCGGCAAATCGCACGGCGCATTGCCATCTCGCCGCTCGAACTAGACGCGCCATCAAACTCGTCCCTACCTGGGTCTTCCTCCTCTTTATTCCATTTTAAGCACAATATCCTTTTTTTCTTCCTTTTTTGTAAGCTGCAGCACATTTTTTTTATTTGTTTGTTTTTTCTTTTTGTTTAAAAGTCCTGTTAGTCTTAAAGGGAAAAGTAAAAAAAAATCTAAAAAAAAATAAAAAATGGTGAAAATAAAAATAAAAAAATAAAAAAATAATTGAACCTTTTTTAAAATAAAATAAAATATAATTAATTGAGTTGTGACAGCTTGTTAATCTTGTAATCTTTATGATCATATGAGTTGTGATAACTTGATGATTCAAAAAGAAATTTTTTGAAAAGAAAATGAATCTTTTCAAAAGTTAAAATTAATCAACTCATAATTATTTTTTAAAGAACTACGTGAATTTGAGTTTCTCATTGCACTTGAGGATATGTAGAAGCATAATTCTATTTTGTCTAGCCAAAGCTTAAATTTTCACAAATTGTTTGTTTTTTTATAATAAAAAAGGTGAAATAAATATATTTTAAGATTATTAATTTTGCACAACTAATTTAAGGTATCGTCTTAAGACAGGTGTGTTAGGGGTGCTGTGGGTTTAAGTTTCCACCCTTCCTTATGCATAACCGACTCCCGAATCTAATTTGGTTTCAAAGACTATTTTTTAAGAAGGGTTTTCTAATTTTTCCTAATTTAAATAAAATTAGTGGTGACTCCTCCTAATTTATTTTTCGCAGTTCCCGCCTCGATCATGGTAGCGACACAATCAAAACAAGATCTCATAATTAAACATCATGATCATCAATCCCAAGGATTGATGTAAAAGGGTCTAGCCCTGCATGGATGGAAGGGAAAAATAGAAAAGATTGAAAACTAGAGAGAAAGGAGAAGAAGAAAGATAAAGAGAGGAAGTACAAGCAAGAGCGGCTAGGAGAAAATTAGGCTCGAGTTTTGTAGTTGCTACTACTTGTAACATCCTAATACCATTACCCTAGTATATCTGGAATATACACAGATAAACAGTATTAACCATGTCACTTCTAGCCTAAAAACATCAAACTAGATTTATAATAACCATACAAGTTATTATAAGAGCCATGAGGAAAAGATAAGATTATACATATACAAACTCAGCCTCAAAAAGGCATATTGTAATACAAAATACTTTTTGTATAAGCCAAAGCAAATATAAGAATATACAAGCTTTGTTCAAAAGCACTAAAAACTACTCTAGTCTATTTGTTTCTTCTTCTTCCCTTTGGAAGAGTCTTGACCTGGATTTATCATGAAAACAACAAATGGGACGAGAATTCCTAATTCTCAGTAATTAGTCTGCAAAACATGACATTATGATAACTCCAACTGCTTCAAGGAAAAAATAGTTATTCATAAACTAGTTCCCAGTTCCTAATAGATTATGATTTCAATAAGAAATTGAGTCTCTACTCAATATCACTAGGACATTCACATATTCTCTTTATGTAAAAGTTCACTAAGCAAATACATAATCTATATGCATAATTCATCTTTTCTATGATAAAGTAACTTCTCATACAATTGTAAAATATCATAGTTTAGTTATTCATAAACATGTTATAAGTATTACATAAATAACCATTAACAATGAATAAACCTACTAACTTTGGATTAGGATTTACAATAGGTAAATGAGGCTTTACTCAATATCACTAGAATATTCACATTTCAACTCTATGTAAACATTCACTAAGCCAATCCATAACCCTTAACTATCCTCATTCCAAAGATAAGACAATCACTCATACTTTGTCTTTCATATTCCTTGGTCTCTTTGAAAATTTTGTGTCAGAGAAAATTGTAGAGAGGAAAAACTGACTTCCTCATACTACCTGTTAATGAGTGGATTGGTTCTTGTTCACAATAGTAAGTGTACTGATTCCACTACATAAAACTAGTAACCTTGGCCCTATTAATGGGGACTCTATTGGGAAGTCTCATACTAGGAATTTAGGATACCCTTCCCTAATGATATTCAACTCCTAAAATTCCCATCTGTGATAAGGACCCTATTTGAGAAATCCCACCTTGAGAATTTAGGATCCTCTTCCTTATCAAGGATCACTTCCTACAATTCTCTGGCTAAATGATTGTGCACACCATATAAAGTTACTCTACGTAGGAATAGCAAATGTGTGAAACTTTGCATTGTTATATTTAAATCTCATATACACACCACAATAACTCATCTCAAACATGTAATTCCAACTTAACTTTATCGTGTAACATCCCAAATACTAACACTAATGACGTATCCGGTTTATGCATCAGTAATTAGAATTTGGTACATTACTTATGAATATCCACCATTTTCCAAATAACAAATTTATAATATACAAAATATGAGCCTTTAGCGGAAGCATATTATACATATAGTATAAAATGAATTATATATAAATTATACATCATTGTACATTATATAATATACCTCTTATTGTATAAAATCTCTAACTAAACAAATATAAATTATGTCTTCTTTGCGAGCTCCATCTTTCATTTTCTTTCTCAATTGTTGTATATCCTTCCTGGAATTATTATGGAAATCATAGAAGTAGAGGGCGTGAGAATTATGAAATTCTCAGTAGTTTATAAAAATCGTATAATTCCAGCTGTTTTGAGAAAAAAATATTTCAAATCTTTAATGTATAATCTGTAGGAAGGTGGCTAAAGCCAAATCGAGTCCTTCCTCTATGAAACAGAGGTTCATTTTATATTCTTTATCAAAATCATTTGAATGATTAAGTCAGTCATCAAGTCTTCTCAAAATCTCAAAGTCATATCAAGGAATCTCATTCATCAAAATTCATGTCTCAAGTCATAGTTTATTTCACCAAATCTCATGAAATCAAATCATGATCCATTTCATCAAATCTCGAGTTATCAAATCGTAAATCATTTTATCAAATCCCAAGAAGTCTCATCTATATCATCGATTATCGAGATCATATCAAGAAACCTTGTTTTTGAAAACTCATCAAAATTATAAATAATTTTATGAAATACCAAATCATCAATACTCAAGTCTCATCTTAAAAATCAAAGTTATAAGCTCATAATATTATTCATTCACTTGGTAGTAACATGCTTTCGGGTTAGTGCACTTCAACCTATTTATGACGATCAATTTGCCACATAGGACTACTCCGGGTAACTAAGCCCTGTCAATCTCAGTCTAGTAAAGAGAACACACAGAAATCCTCAATCTAGACATTAGGGTAGACCATAACTACCAGAATAGAGAGGAAACACAAAAATCCTCATACTAGTAGTCGTTTGAGACAGAGAAGACGCACAAAAATCTTCACACTATCCCAGATTTAGGATCACCCCAAGTAGTAAAGTCATTCTCTACCACATTATGGCTAGGGAAGCTCAGGTAAAGGGGGAGGTCTTCCTCAACCTCAATTACCATGGTATAGAAAGATTCTCAATTTCTCTCTTACCATTTTTCGAGACTTACCCTAAGTCTAAGATATATCCAAAATCTCACTCAGCCTAGTTCCACAAGGGGATACCCATGAAATCATCAAATCTCTTTGTACATCAAATCATCAAATATGCAATAGAGTGCATAAATTCATCATTTCTATCATTGATAATCAATCAATCACTATTTAAACTCATTTAATCTATTCAAGTCATATAATCAATTCTCAAATGTGTTAAAGTGTATAATCCCTTCACAATCAAATTCATAATATATCATATTCATCTTATAATTGATCTGTCGAAACGAGGTAGTTCCGATGGCATTGAAAAGCTAAGAAAAAAAGTTATAACTTTCATGAAGACTATTAGAGCTAATTCTCATTCCAGAAGAAACCAACCCTTCCCCCTTAGTGGAAAATTCCATAGGGGCATGAAAAATTGTGCTGAAAAAATGAGTCTGGTAGAAAGAACCATGGCCCTCCCGCGGAAAATTTCACAAGGCCGTGGAAAAACCCGTATCAGCAACTAGAAGCTCACTGGTTCTGGTTCCACATCCAAAACTCACCATTTCAACACCAAGCCAACCCCAAACCAGCATATATCAACTTAACAACATCAAAATCATCTCATACAAGTATTCATAACTCAATCAAATCATCAAAACAAATGTGGGTTTCAAACCCATTTTCAACCATTGTGTTCATCAAGAATCAAGAACCAAGTATAAAGCTTTAACTCACAATCAAAGCACAAATGCATAGATCTTTCATCTTTAAATTAAAATCTCAACAAACTTATCAAGATTTCAGTTTTGAAAAGAAACAAAGATGAAGAGGAAAAGTGAGAAAAAACCCTTACCTCTCTCCTTTAAGAAGCTATTTCCTTGCTTGATCTTTCTTTGTTATTCTTTTCTCTTAATCCTTCTTGTCTTTCTGTTCATTTTCCTTCTTTCATCTTTTCTCTTGTGGAAATGGCTAAATGAAAGTGAGAGGTGTAACACCCCAAAATTTCATGTTTTATCAATAATATAGGATTTTACTGTTTTGTGATTTCAGTGCCCTGTTTAATTTATTTTGACTATTTTGTGATTGTTTTTTGGACTTTTTGTGTGTTTTACTCGGTACCGGGAAAATAAAAACTTTTAGGTTGGAAAAAATCTTTGGCGATTTATTCGGGACTGAGGGAGCTTACTAAACCTGAAATCGAAAGACTTGAGGAGGGTGAGCATGTGTTTCTAAGAGTGACTCCTACGACTGGTGTCGGAAGAGTTATCAAATCTAAGAAGCTTACTCCTAAGTTCATCGGACCGTATCAGATTATCCGACGAATAGGTCCTGTAGCTTATCAGATTGCTTTGCCGCCTTTTCTATCTAATATGCATGATGTATTTCATGTATCCCAGCTAAGGAAATATATTCCGGATCCAACGCATGTTATACAACCAGATGAAGTACAGCTGAAGGAGAATCTAACTTATGAGACTTTACCTGTTAGGGTAGAGGACGAAAAATAAAGCACTTCGAGGGAAGATGATCACTGCTTTTCCTCCATAGCTCATGGCCATTAGTAAAGGTCATATGGAACGATGTGACGGGTGATGCTATCTAGAGCTGGAAGACAAGATGAGGGAGCAATATCCTCATTTGTTCTGAACTATAACGAATTTCGAGGACGAAATTTTTGTTTGTTGGGGAGAGTTGTAACACCCTAAACTTTTGGGGTATTACCGTTGTGTCCCGAATGTATTGTTTTCTGTTTTTCAACTTTAGGATAAATGACCATTGTGCCATTTTTGTACTGTTTGTTGTTTTTCTCGTATGAATTACTGCTTTTTATTACCGTCAAAAATTTTATTTGAACTTTTTTGTGATTTGCTCGGATAACAGAAAATAATATTTTTTCGGTAGGGAAATCTTATTTTAATTATTCGAATTTGGGGGATCTTACTAAACCCAATTAAATGATACTAAGTAATATTTTAATTTTTAGGATTTAACTATAAAATAAAATAATTTTATAATATTATAATATTATTTTATTAGTCAGTACCAATAAGCGGTAATGGACCCAAAATAATTTTGCGGGACCCACGTTTAGTGAAAACTTAATAGGATTAGTAGCTTAATTAAACATCTTTAGTGGTGGAACATTCAAGGGCATGTGACTAAGCTTAATGACTAGGCTTAATTAGTGACTAGGCTTAATGACAAGGATTAATGACTAGGCTTAGATTAACCAATGAGAGCAAAGCTTGGTGATCAAGTCTTAATCCTCACCATTCATCAATCCTAAGGCTTGGATGGAGCCAACCAAGTGGACACCTCCCTTGCCCTTGAAGTCCACAGCCATGCATCATTTGGAGGAGTAATTATCACTTAATTTCCTATCATTTTCTCTCTTCTCTCTCTTCCAAAAACACAAAACTCCATTGTTGTTTCCTTGTGAAGCATTCGGCCAACCACCATCCTTCACCATCCATCTACCCAAAATTTCTTCTAACTAACTTTTCTAAACCTAAGCACAATTCTAAGAACATCTCTAGTTGAGAGTTCTTGCAAAATCATTCATCTTGGGCTTGAAAACCTACTTGGAAGATTTTACCTTGAAGGTGAAACTCTTTGTTTTTCATTTCTAAATTCTTTTTCAAAGTTCCAAGCCATGATTGATCCATGGTTTAAGCTTTCTTTCATGATTATAACTTGTAGAATTTTTGTTTAAGCTTGAAGGTGTCTTGGAGGGTGAAAACCGAAACCCTAAGGTTGAGTGAAAGAGTATTTGTCTTCATTTAAGGTAAGAGGAAGACTTAAATCTTATCATCCTTGGGTGGTGGTAAGAAAATAGAGTTGATTGTGATTGTAGAATCCATAAGGATTCATTGGTGTGTTTGATTTAATAGCTTTCTTATTTGTGATTTGTATTAATATGCATGTCTACAAGCTTTAAAAATATTGTATGTGTTAGAAATGCATGGATAATTAGTAGGATGTGAATAATATGCTAAGGTTTGCATGAGTGTTCCAAAGAACACAAAATCAAGGCTCACGGCCTCAACTAAAAAGGAGAACCAAAATGTTCTCAACAATTTTCTAAAAGAGTGATTTAATTGACTTAGGTAGAATAATAAGATACAACATGATTTAGAAGAAGAAAAATGATCCAAAGATCAAATATTAAATTTTTGACCAATTCGGCCAACATGCCTAAGTTGAATATTTTGATTTCTAAAATTATTATTTTTTTCAACAAAGGTTAGGTAATGATGCTAAAAGGAATTTTATTACAATGAGTTGTAAGGAATAAAAATGATTAGAGTAAGTTTAAGGAGTTAAAACTAGTGATTTTAATAGTTAAAAAGAAATACAGTAGCTTTTGTAAAATTTCTAACATATAGCTCATTATATTTTGAAGCATGTTAGTAATTTTCATAAAGTTAAATTATACGGTTAAAAAATTAAATAAAAGAAGTTTTTACAGAAAAAAAAAATTAGAAAACCATTATTATAAGTTTCTAAACAAAATACATTCAATTTTTAGTAAAAACGGACAAATAAGATAGAAAAGATGTCTAAACGATAGTATACGGTATGAAAAATTATTCTACGTAGTTTAAACGTACTAAATATTATTTCTGTTTATTTAAACAGTAATTTTTAAGGAATTCGAACAAGAAAATAATTTAAAAATCTTACGCGATTGAGAAAACGTATTAAAAACTCTACGCGATTTTAAAAACAGCAAAATATATTTATGTGATTTAAAAACGTTTGTAAAAGTGACGAGATTTTGAAAATGCGATAAAATTTCTACGCGATTGATGAAAACAACAAGTTTTATTGTCGGGCCAAAGTGGTGGACCCGGACAGATTGTGAAATAGTACTGTCAGGTGGGACGTACTGTATATATATGTATGCGATTTGCCAGTGAGGGCATATTCGTAATTTTTGCCAGTGAGGGCATATCTGAAATTTTTGCCAGTGAGGGCATATTCCTAAATTTTTGCCAGTGAGGGCATATTTGATATTTTTGCTATTGAGGGCATTTTTGTAAATACAGATATCTAATACCATTGAGGGTATTATGGTAATTTTTATCATGCATTTGTGCCAATTTGGTTGATAATTGGTGGATTGATTGACGAGATGAATAACATCGTGTTCTCGGTGTGATAAGCGTAGTGTGGTTCAACTTGAATGAACTTGGAGACATTAGTGTGCAGAATATTCTATTTGTGGACAGTTGGTCGCTCCTCTGGGCCGTGGTAACTGGCAACACACTAATGGACTTGACACGCACTATACTTAATCAAGATCTTGTGAAATCTATTAGTGCAAGCCTGCAGTGACACGACGTGTGACAGTGTGCTACACCACTATACTATTTCAGTGGGGTATAGATGCAACGTGAGACAATGGAATAGTTATCAAGCGGTCGACTTATTTACCTAATAGATTTTGCGGGTCGTTCTCTCTCGATGTCTGTTTTTAGCTCCATGGAGTACACTTTGGTTAAAAGATCTAAGTAAAGTAGGTTGAGTCACATCTTATATGTTTAATGTTTTATACATTTTAAGGTTATTTATTTGCTTTATTTTATCTATCTATATTATTTCATTTATTTGTACCATTTTATTCATCCTGTACCATTGTATGTTGTTGTTGTTTTGAGTTTTTATGTTATTTAATATTTTAATTTATGTTATTATAGTATGCTATATTGTATAAATTGTTATATCTGTTGTATTATCGTTTTCTTATTTTACCATGTTTGTGGTGATATAGATTGTCTTACCTCTTTCTTGTATATGTTATTTGTATATTTTAAATTATGTGATAAAGAGTTTGAGGAAGAGGAACAACCTCTTGAGTGTGAGTATCCTGAGGAGGAGGAAGATCAACAAGCCGAAGATCAGTTCTACGATCAAGAACCATCCGATCATCCGTACCCATTGGATTGATTGTGTGGATATGACGCTACCAGGTTTCTTTGGGTTTGTGCAACTGGAGTTCCATGGAGGCTCTGAAGCCTGGCATCTGCGGGAGGATCGTGATTCGGTGACGTACGTAGGGCGTCTGACGGTGACCATACGTACGGAGTTTGATGGAGTGCCGATCTTTTCCACTATGTTGTATCTGCATGTGGAGTTGCCGCTATCTCTTAGGCGTCACTGGGGCAGTATGTTTGATGCGCCTAGTGAGATTAGCAGCGTGTCGACTGCACGGACCAGTGTCCGTAGAGGGTCGAGGCATCCTGGATATTTATCACCTGAGGTTTCATCTGAGAGTGATCCTTTAGAGGGCTAGATATTTAGGATGTGTACTTGGGCGCGTCTGCGTTTGTATATATAAACCTTTTACTGCTTGCTTAATATTCTATTTTAGTTTTAAAATATTAGTAGTTGTACATTACTTGTATATCTTAAGACGGAACCATTTGTATATTATGTGTGATGATAGTGTGCTTATTTTATGTTCTATGTTATTTTATCTAGTAATATTCTGTTTAATCAGAAAAATTTTACAACTCGTATTATTATATAATAAATATTTTACAACTTGGGTAGATTTTATTTATCTTTCTTTTATTTTATTTATATATGTGACATCCCCACAAGGGTGTTACATTATTCCTATACTACCGTACTAGTATTGACGTAGGGGATCTCACCTCTTGATGTTATGTCTGTTATGTTGTATGTTTATATTAAATAAAGACGGTGTAGAAGATGAGTCAGGATCACCCGGATTCTGTTTGGAATAGTTTATCTGTTATATGTTATAGAGTATCGACGGGGCATCATCGGGTTTATGCGTATACAGTCCCATGAGGATGTAGATGCTTAGACCATAGTCTTGGATAGGGATCGTGTTGTTTATGTTGGGGAGCTAACCCTAACCTTTAGTGGGACCCGTAATGGGAACCCTATTCTGTCTACTACTGTTTCTGTACATTTAGAGTTCTCGATTCCTATGAGGGATTTGTGGGGTATTCCTTCTTACACCCCTAGAGAGAATTCTATAGTGTCGTCTGTGCGTACACCTACTCCTAGGTCTGCGCATAACCTGGGTTTTTTGTCTTTGAAGGAGATTGAGGAAGATCATTCTGAGGAACTTTCTCACCAGAAGTTTTAGTTTTGGTTAGTTTAATGTTTTGAAGTAACAGTTGTATATATTTACTTTTTGAAGTACAATCTTATGTATATAAATTATTTGTGAACTGAGTTTTATATTTCTGTATATTATGAGTGAGTATTATTCAGTTATGTATTGTATGGTTTTATTTATTTATCTAATTTTTATATTATTCGCAAATGAAATTTCACAATCAGTATCGTTACAAGATTAATTCTTTTACAATTTGGGCAAGTTATATAAGTTTTAGTCTTAAATATGATACCCTATGGTGGGTGTTGCAAGAGGGAAAGGAAAGTGAGTGAGTGCATGAAAACAGAGAGAAAAGAGAGAATAATGAGGGTGAAAGGCAGTGGAGGGGTTAAAATATCTAATCCAATAATATTGAAACTTTTATATCTCTTAGGAACACTTTAATTTTTCCAAAGCCATATTTTCTAACCGCCATAAGTGTTCCATAAAATCACAGGTCTCAACTAAATTCTTATATCTGGATTTCCATAATTTTCCTTACATTGTTATTCACTGAGTAAGTTGCATTATTTCTTTTAAATTAAATCGAGCCTGTAAGATAAGTAAATGTACTTGCCATAACTTATTTTCAATATCAAAATATTCTCCATATTCCACTTATCATCTCTAAGTAGTTTCATAATTTTTCAAGCTATCTAGCTATTATATTAAATCTATAAACACTTTCTCAATGTTATGAAAAATGTCAAACTAATTCATTCGATCTTTAAAAATTTAATATAACTCATTTCAATCATTTTATAACTTAGAAATAATTTTTCATATTTATTTCTACATTCTCAGCTATTTGGGCTAAATTTATGGACTATTTTGAGCTATCCCTCACATTCAGTGTTATAGATTTATCCTCAATTCAACTCAAACAATTACCCAGATTGTCAGGTAACTTATACCAAATTTATTGAGCTACTATAACACTGATTAGTATCATCAAGTTGGGCAGAATGTTACAATTCTCCCCTTTTTTTTTATAAATTTTGTCCTCAAAATTTGATTTACCTCATTTGAAAAGTCATGGATAACTCTTTTAATTTCCAGCTTCATGCTTCTGTGTAGTGGTAAGATTGAGTACTACAATGAAATCAACTAGATCTGGAAGCTCATCATCTTACGCAAATCTTATATGACAACCATTTTCTTTTTAAAGTGTATACCTTTCTGCAAAAGGTTTTCAATTAAATCAAAGAAGCCTCTTATATCAAGTATATGTATTCTACTATGATTGCGCTTGATCATAGGCCTAGATATTTCTAGCTTTAAAAACTTTGGCCGCACAAGAGTTATGATATCAAACATCTTCTTGAGATGGTTTAGATATAGGGTTCCTGATAGTACAACTTTTCCAGGTGTTTGCACTTTGGCAAAGGACTATATCATGTTAGCATTTTCATTTCTTGGAATGTGTTCCTCATCCAATATTAGAATTAAATAAATCTTAAGCAATATTTCTTGGCAAGATAGTGATGAATTGCTTGTTCCATTCTCACCGACAATTGAAAAGACTGTTTATATCTCAAGAAAAGGTTACTCTTTTGCTACATCCACTATTTCAATACTTCTAATTGCTGAGATTTACTATTCGTCTTCACAGTGTAACAGTCATAGCATGGTATGTCCTCAACTTGCCATGTTTGAAACATTTTTCCAGTCAATAACATCCCCTTAGAAAGCATCATAAAGGATCTAGCATTAGGATGCTTGCCACGAAATCTTTACATGAAACTAATAATCCTGAATGTCTTCCTAGATCCCGGAATATAGGTCAAGATATAGCCCCCGAGATGCTCACCCGTAGGGTTTCTAACAAGAAAATTGAATCATTTGACTTGATGAGGTATCATTTGCTTTATATGTTGTGGGTGCACAGAGATTTCAGTTACCATGAGGTCATCTTTAGCAATCTTAATTTCAAATACATCTGCTTTTTCTTCAGTATTTCATGAATCAGTTATGTAAGTTCTTATACTCCTTTTTAACCTTGTACTGGAAGTTAAATGTAGTTTCAATTCCTCTGTGCTTAACCCCACAAACGTAATAAGCATAACAAGATCAAGAACATCTTTGGAACATTCTATTGCCATTGACATACTTTCCCATTTTCATTTGAGAACTTCTAGGGATCGTAGAGATCCTAAAGGTTTCCTTAATATTTTGTCTTTACTTTGTGGCAAAGCAGTCACTACCAAGCTCAAGTTTCTGAAACTTTCTAAAAGTTCCATCATATAGGACACATGCAAAAATCTTTTGCTGAGTGCTTCAGCGACTCTATTGACCTTACCCAGATGATACTTTGGTTCAAAATCATAATCTTTCAAGAACTCCATCGTCTTTATTTTATATTTAACTATTTCTAATCAAATAAGTATTTCAAGCTCTTATGGTCACTAAAGACCTCCAATTTAACTTTATACAAATAGTGCCTTCAAATCTTCAAGGCAACAACATAACTGCCAATCCTAGATTGTGGGTTGGACATTTGTCCTCATACTGTCTCATTTTCTTAGAGGTGTAAGCAACTACCCTCCCCTCTAGCATCACATGCATCCTTCCCCCTTTTCTTGAGGCATCATAGTATATCTCAAAGTTTCCTTGAGGGGTTGGGATAATTAGAATTGGTATGGTAGTTAATTTTTTTTCAGTCCTAAAAAAATGTTTTCATACTCGTGTGTTCATTCAGAAACACTATCTTTTTCAGTCTTTATGTTTATTCTTACTTAGATCTATAGATGTCCCTTCTTTAGAAATTACATGTTCTAATAATTGCACCTCGCTAATATACAATTGCTTCTCTTTCGGAGTTTTCTAGTACCTCCCTGAGGTGATCTTCATGCTCTTTAAGTGTCTTTAAATAGATGAAAATATCATCTACAAAGTCCGCAACCATTTTGTCTAAATAAGGTTCGGAAAGCTTGTTCATTTAGTCCATAAGGATTACAGGTGCCCAGTGCTCACGTGTGGTTCTAAGAATGGTCTTCGAAATATTTTCTCTCGAATTCTGTTCTGATAGTACTTTGACCTTAAGTCATTCTTTAGGAATATTACTATTTCCCCCTGTCCAAAATTCAGGAATTATATTTCTTTTTCTTTCTATTAATCATAGAAATCATATTTACTCATAAAAACAACTTCCAACATCTTTCAAGTAATTTAGGCTCCTGCTACTTCTAGCAACCTCCTGGTGCCTTCCCATCATTTTTCAGTCTTTTTAACTAACATATTCAAGGTCATAATCTAGAGCTGACCAAGTTGAGATTGAAGTAATATTAGACTATCCTAATGAACCATGTGACACATCCATGTCTAAAATAAGGGTAGAAATTTTGAAAATAATAGGAAGAGAAGGAGAATGCTCAACGCCTAATAGTGAATTCAACCCACCAAGCTTGACATTAATTTTCAACAAAACATTAATCAGATATTGGTCATTGACCCTTGTAGGAGCCATACGCTGAGTAATAATTCCATACTCAGCAAGATTCTTCTTCCTCCATAGACCATAAATATCACAATGTTTCCAATCAGGAAGCAGACAAAAAAAGAACTAAGGAGCTCCAAAAGTTTAGACTAAATATTCTCAAACATCTTCTCCTCTCTAACCATAGGTGAGGCACGCCTAAACTGAGCATTCTCTTCAAACACATCAAATAGGAAATCTGTTAGAATTCCTTTCGTTTCTCCAATTTCACAATATTGCATTTCTTTACTAAAGTATGGAAATTTCGAATTTCCAATAGGCATACAACCTTCCTTATGCTTTCTCTCAAACTAGCCTCAACTTTGACATATTCCCATTTTTCATCTGAATTAGACTTAAAGTGTGGGTAGAACATAAATAATTCTTCAAACTCTGTTAAGTAATGACCCACTATCAAGTGTCCTTACTTAAGTTATAGAAATTCTAACTCATTCTCTTCTTGAACATTTGGTGAGAAGTATTTCTCTAGGAATGTGACTTTAAACACATTCCATGTAACTTGAATTTAGTGGCCTCCACAAATCTCTTGATATCATTCTTTCAAGTTCAGCCTTCCTTTTCAACATAAAAGAGACATAGGAAATCCGCTACTCATCCACGCAGGTCAACCCAACAAATATCTTTTCAAGCTCCTTAGTCCACTTCTAGCCTTCGTTGAATCATATCCTCCATATAAGGTGAGTGGATCACACTTTCTGAACTTAGATGAATTATAAAAAGTTTAGTCTTTCATCACTGCTGCTTCATTCCCTGGTCACGAATATGGACTATTTCCCATCCTTTCCAACATCTTAGTCATAGCTGCATATATTTCTTAATGGCCACAAATATTCCTCATTGCTCTCTTTCATTGAAGTTATCATCTTCATGAGTACTTTCGTTATGTCTCTCGTATTTTTATTGGCAAATATTCTGCCTCTACTAGTACCCTTGGTCGATGCCATAGTCTCCTGTACATACCGCACATTGTATATTAAGTTAATCAGGCTCAATATTATGTAACAGTGTGACAGTTAACTATAAACATATAAACTTAAGGCAGATATACAATTCTATCTATGCATCTTATCATCAAGATAAGACAAATGCATAACAAGCATAGCTAGTCCATACCCCGGCTCAACAGGATGAACTGCTCTGATACCATAATGTAACATCCCAAATACTAACACTAATGACGTATCCGGTTGATGCATCAGTAATTAGAATTTGGTACATTACTTATGAATATCCATCATTTTCCAAATAACAAATTTATATTATACAACATATAAGCCTTTAGCAGAAGCATATTATACATACAGTATGAAATGAATTATATATAAATTATACATCTTTGCACATTATAATATACCTTTTATTGTACAAAATTTCTAACTAAACAAATATAAATTATGTCTTCTTCACGAGCTCCATCTTTCATCTTCTTTCTCAATTATTGTATATCATTCCTAGAATTATTATGGAAATCATAGAAATAGAGGGGGTGAGAATTATGAAATTCTTTGTAGTTTATAAAAATTGTATAATTCTAGTTGTTTCGGAAAAAAATCATTTCAAATCTTTAATGTATAATTTGTAGGAAGGTGGCTAAAGCCAAATCGAGTCCTTTCTCTGCGAAATAGAAGTTCATTTTATATTCTTTATTAAAATCATTTGAATGATTAAGTCAGTCGTCAAGTCTTCTCAAAATCTCAAAGTCATGTCAACGAATCTCGTACATCAAAATTCATGTCTCAAGTCATAGTTTATTTCACCAAATCTCATGAAATCAAATCATGATCCATTTAATCAAATCTCAAGTTATCAAATTATAAATCATTTTATCAGATCTCAAGAAATCTCATCTATATCATTGATTATCAAAATCATATATGGAAACCTTGTTTCTGAAAACTAATCAAAATTATAAATCATTTTATGAAATATCAAATCATCAATACTCAAGTCTCATCTTAAAAATCAAAGTTATGAGCTCATAATATTATTCATTCACATGGTAGTAGCCTGCTTTCGGGTTTGTGCACTTCAACCTATTTATGACAATCAATTTGCCACACAAGGCTACTCCAGGTAGCAAGGCCCTGTCAATCTCAGTTTAGTAAAGAGAACGCACAGAAATTCGCAATCTAGACATAATGGTAGACCATAACTACCAGAATAGAGAAGACACACAGAAATCTTCATACTAGTAGTCATTTGGGATAGAAAAGATGCACAAAAATCATTACACTATCCCGGAATTAGGATCACCACAAGTAGTAAAGTCATCATCTACCATTTGATCATTAGGGAAGCTCAGGTAAAGAGGGAGGTCTTTCTCAACCTCAATTACCATGGTATAGAAAGATTCTCAATTTCTCTTTTACCTTTTTTCGAGACTTACCCTAAGTCTAAGGTATATCCAAAATCTTACTCAGCCTAGTTCCACAAAGGGATACCCATGAAATCATCAAATCTCTTTGTACATCAAATCATCAAATATGCAATAGAGTGCATAAATGCATCATTTCTATCATTGACAACCAATCAATCACTATTCAAACTCATTTAATCCATTCAAGTCATATAATTAATTCTCAAATGTGTTAAGGTGTATAATCCCTTCACAATTAAATTCATAATATATCATATTCATCTCATAATTGATCTTTCTCTATGTTTTTATGTCAAAACGAGGTAGTTCCAGTGGCATTGGAAAGCTAAGAAAAAGCGTTACAACTTTCATGGAGACCACTAGAGCTAATTCTCATTCCAGAAGAAACAACAACCCCTCCCCCATGGAAAATTCTATGGGGCTGTGGAAAATTGTGCTGAAAAAGGGAGTCTGGCAGAAAGAACCATGGGGACCCTGTGGAAAATTCCACGGGACTATGGAAAAACTCGTATTAGCAACTAGAAGCTCACTGGTCCTATTTCCACATCCAAAACTCACCATTTCAACATCAAGCCAACCCTAAACTAGCATATATAAACTTAAAAACATTAAAATCATCTCATACAAGCATTCATAACTCAATTAAATCATCAAAACAAATATGGAATTCAAACCCATTTTTACACCATTATGTTGATCAAGAATCAAGAACCAAGTATAAAGCTTTAACTCACAATCAAAGCACAAATGCATAGATCTTTCATCTTCAAATTTAAATTGCAACAAACTCATCAATATTTTAGTTTTGATAAGAAACAAATATGAATAGGAAAAGTGAGAAAAACCCCCTACCTCTCTCCTTTAAGAAGTTATTTCCTTGCTTGATCTTTCTTTGTTATTCTTTTCTGTTGATCCTTCTTGTCTTTTTGTTCATCTTCCTTCTTTCCTCTTTTCTCTTGTGGAAATGGCTAAATGAACATGAGAGGGAAAGGAGAGTGAGTGAGTGCGTGAAAACAAAGAGAAAAGAGAGAATAATGAGGGTGAAATGCGGTGGAGGGGTTAAAATATCTAACCCAATAATACTGAAACTTTTATATCTCTTAGGAACATTTTAATTTTTTCAAAACCATATTTTCTAACTGCCATAAGCGTTCCATAAAATCACAGGTCTCAACTAAATTCTTATATCCGGATTTCTATAATTTTCTATACACTGTTATTCACTGAGTAAGTTTCACTATTTCTTTTAAATTAAATCGAACCTGTAAGGTAAGTAAATGTACCTTCCTTAACTTATTTTTCATATGAAAATATTCTCCATATTCCACTTATCATCTCCAAGCAGTTTCATAATTTTCTTAGTTTTCTAGCTATTTTATTTAATCTATAAACACTTTCTCAATGTTATTAAAAAATGACAAACTAATTCATTTGATCTTTAAAAATTTAATATATCTCATTCCAATCATTTTGTAACATTTTTTCTCAGCTATTTAGGCTAAATTTCTAGACTATTTTGAGCTATCTCTCACATTCAGTGTTATAGATTTATACTCAGTTTAACCCAAATAATTACCCAAATTGTCAAGTAACCTATACCAAATTTATTGATCTACTGTAATATTGATTAGTATCATCAAGTTAGGTAAAATGTTACATATTGCAGAAAGGAGCAATTCGTGTTTCTAGTAAACTTTCCTAGCTCATCCTTAATAAATAAGGAAGCGAATGTCATTTAACATGCTTCGCTAACTCTACTTCAACTATGAAGGACCCATCATGAAAAATGATAAGCATCTAATTCCAAATAATCTCATTACATTGGCATCTAGTATACCATAATATCACATCACAAGTGATATCGAGGATAACATCATTGCTCTTCAATGATCTAGGAACTTACCTATGTCAATCCACAACTATAGGATGCACAAAGATTTACTCTTTTACACTTATGCTAGGTGCTTGTTTCCTTCATGAAATATCCATAATAGTGTCTTAACTCATACTAAAAAGCATACATAAAAAATCCCAACAAGTGGGAAACTTTATTTCCTCAAAACAAAAAGCTTGGAAGTTACTACCTAAGCGCCCACTTTTCTCGTGCTTAAGCGCCCCATGTAACACCCTTCTTAGGGTATCACACGTCTGACTCTCGACCCATATTCTGAAAAGAAGTTCACACAAAGTTTGAGTTATATAAGGTGGGTTTTAATTTTTTTTTCTTTACTGAAACATAAACTTATCGAAGTTCATAGGTAATACCAAAAATATATTTATACTAATTAATATACAATATTGTCACCAATTAATATTTAACAATTTAAAAAGAAATATAAAACTTATAGACTCTCTTTTAACAGTAGCAAACCCTATGACGGGTCCTACTTAAATAGCACGGTAAAACACTAACGATAAAACTTAACATACTCGTTCCTTCTCTTGTATCCAACTTGATGTATCAGAACTCTACTCCTTGTCAACACTGCACATCATCGCATCATGAATGACTGCTTCTCAACGTTGTCACCAATCTCAGAGCATCCATCAGTTCCTTCTCAGAAACTCGTTCCATCTATTATATATTCATTTAATAACACAAGCCCAACCAAACAATAAAACAAAGAGGTGAGATCACCTACGTCAATACCAACATGGCAGCACAGAGATAACACAAACAACAATATTATCCAGGTATATCATACCATAATTTCAATCATGTATTCAACATTAATCAGCTATCATCATCTAATCATATATCAATTCAAATATCATTCAATATACACAATAATGCCCTCAATCATTATCCAACTATCATCAGTTCAAATCATACGATAATATCAATAATGCTATCCACATTATTTATCATCATCATCATCCAGTATTATTCAACAGTTCAATTATCATAATCAATATTACTCAAATATTATATCACACAGATATAAATGTTCAGATTATGCATGTGCAAATAGACTCGATTTCCTACTCCATGGAACTAAACTCAAGTTCAGAGAAAATGATCGAAAAGACCTGTCGGTACCACGTGCCTCAGACCACGTGCTTTAATTCTCATTTCAATTTTTGCACATCTAGCACATACACGACAGTCTTTATCAGATCTTGATTATGGATAGTGTCTCGGTCAAGATCATCTGTGTGTTGCATTGGTCTAACCTACGGATACAGTAGAGTGACTCACTGCCCACTGTAGGCAACTCGCACCCCGATGCCCCCAAGGTCAACAAGTGACTTACACTACGCATATCGCACCTACTCAAGAGGTGTGTTTCTCCTAGGCAATCAGCCATATCCAGTCCTCATCGGACCATTCCAATGCATGTATAATGCACCAAATACCAATCACAAGTATAATACCAATATAGGTATATCTCATAATTTCTCAGATATAGTTTATACAATGCACAAATATCAGTGCAAGTCCAACCACAAGGGGTATTCTTTTCAAATTCGTTTGTTCAATTAAATTATATGCCTCAACGCATATTTTTTTCCAATGCATCTAAAATGCACCACGTGCCAATAATAGGCAAAACTCGTTGTTTTCACAAACAGTGTCCATACACTGGTTTTACAGTAATCATACTTGTATTTTTCAATAACAAAATCATGTTATCATGTTTTCATAGTTATAAAACATTGTTATCGTGTTTTCACAATCTCGCAATATTTCTGTTACGTTTTCACAATTCTGAAACATTTCTATTACGTTTTCACAATTCTGAAACATTTCTATTACGTTTTCACAATGTTGTAACACTTCACATTACGTTTTCATAATTCTATAATTTTTCTATTATGTTTTCACAACATCGTAACACTTCTGTTACGTTTTCAAAATACCACAACACTTCTGTTGCACTTTTAAATCACGTATTAATTTTTTAACATTTTTCTCAATCGCATAAAAATATACGTTTCTCAAATTGCGTAGCAATTTTCCACCATTTTCAAAATCGCGTAACTTAAAAATCATTCTTTTAAGTTGCGTAAATCATTTTCCATCATTCTCAAAATATTTAAAACACTTTCCAAATCACATAACGATTTTTCGCCACTTTTCACAATCACTTAAAAATAATTCATCACTTTTCAATCACATAGTGATTTTTCAATAGTAGTTCAAATTACGTAAAATATTTAAACGTAATTCAAATCGCGTAGAAATATTTTAACGTATTTAAAATTGCGTAGAAATATTTTTTTGTATTTCAAATCGCGTAGCTTAAAAATCACGTTTTTAAGATACGTAAATAATTTTTCACCACAATTCCATTACAAAAAATATTTCTTGACCTTCAAAAATTCTTTTTCAACCTTTCTCAAAATAATATGACTTCTCATATTATTTTTCATATTTCTTATTCAAGAAAATCCTTTTCGCAATATAATTTTTTCATTTTTCCACTACGTAAAATATTCCTCAATGATCATTTCTAATATCATTTTCCACATTTTCTTCCTCAAGAAATCCCTTTTCCACATTTTCCTACTCAATAAATCCTTTTCGGAATATAATCCACAAAATCACTTTTCCATTGATGTAAATCAATGTTTCAAATCTTAAATTTTCCTAACGTACTCCAAAACCCAAAAATAAGTTATACGTTAGTAAATTTTCAAATTATATTCTCCATTTTTCTCAAATCAATTCTAAAATCAATCTTCTTCAAAATAAATTGAAGTTAAAACATTTTCAACCTCTCTTTGTTTTTCGTTTACTTAAAATTTCCATTCTTTCAAGGGATAAAACACTCGATTCCCTTTCCAAAATCCTTGTACTAAAACACTTTGTTTCATAAAATCAAAGCATTCAAATCCTTCAAAAATCGTAGACATGATCATTGAAACCATCAAATATTTTCAAGTGACAAAACACTCTGTTTCCATTTTCTTTAATCCTTGTACTAAAACACTTTGTTCAAAACACTTTGTTTCCACTTGAAAATCAATTTGTTTCACAAAACTAAAATCATTCTAACCTCCCAAAAATAGTGGAGTCTTTGGCCATTGAAGCCATCATTTCTTTTTCCTTCTAAATCTATTGTTTATCATTTTTGTTTTTACACAAACAAAATCATTAAAATTTTGTTTTTAAAACCGTGTGACTCATGGTCATAAAACCAAACCCATTTGTTCAAATTCATTTTCACTTTCTTTGCAAATCTTTTTCACTTTTTTTTTGCAAATCCTTAAAATCAACATTGCTTGTTTCATTTTTCGAAATCATGATTAGTAAACACTTAGAAACTTTTTACACAAAATATATCAATAAAAGTCCTTCAAAACCGTGTTCATGTACTCTTGGAAAAACAAACCCTTTGTTTATTTTCCATTCTCTTCAAATCATCTATTTTCATCATTCATGAAAATACTAATTTGTGAACACCTATTTTGAGGTGTCTTGGCCGAAATTCACCATGTTCTAGGGACATAAAAATTAATTCCCTTGTTCTTGAAAAAAATTCAACATAAACCCTAATCATGAGTGTCAAAACCGTGACCACTCTTCCTTGGCCATTGGAGCCAAAAATTGATTTCCTTTCCATCATCACATCATGGCATACATATACATATTTCATCATAAATACCACAAGCATGCCATATTCACATCATGCATGTTATAAGCATACCATCAAAGCCATAAAATCATGCATAGCATATCAAGCATAGGCAAATAATCAAAGCTCATAAACACACACAAAATAATTACATGACCATGGATATGAATCCTCACATGGATTCACCATCCATCAAATACACAACCATCTCTCACCACCATACTTGGTTGGTGAGATGAATCTCCCTCTTACCTCTTGAAGATCCTCAAAAGCTCCTTGTTTTGCTTCTCTTTCCAAGTCCTTCACCACTAAGGGCTTCTCAAATACAAAACAAAATACATAAAAATTAGTATACTAAGCTTGATTAAGAGGAACCATGGATCAAACATGGCTTAGATCATGAAAAAGAGAGAAGAAATGAAGTTTCCTTACACTTCACCTCAAAAACCCAATAACTTTGATCTTGAAGAAAGTCCATGAAGATGAATGATTTAGAGAAAGTCTCCAACATGAAAGTTGCTTAGAATATCATGTAGATTCAAGATCTATGGTTGGATGAAAATAAAAGAGATTGGAGGGTGGGTTTAGGTGTCTTGGCCGAACCTAGCTTGGAGAGGAAAATAGAAGAGTTGTCTTGTTTTTGCTTCTTGAGAAAGGTGATAGAAAAGATGATGAAGTAAGATAGAAATGAATGAAATGAATTTTGGTCCCCCTCCTCTTATGCATTGCCGTAGAGTGAAGAGAGAAAAGAGTGTATTATTTGATCAAATAATTGGTATTGACTCATTTGAGAGAAAAAGGTGATAAAGTGAGATATGAAATGATTTTGGCCCCCCTTTTTCCTTGCATTGCCGTGGAAAGTGAGTGAGAAATGAGTGAATTATTGTTAGAAGAATGAACAAGTAAAATGAGCAAAAGAATTGCCCCCCCTTCAAGTGCATGGCCGTATGCTTCAAATGGAGAAAGCTACCAATATTGACTTGTCTTACTTTGTTCAATTGATATAAGATGATAGAAATTGAATTGTAATATTTTGCCTCACAAATGGATGCATTGTCGTAGCTTCCTTGAAGCAAGCCACCATTATTGACTATTTCTTTGTTGTGTAATATAAATAATGGAACATGAATTAATTGAATCAAATTGGCCCCCTTTAACTTTGCATAGTCGTAGGTGTTTCTTCAAAAAGAATGGCCATTTTTGTTGACTTGGTCTCACTTTGTTTCACTTGAATTGTATCCTAATATCACAAAGTGAATTGGTTATTAGAGCAATGACCGTACCCACATATGATTCAAGGAGTCGACTTGATTCAATAGCGCTTCCTTATTGAGCATGCAGATTATTTGCTTTTGCCTTCACCGTAGAAGCATATAATTCAAGGAGTCCAAACTTTATTCAATAGCTTGTTTCCTATTGGTCCTTAAATAGTCAAGCCATTATTCTTGACCAATTTTCAACCATAGATTAAATTAATGATTAAGATTCAATCTTGAAAGTCCAAGCCATTATTTAAGCATTCTTAGCCATTGATTAAATCAATGGTTAGAATTAAGGTAGACTTTAGGTGTAGCTTTAGATTAGAAGACTTAATCTAGGCCATTGGATCTTTCTCCTTTAAATTCTAGCCATTAGATGTGTTTCCAAAATGAAGGGTCAAAATTACTCCTTCTAACTTTACATCTAAGGGTCATAAATGGTCTTTGTTACTTTAGAAGACCAAATCTCTACCATTGATTAAATCCACATCCAATGGTCATAAATGATCTTTGTCACTTTTTAAGACAAATCTCCACCCTTGATTAAATCTAAATCCAATGGTTATAAATGGTCATAGTCACTTTATATGACCAATTCTACACCGTTGATTAAATCGAAGGTTGATATCAAAGCCTTCCTTATTGAGCTTGTCTAGATTAAATCTCCACCATTGATTAGATCAATGGTGAACATTCAAAGCTTCCTAACCAAGTTTATTCTCACACCATTGATTAAATCAATGGTGATTATCCAATGCTTCTTTATTAATTTTGTTTATTAACCGTTGATTAAATCAATGGTTAATATTCAAAGCTTCTAAATTAAACTTGCTTCCTATTGGTCCGTTAAAAAGTTATCATAACCACTAATGTTGACTAAGCAGTATAATATTTATTTTTATCTGCTAAAACCCCACGAAAGAATATATTTACTGTATTTTTATCACCCGATAAATAAATACAGTACAAAACACAATACAATAAATTTTTAGAAACTGTTTCCGGATTCAAGTTTAGTAAGATCCCCTGTCTCCGTCTCAATAGTACAAATTTTTCTATACGTAGAAAAATTTTCACTTTGTGAGACCCACCCCAGGCCCACATAGGACTCACTAGGGCCCACATGCAGTCTAAAAATATAAAAATTTCATAATCACCCATAAAATCAAAAAAATTAAAAAATGCACAAATATCAAATCAGATTACGTATAATAATTAAACCTTAACAGTAATAATTAAATTATGTAAAATTTTTCCCGGCCCAAAAATTATTATTTTCCGACACTCTTTAAAACGATCGGAGTAAATCACTCAAAGCGATCAAATATGCTTTAGATGGAATAAAAAAATAATTTTACGGATATTTGGCACAAGGAACCCAAATTACTAAACAAGTAAAATTCTATTAACAAAAAAGTTCCTAACCAAAATTAACTTTCTTAAAGAGATAAGAGATAGAAAAAACCTGCTTGTTCTTGGGTGTTAAGTTGTTCCACTTATTGAAGGGTGACTGTTGGGAAGACCTATTTGGGTGATTTTTAAAAAACCTCCTTGTCAACAAAATTTCATATTGCTTGGTGCATTGGTAGGAATTATAGAAATTTGGAGAGGTTTCTTGGTGCTTGGCCGAAATCATGGGGGAGAGAGGAGAGAGTTTTGGTTGCTTGTTCTTGGTTCTTTGGGGAAAAAGATCAAATTTGGGTGATTTCATGAAAAAGATGTAGGTTCAAGATATTTTTCGGTATACTATAAGCAATGAACAATAATTACCGCTTGGTCGACTATTGTCTAATGTAATAAAATATACGAATTTTAGTGCTTATAATCGCTCAACTCCAAAACTCACTAGACTAGCGCGCTAAAGCGCTCACTTATTGGGCACTTAGGTGCCCAACACGTTTTTCCTCTCCGGGCTTGGGCGATTAAGCGCTCACTTTTTGGGTGCCTAACCAGAATCCTCATACTTAACTCCTTTGAGTTTCCATCCAATTCTTAACCCCTAAACACAGGTCCTAAGAGGATTTCACCCTCATAAATGGTCTCTAAACAAGTTGAAAACCTTCATGCACAATCTCAAATCACTGCCATTGTGAAATAAGAATCAAGTGCAACTATCGACTCATCCAAATCCATTTTCTCAAACACAAGATAATGGAGTTATATGGACCTTTACATGTTCTAAACTACTAGTATGCATGTCTTAACTCATTACATACCATTTTCTCAACTTCTATCCAAGTTCATTATCTTAACTCATGGAAAATCCCTAAAAACCCATTTTCTATCAAAACAAGCATGCATCATGCATGAAGAAGATGTAGAAAAAGAAAGAGCTAAGTAAACAAACACCTCTACCTTGACTCCCAAATATGGTGGTTGATGCTCAAGCTTTCTTCTTGATCTTTCTTGATATCTCATTTTCCCTTCTTTCTTTCCCTTTTCTTTTCTCTTCCTATTTTGCTGGCCAGAACGTAAGATGAGAGAAATAAGGGAGAGAAAGTTAAAGATGAAGGCTAAAGGAGAAAAGCAGTGGAGAGATACGAATGGACTTGATATTTAATTGGAAACTTTATATCTCTTAGGAATACTTTTATCATACAAATCTAAGTTTCCTAACTTCCTTAAATGTTAAAAACTATAGGATTCATCTCAATCCTTAGCTCATCATTCCTCAACTTTCCATACACCTAAAACTATAACTTAGGTTCTATTACTCTTCCTCAAGTTAAATTAAACCTAAGGAAATAAGCTAATAGGCTTACAAGTATCTACCTTAACCTGTACTCGTTACCAGAAAATTCATCATCCTTTACTTGATATCTTCCTAAAATCTTATGATTTTTTAAAATTTGCCTCTTAAATACTCATTTAATTTTATTAGAAATATTAAACTAACTCAGTTAATTCTACAAAATTAACCACATCATATTCTATTTATTCATGACTTAGAAAAAATTCTACATATTTATTTCCCTCATCTAAGCAGTTTATGCTACTCTCTGAGTTATTAACAACTATTTTTCACCAACTATTTTCCATATTAAGTGTTATAGCAAAATAGTCCAACTAACTTAAAAAGGTTACCAAAGTTAACAAATAACTCATACACGAGTTACAGAATAAGTCTAATAGGTTAGGGAGGATATTACACTTCTACTTAAATAACTATCTCTAAAATTAAAAATCCAAGTTTGCCCTCAGCTTAAGGTTAGTCCTCTTCCTCTTAGCTTTAATTGGACACTTAATTCACATAAGTTAGGTTTAGGATGAGAGAGTTATGCCCAAAACATTCTTAACAACTCTCTAAACCCATCAGCCGACTTCAAAGGGTTAAAACACTACCAAAACATCACTATTTTGATAAGTGGGCTCATAAGAATTAAGATCTATGTCTTATCTTTCATAGGGCGCTAGTTTTAGCTCCAAATGACACCTACAACTCAAATTATGGTCTAATCTTTGCACATCGTCTAGGTTCTGAAGATAACATATCTGTTTTAACTTCATGGCCCAATCTAACCCACTAGGAATCTAATTTAGCCTTCGAGCTCTTCATCAAAGATGTAGAGCTCTCTGTTTAATTTTCTACAAGATAAAATTCTTAATTTTTATATGTCTAGAACTCAAGTTATGCCTAAAATATAGAAAAAATATAAAATTCCCAATAATGTTAAAAATACAATTAAGCCCAATTTGAACCCAAATTTATAAAAGATGATCAAAACTGATAACTTCATGAAATGAAGTTATTTCACTTGAATTTGAATGTGTATGAGCACGCTATCCTTAAGTTTTATAGCCCAAAGGTTCAATTCACATATGATCTTGATGATTTAAGCTTGTTGTCTCAAATGTTTAAGAATTGAATATTTGATGATTTTATTTAAGAAATTGGGAATGAATTATGGTTTGATGAGCTTAAGCATTGTTTTGAAGCAGATAATCAAGATAGGAAGGTCTTGGATGAGGTGATAAAGTGAAGAAGAGCTCAAATTGTGAAGTAAGCAAGAAAAAAGGAAGGGTTGCCAACCCATGCCTAGGCGTGGTCCTCTTAGTTTTGTAGGAGTTCTGAGAAGAGACATCCATACCTAGGGTTGGAAAAGCCACGCCTAGGCGTGACCAGCAGGTGACAGCACGTGTTTCATAACCACGCCTATATGTAGGAAAAATCCTGGTTCATGAATTTGGCCCTTTTTATCTAGTTTTTGAGGGCATGAGTGGGTGTTCTGTTTTTCACCAAGCACGAGATAGAAGTGATTCAAGTGAAGAATCAAGATCAAGGAAGGAAGATCAAGCTTGGATTCCTTCCACTTTTGTTCATTCTTCCCCTTTTCTCTCTTGATTTGTAACTTGATGGGTTTTATGATTTCATATGTTTTCCCCTCCTTCATGATGTGTAACTAAACTCTAATCTAAGGGCTTTCTAGGACCTTGCTATGGATTTGAATATCTTGTAATTAATTGAGTTTCTATCAATGAAATTAGTTTTGTTCTTCTATAGCTATGCTTAGTGCTTATTATTGTTTGACCATCAATTACATGATTTAGTTTTCCAAATGAACTAGATATAGGGATTTGTGAATATGCATATGGTATGGTTGATACATGTTTAATACTTTCAATTGGTTTGGTTGTGTTGATTAGCTAAGGGGATGGACACATACTCCTTGGTTATGCATAGCAAGTGTTTGATAATTGGTCTCAATGAGTAATTCTTATGCTAACTCACATGGACACATAGTGGATTAGATAGGTATCACATGGGTAATTGTCCTAAACATATGCTCTTATCTATTGCTTGTCTTAGCTAATAAAAATCAAGTCATTGATAGGTGCTTGTGAATTGCATATATTCATTGAAGTAGCAAGTGAATAAGAACCCCTAGGCCTTAATCATTCTCATCTTTCTCTTATGGATTTGGTGTTTGGTGCATTCTTGTTTTATTTCTTTTAATTTGTCATTTTTGCAAACCATTTTTCCTTGGAATTTTGTCAAGTTTTACATTTTTCCTAATTGTCAATCCCTTGGGACATGATACTATAACTCTCATATATTACTTGTTGACCCGTGCACTTGCGGATTTCACACTAACAAGTTTTTGGCACCGTTTCCAGAGATTGAATTTAGATTTTGTATTATTTCTTACATCTATTCACAACTCTTATTTCTAGTTTTGTTTGTTTGTTTTTGTTTTTCAGGTACTTGGCTCTTATATGCGAAGAACTCAAGGTGTGTCTCAATTTCCTTATGATCCTGAGATCGAGAGGACCTTTCAAAGATTGCTAAGGGAACAACAAGTACAAGTGCAAACACTAAATTTGGATAACGAATCTGAGATGGCGAAGGAAATAAATGCTAAAAGACCCTTGAAGGAATATGCCACCCCAGGTGCAAGAGAAATCTGATCTAGCATTAGAAGGCTAGTTGTACAAGGACAAACTTTTGAGATCAAGCCTGCTATTATCCAGATGGTTCAGAATAATGTGTAATTTGGAGATTTACCCCATGAAGATCCTAATGCTTATCTAGCCAACTTCCTAGAGATTTGGGTAATTTCAAGCATCACAAGATGATTGATGATGCAGCTCGCTTGAGGCTCTTCACTTTTTCTTTGAGGGATAGGGCCAAGGCATGACTTCATTCCTTACCCGAGCATTCTATCACTACTTGGGAAGAGCTAGTACAGAAGTTTTTGGACCGATTCTTTCCTCCCATGAATGCAATGAAATACAAGAATGACATCTTGTCCTTCAAGCAGTTTGAAGGAGAGACTTTATATGAGGCATGAGAGCAATCTAAGGAGTTGCTAAGGAAATGCCCACATCATAGTATAGCAAAATGGATGTTGGTACATACCTTCTACAACAGCTTGACAACATCCATTGGATCCATAATTGATGCAGTAGCTGGAGGGGCTATTATGAGTAAGACGGTAGATGCAGCCTATTACCATAAGAACTATCAGTGACCAGCAAAAAGGGTTACCTCTAGGAGAATGGCTGTCGGTATACATGAAGTTGATGCTCTCACATCATTTACAACTCAAGTGGCAGCTCTCTCTAAGAAAATTGACACCATGGGAGTAAATTCAGTAGCAATTGGAACCAACGGCTCAGCAGAAATTTGTGATCATTATGGGGACCTTCACTCCACTACAAATAGCACAGCTAGCCTGGAAGGTGCGCAATATGCCAGTCAATTCCACTAACCTAATCACAACAATGCTTTTGGTAATACTTACAATCCTAGTTAGCAGAACCATTCTAATCTCTCATGGGGAGGAAATGATCAAGGCTCTTCTTCTTTTTAGCCTAAAGAAGCACCCTGTGTTCCTCCAGGTTTTCAACAACGAATCCCCCTTCAAGCCCAAACGTCAACATCAACTTTAACTTCCAATTTGGAGAAGATGTTTTCTCAGTTCATGACTAGCCAACAAGACTATATAAGCAAAACTGATTCAAGGCTAGCATCCCACGATGCTTTGATGCAAAGCCAAGCAGCTTCAATGAGGAATCTTGAGACTTAAGTGGGCTAACTTGCCCAAGCTCTAAATAACAGGCCCCTAAGAAGTTTTCCAAGTGACACCATCAAAAATCCTAAGGGTGCATCTAATGAGCATTGTCAGGCTATATCATTGAGGAGTGGGAAGGAAATAGAAGGTAATCCAAAGACCAAACTACTTGAAGAGGAAGTGGAGGTGGCACAAGATGAAGATGTTGTGAGCAAAGAGGTTGAGAAAAATGAGGAAATCACAAGGGGAAGGGTTGAGGACAAGAAGAAAGAGGACAAGCCCATGACACCACCTCCACCTTTCCCTAATCGGCTAGCAAAACAAAAGCTTGATGCTCAATTTTAGAAATTTCTTGAGATTTTCAAGAAACTTTACATCAACATACCATTTGTTGAGGTTTTCTAACAAATGCCGAGCTATGTGAAGTTCATGAAGGACATCTTGTCCAAGAAGAGGAAATTGGGGGATTATGAGACTGTGGTTCTTACAGAGGAGTGTAGTACCATATTACAAAACAACTTACCACCCAAATTGAAAGACCTAGGGAGCTTCACCATACCATGAACCATTGGGAGCCAATTCTTTGGAAAAGCCTTGTGTGACCTAGGGGTAAGCATAAACCTGATGCCTCTATCCATTGTCTAAAGGCTAGGTTTGGGGGAGGTGAAGCTGACTTCGGTTACCTTGCAACTAGCTGATTGTTCTCTCACTTATCCTAAAAGGGTTATAGAAGATGTATTGGTTAAGGTGAACAAGTTTATCTTTCTAGTGGATTTCATCATCCTAGACATGGAAGAGGATCACAATGTGTCTTTGATTCTTGGGAGACCTTTCTTAGCCATTGGTAAGACTATGATTGATGTCTAAAAAGGTAAGCTCACGATGCAGGTCAATGAGGAAAAAGTAACTTTTAACATTTACAAATCCAGGAAATTTCCCAATGATCATGAAGAATGTTCTTACTTAGGTATGATTGATCGAGTAATCAATATTACATTCCATACTAATTTTATTGATGATCCCCTTACTTTATCATTAAGATCCATACATGAGCATATAGATAGGGATAATATGATAGAATGTATTAAACTGCTTGACTCTTCTGCTAAGTTTTTCAGGAAACTAGGTTTTGAACCGTTGAACATACCTTCTGACAAGCCTAGTCTCCAGCCTTCAGTCATCACCCCACCCAAGTTGGAGCTCAAGCCATTGCCTGATCATTTGAGCTATTCATACTTAGGGGAGTCATTCACACTGCCAGTTATTATTTCCTCATCTTTATTAGAGGAACAAGAATCCAAGTTGCTCAAAGTGCTCAGGGAGTATAAACAAGCCTAGGGGTGGTCTATTACAGATATCAGGGCATTAGCCCCACCATCTATATGCACAAAATATTGTTGAAAGCTAATCATAAGCCAACCGTTGAACATCAAAGGCACCTCAATCCCATCATGAAGGAGGTTGTCAAGAAGGAGATTATCAAGTGGCTAGATGCAGGTATCATATACCCTATTTCTGACAGCAAATGGGTGAGCCCAATTCAGTGCGTGCCCAAGAAAAGTGGAATAACGTTGGTAGCCAATGAGAATAATGACTTGATTCCCACCAAGACTGTCACTAGATGGCGTATATGCATGGATTATAGGAGGCTTAACACTGCAACTCGAAAGGATCATTTCCTATTACCATTTATTGATCAGATGCTGGATAGGTTAGCAGATCGTGAGTTTTACTGTTTCTTGGATGGGTACTCGGGCTACAATCAGATTGCTATTGTCCCAGATGATAAAAAAAAAAACCTTCACCTGCCGATATGGTACGTATGCTTTCAGTAGAATGCCCTTTGGGTTATACAAGGCCTCAACTACTTTTTAGAGATGTATGATGGTCATCTTCACCGATATGGTGGAGAACTGTTTGGAGATCTTCATGGATGACTTCTCTGTTTATGGTGATTCCTTTGATGAGTGTCTGCAAAATTTGGCCCTAGTGTTACAAAGGTGTGAGGAAACCAATTTGGCACTTAATTAGGAGAAGTGTCATTTTATGGTCCAAGAGGGCATAGTGCTTGGCCATAGAGTGTCACCTAAAGGAATGGAGGTGGATAGAGCTAAGATTGAGGTGACTGAGAAACTTCCACCACTAATTTCAGTGAAAGGAGTTTGAAGCTTCTTTGGGCATGCTGGATTTTACCAAAGGTTTATCAAAGATTTTTCCAAGCATGCCAAACCCGTGTGTAATTTGTTGGAAAAAGATGTGACCTTTAAGTTTGATGAATCATGTATGGAAGCCTTTGTGGAATTGAAAAGGCTTGTCTCAGTGCCCATTATCACTACTCCTAATTGGACCCTACCAATTGAGCTTATGTGTGACACTAGTGATTACGCAGTTGGAGCGGTATTAGGCCAAAGGAATAACAAAATCTTTTATTCCATCAATTATGCAAGTCGGACACTCACTGATGCTCAGTTGAACTACACCGCCACTGAGAAGGAGCTCTTTGCAATAATCTTTGCTTTCAACAAATTTCAGGCATATTTGGTTGGCACCAAAGTCATTGTCTTCACAGATCACTTGGCCATCAAATATCTAGTGAGCAAAAAAGATGCCAAGCCAAGGTTGATTCATTGGGTTTTATTACTATAAGAGTTTGACTTTGAGATTAGAGATCGAAAGGGTGCTGAAAATTAGGTGGCTGACCATCTTTCCAAGTTGGAAAATGAGAAATATCAACAGGACCCAGCCTTGATTTGTGAGATATTCCTAGATGAACAATTATTTGATTGGTTTGCTAGCTCAGATCCATGGTATGCTGACTTTGCTAACTACATTATGAGTGGATTGGTGCCATCTAAATTATCTTATCATCAGAAAAGGAAATTCCTTCATGATGTCAGATTTTATGTTTGGGATGAACCGTTTCTCTTTAAACAATGTGCTGACCAGGTGCTTAGAAGGTGCATTCCTATGGAAGAGACTAGTGCTATACAAGAGTAATGTCATGCTTCACCATATGGAGGTCACTATGGGGGTGAACGGACAATGGCTAAGGTGTTGCAATCAGGCTTTTATTGGCCTTCTTTGTTTCGAGATTTTCACTCTTTTGCAGCTAAGTGTGATCGATGTCAATGGACTGGCAACATCTTAAGGAGGAATGAGATGTCCTTAAACTCTATTTTGGAAGTGGAAATCTTTAATGTTTAGGACATAGACTTTATAGGGCCCTTTGTATCATCTTTTGGAAACTGTTACATTCTTTTAGTAGTGGATTATATGTCAAAGTGGGTGGAAGCTTGTATCTTACCTACTAGTGACTCCAAGGTGGTCCTTGTTTTTCTAAAAAAGAACATTTTTACAAAGTTTGGCACCCCTCGTGCTATTATTAGTGATGGGGGATCACATTTCTGCAACAAGTACTTTACTGCGTTACTTGCTAAATATGGAGTGACACATAGAGTAGCCACAACTTACCATCCACAATCAAGTGGACCAGCAGAGGTTTCTAATAGCGAGTTGAAGTGGATTTTGGAAAAAAACGGTGAGCCCTTCTAGGAAGGATTGGCCTAAGAAGTTGGATGACGCCCTTTGGGCATATCGCACTGCTTATAAAACCCCTCTTGGCATGTCTCGATATCAATTGATTTTTGGCAAGGCTTGTCACCTCCCTGTTGAACTTGAGCACCATGCTTACTAGGCCATAAAGAGATTGAATTGGGATTCTAAAGCTTATGGGGACAAACAATTGTTGCAACTAAATGCACTGGAGGAATTCTGCTTACAAGCATATGAAAATGCTAAGATATACAAGGATAAGGTGAAAAAATGGCATGACAATCACATTATTCCAAGAAGCTTTACACCAGGCCAAAAGGTTCTCTTATTTAACTCAAGGATGAAACTATTTCCGTGCAAGCTTAAATCCAGGTGGTCAGGTCCATTTGTGGTTGTCGAGGTGGTTCCTCATGGTGCAGTTACCCTTGAAGACCAGGTTTCAAAGTCAACCTTTAAGGTCAACGGTTAGCGGCTCAAGCTTTACTTAGGTGGTGAGGTGGAGAGACACAAAACCTCACTCACCCTTGCTCCTCCTTCTTGAAAGTCTGCAAAGTCTAGCCAGGACTATAAATAAGGCGCTTCTTAGGAGGCAACCTAATTTCTTAACCCTATCTCTTAACTTAGGTCACTTTCATGCATGATTTCGCATTTTTCTTCATGGTTTGATTTTATTTTTGATAGTGCTTTATAGTGTTTGTTTTTCAATTTGATGCCTTGATAATTGTTGATATTCTTGTTTCTGTTTCTTAACTGTTTGAGAGAGGAAAAGATGCGTTAAAGGAATGAAAATTAAGTCTGATGATTGTTTATACAAAGCTGTGAAGTCTAGGAGGTCACGCCTAGGCGTAGAGGCTTCAGCCTCATCAGGTGAAAATTTCCAGAGACATCCATGTCTAAGCGTGGATTTACCATGCCTAGGCATGGGAGTCTTTGCCTCAACAAGAAAATTTGGCTGTAATTATCACGCCTAGGCGTGACTATCCCACTCCTAGGCGCGGTGTTGCTGTGCATATAAAAAATATTTAAATAAATAAATAAAAAAAATATTGAGCCTAGGCGTGAGGTTCCTGTTACTACCCAAAACGCGATACCCATTTTGAAATTCCTAATTCCTCATTCTCAATTCCCTCCCCTAAAAGCCCTCCATCCTAACTCCATTCTCCCCTCCTTTCTATTGCCTCCACGATCCCTTCCTTCCTCACTTCATTTCTCCCTTCCACAAGCTTCACCATTCCCCACCATTCCAAATTCCATCCAACCCGCGACTACCACCCTCTCTCCTCCCTAACCCACCTCCTCCATTTCTCCCTTTCACGAACCTTACCATTTCCCCACTCCATTTTTTTTCATACCACTCTCAAGCTAACCAAATAGCACATCACGTCCCACTTTGCTCTTTAACCATGGCCACTAAAATCCAACCGAACCTACCCATTCACTCCTCCATAAACCCACCATACCGTGCGGCCAACCTTCACCACACACCCTCTTTCACCAAGCTAACCTCTTTCATATCTACCCATACTCAACCTCAAACCCATAACCCCTCTTTTCTTTTTGTCTCTTTTGTTTTTCTTTTGTGTTGTTTCTGGTTGGTGGTTGGTCTTTTGGTGCCTTACTCACTTTGTTGTCTCGTCAACGGTGAGTATATTTTCTCTCTATTTCTCTGTAATTTTAAATTGCTAAGCCTCTGTCATGATGTGTTCTGTGCAATTAGTGATTAAATTGTTCAACATTTGATTAAATTGAATGTGTTGTGATCACTGTGATTCTGATGTACTTTGTTCCATGATTGATATATTAGATATGTTTGAAATGTGTTTCACATCCATCTGTCTTCTGATATACTTTGTTTCAACATAACAAGTTTTTGTGTTGATATATTGCTTATCAAGGGTCACAAAGTTGTTAAATTGGTTGAATATTTATAGGTGCGTGAATTATGTATTCTTATTCAGCTTCACTATGGAATTCTTGATTTTTGAATGGTATGGCTGCTGATATATTTGTTTTGCTTAATGCTCTTATTAATTTCTGAGTTGTTCATCGTGTGACTTTTGTAATTTTTGGGGTGGGGCTAGGAATTGGTTAAGCTGTGTTAATGGGTTAGGTTGGTTGTGAATTGGTTGGATTGTGAATTGGTTGTGAATTGGTTGAGTTGTGCATTGGTTGGGCTATGATTTGGCTAGGCCGAAATTAACCATGAGTAGGTTTGGGGGTTTACTGGGCATAATAACTGAGGCTTACTGGTGGCAAACTTGTTCTGTTTGAGCCTGTGCATGATTGAACTAATATTTTGTTTTATCATAATTCCTGTTTTATCTTATACTTGTATATGGTTGCTTACTGGTGGCATGATAATTTCTAGCTAGGTTTGGGGGTGGCCTTGATTTGAGTATTTCGCTAGAATAAGCTTCATTTTCAATGCTTCTCAATTGTGATTTTGCTTGAGTTGACACTTGTTCTTAATTGGGTTGCATGACTGCATTGAAATTTTGTTCTTATTTGATTTGAATGATTGGGTTGGAAGCATCTTTCATTATTTGTTTCAATGGTAATAACTAGCACAATCTTCTTGTCAGGTTTTTACCAACCATGTTAAAGCGACAACGCAAAACTACTGAGGCTGGGCCCAGTAACATAGAGGATAATGAGGAGATCTCGGTTTATGACCTAGCTTTCTTTATCTCTCAAGAGGCTTTCAACTATTTTTGGACCCATTTGAGGAAGATTAACATCATTCCAGAAAGAGGGTTCCATGAGTTGAATGTGGTGCATTATCCTGCCATCTTAGATGCCACTACTGCTTTTCATTGGCAATTATTTACTGAACATCCTATTGAAGAACCAATAGCTGCAGTGGTTAAGGAGTTCTATGCCAATACTCATGTTGACAAGTGATCTACCATAACTACCAAAGTTCGAAGGAAGATGGTTGACTACTCTATTGACTGTATTCGCCAGGTTATGGACCTTGGCCCTTCTCCACTCCACTATGCATATAAGACACTACAACTACCTGAAGAGGAGGGAGGAACCCCCTTTAGCATAGTCATAGGCAGTATTTGTGATCCTGACTTCCCTATTCAGGTTCAGTGGAACTCGGATCATTCAATTAGATTCATCAAACAGGAGAGTTTGCGCCATGAGTTATGCCCTTAGAACCACTTTGTGTGTTCCTGCTTGCTCCCCACTGAGCATGGGTCAGAAATCTATCCTAAGTGGGCTTATATGCTGTATACGATCCACAATCTTCAACAAGTAGACAATGCTCAGATACTTTATGATCAGATCCGACTGTGCATTGCTTCAAAGCTCAAATCCCAATTTTTTCCTTTCCTCATATGTCAACTCTATGATAAAGCTCACGTGGCATAGAAGGACACCAAGGTGCGCGTAAAGCATAAAACCCCCATGATTGAGAGGGTCATATAGACCATCATGACTGCCCAAGAGAAGTACAAGCAAGCCCTATTCCAACCCCCAACTGCAAATCCCGAGCTTGCCCCTACACTTGCCCCACAGCCTGCTCTAGTATTTGATGCTGCTTGGGCACATTTTGTTGACCACCACCTGGACCAGCAGCAGGCGATGCTGGCTGTGATCTATCAGAGCATCCATTGGTTAGCCTTGGGTCAGGGACGCCCAATGGATGACTTCTCGGTGTTGCCTCTAGTTGTAGCTCCACTAGTTGCAGCTTCACCTCCACCTCCACCACCTGCTGATGATACGAAGATGGGCGCCAAAGGTGATGACTTGTTTCACGAGGCTGATTTATTTTGAGGCACCAGGGCCTATTTCTCTCATGTTCCTTTCTTTTGTATTCACTTTCTATTATACATTAGGACACTGCATGCCTTAGGTTTAGGGGGGGAAATTATTATCTTTTTGAACTCCTAGCTGAGTTATTTTCTGGATGTATATTGATTCCCTTCTCGCTTCTTTGCTTTTGACATTGGTGTTTAAACTGTTTATTTTGATGAAATAATTTTCATGTTCTAAATTGCTTTGGTGATATTAGTGATTATTTTCTATTGTGTATTTGATGGATCTGAGAGTGCTTGTTTAGGAGGCTTCCTGAGAATATGCATTATGATGATGAGCATGCTTTAAGACAACTTGAGCTTGTGCATGACAGATTTCTAATTTGAATATCCGATGATTGTGTGGATCAAATCTATGCCTCATTACTTGGGAAAACACTTGTAAATATTCAAATTTTGCACTTACATTTATTGTTATAATTGTGTATGAATGTATTTCCCTATTGCATATGTGGTGGATTTTGGAATATGAATGAAATGCATGATTGGAAAAAATTTATGAAAGGCATGTGTATAGTCAATTTGCATCTTAGAAGCTTGTCTGATTCCCTTTTGAGACATTACTATATACTCATAAAAACAACTTCTGTAACACCCCAAACTTCCTATGTATTAAACAATAATTTTGATAGTTAACAGAATTTTACTGTTTAGTGATTTCTGTGTACTGTAAAATTATTTTGAATATTCTGTCTGTATATTTAATCGTTTTGAGTAATTTGCTCCGTGTTAGGAAAATAATAATTTTCGGGCCGAAAAAATCTATGTAAATTAATTTTTACTGTTTAGTCTTAATTAATTTACGTAATCTGACTTGATATTTGTGAGTTTTCTAATTTTTTGTGATTTTATGTGTGATTTTGAAATTTTTACTGTTTGTGGGCCCCACGAGGTGTTTGTGGGCCCAGGGGCCATACGTGGGCCCAGGTGGGTCCCGCAAAGCAAAAATTTTTCTACACATAGAAAAATTTGTACTGTTTAGACGGAGACAAGGGATCTTACTAAACCTGAATCTGGAAACAGCTTTTAAAATTTTATTGTACTTTGTTTTGTACTGTATTTAATTATTGGATGATAAAAATATAGTAAATATATTCTTTCGTAGAGTTATAACAGATAAAAAATAAAATTCTATACTATTAAGTCAACATTAGTGGTTTGGATATCCACTATCGATTTAATCACCGTTGAAAATTTAATCTTGATTTAATCAATGGTGGAGATTTGATCTTAAAAGTGAATAAGATCAATTATAACCGTTGGAATGGAAATTAAACCAAGGGTGGAGATTTAGTCTTATAAATGGCTATGACCATTATCAACCCTTGGATGTAGAATTAATCAATGGTGAAGATGGATCATTAATAACCATTGGATTTGAATTTAGATCAATGGTGGAGAATTGGTCATCAAAAATGACTACAACCATTTTGGACCCTTGGATTAAAGTTTGAAGGTGTAATCTTGAACCTTCATTTTGGAGACATATTCAATGGTTAGGATTGCAAGCTAAAAACGATCCAATGACTCAAATGAAGTCTTCTATCTATAACCTAAACCTAGAGACTATTTTTAATCCAAACCATTCTTTTAATCAATAGTTAGGATGACTTATAGTGATGGCTATGTAATTTGGCACATTTAGAGTGCATGAAGAGGAGGGGGACGGTTTGGAGAGCAAGGATGAAGGGAGACAACTTAGTGTAGGCTTTTTAGGCCAAAGAAAAAAAAGAATGAAGACAAGCCAAGTGTCAAGACCAATTCCTATTGATCATTAATGCTTATGTTCTTCAAACTTCACTTTTCATTCTCTCTAATGCATGCTACGGCAATGCATCCCCTTCAAGACTAAAAAAAATCATTTTTATACTTCATAATATCATTTCTTCACTTTTCCACTTAAACTTCAAGAAACCAACCAAAGAAAATTTCATTTTCTCTCCCAAAAACAGACCATTCGGCCAAGCGCTCCAATTCTCTCCTCCATCACTCTTTAATTTCATACAACCTAGTTTCTTGAATCTTTACCTCGTTCTAAACAACTTTCATGTTGTAGACTTTCTCTAAATCTTCCATCTTGAAGGACTTTTACTAAGATCAAGTTCTAGAGTTTTTTGTTAGTGAAGTGTAAGAAAACTACATTTATTCTTTTCTTTTTCATGTTCTAAACCATGTTTGATCCATGGTTCTTCTTATTCAAGCTTGATATACTAATTTTCTTGTATTTGTTTCATGTTTAAGAACTTGTGTTGGTGGAGATCTTGTTCAAAACACAAATCAACAAGCTTTTTGGTGGTTCTTCAAGAGGTAAGAGGGAGATCCATCTCACCAACCAAGCATGGTGGTGAGAGATGGTTTTATATTTGATGGATGGTGAATCCATGTGAGGATTCCTATCCATGGTCATGTAATAATTTGTATGTGTGTTATGTGCTTTTAATTATTTTTGCTTATGCTTGATATGCTTTGCATGATTTACTTGTGTATACATGCTTAGTATGATTTTTATTTGTTTATATGATATTCTTATAATATGCTTAATGATATATGTTGAATATATTATGATGGATGTGTGTTGAAATAAATAAAATTTTGGCTCCAAAGGCCATGGAGGAGGTCACGGTTTTGGACTTCTAAAATAAGGGTTTCTATTGAAATTTTTCAAGAACGATGGAGTTAATTTTTGGTCCTTAAACTTAAGCAAATTTTTGGTCAAGACATCAACTAATTTGGTGTTCACAAAATTATATTTTCATGAATGACAATATTGAATGATTTGAGAAGTAAGGAAATTAAATAAAAGGGTTTGTTTTACAAAAATAATGCACACGGTTTTTGAGTTATATTTTTATTAATTTATTTTGTGTAGAAACAAAAATGGAACTTAGATGATTTACAAGAAAAATATTTGGTAGTTTCAAAGGCCATATATAAGGTTTTGACAATTTAGAAAAATATTTGATGTTATAAAATATAAGAATTTTCAAATAAGGATTTTTGGAAAGGGAATTAAAGTGTAATCAATTTAGTGAAGTGGAATTTTTATAAATAAAAGGAAAAGGAAATTGAAAGTGTTGAATTTCAAATTATTTTAAAGAAAATTAATTTTAGAAGTGATTTAGAAATATAAAAGAAAAACGGTCATAACTTAAATTTACTAACGTAGTATTTATTTATTGGGCTTTGGAAAACGTTAGGAAATTTAAAGTTAGAAATAGTAATTAAATCAACTAAATGTGATTTTGTAAGATTAAATAAATAAAAAGTGATTTTGAGAAAATATATTACAGAAAAGATTTTTTATTGCAAGAAAAGTCCAAAATAATATTTTTTAAAAGTTAAGAAATATTTTACGAAGGGTAAAAATGATGAAAAACAATTTACGTAACTCAAAAACGTAATTTCTAAGTTATGCAATTTGAAAAACGTTAAAATATTTCTACGCGATTTATAAAGCGTTTAAATATTTTATACGATCGAAATGTTGTAGAAAAATCGCTATGCGATTTAAAAACAAAAGAATATTTTTACATAATTTAGAATACAATAGAAAATGGTTACGTGATTTTTTAAAACATAACAGAAAATACTACAAATTATTATTTACATAACAAAATATTACGTGACTGTGAAAACGTGACAAAAATATTTTTCGGATGAGAAAAACATGGTAATGTGATGTTGCTGTTAATTATACAGTAAACTTTATAGTTAAAATCAGTATACGAATATTGTACAAGAAATTGAGAAGTTTGCCTGAAATTGGCATTAATACACGAATGTAAAACAGTATTTGAACCACGTATGAGAAATTATGTGATTTACCTTTGGTTGGTAATTGGTGCATTACACATGCATTGAAAATGGTCCGATGGACTGTATATGGCTAATTGTCTAGGAGAAACGTACACCTCTTGAGTGGGTGCGATACGCGTAGTGTAGGTCACTTGTTGACCTTGGGGACATTGGGGTGCGGATTGCTCGCAATGGGCAGTTGGTAGCTCTTCTGCACCGTGAGTTAGACCGATGCAACACACCGATGATCCGGACTGAGACACTATTCTTAATCGAGATCTGACAAAGACTGTCGTGTATGTGCTAGATGTGCAAGATATAATTATAGCACTTGGTCTGAGGCACGTGGTACCGGCAGATCTTTTCAATCAATTTCTCCGAATTGAGTTTAGCTCCATGGAGTAGGACATTGAGTCTATATGCGCATGCATGAAACTGAGCATCTATATCTATGTGATGGTGTTACTGTAATTATTTTGTGATTTAAACAGTGATAGTGGCATGATGGTAATTATTATGTTTACACTATGATGATGGCATAATTGTGATCACGATATGATATTTTTGGCATAATATGTTGTCTGTATTATCTCTGTGCTATCATGCTGGTATTGGCGTAGGTGATCTCACCTCTTTGTATGTATATTTGTATATGGTATTTATAATTGGTTGAAGACGTTGAGGAAGAAACAGTACAAGAAGGAGAAGAAGAACTACTTCTCACGTCTGGAAACGCAGAATTTTGAAGATGGAGATGCCCAGCTTCCTAGGATACGTGACATTACAGTTTCGTGGAGGTTCGGAGGCGTGGCATGTTCATTTGGATCGACAGTGTATATTTTATATAGGGGATCTGAACATTACCTATAGTAGGCTTGAACAAGGGAACCCCTATTTTAGTGTCAATATATATGTACAGTTAGAGTTTTCACTATCCATTAGGCAGTATTGGGGAGCCTACTACCCTACTCCTAGTGCGATAAGTATCGTGTCGTCTGCACGGACACCTGTCCGTAGAGCTTCACGTAGTAATGGATTCCTATCTGCTGAGGAATCTAAGGAGGACCCATCTGAGGGTTCTGCTGTTTAGTCAGACTTGGGCAATATGTGAGTCTTAAATTATGTTTAATTACTTTGAGAACTTGGTCTGTATATAAATAATCCTGACAGTACTTCTGTTATGTATAATGATGTAAATTACGTGTGATGACTGTTATGTATAATGATGTACATTATGTGTGATGATGTATAATAGTTTTATTTTCTGCTAAGTTTATTTTATTGTCATCGAAGAAAAAAATTTTTATAACTCGTATTTTATCACAACATCACATTTTATAACTTGGGGGTAATTTGGTAATAAAGTAACATAAATGTGGCACCCTACGGTGGGTGTTACAACTTCCAACATCTTGCATCTTTAGGAACATTACTATTTCCCATTGTCCAAAATTCAAGAATTATATTTCTTTTTCTTTCTATAAATCATAGAAATCATATTTACTCATAAAAACAACTTCCAACATCTTCCAAGTAATTTAGGCTCCTGTTACTTCTAGCAACCTCCTAGTGCCTTCCCATTATTTTTTAGCCTTTCTAACTAACATATTCGAGGTCACAATCTGGAATTGACCACGTTGAGATTGAAGGAATATTAGACTATCCTGACGAATCAAGTGACACATCCATGTCTAAAATAAGGGTAGAAATTTTGAAAATAATAGGACGAGAAGGAGAATGCTCAACACCTAATAGTGAATTCAACCCACCAAGCTTGGCATTAATTTTCAACAAAACATTAGTCAAATATTGGTCATTGACCCTTGTAGGAGCCATACGCTGAGTAATAATTCCATACTCAACAAGATTCTTCTTGTACCATGGACCATAAATATCACAGTGTTTCCAATCAGGAAGCAGACAGAAAAAGAACTAAGGAGCTCCAAAAAGTTTAGAATGGATGTTCTCAAACATCTTCTCCTCTCTTACCATAGGCGGGGCTTGCCTAAACTGAGCATTCTCTTCAAACACATCAAATAGGAAATTTGTTAGAATTCCTTTCATTTCTCCAATTTCATAATATTGCATTTGTTTACTAAAGTATGGAAATTTCAAATTTCTAATAGGCATACAACCTTCCTTATGCTTTCTCTCAAACTAGCCTCAACTTTGACACATTCCCATTTTTCATCCGAATTAGACTTGAAGTGTGGGCAGAACTTAAATAATTCTTCAACCTCTGTTAAGTAATGACCCACTATCAAGTGTCCTTACTTAAGTTATAGAAATTCTAACTCCTTCTCTTCTTGAACATTTGGTGAGAAGTATTTCTCTAGGAATGTGACTTTAAACACATTCCATATAACTTGAATTTTAGTGGCCTCCACAAGTCTCTTGACATCATTCCTTCAAGTTCAACCATCCTTTTCAACATAAACGAGACATAGGAAATCCACTACTCATCCACGCAGGTCAACCCAACAAATATCTTTTCAAGCTCCCCAGTCCACTTCTAGCCTTGGCTGAATCATATCCTCCATATAAGGTGAGTGGATCACACTTTCTGAACTTAGATGAATTATAAAAAGTTTAGTCTCTCAACACTGCTGCTTCATTCTCTGGTCACGGATATGGACTATTTCCCATCCTTTCCAACATCTTAGTCATAGCTGCATATATTTCTTAATGGCCATGGATATTCCTCCTTGCTCTCTTTCATTGAAGTTATCATCTTCATGAGTACTTTTATTACGTCTTTTGTATTTTTATTGGCATATATTCTGCCTCTACTAGTACCCCTAGTCGATGTCATAGTCTCCTGTACATACCATTGTATATTAAGTTAATCAGGCTCAATATTATGTAACAGTATGATAGTTAATTATAAACATGCAAACTCAAGGTAGATATGCAATTCTATCTATGCATCTTATCATCCAGATAAGACAAATGCATAACAAGCATAGCTAGTCCATACCCCGGCTCAACAGGATGAACTGCTCTGATACTATAATGTAACATCCCAAATACTAACACTAATGATGTATTCGATTTACGCATCAGTAATTAGAATTTGGTACATTACTTATGAATATCCACCATTTTCCAAATAACAAATTTATAATATACAAAATATGAGCCTTTAGCAGAAGCATATTATACATATAGTATGAAATGAATTATATATAAATTATACATCATTGTACATTATATAATATACCTCTTATTGTACAAAATTTCTAACCAAACAAATATAAATTATGTCTTCTTCGGGAGCTCCATCTTTTATCTTCTTTCTCAATTGTTGTATATCATTCCTAGAATTATTATGGAAATCATAGAAGTAGAAGGGGTGAGAATTATGAAATTCTTAGTAGTTTATAAAAATCGTATAATTCCAGTTGTTTCGGGAAAAAAACATTTCAAATCTTTAATGTATAATCCGTAGAAAGGTGACTAAAGCCAAATCTAGTCCTTCCTCTGCGAAACAGAGGTTCATTTGTATTCTTTATCAAAATCATTTGAATGATTAAGTCAGTCATCAAGTCTTCTCAAAATCTTAAAGTCATGTCAAGGAATCTCGTTCTTCAAAATTCATGTCTCAAGTCATAGTTCATTTCACAAAATCTCATGAAATCAAATCATGATCCATTTAATCAAATCTCAAGTTATCAAATTGTAAATCATTTTATCAAATCTCAAGAAATCTCATCTATATCATTGATTATCGAAATCATATCAGGAAACCTTGTTTCTGAAAACTCATCAAAATTATAAATCATTTTATGAAATATCAAATCATCAATACTCAAGTCTCATCTTAAAAATCAAAGTTATGAGCTCATAATATTATTCATTCACTTGGTAGTAGCCTGTTTTCGGGTTTGTGCACTTCAACCCATTTATGACAATCAATTTGCCACACAAGGCTACTCCGGGTAACAAGGCCCTGTCAATCTCAGTTTAGTAAAGAGAATGCATAGAAATTCGTAATTAAGACATAAAGGTAGACCATAACTACCAGAATAGAGATGATGCACAGAAATCCTCATACTAGTAGTTGTTTAGGATAGAGAGGACGCACAAAAATCTTCACACTATCCTAGATTTAGGATCACTCCAAGTAGTAAAGTCATCATCTGCCACTTGATTACTAGGGAAGCTTAGGTAAAGAGAGAGGTCTTTCTCAACCTTAATTACCATAGTATAAAAAGATTCTTAATTTTCTCATACCATTTTCTGAGACTTACCCTAAGTCTAAAGTATATCCAAAATCTCACTCAACCTAGTTCCACAAGGGGATACCCATGAAATCATCAAATCTCTTTGTACATCAAATCATCAAATATGCAATAGAGTGCATAAATTCATATTTTCTATCATTGACAATCAATCAATCACTATTCAAACTCATTTAATCCATTCAAGTCATATAATTAATTCTCAAATGTGTTAAGGTGTATAATCCCTTCACAATCAAATTCATAATATATCATATTCATCTTATAATTGATCTTTCTCTTTGTTTTTAGGTCGAAACGAGGTTGTTCCAGTGACATTGGAAAGCTAAGAAAAAGAGGTACAACTTTCATAGAGACCATTAGAGCTAATTATCATTCTAGAAGAAACAACAGCCCCCTTCCCCCTATGGAAAATTCCATGGGGCCGTGGAAAATTGTCTTTGAAAAAGTGAGTCCGCGAGATAGAACCACGGGCAACCCGTGGAAAATCCCACAGGGCTGTGGAAAAAACCCGTATCAGCAACTAGAAGCTCACTGGTTCTATTTCCACGTCCAAAACTCACCATTTCAACATCAAGCCAACCCTAAACCACCATATATCAACTTGACAACATCAAAATCATCTCATACAAGCATTCATAACTCAATCAAATCATCAAGACAAATATGGGTTTCAAATCCATTTTCAACCATTATGTTCATCAAGAATCAATAACCAAGTATGAAGCTTTAACTCACAATCAAAGCACAAATGCATAGATCTTTCATCTTCAAATTAAAATCGCAACAAACTCATCAAGATTTCAGTTTTGAAAAGAAACAAAGATCAAGAGGAAAAGTGAGAAAAGCCCTTACCTTTCTCATTTAAGAAGTTATTTCCTTGCTTGATCTTTCTTTATTATTCTTTTCTCTTGATCCCTCTTATCTTTTTGTTCATCTTCCTTCTTTCCTCTTTTCTCTTGTGGAAATGGCTAAACGAACATGAGAGGGAAAGAAAAGTGAGTGAGTGCGTGAAAACATAGAGAAAAGAGAGAATAATGAGGGTGAAAGGCAGTGGAGGGGTTAAAATATCTAACCCAATAATACTGAAACTTTTATATCTCTTAAGAACACTTTAATTTTTTCAAAACCATATTTTCTAACTGCCATAAGTGTTCCACAAAATCACAGGTCTCAACTAAATTCTTATATCCGAATTTCTATAATTTTTCATATACTGTTATTCACTAAGTAAGTTGCACTATTTCTTTTAAATTAAATCGAACCTGTAAGGTAAGTAAATGTACTTGCCTTAACTTATTTTTCTTATCAAAATATTCTCCATATTCCACTTATCATCTCCAAGTAGTTTCATAATTTTCTTAGCTATCTAGCTATTTTATTTAATCTATAAGCATTTTCTTAATGTTATTAAAGATGGCAAACTAATTCATTTGATCTTTAAAAATTTAATATAGCTCATTCTAATCATTTTATAATTTAGAAATACTTTTTCATATTTATTTCTGCCTTCTCAATTATTTAGGCTAAATTTCTGGACTATTTTAAGCTATCTCTCACATTTAGTGATATAGATTTATACTCAATTCAACCCAAACAATTACCCAAATTGTCAAGTAACTTATACCAAATTTATTGATATACTGTAACTTTAACTAGTATCATCAAGTTGAGCAGAATGTTACATATAGCATAAAGGAGCAATTCATGTTTCTAGTAAACTTTCCTAGCTCATCCTTAATAAATAAGGAAGCGAATGTCATTTAACATGCTCCATTAACTTTACCTCAACTACGAAGGACCCATTCATGAAAAATGACAAGCATCTAATTCCAAATAATCTCATGACACTAGCATCTAGTACACCATAATATCATATCACAAGTGATATCAAGGATAACATCATTGCTCTTCAATGATCAAGGAACTTACCTATGTCAATCCACAACTATAGGATGCACAAAGATTTACTCTTTTACACTTATGCTAGGTGGTTGTTTCCTTCACGAAATATCCCTAATAGTGTCTTAACTCATACTAAAAAACATACATAAAGAATCCCAACAAGTAGGAAACTTTATTTCCTCAAAACAAGAAGCTTGGAAGTTACTACCTAAGCGCCCACTTTTCTAGCGCTTAAGCTCCGCATGACAGAAAAAGCTCCTTCGTTTTATCTGTCGTTGGGCGCTTAGGTGCATAAAGTCTAAGCGCTTAATCGCTCAACTCCAGAGCTCTTTGGACTAGCGCACTTAGGCGCTCACTTATTTGGCACTTAGGCGCCTAACACGTTTTTCCTCTCTGGGCTTGAGCGATTAAGCGCTCACTTTTTGGGTGCCACCAGAATCCTCATACTCAACTCCTTTGGGTTTCCATCTAATTCTTAACCCCTAAACACAAGTCCTAAGGGGATTTCACACTCATAAATGGTCTCTAAACAAGTTGAAAACCTTCATGCACAATCTCAAATCATTGCCATGGTGAAATTAAAATCAAGTGCAACTATCGACTCATCCAAACCCATTTTCTTAAACACAAGATAATGGAGTTATATGGACGCTTACATGTTCTAAACTACTAGTATGCATGTCTTAACTCATTACATACCATTTTCTCAACTTCTGTCCAAGTTCATTATCTCAACTCATGGAAAACCCCTTAAAACCCATTTTCTATCGAAACAAGCATGCATCATGCATAAAGAAGATGTAGAAAAGGAAAGAGCTAAGTAAACAAACACCTCTACCTTGACTCCCAAATATGGTGGTTGATGCTCAAGCTTTCTTCTTGTTCTTTCTTGATATCTCATCTTCCCTTATTTCTTTCCCTTTTCTTTTCTCTTCCCTTTCTGCTAGCCAGAATGTGAGATGAGAGAAATAAAGGAGAGAAAGTTAAAGATGAAGGCTAAAGGAGAAAGGTGATAGGGATGGACTTGATATTTAGCTGGAAACTTTATATCTCTTAGGAATACTTTTGTCATACAAATCCAAGTTTCCTAACTTCCTTAAGTGTTATGAAAAACCATAGGATTCATCTCAATCCTTAACTCATCATTCCTCAACTTTCCATACACCTAAAATTGTAACTTAAGTTCTATTACTCTTCTTTAAGTTAAATTAGACCTAAGGAAATAAGTTAATAGGCTTACAAGTATCTCCCTTAACCTGTACTCGTTACCAGAAAATTCATCATCCTTTACTTGATATCTTCCCAAAATCTTATGATTTTTCAAGAAGCCTGTCTATTTAATCTGACTCTTAAACACTCATTTAATTTTATTAGAAATACCAAACTAACTCAGTTAATTTTCTAAAATTAACCACACCACATTCTATTTATTTGTGACTTAGAAAAAAATCCTCCATATTTATTTCCCTCATCTAAGCAGTTTATGCTACTCTATGAGCTATTAACAACTATTTTTCACTAACTATTTTCCATATTAAATGTTATAGCAAAATAGTCCAACTAACTTAAAAAGGTTAACAAAGTTAATAGATAACTCATACACGAGTTACGGAATAAGTCTAACAGGTTAGGGAGGATATTACACTTCTACTAAAATAACTATCTCTAAAATTAAAAATCCAAGTTTGCCCTCAGCTTAAGGTTAATCCTCTTCCTCCTAGCTTTAATTGGACACTTAATTCACTTAAGTTGGGTTTAGGATGAGGGAGTTATGCCCAAAACATTCTTAACAACTCTCTAAACCCGTTAGTCGACTTCAAAGGTTTAAAACACTATCAAAACATCACCATTTTGATAAGTGGTCTCATAAGAATTGAAGATCTATGTCTTATCATTCGTAGGGCGCTAGTTTTAGCTCCAGATGACACCTACAACCTAAATTATGGTCTAATCTTTGCACATTGTCTAGGTTCTAAAGATAACATATCTGTTTTAACTTCATGGCCCAATTTGACCCACTAGGAATCTGATTCAGCCTTCGAGCTCATCATTAAAGATGTAGAGCTCTCTCTCCAATTTTCTAGAAGATAAAATTCTTAATTTTTAGATGTCTAGAACTCAAGTTATGCCTAAAATATAAAAAAAATATAAAATTCCCAATAATGTTGAAAAATACAATTAAGCCTAATTTGAACCCAAACTTATAAAATATGGTCAAAACTGATAACTTCATGAAATAAAGTTATTTCACTTGAATTTGAATGTATATGAGCATGTTATCCTTAAGTTTTCTATATGATCTTGATGATTTAAGCTTGTTGTCTCAAATGTTTAAGAATTGAATATTTGATGATTTTATTTAAGAAATTGGGAATGGATTATGGTTTGATGAGCTTAAGCATTGTTTTGAAGTAGATAATCAAGATGGGTAGATCTTGGATGAGGTGATAAAGTGAAGAGGAGCTCAAATTGTGAAGTATGTAACACCCCTTTGGAGGATGTCACACATAAAAGAAAATAAAATAAATAGAAATAAAATCTACCCAAGTTGCGGAATATTTGTTAAAATTATTACGGGTTGTAAAAATAATTCACGATAGACGAAATATGTAATAAAAAGATAATACGGAAAATACGAAATATAAAAAAAAAAATCATCACTAATAATATACATATGGTTAAGTTATAAACTGTACATATAATTTACAACTAAGACTACAACTATTTAAACAAAAACAAGTAAGAAAGCATTAAAAGAGTTAATATATATACAGACATACGCTGACGCGCCCAAAAAAAACATCATGATTATCTACTCCTCTGATGGATCACTCTCGGTGTGAAAATGATCATCAGGAGATAAATATCCCTGATGTCTCGACATACGGCGATAACGGGATCGCGCAGTCGACACGATGCTTATCTCACTAGGCTCAGGGTTTTCAGCACCCCAATAACGCCTAATGGATAAGGGTAACTCTAAATGCGAAAAAAAGCGTCGTCGTCGAAATCGGATCTCCATCAAACCGATGACGTAGAATCACGGTCATACGTCCAAAGATAGGTAACGAAGCACGATCTCCTCGTAAATGCCAAGCCGATCACCTCCATGGAATACCGCTCTACGAATCCCAAAAATGCGGGCGTCGCCATCCCCCACACAATTAATCCAGAGGGTATGGATGATCGGATGGTTCTTGCTCGTAAAGCGATCGTCGGTCTGTCCGATCTCCCTCTTCCTCAGGGTACACGATCTCAAGAGGTTGTTCCTCTTCTTCCTCTTCAAACTCTTTACCGCACAAAAATAAATAGAGAATAGACACATACAATAAAGAGGTAAGACAACATAAAATCATCGCAACATGGCAAATAAGAAGACGACACATAACTACTACACGGTTCATACAATACGAATAAGCTATAACAAGAATACATATTAAATATCCTAGTGTTTGAACATCACGGATATAACACAAATAAAGAAATTCACACGATAAATCAATCTCACAGATAAAATAAGATAAGAAATAGACAACTAACATAAAAATTATCAGATAAATACAAATAGAGAAAATGTAAAAACATCCAAGATGTTACCAAATAAAGATAAATAGAGGAAAATGGAATATTATCCAAGATAAAATCAAATACACCAAAACACAACCCTACTCCATGGAGCTAAACCCAAACAGATATCAGAGAGAATGACTTGCAAAATCTATTAGTACCACGGCTGCCCAACCAACTATTACGCGATCACACGTTGCGTCAATAGCCTACGACACCTTGGGAATCTACCATCCAGGCGTAGTATAGTTCACAGTCTCCCGTTGTGGCACTATAGGCAATGTACTACTAGACTTTACAAACCTCGATTAAATATAGTGAATGTCGAGTACATTAGTGTGCTATCGGTTTACCACGGCCCAAATGGAGAGCTACCAACTCGTCCACATGTGGGATCCCGTACACTAAAGTCTCCAAGTTTATTAGAACAATAAACTACACTACACTTATCGCATCGACAACACGATGTGATTCGTCTCATCAACCAAAACACCAAAAATCGGTATAAAGACAAAACATAATTCCAAATATATGAAATTACGAAAATGCCCTTAAGATAAAAATATATGCCCTCAATGGCAGAAAGCCTGTACGGGTTCACTTTTTCCCGACAGCGAAAAATAAATACGGTAACGGTCAATCGCGTAGAAATTTTATCGCGTTTTTGAAATCTCGTCGTTTTTACAAACGTTTAAAATCGGGTAAAGATATTTTTCTGTTTTTAAAATCGCGTAACATTTTTAATACGTTTTCTCAATCGCGTAGGATTTTTAAATCATTTTCTTGTTCGAATGCCTTTAAAATTACCATTTAAACAGATAGAAATAATATTTAGTACATTTAAACTACGTAGAATAATTTTTCATACAGTATCTTGTCATTAGGATATTTTGACTATCCTATAGGTTCAATTTTTACTAAAAATTGACAGTATTTTGTTTATAAACTTATAATAATGATTTTCTAAATTTTCCATAAAATTTCTATTTACCTAATTTTTAACCATTTCATTAAATTCTTTTTGAAATCTCTAACATGCTTCAAAACCGAAAGTGAGCTATATGTTAGAAAATTTCTTAACATTACTGTATTTCCTTCCTAATGATAAAATTATGAATTTTAACCCTTTAGACTTACTTCTAATCAATTGGTTCCTTCATAAATTATTATAGAAAATTTCTTCTTAACTTGTATTGTTTCTTTTTAATTGAAAAAGGTTTAGAAACAAGTTTTTAAAATCATGAATTCCTATAGTGGCATGTTGGCCGATTTTATAAAACTTTTGCATTTGATTTCCAAAATGTCTTTCACCTTTTAAATCATATCAAATGTATTCTATAGTCTAAGTTCATTAAATCATTTTAGAAAATAGTTATCTATATTCAATTTAATCCTTTAGGCATGTTGGCCCAAAATACTAAGTTTGTACCATTTGATTTCTAAATGCATTTTTCTTTGATCAAATCAATTAGAAACTTTCTTGATTCTCCTAGGTTAATTAAGCTATACTTTAGGAAAAATCAAGAGAACATTTTGGTCCTCCAAACTTGTCATTGCCGTGAGCTATTGGATTGTGTTCTTTGGAACACTCATGCAAACTTACACATGTTATTCACATCCTAAACCTTATCATACAATTCTAACACATGCATTTATATCTCTAACACATGCAAAATATTTCTAATACATGCAAAATATTTCTAACACATAAACCTAATTTAAAGCTTATAGACATACAATCAAAAGCTATTAGGCATGCAAAATTATTACAATTACCAAATAAGAAAGCTACTAACACATAACACTTAAGCTACTAGCAACCACAAAAATTAACAAATACACATCAATAAACACACCACAACCGAATCCTTATGGATTCTACAAACAACTCATCTTCTTACCACCATCAAGGGATGATAAGAATTGTCTTCCTCTTACCTTAAATGAAGACAAAAACTTGCTTTCTCACCTCCTTAGGTCACGGTTTTCACTCCACCAAACACCTAAAAATTTCAAACAAAACCTACATGTCACTAACCATGAAAAAGAAGCTAAACCATGGAAAAATCATGGCTTAGAACTTTGAAAAAGAAGAAAGAAAAGAAAAGTATGAAATTTCACCTTCTAGGTAAAACTTCCAAGGTTGGTTTCCAAGCCTTAGATGGAAGAATTTGAAGAAACTCCCAACTACAAAGGTTCTTAGAATGGTGTTTAGATTAAGGAAACTTGGTTAGAAAAATTTTTGGATGGTTGAATGGTTAGGAAATGAGCTTGGCCGAATATGGTGGAGAAAATGGGCAAGAATGGTGGCTAGGGTTCTTGATGAGAGAGAAGAGAGAAAAGTGATGAAGACAAAGTGATCTTTTGGTCACCAAAGGCCTCTTGGCCGTGAACTTGATGTGGGGTGCAAGGTGGGCACCTTGCTTGGCTCCATCCAAGCCATTGGATGAATCAAAGGCTAAGATTAAGCCTTGGTGAGCAAGCCTACTTCTCATTGGTTGGTTCCCGGTGACTCACATGGCTTAGTCACACCGCGTGGTAATAAATGCTCACGAGTCACTAGTGAGTCACTGTTCGAAAGTTCTACACTTACGGTGATTAATTAAGCTACCGATCTAACCGTTTCGCTAATTGTGGGTCTCGCAAAATATTTCCTGGTCCACTTTGTCACTAAAACATACTTGACTAATAAAATAATATTATAATAATATAAAATTATTTTATTTGACGCTTAAATCCTAAAAATTAAAAGATTATTTTTAGTCTCATTTAGAATCGGGTTAAGTAAGATCCCCAATTCTAAATAATCAAATAAGATTTTTCCCGGCCGGAAAATATTATTTTCCCGCCTCGAGCAAATTACACAAAAAGTTCATATAAAATCACAGACGGTATTTTCTCGGCATTAAATCAAGAAGAAAACAATTAAAAACAGACAAAAACAGAGAAAAACAAGACGTTGCGTTGGACGTAACGGTCATTTCCCCGTTTTTCCCACAACGTAGGTAATCGTCCAAAACGTTCAAATAAAATATCCAAGAAGTATTATTTAGTTGTATATCTTTCGAAAAATTAATACAAGATGCTTCGAGAAAAATTTTTATTTTACCGTCTCGAAGCAAACTACGTAAAACGATCAAATAAAATTTGAACTGTATTATCGTAGTTGTTTTCATACAAAATTCAAGAACGAAAAAATAGGGACACGGCGGTCATTCATACAAAAGCATGAAAAACGAAAACAAGATACATTCGAATATTTTCTAAAAATTGGGGCGTTACAACACTCCCCAACAAATAAAAATTTCGTCCTCGAAATTTGATGTTCATCCAAACAAATGAGGATACTGATCCTTCATTTTATCTTCCAGTTCCCAAGTAGCTTCACCCGTCACATCATTCCATATAACTTTTACCAGCTCGATCATCTTCCCTCGAAGCTGCTTTACCTTTCTGTCCTCTATCCTGACAGGTAAAGTTTCGTAAGTCAAATTCTCCTTTAACTGTACGTCATCTGATTGTATAACATGTGTCGGATCTGGCATATACTTCCGTAACTGAGACACATGAAACACATCATGCAAATTAGATAGAAACGGCGGCAAAGAAATCTGATATGCTACAGGGCCTATACGTCGGATAATCTGATATGGTCCAATGAATTTAGGAGTAAGCTTCTTAGACTTAATCACTCTTCCGACACCAGTCGTAGGAGTAACTCTCAGAAATACATGCTCACCCTCCTCAAACTCAAGAGGTCGTCTTCGCTTATCCGCGTAACTCTTTTGTCTGCTTTGCGTCATCCTCATCTTTTCTTGTATCATCTTAACTTTATCCGTAGTTTGTTGTACAAGCTCCGGTCCAACAGTCGTACTTTCTCCATCTTGATACCAGCATAACGGTGTTCGACATCGTCTTCCATACAATGCTTCATAAGGTGCCATTCCAATGCTCGCGTGAAAACTATTGTTGTAGGTGAATTCTATCAAAGATAAAAATTCATCCCAACTTCCCCGTTGTTCCAAAACACAAGCACGCAATAAATCCTCCAAAGACTGTATAGTTCTTTCGGTCTGACCGTCACGTCTGGGATGATACGCTGAACTCAGTCGTAACTTAGTTCCCATAGCTTCTTGTAGACTTCGCCAAAATCTTGACGTAAACCTCGGATCACGATCAGAAATTATACTTGTCGGTACACCATGTAGTCTGATAATTTCACTGATGTACAACTGGGTTAATCTTTCTAATGAATATTTGATATTGATCGGTAAGAAATGAGCCGATTTCGTAAGTCTATCGACTATAACCCATATTGCGTCATGACCTCTCCTTGTCTTTGGCAAACCAATAATGAAATCCATAGAAATGCTTTGTCCCATTTCCATTCTGGAATCGATAATGGTTGCAACATCCCAGCTGGTCTTTGGTGTTCAACTTTCGACTTTTGACAAACTAGACAAGTTGACACGCATCTAACAACATCACCCTTCATTCCATGCCACCAGAATAACTTCTTCAAGTCTTGATACATTTTTGTTATGCCTGGATGCATACTCAATAGACTAGTATGGGCATGTTTCACAATATATCTTCTCAGTTCTTGGTTACGAGGAACACAAACTCTACCCCGAAATCTCAGAATTCCATCAGTTCCTTCCTTGAACTCTAGTGCCTCACCTTGTTTCATTTGCTCCCTTATTCCTTGCAAAAATTTATCGGCATTTTGCTTTTCTTTTATGTCTTCCATCAGCTCGCTCGAGATAGTAACCATGCTAATACAGATCTTCCCCGGTTTCAACTCAACAAATGACCACTCATCTCTAAACTGTTCAATGAGCTCTTTTTCCTTGATCATTAGAGCAGAAACACTAATAATTTTCCTGCTCAAAGCATCGGCCACGACATTCGCCTTACCAGGGTGGTATAAAAGTTGAAAATCGTAATCGTTCAGAAATTCCAACCACCTTCGCTGCCTCATATTCAATTCCTTCTGGTCGTACAAGTACTTCAAACTCTTGTGATCACTGAAAATGTTGAACGTTGCTCCATAGAGAAAGTGTCTCCATATCTTCAAAGCAAAAACTACCGCAGCCAATTCCAAATCATGCGTAGGATAATTCTTTTCATGAATCTTCAATTGCCGAGAAGCATACGCCACCACATTCCGGTCTTGCATCAACACACATCCTAGTCCTTGATAAGAAGCGTCACAATACACATCGAAAGATTTCGTCGAATCTGGTAGGATTAACACCGGCGCAGTTGTTAACCTTTTCTTCAACTCTTGAAAACTAGCTTCACGTTCTTCTGTCCATTCGAAAGCTTGACTTTTCCTCGTAAGTTGTGTAAGTGGTCCAAAGAATCTTGGAAAAACCTTCAATAAATCTCCGATAATAACCAACAAGTCCAATAAAACTTCGAACTTCACTGTCTTAGGTCTCTCCCACTGTAAAACAGTCTCCACTTTCGATGGGTCCACCGCTATACCTTCTTTAGAAATTACGTGACCAAGAAATTGAACTTCTTCCAACCAGAACTCACACTTAGACAATTTCGCATACAACTGTTTCTCTCTCAAAATCTGAAGAATAACACTTAGATGTTCAGCATGCTCTTCCTTCGATCTAGAATAGATCAGAATGTCATCGATAAAGACAACGACAAATCTGTCTAGATACGGACGAAATATCCTGTTCATATAATCCATAAATATGGCAGGAGCATTCGTCACCCCGAATGGCATTACATGATACTCATAATGTCCATAACGAGTTCGAAAAGCTTTCGGCACATCTTCCCCTTTACACGAATTTGGTGATAACCCGATCGTAGATCTATCTTGGAAAATATCACGCTCCTCTCAATTGATCCATCAAATCGTCGATTCTTGGAAGCGGATATTTATTCTTGACAAATCACCTTGTTCACCGCCGATAGTCCACACAAAGTCGTGACGTTCCATCCTTCTTTTTGACCAAAAGTACTTGGTGCACCCCATGGGGAAACGCTAGGTCGTACAAATTCTTTCTCCAACAGGTTCCACCAATTGCTTTTTCAGCTCCTCCAACTCTACGGCGACATACGATACGGTGCAATTGAGATAGGACCTGTTCCCTACTAAATCAATTGAGAATTCGATCTCCCGCTCAAAGCGGAAAACCAGTACATCTTCGGGAAAAACGTCCGGAAAATCGTTGACAACGGGAATAGTATTCACATCCTTCTCATTCTTAACTTCTAGAGAAGACAATACCGTATATCCTCGCGCTCCATCTCTCAATAAAGACTTGACCTTAACGCAAGTTAAGAATCCAGACTCTTCTTCCTTAGGAAAAACTATAGTTTTCTTTGCACAATCTATAAGGATATGGTTAGAACATAACCAGTCCATCCCTAAGATTACATCTATCTCAATAAGAGGCAAACAAATCAAATCAACCAAAAACAAACGGTCCTTCACAACAATTGGACAATCCAAACAAATCTTAGAAGTAACTACAGGTTTAGCAGTTGGCGTAGATACATTCAACATAACATTCAGAGAAGACATAGGCAACTTCAACCTTTCCACACAATCATATGCAATAAAAGAGTGTGTAGCACCCGAGTCATACAAGACAGTCAGAAGATTACCTCCAATGTCTCCTTCTCCCTGAATAAGATCATCAGACTTAGAAATCTCAGATCCCACCATTGTATATACTCGTCCTCCAGATCTCGGTTGAGTACTTCCAGATTTTTGCTGATTAGCTTTAACATACCGAACAGCAGGTTTTCTCTCCGGCTGTGGACAATCCTTTGCTATGTGCCCAGGTTGTTTACAATTGAAACAAACTGCACCTTTAACTGTACACTCGGGAGAAATATGACCTTTCTTCCCGCACTTAAAACACGTTGGCGTAACGCCACCCTCATCCAGCTCCACTACCACTTGCACTTCCACTAACGGATGGTCGTTGAGATTGACTTCTGTTGGCTGGTATACGGCTTACGCTGAAACCGATTTGCATTACTACCTCCACCTCTCTGGAACCTTGTCGGTCCAAAATTCCGATTCCTTTGATCTCTAGATGGCTCCAACTCTTCAAGTCGAGCACAAGCATCCACCAAAGCATGAAACTGAGTCATCCTCAAAGATACTACTCCTCGTTTCAGTTCCACCCTCAAACCTGATTCAAACTTCCTGCATCTCCACACATCATCTTGTCGTGTCTCGAGCATAATCCGAGAATTGAGATAAACTCTCAAATTTTGTGGCATACTCATTCACCGTCATATTCCCTGTCGCAACCCAAGAAATTCCATTTCCTTGGCATGTCTAGCACTTGCAGGAAAATATTTATCCAGAAAAGTATTAGAAAATACTTCCCAAGTGATCTCAAATCCTTCACTTGCAACACTCGGCGGATTCCTCTCCACCAATGTTCTCATCTCCTCTCAAAGATGAAAAACAAAGATAAGTTACTTTCTTTTCATCCGTACATCTCATCCCCTCAAATATTCTCTCTAAATCTTGCATCCACCGACTCGCTTTCTCCGGATCCACCTCGCCTCTAAATTGTGGCGGATTATGACGCCTAAATTCGATAAATTTAGGGCATCACCGTAGCATCTTGTCTTGTTGGGCTCGCTCTCAAATTTTGTCGAGTAATCACTTCACCATCCGCCGCATAGCCTCAAGAAGAACCAACATCGGATCCTCATCTCGATTTACGTTAGCACGTCCTCTCGCCTCTACCACCATCTCCTTTCTTCAAACATAACAAAACAAAGTCGATACATCCCTTTAAGATATTTCCAAAAGGATATAAATCACAAAGATCACGAGAGAATCACACAAAGACAAACAAAAACAGATGACCCAACCACAACCCCAAAAGACTCTAACTTGGGCTCGATACCAACTAATGTAACACCCCTTTGGAGGATGTCACACATAAAAGAAAATAAAATAAATAGAAATAAAATCTACCCAAGTTGCGGAATATTTGTTAAAATTATTACGGGTTGTAAAAATAATTCCCGATAGACGAGAAATATGTAATAAAAAGATAATACGGAAAAATACGAAATAAAAAAAAAAACATCATCACTAATAATATACATATGGTTAAGTTATAAACTGTACATATAATTTACAACTAAGACTACAACTATTTAAACAAAAACAAGAAAGAAAGCATTAAAAGAGTTAATATATATACAGACATACGCTGACGCGCCCAAAAAAAAAACATCATGATTATCTACTCCTCTGATGGATCACTCTCGGTGTGAAAATGATCATCAGGAGATAAATATCCCTGATGTCTCGACATACGGCGATAACGGGATCGCGCAGTCGACACGATGCTTATCTCACTAGGCTCGGGTTTTCAAGCACCCCAATAACGCCTAATGGATAAGGGTAACTCTAAATGCAGAAAAAGCGTCGTCGTCGAAATCGGATCTCCATCAAACTGATGACGTAGAATCACAGTCATACGTCCAGCATAGGTAACAGAAGCACGATCTCCTCGTAAATGCCAAGCCAGATCACCTCCATGGAATACCAGCTCTACGAATCCCAAAAATGCAGGCGTCGCCATCCCCCACACAATTAATCCAGAGGGTATGGATGATCGGATGGTTCTTGCTCGTAAAACTGATCGTCGGTCTGCTGATCTCCCTCTTCCTCAGGGTACACGATCTCAAGAGGTTGTTCCTCTTCTTCCTCTTCAAACTCTTTACCGCACAAAAATAAATAGAGAATAGACACATACAATAAAGAGGTAAGACAACATAAAATCATCGCAACATGGCAAATAAGAAGACGACACATAACTACTACACAGTTCATACAATACGAATAAGCTATAACAAGAATACATATTAAATATCCTAGTGTTTCGAACATCACGGATATAACACAAATAAAGAAATTCACACGATAAATCAATCTCACGTATAAAATAAGATAAGAAATAGACAACTAACATAAAAATTATCGATAAATACAAATAGAGAAAATGTAAAAACATCCAAGATGTTACCAAATAAAGATAAATAGAGGAAAATGGAATATTATCCAAGATAAAATCAAATACACCAAAACACAACCCTACTCCATGGAGCTAAACCCAAACAGATATCGAGAGAATGACTTGCAAAATCTATTAGTACCACGGCTGCCCAACCAACTATTACGCGATCACACGTTGCGTCAATAGCCTACGACACTGAAATCTACCATCCAGGCGTAGTATAGTTCACGATCTCCCGTTGTGGCACTATAGGCAATGCACTACTAGACTTTACAAACCTCGATTAAATATAGTGAATGTCGAGTACATTAGTGTGCTATCGGTTTACCACGGCCCAATGGAGCTACCAACATCCACGTGGGATCCCGTACACTAAAGTCTCCAAGTTTATTAGAACAATAAACTACACTACACTTATCGCATCGACAACACGATGTGATTCGTCTCATCAACCCAAAACACCAAAAATCGGTATAAAGACAAAACATAATTCCAAATATATGAAATTACGAAAATGCCCTTAAGATAGAAATATATGCCCTCAATGGCGTAAAGCACATGACGGGTTCACTTTTTCCCGACAAAAACCTAAAAATAAATACGGTAAAATAAATACGGTCAATCGCGTAGAAATTTTATCGCGTTTTTGAAATCTCGTCGTTTTTACAAACGTTTAAAATCGGGTAAAGATATTTTTCTGTTTTTAAAATCGCGTAACATTTTTAATACGTTTTCTCAATCGCGTAGGATTTTTAAATCATTTTCTTGTTCGAATGCCTTTAAAATTACCATTTAAACAGATAGAAATAATATTTAGTACATTTAAACTACGTAGAATAATTTTTCATACCGTATACTGTCATTAGGATATTTTGACTATCCTATAGGTTCAATTTTTACTAAAAATTGACAGCATTTTGTTTATAAACTTATAATAATGATTTTCTAAATTTTCCATAAAATTTCTATTTACCTAATTTTTAACCATTTCATTAAATTCTTTTTGAAATCTCTAACATGCTTCAAAACCGAAAGTGAGCTATATGTTAGAAAATTTCTTAACATTACTGTATTTCCTTCCTAATGATAAAATTATGAATTTTAACCCTTTAGACTTACTTCTAATCAATTGGTTCCTTCATAAATTATTATAGAAAATTTCTTCTTAACTTGTATTGTTTCTTTTAATTGAAAAAGGTTTAGAAACAAGTTTTTAAAATCATGAATTCCTATAGTGGCATGTTGGCGAATTTTATAAAACTTTTGCATTTGATTTCCAAAATGTCTTTCACCTTTTAAATCATATCAAATGTATTCTATAGTCTAAGTTCATTAAATCATTTTAGAAAATAGTTATCTATATTCAATTTAATCCTTTAGGCATGTTGGCCCAAAATACTAAGTTTGTACCATTTGATTTCTAAATGCATTTTTCTTTGATCAAATCAATTAGAAACTTTCTTGATTCTCCTAGGTTAATTAAGCTATACTTTAGGAAAAATCAAGAGAACATTTTGGTCCTCCAAACTTGTCATTGCCGTGAGCTATTGGATTGTGTTCTTTGGAACACTCATGCAAACTTACACATGTTATTCACATCCTAAACCTTATCATACAATTCTAACACATGCATTTATATCTCTAACACATGCAAAATATTTCTAATACATGCAAAATATTTCTAACACATAAACCTAATTTAAAGCTTATAGACATACAATCAAAAGCTATTAGGCATGCAAAATTATTACAATTACCAAATAAGAAAGCTACTAACACATAACACTTAAGCTACTAGCAACCACAAAAATTAACAAATACACATCAATAAACACACCACAACCGAATCCTTATGGATTCTACAAACAACTCATCTTCTTACCACCATCAAGGGATGATAAGAATTGTCTTCCTCTTACCTTAAATGAAGACAAAAACTTGCTTTCTCACCTCCTTAGGTCACGGTTTTCACTCCACCAAACACCTAAAAATTTCAAACAAAACCTACATGTCACTAACCATGAAAAAGAAGCTAAACCATGGAAAAATCATGGCTTAGAACTTTGAAAAAGAAGAAAGAAAAGAAAAGTATGAAATTTCACCTTCTAGGTAAAACTTCCAAGGTTGGTTTCCAAGCCTTAGATGGAAGAATTTGAAGAAACTCCCAACTACAAAGGTTCTTAGAATGGTGTTTAGATTAAGGAAACTTGGTTAGAAAAATTTTTGGATGGTTGAATGGTTAGGAAATGAGCTTGGCCGAATATGGTGGAGAAAATGGGCAAGAATGGTGGCTAGGGTTCTTGATGAGAGAGAAGAGAGAAAAGTGATGAAGACAAAGTGATCTTTTGGTCACCAAAGGCCTCTTGGCCGTGAACTTGATGTGGGGTGCAAGGTGGGCACCTTGCTTGGCTCCATCCAAGCCATTGGATGAATCAAAGGCTAAGATTAAGCCTTGGTGAGCAAGCCTACTTCTCATTGGTTGGTTCCCGGTGACTCACATGGCTTAGTCACACTGCGTAATAAATGCTCTGTGAGTCACTAGTGAGTCACTGCTCTGAAAGTTCTACGACTTACGGTGATTAATTAAGCTACCGATCTAACCGTTTCACTAATTGTGGGTCTCGCAAAATATTTCCTGGGTCCATCTTTACTAAAACATATCTTGACTAATAAAATAATATTATAATAATATAAAATTATTTTATTTGATGCTTAAATCCTAAAAATTAAAAGATTATTTTTAGTCTCATTTAGAATCGGGTTAAGTAAGATCCCCCAATTCTAAATAATCAAATAAGATTTTTCCCGGCCCGGAAAATATTATTTTCCCGCCTCGAGCAAATTACACAAAAAGTTCATATAAAATCACGTAGACGGTATTTTCTCGGCATTAAATCAAGAAGAAAACAATTAAAAACAGACAAAAACAGAGAAAACGAGACGTTCGGGACGTAACGGTCATTTCCCCGTTTTTCCCACAACGTAGGTAATCGTCCAAAACGTTCAAATAAAATATCCAAAGCAGTATTATTTAGTGTATATCTTTCAGAAAAAATTAATACAAGAGCTTCGAAAAAATTTTTATTTTACTAAGTCTCGAAGCAAACTACGTAAAACGATCAAATAAAATTTGAACTCAGTATTATCGTAGTTGTTTTCATACAAAATTCAAGAACAGAAAAATAGGGACACAGCGGTCATTCATACAAAAGCATGAAAAACAGAAAACAGTACATTCAGAATATTTTCTAAAAATTGGGGCGTTACAAAGTAAGCAAGAAAGGAGGAAGGGTTGCCAACCCACACCTAGGCGTGGCCCTCTCAGTTTTGTAGGAATTCCAAGAAGAGACATCCATACCTAGGGTTGGAAAAGCCACGCCTAGGCATGACCAGTAGGTGATAACACGTGTTTCATAACCACGCCTATGCGTGGGAAAAATCCTGGTTCATGAATTTGGCCCTTTTTATCTGGTTTTTGAGGGCATGAGTGGGTGTTCTATTTTTCACCAAGCACGAACACCATAGAGGAAGGGAGAGGAAGAGAAAACCATTAAATATAGAAGTGATTCAAGTGAAGAATCAAGATCAAGGAAGGAAGATCAAGCTTGGATTCCCTCCACTTTTGTTCATTCTTCCCCTTTTCTCTCTTGATTTGTAACTTGATGGGTTTTATGATTTCATATGTTTTCTCCTCCTTCATGATGTGTTACTAAACTATAATCTAAGGGCTTTCTAGGACCTTGCTATGGATTTGAATATCTTGTAATTAATTGAGTTTCTATCAATGAAATTGGTTTTGTTCTTCCATACTTATGCTTAGTGCTTGTTATTGCTTGGCCATCAATTACATGATTTTAGTATTCCAAATGAACTAGATATAGGGATTTGTGAATATGGATATGGTATGGTTGATGCATGTTCAATACTTTCAATTGGTTTGGTTATGTTGATTAGCTAAAGGGATCGACACATACTCCTTGGTCATGCATGTTGGGAATTTGCGGATCAAAAGTCTCGCAGCGGAATAACAGAATTCCCTCTCAGGATCCATGCGAAAAATCCATAATCCGAGTTTTTAAATTTTTTACCTCTTGAAGCGTGATAGACACAAGCGAGGTGAATCACCAACACCGTAATAGCGACGATGTTTCTGCGGTATCCACACGAATGACTTGCAAAAGGAGTCATGCCTCTGTTTTTGTAGTGCTAGGCTGCGAAGAGAGGAGAAGAAGACCTCACTATCTCTCACTCACTTTCTAGGTGCGGCTAGGGTTGTGATGTAACCTAGTAGCAGCCCCTTAGCAAGTATTATTTATAACAAAGGTTGCCTTAAGTGAGTGTGAGCAGAGTAGCAAGGTAAGTGGTGCAACCCTAAACCCATCTGTCATGAGTTAGGCCCACGCTGAATCCGAGTCCAACTTGGATTCGATTACTCCAATTTAGTCTTTCTAAGTGTGCGACCTGCAGTTCTCATGACGTTGGTAGTAATATTAAAATCTCATTTTAATATTACAAACAATGAGTGGTATCTAGAAACACATCAACTGCTACCCAAGTAATGAGAATGTCGGTGATTTGACATAACCTATCTGTGACCAATGTTTCCGTGTAGTTTAGTCCCTTTGTCCGGATATCCAGTATTGAACACAAGGCATGGAATGTGTCACCCTTGTTTAGTTCAATCTTCAGTTTCTGATTCCCGAGTAGACATAGTAATAACAAATAAGATCAATATCTCATATTGATCTTATTTGAGCATGGCCATGCATTTCGTAGTCTCACTCAATCAGGGGGCCCGAAGATATCGCTCCTGTTATGTAGGAGGGACAAATCCCATTTAGGTCACTCACATTCCTCCACATGTATTGCGGCATGTCTAATAACCAACGTTATAATCATCTTGTTACAGATGATGTTTGATGGCATTAAAACACACAACTCCTCATGTAGGAATCGTAGTGATTTCAAGTCAAAGGACCACATACACCATTATCACTATGAGAATCGCTTATGACACTCACGTAACGATCCACGTAGCGTTCTCATGGCGGGTCTGTCCAATACATCATTACTCTAATATGTATCCATGTGTAGACTTGATATCTCATATCCATGACCCGTGAGATGTGGTTATCAGTCTACGCACATACTAGCCTCAATGTATTATTGTTGTCCTAATTAACAATAATACTTGACTAGGGACATTTAAGAATAGTATTTTATCCAATAGGATCTCACGATCAAGTCATCCACTTGATGTCCTATGGTATCAAACTTACTATTCTAAGGACTTTATTATGTCTACCAAAAAGAACACAATAAATGAAATGCCTCATATAAAATAATATAATATAATGTATGTAAATACAAACAAAATGTATTGGCCACTAGGGCATACACCAACAATGCATAACAAGTGTTTGATAATTAGTCTCAATGAGTGATTCTTATACTAACTCACATGGACACATAGTGGATTAGATAGGTATCATATGAGTAATTGTCCTAGACATAGGCTCTTATCTATTGCTTCTTTTAGCTAATAAGAATCAATTCATTGATAGGTGCTTGTGAATTGTATATATTCATTGAAGTAGCAAGTGAATTGGAACCCCTAAGCCTTAATCATTCTCATCTTTCTCTTGTGGATTTGGTGTTTGGTGCATTCTTGTTTTATTTCTTTTAATTTGTTATTTTAATCGCAAGCCATTCTCACATTTCGATTGCTAAGAGAACAAGTACAAGCGCAAGCACTAAATTTGGATAACGAATCTAAGATGGCAGAGGAAGCAAATGCTAAAAGACCCTTGAGGAAATATGCCACATTAGATGGACAGTTGTACAAGCACAAACTTTTGAGATCAAGCCTGCTATGATCCAGATGGTTCAGAATAATGTGTAATTTGGAGATTTACATCATGAAGATCCTAATGCTCATCTAGCCAACTTCCTGGAGATTTGTGATACTCTCAAGTATCACGGGATGACTGATAATGTAGCTCACTTGAGGCTTTTCCCTTTTACTTTGAGGGATAAGGCCAAGGCATGGCTTAATTCCTTACCCGAGCATTCCATCACTACTTGGGAGCAGCTAGCGCAGAAGTTTTTGGACCGATTCGTTTCTCCCATGAATGCAATAAAATACAAGAATGGCATCTTGTCCTTCAAGCAGTTTGAGGGAGAGACTTTATATAAGGCATGAGAGCGATTTAAGGAGTTGCTAAAGAAATGCCCACATTATGGTATAACAAAATAGATGTTGGTACATACCTTCTACAATAGCTTGACAACATCCATTCAATCCATAATTGATGCAGCAGCTAGAGGGGCTATTATGAGCAAGATGGTGGATGTAGCCTATGACCTTTTGGAGGAAATGACTAACAACAACTATCAGTGGCCAGCAGAAAGGGTTATCCCTAGGAGAATGGTTGCCGATATACATGAAGTTGATGCACTCACATCACTTACAGCTTAAGTGGCAGCTCTCTCTAAGAAAATTGACACCATGAGAGTAAATTCAGTAGCAAGTGGAGCCAATGGCTTAATAGAAATTTGTGATCATTGTGGGGACCTTCACTTCACTACAAATTGCATAGGTAGCATGGAAAGTGTGCAATATACCCGTCAATTCCATAAACCCTATCACAATAATGCTTTTGGTAACACTTACAATCCTAGTTGGCAGAACCATCCTAATCTCTTATGGGGAGGAAATGTTCAAGGCTCTTCTTCTTTTCAACATAAAGAAGCACCCTGTGTTCCTCCAGGTTTTAAACAATGGAGCCCCTTTCAAGCCCAAACGTCAACATCAACTTCAACTTTCAATTTGGAGAAGATGTTTTCTCAGTTCATGACTAGCCAACAAGACTATATGACCAAAACTGATTCAAGGCTAGCATCTCACGATGCTTTGATGCAAAGCCAAGTAGCTTCATTGAGGAATCTTGATACTCAAGTGGGCCAACTTGCCCAAGCTCTAAATAATAGGCCTCTAGGAAGTTTTCCAAGTGACACCATCAACAATCCTAAGGGTGCATCTAATGAGCATTGTCAGGCTATATCATTGAGGAGTGGGAAGGAAATAGAAGGTAATCCAAAAACCAAACTACTTGAAGAGGAAGTGGAGGTGGCACAAGATGAAGAGGTTGTGAGCAAGGAGGTTGAGAAGAATGAGGAAATCACAAGGGGAAGGGTTAAAGACAAGAAGAAGGAGGACAAGCCCATGACACCACCTCCACCTTTCCTTAACCGGCTAGCAAAACAAAAGTTTGATGCTCAATTTCAGAAATTTCTTGAGATTTTCAAGAAACTTCACATCAACATATTATTTGCTGAGACTTTGGAACAAATGTCGAGCTATATGAAGTTCATGAAGGACATCTTGTCCAAGAAGAGGAAATTGGGGGATTATGAGACTGTGGCTCTCATAGAGGAGTGTAGTGCCATATTACAAACAAGCTACCTCCCAAATTGAAAGACCCAGGGAGCTTCACCATACCATGCACCATCGGGAGCTAATTGTAACAACCCTTGATTTAATAATCACAACACAATCATCATCATACCACGGTCACTAAATTTAGGCATGCTACAACACAACAAAGCGGGTTTCCAAATTTAATCATTGTATATATATATATATATATAAAATATGAGTCATGAATGAAGTATATTTATTACACAACCACGACATCCTCCAAAGAGAATTACATTCTATATATATATATATATATATATATATATATATAGAAATATATATATATATATATATATATATATATATATATATATATATATATATATATATATATATATATATGTAGCATAATACAAACACATACAAAAAGTAAAACATAATTGTTCAAAGACATATATGCAGCTACCACAACCAAGCCCATGCTGACCCAAACGAGGAAGTAGAAACCCATAACAGGTCCTACCCAAAGGTAGGGTAATGTTCTTAACGTACCTAACATGCTCTAACTCCTAGGGAGCAAACTATACGTCAGTACCTCCAACAAAACTGCATCTCCACGAACCCACAAAGATTCTGCCTAACCGCTATCCTAGTCTTTACGGGTTATAAATATAAAATAGAACGAGACAAGAAAGAGGTGAGGCATCCAGCATTCAATACCAAATATGGCAGTAAAGAAACAGAATGACGCAAGACACCCACATAGCATAGCAGGAATAATAATCAGCATCAAGATTCAAATAGTAAACAACTTAACAAATCCAGACAACCATAACATCAATAAAAACAACAGTTCTATCATCATGCAAATAAATGCCAAATAATATGTTGACTGACTATGCACATGCACATGGTACCAAAAATCCTACTCTATGGAGCTAGACACAAACATTAGAGAGAATGATCAAAGAGACATGTCAGTATCTCGTTAGCCTAAAATCAAGTGCTTTCAGAAAATCAATAATTTGTGCAACAAGGCTTTATACACGGCATTCTTCACAAGATCGCGATATAGGATAGTGTCTTGATCCGAATCATCAGTGCGTTTGCATCGGTTTATCCCACGGCCATAGAAAAGCTACCAACTGTCCATTGTGAGACACCCGCACCCCGACGTTCCCAAGGTCAACAAATGACCTACACTAGTCTATTCGCACTCGCACTAAGGTGTGATGACTCAATGCATGTTCATGTATAGTTCACAATGATAAACCTTTCCATAACATGCCACAATTTGGCTAAGTTAAACATCAACAGGTTCTTGGTCCCGCTCATAGACCCATAACAACACATTATCAAGTTCTCAAATGTGACAATACACTTTTAAGGTTTATTATGGAATTTCACTTTAATTTAACATTTCTTATGAAATCTTTCTCTAGAGGAATTCTCTTGAAATTCTCATTCAATCTTTACTTCTCTTAATTAACCAAGTTCTTTACTTTAATTTAATTATGTTCACTTAGAAAATTATTCTAAGGTTCTCCAAGCCTCACACACTCTTGTTCTTTTCTTAAGTCTAAAATCACTCTAGGTCATCAAATAAATTTCTTTCCTTCATTCCTTCCATCTTATGAATCCATGATAAATTGTAAAGTCACCTAATCACCTAAGCCTTAGTTTGATGTATGAATTTTAGCCAATATGGTCCTTGAGGTCATGACCTCCCAAGGGGTAAGAACCCAAAATTTTTCATTTCATTAATTAATTCTTTAACACTTAATCACCTAAGTTCCAATTTCTACAAAGATTAAGTCTTGAACACCCAAAAATTTGGCCTCTTAGCCGTGATCCCAACGAAGCAAAGAGCCCTAAATTCTACATATATCAATCCAAGCAATCCAATATATATTCCATAGCCATCACGATACATAATGACAATCAATAAATTCATACAAGTCAAAATAGCAACAAAATCATGAAGAACAACACAACACAACAAAGAGAGCAATCCCGCATGGATTCCTCATCAACAATACCAAAAACGTTTCCTCACCACCAAGATACGTTGAAGAGGATTATCTCCCTCTTACCTATAGAAGACAACACAAGAAAGCAAGCTTCTTTATTCTTGAATTTCATCCTCCACCAACACAAAAACCGTAGGACATCCAAACTCACAAAAATCACAACCAAAGCTTAGAAAAGGAACCCCTGATCACCTAAGAGATCTAGAATCACGAAAATGAGAAGGAAAAGTGGAAAAGTCATGAACTTTATCTTAAAGTCTCAAACTTTAGAGCTCAAATGGAAGAAAACGAAAATGGTGGATTCAAGAGATAGTCACAAAAGAGAAAATGTTCTAAGTGATGAGAAAATGTAGGAAATAAGATTGGTTGAGTGAAAAAGCTTGAAGGGGCAAAAATGGTGCCTTGGCTATGAGGTTGAGGAGAGAGTGAAGAAGAAAGTGAGCTTCTTTTTTAGTGTGACTTTAACAAGAAAGGATGATCTCTAAAGGAAATGTTGTTTCAAGCAAGATGGTTGCTTGAAATCAAGCAAACCATGGAGAGAAAAATGGTGTGGCTGCCGTGGAAGAGAGGAGAGAAAAGAGAACAGAAGGGTTTGAGAGAAAAGTGAGAGAAGAGAGAAAGTGTTAGAAACTTTTTGAATTGAAAAATGAAGGGAATAGTAAAATGGAGTTAACATTTTTGCCCCCCTTTTTTCCCTTTATTGCCGTGACACACACACACACATAAGGAGGGAGGGAGTGGCTTCTCCTACAAACCAAAACAAGGCTTCTTCAAGAAGCCAAAGCAAAGCTTCTTCAAGAAGCCAAATCCTTACTTTAACAAAAGTCAAAGCGATGTGACATAAAGTTGACACTCTTAAAAATATGACAAGCATTATAATATAAGCTATTATCCAATGGACAAATGCTACAGTTAATAGAAATCAATATTTATTATCCAACGGATAATAAAATGTACAATGATTTTTATTTATCAGATAAAAATCTCAAAAAACAAAACTCCGTAAACTGTGTCCGGCCTCGGGTTTAGTAAGATCCCTTGTTGACGTTTCCACAGTCTAAGGTTTTTTGGCCTCGGGGAAAATATTTTCTTTTCCCGACCCCGCTCAGTGCTTATGCAAATCGAGGAATATATTAAAATAATCAACGTTCCGAAAAAATCCACAAAAATTCTCAAAAATCACAAATATTAGAAAATGACTATTTATTATGAAACAAATAATTTTTGGGGGTGTTACACCAATTCTTTGGAAAAGCCTTATGCGACTTAGGGGCAAGCATAAACATGATGCCTCTGTCCATCTTCCAAAGGCTAGGTTTGGGGAAGGTGAAGTCAACTTCAGTTACCTTGCAACTAGCTGATCGTTCTCCCACTTATCCTAAAAGGGTTATAGAAGATGTATTGGTCAAGATGAACAAGTTCATCTTTACAATAGATTTCATCATCCTAGACATGGAAGAGGATCACAATGTGCCTTTGATTCTTGGGAGACCCTTCCTGGTCACTGGTAAGACTATGATTGATGTCCAAAACGGTGAGCTCACGATGCATGTCAATGAGGAAAAGGTAACTTTTAACATTTACAAATCCATGAAATTTCCCAATGATCATGAAGAATGTTCTTACCTAGGTATGATTGATCGAGTAGTTAATACTACATTTCATACTAATTTTACTGATGATCCCCTTGCTTTATCATTAACATCCATACATGAGCATGTAGATAGGGATTATGTGATGGAATGTATTAAACTGCTTGAATCTTCTGCTAAGTTTTTCAGGAAACCAGGTTTTGAACCGTTGAACATACCTTCTAACAAGCCTAGTCTCCAACCGTCAGTCATCACCCCACCTAAGTTGGAGCTCAAGCCATTGCATGATCATTTGAGGTATTTATACTTAGGGGAGTCATCCACACTGCCAGTTATTATTTCCTCATCTTTATCAGAGGAGCAAGAATCCTAGTTGCTCAGAGTGCTCAGGGAGTACGAACAAACTTTGGGGTGGTCTATTGCAAATATCAGAGGCATTAGCCCCACAATCTGCATGCACAAAATATTGCTCGAAGTTATTCATAAGCCAACCATTGAACATCTAAAGATGTCTCAATCCCATCATGAAAGAGGTTGCCAAGAAGGAGATTATCAAGTGGCTGGGTGCAGTATCATATACCCTATTTCTGACAGCAAATGGGTGAGCCCAGTTTAGTGCGTGCCCAAGAAAGGTGGAATAATGGCAGTAGCCAATGAGAATAATGACTTGATTCCCACCAGGACTGTCACTGAATGGCACTTATGCATGGATTATAGGAGGCTTAACACTACAACCTGAAAAGATCATTTCCCATTACTATTTATTAATCGCCCTGGATGATTAAGAAAAATCAACCTTCACCTGCCCATATGGTACGTATGCTTTCAGAAGAACGCCCTTTGGGTTGTGCAAAGCCCTAGTTACTTTTCAGAGATGTATGATGGCCATCTTCACCGATATGGTGGAGAACTATTTGGAGATCTTCATGGATGACTTCTCTGTTTATGGTGATTCCCTTGATAAGTGTCTGCAAAATTTGGCCCTAGTGTTATAAAGGTGTGAGGAAACCAATTTGGTGCTTAATTGGGAGAAGTGCCATTTTATGGTCCAAGAGAGTATAGTACTTGACCATAGAGTGTCACCTAAAGGAATGAAGGTGGATAGAGCTAAGATTGAGGTGATTGAGAAACTTCCACCACCAATTTTAGTAAAAGGACTTCGGAGCTTCCTTGGGCATACTGGATTTTATCGAAGGTTTATCAAAGATTTTTCCAAGCTTGCCAAACCCCTGTGTAATTTGTTGGAAAAAGATGTGACCATTAAGTTTGATGAATCATGTATGGAAGCCTTTGTGCAATTGAAGAAAAGGCTTATCTCAGTGCTCATTATCACTACTCCTGATTGGACCATACCATTTGAACTTATGTGTGACGTTAGTGACTACGCAGTTGGAGCGGTATTGGGCTAAAGGAAGAACAAAATCTTTCATTACATCTATTATGCAAGTCGGACACTCACTGATGCTCAGTTAAACTACACCATTGAGAAGGAGCACCTTGCAGTAATCTTTGCTTTCGACAAATTCTCAGCATATTTGGTTGGCACCAAAGTCATTATCTTCACAGATCACTCAGCCATCAAATATCTAGTGAGCAAAAAGGATGCTAAGCCAAGGTTGATTCGTTGGGTTTTATTACTACAAGAGTTTGACCTTGAGATTAGAGATCGAAATGGTGCTAAAAGTTTAGTGGCTGACCATCTTTCTAGGTTGGAAAATGAGAAATATCAACAGGACCCAACCTTGATTTGTCAGACATTCTCAGATGAACAATTATTTGATGTGTTTGCTAGCTCAGATCCATGGTATGCTGACTTTGCTAACTACATTGTGAGTGGATTGGTGCCATCTAAATTATCTTATCATCAGAAAAAGAAATTCCTTCATGATGTCAATTTTATGTTTAGGATGAGTCGTTTCTCTTTAAATAGTGTGCTGACCAGGTGCTTAGAAGGTGCATTCCTATTGAGGAGACTAGTGCTATACTAGAACAATGTCATGCTTCACCATATGGAGGTCACTATAGGGGTGAATGGACAATGGCTAAGGTGTTGCAATCAGGCTTCTATTGGCCTTCTGTGTTTCGAGATTCTCACTCTTTTGCAGCTGAGTGTGATCGATGTCAACGGACCGACAACATCTCAAGGAGGAATGAGATGCCCTTAAACTCTATTTTGGAAGTGAAAATCTTTGATGTTTGGGGCATAGACTTTATGGGGCCCTTTCTATCATCTTTTGGATACTATTACATTCTTGTAGCAGTGGATTATATGTCAAAGTAGGTGGAAGCTTGTGCCTTACCTACTAGTGACTCCAAGGTGCTCTTTGTTTTTCTAAAAAGAACATTTTCACAAGGTTTGGCACCCTTCGTGCTATTATTAGTGATGAGGGATCGCATTTCTGCAACAAGTACTTTGTTGCGTAACTTGCTAAATATGGAGTGACACATAGAGTAGCCATAGCTTACCATCCACAATCAAGTGGCCCAGCATAGGTTTCTAATAGAGAGTTGAAGCGGATTTTGGAAAAAATAGTGAGCCCTTCTAGGAAGGATTGGTCTAAGAAGTTAGATGATGCTCTTTGGGCATATCGCACTGCTTACAAAACTCCTCTTGGCATGTCTCCAAATTAATTGATTTTTGGCAAAGCTTGCCACCTCCCTGTTGAACTTGAGCATCACGCTTACTGGGCCATAAAGAGATTGAATGGGGATTCTGAAGCTTGTGGGGAGAAACAATTATTGCAACTAAATGCACTGGAGGAATTCCGCTTACAAGTATATGAAAATGCTAAGATATACAAGGATAAAATGAAGAAGTGGCTTGATAATCGCATTATTCCAAGAAGCTTTACACCAGGCCAGATGGTTCTCTTATTTAACTCAAGGATGAAACTATTTCTAAGCAAGCTCAAATCCAGGTGGTCAGGTCTATTTGTGGCTGTCGAGGGGTTTCCTCATGGTGCCGTAACCCTTGAAGACCCGGTTTCAAAGTCAACCTTTAAGGTCAACAGTTAGCGGCTCAAGCTTTACTTAGGTGGTGAGACGAAGAGACACAAAACCTCACTCACCCTTGCTCCTCCATCTTGAAAGTCTGCAAAGTCTAGCCAGGACTATAAATAAGGCACTTGTTGGGAGGCAACCCAATTTCTTAACCATATCTCTTAGCTTAGATCACTTTCATGCATGATTTCACATTTTTCTTCATGATTTGATTTTGTTTTTGATAGTGTGTTATAGTGTTTGTTTTTCAATTTGATGCCTTGATAGTTGTTGATATTCTTGTTTCTGTTTCTTAACTATTTGAGAGAGGAAAAGATGTGTTAAAAGCATGAAAATTAAGTCTGATGATTATTTCTGCAAAGCTGTGAAGTCCAGGAGGTCACGCCAAGGCGTGGAGGCCTCAGCCTCATCAGGTGAAAATTTCTAGAGACATCCACGCCTAGGCGTATGAGTCTCTGCCTCAACAGGAAAATTTGGCTGCGAGTATCACACCTAGGCGTGACTAACCCACGCTTAGGCACAGTGTTGCTGTGCATATAAAAAAATATTTAAATAAATAAATTTTAAAAAAATTATTGCGCCTAGGCGTGTAATAACCACGCCTAGGCGTGAGGTTCCTGTTACTGCCCAAAACGCAGTACCCATTTTGAAATCCCTAATTCCTCATTCTCAATTCCCTTCCTTGAAAGCCCTCCATCCTAACTCCATTCTCCCCTCTCTCTATCACCTCCATGAACCCCTCCTTCCTCACTTCATTTCTCCCCTCCACGAGCTTCACTATTCCAAATTCCATCCAACCCGTGACCACCACCCTTACCTCCTCCCTAACCCACCTCTTCTATTTCTCCCTTTCACGAACCCTACCATTTCCCCACTCTATTTTTCCATACCACTCTCAAGCCAACCAAATGGGACATCACATCCCACCACTCCTTAATCGCAACCACTAAAATCCAACTAAACCCACCCACTCACTCCTCTACAAACCCACCATACCATGTGGCCAACCTTCACCACATACCCTTTTTCACCAAGCTAACCCCTCTCACATCTATCCATACTCAACCTCAAACCCGTAACCCCTCTTTTCTTTTTATCTCTTTTGTTTTTCTTTTGTGTTGTTTCTAGTTGGTGGTTGGTCTTTTGGTGCCTTACTCACTTTATTGCCTCGTCCACGGTGAGTATATTTTCTCTCCATTTATCTGTAATTCCAAATTGCTAAGCCTCTATCATGATGTGTTCTATGCAATTGGTGATTAAAAGATGTAGAAAAGAAAAGAGTTAAGTAAACAAACACCTCTACCTTGACTCCCAAAGATGGTGGTTGATGCTCAAGCTTTCTTTTTATTCTTTCTTGATATCTCATCTTCTCTTCTTTCTTTCCCTTTTCTTTTCTCTTCCCTTTCTGCTGGCCAGAGCATGAGATGAGAGAAATAAAAGAGAGAAAGTTAAAGATGAAGGCTAAAGGAGAAAGGCAGTGGAGAGATAAGGATGGAGTTGAAATTTAGCTGAAAACTTTATATCTCTTAGGAATACTTTTATCATACAAATCCAAGTTTCCTAACTTCCTTAGGTGTTATGAAAAATCATAAGATTCATCTCAATCCTTAACTCATCATTCAACTTTCCATACACCTAAAACTATAACTTAAGCTCTATTACTCTTCCTCAAGTTAAATTAAACATAAGGAAATAAGCTAATAGGCTTACAAATATCTACCTTAACCTGTACTTATTACTAGAAAATTATCCATCCTTTACTTGATATCTTTCGAAAATCTTATGATTTTTCAAGATGCTTGTCTATTTAATCTGGCTCTTAAACACTCATTTAGTTTTATTAGAAATACTAAACTAACTCAGTTAATTCTCCAAAATTAATCACATCACATTCTATTTATTCGTGAGCTGGAAAAAAATCCTCCATATTTATTTCCCTCATCTAAGCAGTTTATGCTACTCTCTAAGCTATTAACAACTATTTTTCACCAACTATTTTCCATAATAAGTGTTATAGCAAAATAGTCCAACCAACTTAAAAATGTTACCAAAGTTAACAGATAACTCATACATGAGTTTCAAAATTAAGTCTAATAGGTTAGGGAGGATATTACACTTCTACTTAAATAACTATCTCTAAAATTAAAAATCCAAGTTTGCCCTCAGCTTAAGGTTAATCCTCTTCCTCTTAGCTTTAATTGGACACCTAATTCACATAAGTTGGGTTTATGGTGAGAGAGTTATGCCTAACACATTCTTAACAGCTCTCTAAACACGTCAGCCGACTTCAAAGGGTTAAAACACTATCAAAACGTCACCATTTTGATAAGTGGTGTCATAAGAATTGAAGATCTATGTCTTATCTTTCGTAGGGTGCTAGTTTTAGTTCTAGATGACACCTATAACCCAAATTATGGTCTAATCTTTGCACATCGTCTAGTTCTAAAGATAACATATCTGTTTTAACTTCGTGGCCCAATCTGACCCATTAGGAATCTGATTCAGCCCTCGAGCTCTCAACAAAGTTGTAGACCTCTCTTTTCAATTTTCTACAAGATAAAATTCTTAATTTTTAGATGTCTAGAACTCAAGTTATGCCTAAAATATAGAAAAAATGTAAAATTCTCAATAATGTTGAAAAATACAAGTAAGCCCAATTGAACCCAAACTTATAAAATATGGTTAAAACTGATAACTTCATGATATGAAGTTATTTCACTTGAATTTGAATATATATGAGCATGCTATCTGTAACACCCCTCTCAGGGTATCACATTTCTGACTCCAAACACATAATCTGTAAAGAAGTTCATAAACAAGGTTTGAGTTATAAAAGATGGGTTTTAAAATTTTCTTTTCATCAACGACAGAAATATAAACTTACTGAAATCCATAAGTATTACTGAAAATATATTTAAACTGATTAATATACAATATTGACACCAATTAATATTTAACAATTTAAAGAGAAATATAAAACTAACAGACTCTCTTTTTAATAGTAGTAAACCCCATCACGGGTCCTACTTAATAGCATGGTACAACACTAACGGTAAAACTTAACATACTTATTCCTTCTTGTATCCATCTTGATGCATCAGACATCTGTTCCTTGTCAACCCTTCACACTATCGAATCTGGAATGGTCATTCTCTGGTGTTGTCTCCAATCTCAGAGTATTTATCACCCGTATGTTTAAGACAACTCGATCCTTCTACTATTTAATTTTAATAATACAAACACAGCAAAATAATATAACAAAGAGGTGAGATCACCTACGCCAATACCAACATGGTAGTACAGAAATAACACAAACAACATATCATACAGGTATATCATACCAGAATTCCAATAATGCCTTCAATTTTAATCAACTATCATCATCCAATCACTTATCAGTTCAAATATCATTCAATATACACGATAATGCCCTCAATTATTATCCAAGTATTCAGCAGTTCAATTATCATAACCAATACTCAATAATGATGCATATGTTATGCATGTGCACATAGACTCAATGTCCTACTCCATGGAGGTTTTCACAATTTCGAGAAGAATGCTCTGGTCAATTGTTAGCCTTAGCCCAAAGACAAATCTCCCAGTCATAAAAAAGAATCATGTTATTGTCGGGTATCGTCAATGCGTTGCAACAGACTGCATCGCCAAGTGGCATATGGTCCAGCCTTAGCCCACAGACAGATATCCACTGGTCGACCGCCACGCCTTGACGCCCCCAAGGTCCATCATAAACCTCACTATCAATTCACATTCCCTCTTCAACCACAAGGGTCACAATAGCATCAGCTATCAATTTTTTGTTCAATGCACGAATATCTCAATGCAATTTTGTTCAATTTCCTCATATGCCACAATGCATATTTTTCCAATGCATATTCAATGCACTAATGCCAATCATAGGCAAAATTCACCATTTCCAATGCATGTTCAATGCACCAATGCCAATCACAGGCAAAATTCATAATTTCATATTCAGGGTCCACACATTGGCCCATTCTCAGTTTAATTTCATAATCTCATAATCAGGGTCTACACACTGGCCCAACAATAATTATACTGTATTTTTAACAGCGAAATCATATTATCACGTTTTTATAGTCACAAAACACTTTCATTGTGTTTTCACAACCGCATAACATTTCTGTTACGTTTTCACAATTTTACAACCTTTCCATTGCATTTTCAAATCACGTAGTGATTTTTCAATGTTTTCTCAATCACGTCAAAATATTCCACCATTTTTAAATCGCGTAGCGATTTTTCAACAATATCTCCAATGTATAAAAATATTTAAACGCTTTCCAAATTGCGTAGAAATATTTCAACATTTTTCAAATCGCGTGGAAATATTTAAACATTTTTCAAATCGCGTAGCTTAAAAATCACATTTTTAAGTTACGTAAATCATTTTTCACCATAATTCCATTACGAAAAATATTTATCAACCTTCAAAAATTTCATTTCAACCTTTCTTAAAATAATATGACTACTCACATTATTTTCCACATTTTCTTACTCAAGAAAATCCTTTTTGCAACAAATTCTACAAATTCACAATTCCATTGAATTAAATCAATGTTTCTCACTTTAAAATTTCCTAACGCACTCCAAAACCCAAAGGATGAGTTTCACGTTAGTAAATTTCAAATCACCATTATATTCTCCATTTTTCTCAAATCAATTCCAAAATCAATTCTCTTCAAAATAAATTGAGGTTCAAACACTTTCAACCTCTCTTGTCCATTTACATATGAAAACTTCATTTCTCAAGTGATAAAACACTCTGATTCCCTTTCCAAAAATCCTTGTACTACATCATTTTGTTCAAAAACTTTGTTTCTACTTTAAAATCACTTTGTTTCATAAAACCAAAACTATTCCAATCTCCTAAACACTGTGGAGTCTTTGGCCATTAAAGCCATCAAATACTTTTCCTTTTAAGTTGATATGGTTTTACACAAACAAAATCATTAAAAATTCTTTAACAAAACCGTGAGACTCATAGTCTTTAAAATCAAATCATTTGTTCATTTTCATTTTTCACTTTCTTTGCAAATCCTTAAAATCATCAACTCATTTCTCTTTTCATTTAAAACTCATGATTAATAAAATACTTAGAACCTTTTGATTCAAAAACCTCCTTCAAAAATCATGAACACTTATTCTTTGAAAACAAACTCTTTGTTTATTTTCCTTACTTTTCTAAACATTTAATTTTACCATTCATGAAAATATTAATTTGTGAACACCTATTTTGAGGTGTTGAGGCCGAAATCCTCATGGTCTTTGGAACTAAAAATTATTTTCCTTTCCAATAATTTTTATGGCATACATCACATATAATCAACATATATATCACAAGCATACCATAAAAGCAAATAAACATCATATTAAACATGCAAACACAAATAAACCATGCTAAGCATATAAACCACATAAACACCCACAAATAATTACATGACCATGGATATGAATCCTTGTATGGATTCAACATCCATCAAATACCAAACCATCTCTCACCATACTTGGTTGGTGAGATGAATCTCCCTCTTACCTCTTGAAGATCCTCAAAAGCTCCTTGCTTTGCTTCTTTTTCCAAGTCCTTCACCAGTAAGGGTTTTTCAAATACAAAACAAAACATATATTTATTAGTAAATCAAGCTTGAACAAGATAAACCATGGATCAAACATGGCTTGGAACCTTGAAAATCAAAAGAAAAGTGAAGATTAATAAACTTCACCAATAAAGCTTCAATCTTTAGCTTGAAGAACAAGGTTGAAGATGAATGATTTAAAGAAAGTCTCCAACATGAAAGTTGCTTAGAATATCATGTAGATTCAAGATCTATCGTTGGATGAAATTAAAAGAGATTGGATGGTGATTTTGGGTGGTATGGCCGAAATTCCTCTTGAAGAACAAGGATGAAGTTTTTGATTTTTTTGTGAAAGAAAGACTTCTTAGACTTGGTTAAGGTAAAGAATGAAGTGAAAACACTTAGTTTTCCTTCCACCAATTTCGTAGAGCTCCTTGGAAAAATTCCTAAAAATCATAAACAAATCTTAAAATCAATAACAAGTAAAAGAATAGGTAAACCATGGTTCAAGCATGGCTTAGAAAATCAAAACTAAAAGATTGGGTGAAGAAATATGAACTTTACCCTTTTTGATAGAAACTTGAAGCTTGGATTTGAAACTCAAGATGAATGATTTTGTGAAAACTCATAACTAGAGATGTTCTTAGAATAAGGTAAGGATTCAAGAAACTAGGTTTGATAAAATTTTTGAGTGATGGAAGGCATTCTTAGGTGTCATGGCCAAAACTTGCTTGGAGGAGAAGGAGAGAAATTTTTCTAAGAGCTTGCTTGAAGGAAATGATCAAGAATAATCAATAAGTGACCAAGACAACTAATAATGGTCTTCAACTTTGCTTTAGCTCCTAAACAAGCACAAAAACTGCCCTCCCATACATTATGCATTCATAAAGTTGTCATCTTTTCTAGCCACCATTTAGAGCCATTTAAGCCATTGATTAGATCAATGGTTAGGATTAAAGTAGACTTTTGATTAGAAGACTTAATCTAGGCCATTAGATCTTTCCTCCTTGAAATCCTAGCCATTAGATGCATCTCCAAAAATAAAGGGTCAAGATTACTCCTTCTTACTTTAAATCCAAGGGTCATAATTAGTCATAGCCATTTTAGAAGACCAAATCCCCACCATTGATTAAATCCAAATCCAATGGTTATAAATGATCCATCTCCACCGTTGATTAAATCCAAATCCAACGGTCACAAAAGGTCCTAGCCACTTTATAAGATCAAATCTCCACCCTTGATCTAAATCTAAATCCAATGGTTATAAATGGTCATAGCCATTTTCTTAGACTAATCCTACATTGTTGATTAAATCGACGGTTGATATCAAAGTCTTCAATATTAGACTTGCTTCCTATTGGTCCGTCAAAAGTATTAAACTTGTTTCCTATTGGTCCGTCAAAAATTGTCATAACCACTATTGTTGACTTAAGCAGTATAATATTTATTTTTATCTGCTAAAACTCCAAGAAAGAATATATTTGCTACATTTTTATCGCTCGATAATTAAATACAGTACAAAACACAGTAAAAGAAATTTTTAAAAACTGTTTACGGATTCAGGTTTAGTAAGATCCCCTGTCTCCGTCTAAACAGTACAAATTTTTCAATACGTAAAAATTTTTTCACTTTTCTGGACCCATGCGGGGCCCACAGACAGCCCACGGATAACGCTAAAATAATAAGAGTAATATAAAAATTTCATAATCACACACAAAATCAAAAAAATTATAAAATGCACAAATATCAAATCAAATTATGTAAAATAATTAAGACTTAACAGTAATAATTAAATTACGTAAAATTTTCCCCGGCCCAAAAATTATTATTTTCCTAACACGGAGTAAATCACACAAAATGATCAAATATGTTGACGGAATATTCAAAATAATTTTACAGTACACAGAAATCACTAAACAGTAGAATTCTATTAACTGTCAAAATTACTGTCAACTATTTAGGAAATTTGGGGTGTTACACTATCCTTAAGTTTTCTAGCCCAAAGGTTCAATTCATATATGATTTTGATGATTTAAGCTTGTTGTCTCAATGTTTAAGAATTGAATATTTGATGATTTTATTTAAGAACTTAGGAATGGATTATGGTTTAATGGGCTTACGCATTGTTTTAAAGTTGATAATCAAGATGGGAAGGTCTTGGATGAGGTGATAAAGCTAAGAGGAGCTCAAATTGTGAAGCAAGCAAGAAAAGAGGAAGGGTTGCCAACCCACGCCTAAGCGTGGCAAATCCACACCTAGGCGTGGCCTTCTTAGCTTTGCAGGAATTCCAGGCAGAGACATCCACGCCTATGCGTGGAAAAACCATGGCTAGGCGTGGCCAGCAGGTAACAACATGTGTTTCATAACCACGCCTAGGTGTGGGAAAAATCCTGGTTCACGAATTTGGCCCTTTTTATCTGGTTTTTAAGGGCATGAGTGGGTGTTCTGTTTTTCACCAAGCACGAGCTCCATAGAGGAAGGTAGAGGAGGAGAAAACCATTGAAGATAGAAGTGATTCAAGTAAAGAATCAAGATCAAAGAAAGAGGATCAAGATTGGATTTCCTCTACTTTTGTTCATTCTTCCCCTTTTCTCTCTTGATTTGTAACTTGATGGGTTTTATGATTTCATATGTTTTCCCCTCCTTCATGATGTGTAACTAAACTTTAATCTAGGGGCTCTCTAGGACCTTGCTATAGATTTGAATATCTTGTAACTAATTGAGTTTCTATTAATGAAATTGATTTTGTTCTTTCATATCTATGCTTAGTGCTTGTTATTGTTTGACCATCAATTACATGATTTTAGTATTCCAAATGAACTAGATATAAGGATTTGTGAATATGGATATGGTATAGTTAATGCATGTTTAATACTTTCAATTGGTTTGGTTATGTTAATTAGCTAAGGGGATGGACACATACTCCTTGGTAATGCATAGCACGTGTTTGATAATTAGTCTCAATGAGTGATTCTTATACCAACTCACATGGACACATAGTGGATTAGATAGGTAACACATGGGTAATTGTCCTAGACATAGGCTCTTATCTATTGCTTGTTTTAGCTAACAAAAATCAATTCATTGAAGTAGCGACTGAATAGGGACCCTTGGCCTTAATCATTCTCATCTTTCTCTTGTGGATTTGGTGTTTGGTGCATTCTTGTTTTATTTCTTTTAATTTATTATTTTAATTACAAACCATTCTCACATTTCGATTGCTTGGATAAGATTTTGTGGAAATTGGTTAAGTTTTAGCATTTTTTGTAACACCCTTGTGGGGATGTCACATTTAAAAGAAAATAAAAGAAAGATAAATAAAATCTACCCAAGTTGTAAAACATTTGTTACATAATAATACGACTTGTAAAATTCTTCCTGTTAAACAGAATATTATTAATAAAATAATACGGAAAACATAAAACCAACAGAATAACATCACACATAATATACATAGAGTTTTAGTCATAAGTTATACAAATAATTTACAACTAAAACATTTAGACAGAAATAATAAACAAAAGCAATAACAGTCAATATATACAAACGCAGACGCGCCCAAGTACACATCATAACATTTAACCCTCTGATGGATCACTCTCATGAAGATTATCAGAAGATAAATATCCAGGATGCCTCGACTCTCGGCTGAAACGAGACCGCGCAGTCGACACACTGCTAATCTCACTAGGCGCAGTGAACATACCATCCCAATAACGTCTAAGAGATAACGGCATCTCCAAATGCAAAAACACAGTAGCCGTCATGACTGGCTCTCCATCAAACTCATTACGTAGGGACACAGTCAACCGTCCCACGTAAGTCACCGAATCTCTATCTTCACGCAAATGCCAGGCTATCGATCCACCATGAAACTCGAGTCGTACAAAACCCAGAAATCCTGGCACCGCCATACCTAAGCAATCAATCCAATGGATATGGATGATCAGACGGTTCTTGATCGTAGAACTGACGGCTAGCTGATCTTCCTCTTCCTCAGGGTACACACACTCAAGAGGTTGTTCCTCTTCCTCAAACTCTTTTACCACATGAATTAAAATAAACAAATAACACATACAACAAAGAGGTAAGACAATCCATATCACCACAAACATGGTAAAGTAAGAAAACGACAATACAACAGAAATAACGTTTTATACTATATAGCAGTTTAAGATAGCAATAAATAACATACAAGATCATATAGGTGAAATGTAACACAGAATACAATGTAACAACACATAGTGATACGAATAGATAAGATAACATAGATAAAAATGGTACAGATAAAGAATGTTATAGATAAATAGCATTAAAACATATGAGATAAAAATATATGAGATAAAAATATATGAGATGTGACTCAATCCTACTCCATGGAGCTAAAGAAGAATACAGACATCAGAGAGAACGACCCGCAAAATCTATTAGCACCATCGACTGCTCAATAACTATTCCGCTGTCACACGTTGCGTCTATAGCCCACTGAAAAAAAAATAGTGGTGTAGTACACTGTCATACATCGTGTCACTACAGGCTTGTACTAATAGACTTCACAAGATCTTGATTAAGTATAGTGTTTGTCGAGTCCATTAGTGTGTTACCAGTCACCACGGCCCAGAGGAGCGACCAACTGTCCATATATGGAATTCTGCACACTAACGTCTCCAAGTTCATTCAATTTGAACCGCACTACGCCTATCACACCGACAACACGATGTTGTTCACCTCGTCAATCAAATCGCCAAAATTGGCATACTCGATATATGAGAAAAATTCCAAATGTATACAGTACGCACCCACCTGGCAATACTGCAACAAAATTTCAAAAATGCCCTCACTGGCAAATTATATAAAAAGACAGTACGCACCCACCTGGCAATACTGTTTCACAATCTGTCCGGGTCTACCACTTTGGCCCGACAGTAAAAACTTACTGTTATCATCAATCGCGTAGAAATTTTATCGCGTTTTCAAAATCCCATCGCTTTTACAAACGTTTTTAAATCGCGTAAATATATTTTGCTGTTTTGCAAATCGCGTAGGATTTTTAATACGTTTTCTCAATCGCGTAAGGTTTTTAAATCATTTTCTTGTCATAAAAATATTTATCAACCTTCAATTCCTTAAAAATTACTTGTTTAAATAAACAGAAATAATATTTAGTACATTTAAATTATGTAGAATATTTTTCATACCGTATACTGTCGTTTGGGCATTTTTCTTATCTTATTTGTCCATTTTTAATAAAAATTGACAGTATTTTGTTTAGAAAATTATAATAATGGTTTCTTAATTTTTCCGTAAAAATTCTATTTACTAAATTTTTTAACCGTGTAACTTAATCCTTTTGAAAGCCACTAACATGCTTCAAAATATAAGATGAGCCATATGTTAGGAATTTACAAAAGTTACTGTATTTCATTCCTAATAATAAAATCATTAGTTTTAATTTCTTAAACTTAATTCTATTCAATTTGTTTCTTCAAAACTCATTGTAGAAAATTTTCCTTTAACATATATTACATCTCTTTGATTGAAACTAGTTTGGAATTGATTTTTAGAAATCATGGATACTTGGTTTGGCATGTTGGCCAAAGTATATATATTTGTACTCTTTGATCTCTAAACTCATTTTCTTTGATCTAAACAATTTTATATCTCATTAATTTTCCTAGGTTAATTAAATCACACTTAATAAAAATATGAGAACATTTTAGTTCTCCATTTTGGTTAATGGCCGTGAGCCTCATTGGTGTGTTCTTTGGAACACTCATGCAATCCTTAGCATGTTGTTCACATCCTATAAATTATCATGCATTTCTAACACATGCAATATTATCAAAGCTTGTAGACATGCAAATTAATACAAATAAGAAATAGAAAAGCTATTAACAAACACACAAATAAGCTACTAACAATCACACAAATGAATCCTTATGGATTCTACAACCACAAACAATCAATCTCCATTTTCTTACCACCACCCAAGGATGATAAGATTAGTCTTCCTCTTACCTTAAATGAAGACAAAATACTCTTTCACACCTCCTCTAGGGTTTTGGTTTTCTCCTTCAAAACCTAACAAACTTAAACAAAAATCTACAAGTTACTAACCATAAAAGAGAGCTTAAACCATGGAGAAATCATGGCTTAGAACTTTGAAAAAGAGTTTAGAAATGGAAAACAAGAAATTTCACCTTCTAGGTAAAATTTTCCAAGTAGGTTTCCAAGCTTCAAGTGAAGGATTTTGCAAGAACTCTCAACTAGAGATGTTCTTAGGATTGTGTTTAGGTTTAGAAAACTTGGTTGGATAAATTTTTGAGTGATTGGATAGTAAACAAGAGTGTTTGGCGAATAGAGCTTCAAGAAAACTTCAATGGAGTTTAGGGTTTTTGGAAGAGAGAGAAGAGAGAAAATGCATGAAAGTGAAATGATTTTTGGTCCTCCAAAGGCCAAATGGCCGTGGACTTCAAGCATGCAAGGTGTAGCCTTGCTTGGCTTCATCCAATCCTTAGAATGGATCAAAGGTCAAGATTAAAACTTGGGTAGCAAGCTTAACTCTCATTGGTTGATTCTAGCATTGTCACTAACCTAGTCACCATGCTTAGTCACTAATTAGCCTAGTCATTAAGCTTAGTCACCATGTTCTTGAAAGTTCTACTACTAATGAGGTTTAATTAAGCTACTAAGTTAACTATTTTAACTAAACGTGGGTCCCGTAAAACATTTCCGGGTCCATTACCGCTTATTAGTACTGACTAATAAAATAACATTATAATATTATAAAATTATTTTATTTGATTAAATCCTAAAAATTAAAAGATTAACAACAGTATCATTCAGAATTAGGTTTAGTAAGATCCCCCAGTTCTGAATAATTAAAAATAAGATTTCCCTGACCCGAAAAATATTATTTTTCTGTCCCGGAGCATATCACACAAAAAGTCTAAATAAAATCACAGACAGTAATATTAAACATCAGTTATCATATAGAAAAATTAAAAACAGTACAATCGGGACGTAATGGTCATTTTTTTATTTTTCCCCACGACGAAGCAAATCATCCAAAACGTTCAAATAAAATTACAGACAGTAAAATATCCCAGTATTTCACACAGAAAAATTTAAAATAGTAGTTTGAGAAAATTTTTATTTTACGGTCTCGAAGCAAAATATTCAAAACGTCCAAAGAAAATCATAGCCTGTAATATATATTTGTATTTCATACAGAAAAACAAGAAACAGTAAAATAGGGACACAATAGTCGTTTACACAAAAGCTTGAAAAACAGCAAACAGAACATTCAGAATATTTTTCAAAAAAAATTGAGGTGTTACATTTTTCTTAATTGTCAATCCCTTGGGACACGATACTCTAACTCTCATATATTACTTGTTGACTCGTCCACTTGCGGACTTTGCACTAACAAAAACCAATCAATTAAGCATATAAGAGGTCTAAGAGACAAAATATAAGGGTTAATTAATATATGAAAATTGTGTTTATCATGGACTTGACTTCTGAAAGTTGTCTTTTGAAGAACTTATTACGATTTTCATATTGTGCTTCTTAAGTTCTTCTTCATACTTAATCCAATTTCAACAATTTTTTATGAAGACTTCAATGATGTTAAGACTTCCTTTGCATCTAAATGGGATTCTTAGAAAAATTTATAGTACTAGTATTATCAAATAAGTTAAGGATCTTGGTGTACCGAAGATTGTATTCTTCCAATTGATATTTGATCCAGAGAACTGTTGGTGTATGCCCTAGAAGCCGATACATTTTGTCTGTATTTACATACATTGTATTATGCTATTTTTAATATTTGAGGCATTTCATTTGTTGTGTTCCTTTTTATAAACATAATAACGTCCTTAGAATAGTAAGTTTGATGTCGTAGGATATCAAGTGGATGACTTGATCATGAGATCCTATTGGATAAAACACTATTCTTAAATGTCCTTAGTCAAGTATTGTTGTTAATTAGGACAACAATAATGCATTGAGACTAGTATGTGCATAGACTGATGGCCACATCTCACCAGTCGTAGATATGAGATATCAAGTCTTCACATGGGTATATATTAGAGTAATAATGTACTGGACAGACCCGCCATGAGAACGCTACATGGATCATTATGTGAGTGTCATAAGCGATTATCATAGTGACAATGGTGTATATGGTCCTTTGACCTAAAATCAATATGATTCCTACATGAGGAGTTGTGTGTTTAAATGCTGTCAAATGTCATATGTAACAAGGTGATTATAAAGTCGGTTATTGGAGATACCACGAATCAAACGGAGGGATGTGAGTGATGTAGATGAGATTTGTCCCTCATACATAACAAGAGCGATATCTTCGGGGGCCCTGATTGAATGAGACTGCGAAATGCATGGCCATGCTCAAATGAGATCGATTCAAATAAGTCGATGTGAGATATCAATCTCATTTGTTGTTATTAAGTCTACTCGGGTGTCAGGAAACAAAGGATTGAACTATACAAGGGTGATGCATTCCATGCCTTGTGTTCAATCTAGATATCTGGACAAAGGGATTAAACTACACGGAAATATTGGTCACGGAAAGGTTATGTCAAATCACTTACATTCTCATTACTTGGGTGGTAGCGATGTGTTGCTAGATACCACTCATTGCTTGTAGTATTAAAATGAGATTTTAATATTGTAGCATCCACTATATGGTGCCACATTTATGTTACTTAATTACCCAAATACCCTCAGACTCATAAAAGGTGATGCTGTGATAAAAATACGAGTTGTAATTTTTTTTTCTGTAAAATAAATTTAGCAAAAAATAAAATATTACAGCAACCTCAAACATAATTTTACATCATATACATATTACAAAAGTGCTGTCAAAATTATTTATATACAGACCATGTCTCAAAACTACAAACACACTTAAATAATTACACACATAGTATATATCAGAGTTCAAACTTGCCTAAGTTTAACTAAGAAGCAGACCCCTCAGACGGGTCCTCCTCGGGTTCCTCAGCAGATAGGAATCCGTTATGACGAGTAGCCCTACGGACAGGTGTCCGGGCTGACGATACTATGCTAGTTTCCGTTGGGACATAATTTCTAGTATCCCAATGTCGCCTGATATGCAAAGGAAATTCAACATGAACAAAAATAGTCACACAGAAAAATGGATCACTGCGAAACAACCTACTAATGCTAACAGTCAGATACCCCTCGTAAATAAGTCCTCACTCATCAAGACTTGTTCTCCATTCTCCAGCTCCTCCGTGAAATTGTAGACGTACATAGCCAAAGAAACTAGCTCTTGACGTCATACTGTCAAAATTCTGCGTTCCCAGATGTGAGAAGTAGTTCTTCTTCTCCTTCTTGTACTGTTTCTTTCTCAACGTCTTCAGCCAATTATAAATACAATATACAAATATGCATACAAAGAGGTGAGATCACGTACGCCAATATCAACATGGTAGCACAGAGATAACATAACAGCATACCATATAAACACATCATATTACAATTATGGCATCAATATATTATCGATCAAAACTAACATTTAATAATTATAGGAAATGCCATCTATACTAAGCAGATATTTTAAAAAAAACAATTGACATAATCAATATTTCACAACTATTATATCACACAGATGTAAGCATTTTTGTTAAACTCAGGTCAGAGAAATTGATCGAAAAGATCTGTTGGTACCACGTGCCTCAGACCAAGTGCTATAATTATATCTTGCACATCTAGCACATACACGACAGTCTTTGTTAGATCTCGATTAAGAATAGTGTCTCGGTCCGGATTATCGGTGTGTTGCATTGGTCTAACCCACGGTACAGAAGAGCTACCAACTGCCCATTGCGAGCAACCCGCATCCCGATGCCCCCAAGGTCAACAAGTGACCTACACTATGCGTATCGCACCCACTCAAGAGGTGTACGTTTTTCCTAAGCAATTAGCCATATACAGTCCATCGGACCATTTTCAATGCATGTGTAATGCACCAATTACCAACCAAAGATAAATCATATAATTTCTCATACCAGGTGAAAATACTGTTTCATGTTCGTAAAATGTATTAATGCCGATTATGGCAAACGTCTCAATTTCTTGTATAGTATTCATATATTGATTTTAACTATAAAGTTTATTGTATAATTAAAAGCGAAATCACATTATCGCATTTTTCTCATTTGCGAAATATTTGTCACGTTTTAACAGTCACGTAATATTTTGTTACATAAACAACAATTTGTAATAATTTTCTGTTACATTTAGAAATTGTGTAACAATTTTCTACTGTATTCTAAATAGCGTAAAAATATTATTTCATTTTTAAATTGCATAGCGATTTTTCTACAACATTTCGATCGTGTAAAATATTTAAACGCTTTATCAATCGCGTAGAAATATTTTAACGTTTTTCAAATCGCATAACTTTAAAAATTACGTTTTTAGTTACGTAATTTGTTTTTCACCATTTTTACACTTCGTAAAATATTTCTTAACTTTAAAAATATTATTTTGGGCTTTTCTTACAATAATATAATTTCCTACTTTATTCCCTTCCTATTCTTACTCAAAAAAATCTTTTCCGTAATATATTTTCTCAAAATCACATTTTATTGATTTAATCTTACAAAATCACATTTAGTTAATTTAATTACTATTTTTAACTTTAGATTTCCTAACGTTTTCCAAAACTTAAGAAATAAGTTCTACGTTAGTAAAATTTAAGTTACAGACATTTCCTTTTATATTTCTAAATCACTTCTAAAAATTAATTATCTTTAAAATAATTTGGGGTTCAAACACTTTCAACCTCTCTTTTTCTTTTATTTATGAAAATTCCACTTCACTTAATTGACCAAAAATCTAATTCCCTTTCCAAAATCTTTATATGAAAATTTTTGTATTTCATAACATCAAGCATTTCTTCTAAATTGTCAAAACCTTATATATGGCCTTTGAAACCATCAAATATTTTTCTTGTAAATCATCTAATTTCCATTCTTGTTTATACACAAAATAAATTAATAAAAATATAACTCAAAAATCGTGTGCATTATTTTTGTAAAACAAACCCTTTTATTTATTTTCCTTACTTCCCAAATCATTCAATTTTTTCATTCATGAAAATATAAATTTTGTGAACACCAAATTTGTTGGTGTTTTAGCCGAAATTTGCTTTAGTTTAAGGACTAAAAATTAACTCCATTGTTCTTGAAAATTTTCAATGAAAACCCTAGTTTTGGAAGCCCAAAATCGTGACCTCCTCCATGGCTTTTGGAGCCAAAATTGCTTATTTCAACATGTATCCATCATAATATATTCAACATACATCATCATGCATATTATAAGCATATCACACAAGCAATAAAACCATGCAAAATCATGCAAATCATATCAATTATAAGCAAATAACCAAAGCACATAAACACATACAAATTATTACATAAACATGGATGTGAATCCTCACATGGATTCATTAACCACCAAATAGAAAACACATCCCTCACCACCATACTTGGTTGGTGAGATGGATCTCTCTCTTACCTCTTAAAGATCCTCAAAAGCTCCTTGCTTTGTATTTTGAACAAGATCTCCACCAACACAAGTTTCTTAAACATGAAACAAACACAAGGAAATTAGTATATCATGCTTGAATAAGAAGAACCATGAATCAAACATGGTTTAGAACATGAAAAAGAAGAAAAGAAATGAAATTTCCTTACACTTCACCAATAAAAACCCTAGAACTTACTCTTGGAAAAAGTCCTTCAAGATGGAAGATTTAGAACTTGCTCCAAACTACAAAGTGTCTTAGAATGATGAAAGGATTCAAGAAATATGGTTGTTTAAAATTGTTGAGTGATGGAAGGTGTGGTTTGGGGTGGTGGCTGTAGCTTGCATTTTGGAGAGAAAAGGAGAGAATTTTTGCTAAGTTATTTTGCATGCAAACTTGCAATAATGGACAAGGTGATAGATTATTGTCTTCATCTTTTTCTTTGGCCTAAAAAGCCTACTCAAAATTGTCCCCCCCTCCTTTGCATCACCAAAACCGTCCCCCCTTCCATGCTTCATCAAAGTGTGACAAATTTCATATCCACCCTTTTAAGCCATCTTAGCCTTTAATTAAAAGAATGGTTTGGATTAAAATAACTACTAGGTTTAGGTTATAGATAGAAGACTTAAATTGAGCCATTGGATTATTTTTTGCTTGCAATCCTAACCATTGAATGTGTCTCCAAAATGAAGGGTCAAGATTACACCTTCAAACTTTACATCCAAGGGTCCAAAATGGTTGTAGTCATTTTTGATGACCAATTCTCCACCATTGATCTAAATCCAAATCCAATGGTCATTAATGATCTATCTCCACCATTGATTAAATCTACATCCAAGGGTTGATAATGGTCATAGCCATTTATAAGACTAAATATCCACCCTTGATTTAATTTTGATCCAACGGTTATAAATGGTCCTAGCCATTTTATAAGATTGATCTCATCCGTTGATTTAATCAATGGTTGATATTCAAAGTCCTAAAGTGGTCATAACCACTATTGTTGACCAAGCAGTATAATTATTATTTTTGTTTGCTGTAACATTACAAATAATGTTTTTACTGCATTTTTATTGCTTGATAATTAAATATAGTACAAAACACTGTAAAAGAAATTTTCTAAAACTATTTCTGGATTCAAGTTTAGTAAGATCCCCTGTCTCCATCTAAACAATACAAATTTTTCTAAAGGTAGAAAAATTTTCACTTTTTGGGACCCATCTCGGGCCCACATAGGACCCCTAGGGCCTACATACAGTCCAAAAATCATTAAAATATAAAAATTTCATAACCACACATAAAATCACAAAAATTAGAAAACTCACAAATATTAAATCAGATTACGTAAATTAATTAAGTCTAAACAGTAAAAATTAAATTACGTACATTTTTTCCCGACCCTAAAATTTTTATTTTCATGACACGGAGCAAATTACTCAAAACTATCAAATATGCTGACGGAATAATCAAAATAATTTTACAGTATCCAGAAATTACTAAACAGTAAAATTTTGTTAATTGTCAAAATTACTGTTCTTAAGATAGAAAGTTCGGGGTGTTATAACTCTCCCCCTCTAACAAAAGTTTCATCCTCGAAACTTGATAAACTCGATTTCACACTTTCAGAATAAATATGGATATTGTTCTTTTATCTTTTCTTCTAGTTCCCATGTGGCTTCTCCACTTACATCATTCCAAACGATTTTAACCAATGAAATTTCCTTACCTCGAAGTTGCTTTGTCCTTCGATCTTCAATCTTTACTGGAAAAGTTTCATAGGTTAAATTTTCCTTCAGTTGTACTGTGTCTGGCTCAATAACATGAGTAGGATCAGAAATATATTTCCGTAGTTGTGATACGTGAAATACATTGTGAAGATTTGACAGAAAAGGTGGTAATGCAATCTGATATGCCACCGGACCTACCCGACGTAAAATCTGATACGGCCCAATAAATTTTGGAGTGAGCTTCTTAGATTTAAGCACTCGCCCAACACCCGTCATAGGCGTCACTCGCAAAAATACATGGTCACCTTCTTCAAACTCAAGAGATTTTCTCCTTTTATCAGCATAACTCTTTTGCCGAGTTTGGGTCACTCTCATTTTATCTTGAATCATCTTCACTTTCTCAGTTGTCTGTTGGACAATCTCTGGTCCTAACACAGCACTCTCACCGTCTTGATACCAACATAACGGTGTTCTGCATCGTCTCCCATACAATGCTTCATAGGGTGCCATCCCTATACTTAAATGGAAACTGTTGTTATATGTGAATTCTATCAATGGCAAGAATTCATCCCAACCTCCAGTATGCTCCAGTACACAAGCTCTCAATAAATCTTCTAGAGACTGAATTGTTCTTTCTGACTAACCATCTGTTTGTGGATGGTAAGCAGAACTTAGACGTAGCTTAGTTTCCATCAATTCTTGCAAACTATTCCAAAATCTCGAAGTAAATCTTGGATCTCGATCCGAAATAATACTAGTTGATACACCATGAAGCCTAACAATTTTACCGATGTACAATTGGGTCAACCTCTCCATTGAGTACTTAAGATTAATCGGCAAGAAGTGCGCTGACTTAGTAAGCCGATCAACAATTACCCAAATAGCATCATAACCCTTTTGAGTTTGTGGTAAACCTGTCACAAAATCCATTGCGATGTCATCCCATTTCCACTCAGGAATAGGCAATGGTTGCAACATTCTCGAATGTCTTTGATGTTCCACCTTAGCTTTCTAACAAACTCAACAGGATGATACATACTTTGCAACATCTTTCTTCATTCCTTGCCACCAATATAATTGTTTTAAATCCTGGTACATCTTTGTGGTTCTTGGATGCATACTCAATTTACTCCTGTGAGCTTCATCCAAAATCAATCTCCTAAGATCTGGATCATTAGGCACACAAACTCTTCCTTGAAACTTCAAAATTCCATTAGCACCTTCGCTAAATTCCAACACTGCTCCTTGGCTCTTTGCTTCTTTTGCTTCTTGCAAATATTGGTCACTGTTTTGTCCTTCACGGATCCTATCCATCAAATCATTTGAAATGGTGATCATGTTTACACACAACTTTCCTGGCATTAATGTTACCAACAATCGCATATCTAGGAATTCTTCTATCAACTCTTTTTCTTTGATCATCATAGAAGAAACACAAAGTGCTGTTCTACTCAATGCATCTGCTACCACATTTGCTTTTCCAGGATGATACTGTAATTGAAAATCATAATCCTTCAAAAATTCTAACCAACGCCTTTGCCTCATGTTCAACTCTCTTTGGTCAAACAGATACTTTAAACTTTTATGATCACTAAAAATAGTGAACGTAGCTCCATAGAGAAAATGCCTCCAAATTTTCAATGCAAATACCACTGCCGCCAACTCTAAATCATGAGTCGGATAATTTCTTTCATGCACCTTCAACTGCCTTGAAGCATAAGCTACAGCCTTCTAATTTTGCATAAGTACACAAACTAATCCTTGATACGAAGCATCACAATATACTTCGAATGGTTCATTTGGATTAGGTAGAATCAATACCGGTGAAGTAATCAATCGTTGTTTCAACACTTGAAAGCTTTCTTCATAGGCGTCAGTCCACACGAATGGTTAATTCTTTCGTGTAAGTTGGGTAAGAGGTCCTGCTATTTTGGAAAAACCCTCAATAAACCTCTGATAGTAACCTGCTAATCCAATAAAACTACGGATTTCCGTTACAGTCTTTGGTCTTTCCCATTTAACAATTGTCTCCACCTTTGAAGCATCAACCTCAATTCTATCCTTCGATATTACATGTCCCAAAAATTGAACTTCGCTCAACCAAAATTCACATTTGGACAACTTAGCATACAGGTTATTCTCTTTTAAAATCTAAAGAACCACTTTGAGATGTTCAGCGTGCTCCTCCTGATTTCGAGAATAGATCAAGATGTCATCAATAAAGACAACAACAAACTTATCCAAGTATGAACGGAAAATTCTATTCATAAAGTCCATGAATATAGCTGGTGCATTTGTCACACCGAATGGCATCACAACATACTCGTAATACCCATAACATGTCTAGAATGCAGTCTTGGGAATATCCTCCACTTTCACACGTATCTGGTGATACCTAGAACGTAGATCAATCTTAGAAAATATTGTAGCTCCTCGCAACTGATCCGTCAAATCATCTATCCTTGGAAGTGGATATTTATTCTTAATCGTGATTTTGTTCAATTGTCGATAGTCTACACATAGACGTGAAGTCCCATCCGTCTTCTTAACCAACAAAATTAGAGCTCCCCTTGGTGACACACTAGGTCTCACAAATTGTTTCTCCAATAAATCCTCCAGCTATTTCTTCAATTCAGCTAATTCTACTGGCGACATCCGATAGGGTGCTATAGATATCGGTCCAGCTCCAGGTACACGATCAATGGCAAACTCGATTTCCCTTACTGGTGGTAGTCCAGGTATATCTTCAGGAAATACCTCAGGAAATTCGTTGACCACGAAAATATCCTTCAAAACATCTTCACATTGCACCTCCAAAGAAGATAACAATAGATACCCATGATCTCCTTCCTTCAGACAAGCTTCCACTTGGGTAGCCGTTAGAAATCTAGGATCCTTAGCCTCAGAAAATACTAATGTCTTATTCGAACAATCAATTAGGATATGGTTAGAAGACAACCAATCCATCCCTAAGATTACATTAATCTTAGAAAGAGGCAAACAGATCAAATCCACATAAAATGTTTTATCCCTAACACAAACAGGACAATTCAGGCATACTTTTGAAGTAATCACAGGCTTATCAATAGGAGTAGCAACACTTAAATCATATGGCAATGCAGTCACAGTCAATCCCAAACACTTCACACAATCACATGCAATGAAAGAATGCATTGCTCCTAAATCATAAAGTACGGTTAAAGGATTACCTTTAATAGCACACTCCTCCATTATCAAGTCCTCCGATTTCGCAGCCTCTTCTCCGCTCATTGTATATACAAGACCACCCGCCTGCGGCCTTGCAGTTCGAACATTTCCCACAGATGGTTCTTTCTTTATCTAATCACATTCCTTTGATAAATGACCAGGCTTTCCACATCTAAAACAGACTACACTTTTATATTGACAGTCCTTGGTGTGATGATCCTTCCCACACTTGAAACATCTAATTGGGGAAGTCCCAGCTTGACTTGCCTTATTCCCACTAGAGCTTCCTCCAACAGACTGCTGCTTGTTCTGACCTCCAACTAATCTTGCATATGGTTTCTGTTGATAATGATTTCCTCCGCTACCCTATCCTTTTTAGAACCGTGTGGGTCCAAAATTCTTATTCCTTGCCGCTCGTTGATGATCAATCTCTTCAACTTTACGACATTTTTCAATCAAAGTTGGAAATTGATTAATCTCCAGAGTAGCCACTGCTCTTTTTATGTCCAGCTTCAACCCTTCCTCAAATTTCCTGCATTTCCAGCCCTCATCTGGGTTCGTCTGCAAATATCTCAAAAACTGAGACAGACTTTCAAATTTTGCCGCATACTCACTTATGGACATCAACCCTTGTCGTAAACTCAGAAATTCAATTTCCTTCATATGCCTCACACTTGCTGGAAAATATTTCTCCAAAAACTTCTGTCTAAAAGGTTGCCAAGTCACAACTCTCCCTTCAGCTTCTAACAATCTTCGGGCTCCTGCCCATCAGCGTTCACCATCTCCTACCAGCACAAACGTTGCTAACGTAAGTTTCTGTTCATCAGCACAACCCATGCCATCAAATATCTTTTCAAGTTCTTGGATCCAAAGTTCAGCCTTCTCTAGGTCAAACTGTCCACGAAACCTCGGTGGATTATTCCTTCGAAACTTCGATAAACTGTGAACATCTTCATTAGCCCTTTGATTTTGTTGTACAATCACTTCAGCCTTTCTTTGCATTGCTGCTACAGCTGCAGCCATATTCAAATTATCATCCCCATTAAGTTCCATATCTGTTCCATTATTCCCACATCCACGTCCTCGTCCAGTCATTACTTTTTCCCTACTCAAACTGAACAACACAAGAAAGTTAAATTTTCCCTCAGACTCATAAAAGGTGATGTTGTGATAAAAATACGAGTTATAATTTTTTTTTCTGTAAAATAAATTTAGCAAAAAATAAAATATTACAGTAACCTTACACATAATTTTACATCATATACATATTACAAAAGTGCTATCAGGATTATTTATATACAGACCATGTCTCAAAACTACAAACACACTTAAATAATTACACATATAGTTTATATCAGAGTTCAAACTTGCACAAGTTTAACCAAGAAGCAGACCCCTCAAACGGGTCCTCCTCGAGTTCCTCAGCAGATAGGAATCCGTTATGATGAGTAGCCCTACGGACAGGTGTTCGGGCTGATGTTACTATACTGATTTCCATTGGGACATAATTTCTAGTATCCCAATGTTGCCTGATATGCAAAGGAAATTCAACATGAACAAAAATAGTCACACAGAAAAATGGATCCGTGTGAAACAGCCTACTAATGCTAATAGTTAGATACCCCTCGTAAATAGGTCCTCGCTCATCGGCACTTGTTCTCCATTCTCCAGTTCCTCTGTGAAATTGTAGATGCACATAGCCGAAGAAACTAGCTCTTGACGTCATACTGTTAAATTCTGCGTTCCCAGACGTGAGAAGTAGTTCTTCTTCTCCTTCTTGTACTGTTTCTTTCTCAACGTCTTCAGCCAATTATATATATAATATACAAATATGCATACAAAGAGGTGAGATCACCTACGCCAATACCAACATGGTAGCACAGAGATAACATAACAACATACCATATAAACACATCATATTACAATTATGGCATCAACATATTATCGATCAAAACTAACATTTAATAATTACAGGAAATGCCATCTATACTAAGTAGATATTTTAAAAAATACAATTGACATAATCAATATTTCACAACTATTATATCACACGGATGTAAGCATTTTTTGTTAATGCATGAACACATAGACTCGATTTCCTACTCCATGGAGCTAAATTCAGGTCGGAGAAATTGATCGAAAAGATCTGCCGGTACCACGTGCCTTAGACCAAGTGCTATAATTATATCTTGCACATGTAGCACATACACGACAGTCTTTGTCAGATCTCGATTAAGAATAGTGTCTCGGTCCGGATCATCGGTGTGTTGCATCGGTCTAACTCACGGTACAGAAGAGCTACCAACTGCCCATTGCGAGCAACCTGCACCCCGATGCCACCAAGGTCAACAAGTGACCTACACTACGCGTATCGCACCCACTCAAGAGGTGTACGTTTCTCCTAGGCAATTAACCATATACAGTCCATCGGACCATTTTCAATGCATGTGTAATGCACCAATTACTAACCAAAGGTAAATCACATAATTTCTCATACCAGGTGAAAATATTGTTTCATGTTCGTAAAATGTATTAATGCCAATTACGGTAAATGTCTCAATTTCTTGTACAGTATTCATATACTGATTTTAACTGTAAACTTTACTGTATAATTAACAGCGAAATCACATTATCGCATTTTTCTCATTTGTGAAATATTTTTGTCATGTTTTCACAGTCACGTAATATTTTGTTACGTAAACAACAATTTGTAATAATTTTCTGTTACGTTTAAAAATTACATAACAATTTTCTACTGTATTCTAATTCGCGTAAAAATATTCTTTCATTTTTAAATCGCATAGCAATTTTTCTACAACATTTCGATCGTGTAAAATATTTAAACACTTTACCAATCGCGTAGAAATATTTTAACATTTTTCAAATCGCGTAACTTTAAAAATTACGTTTTTAGTTATGTAATTTGTTTTTCACCGTTTTTACACTTCGTAAAATATTTCTTAACTTTAAAAATATTATTTTGGGCTTTTCTTACAATATTATAATTTCCTACTTTATTCCCTTCCTATTCTTACTCAAAAAAATCTTTTCCGTAATATATTTTCTCAAAATCACATTGTATTGATTTAATCTTACAAAATCACATTTAGTTAATTTAATTACTGTTTCTAACTTTAGATTTCCTAACTTTTTCCAAAACTTAAGAAATAAGTTCTACGTTAGTAAAATTTAAGTTACAGACGTTTCCTGTTATATTTCTAAATCACTTCTAAAAATTAATTATCTTTAAAATAATTTAGGGTTCAAACACTTTCAACCTCTTTTTTTCTTTTATTTATGAAAATTCCAGTTCACTTAATTAATAAAAAATCTAATTCCCTTACCAAAATCTTTATATGAAAATTCTTGTATTTCATAACATCAAACATTTCTTCTAAATTGTCAAAACCTTATATATGGCCTTTGAAACCATCAAATATTTTTCTTGTAAATCATCTAATTTCCATTCTTGTTTCTACACAAAATAAATTAATAAAAAAATAACTCAAAAATCATGTGCATTATTTTTGTAAAACAAACCCTTTTGTTTATTTTCCTTACTTCTCAAATCATTCAATTTTATCATTCATGAAAATATAAATTTTGTGAACACTAAATTTGTTGGTGTCTTAGCCGAAATTTGCTTTAGTTCAAGGACTAAAAATTAACTCCATTGTTCTTGAAAAATTTCAATAAAAACCCTAGTTTTGGAAGCCCAAAACTGTGACCTCCTCCATGAATTTTGGAGCCAAAATTGCTTATTTCAACATGCATCCATCATAATATATTCAACATACATCATCATGCATATCATAAGCATATCACACAAGCAATAAAACCATGCAAAATCATGCAAATCATATAATCATAAGCAAATAACCAAAGCACATAAACACATACAAATTATTACATAAACATGGATGTGAATCCTCACATGGATTCATCAACCACCAAATAGAAAACACATCCCTCACCACCATACTTGATTGGTGAGATGGATCTCTCTCTTACCTCTTGAAGATCCTCAAAAGCTCATTGTTTTGTATTTTGAACAAGATCTCCACCAACACAAGTTTCTTAAACATGAAACAAACACAAGAAAATTAGTATATCAAGCTTGAATAAGAAGAACCATGGATCAAACATGGTTTAGAACATGAAAAAGAAGAAAAGAAATGAAATTTCCTTACACTTCACTAATAAAAACCCTAGAACTTGCTCTTGGAAAAAGTCCTTTAAGATGGAAGATTTAGAACTTGCTCCAAACTACAAAGTGTCTTAGAATGATGAAAGGATTCAAGAAATATGGTTGTTTAGAATTGTTGAGTGATGGAAGGTGTGGTTTGGGGTGGGGGCCATAGCTTGCATTTTGGAGAGAAAAGGAGAGAATTTTTGCTAAGTTATTTTGCATGCAAACTTACAATAATGGACAAGGTGATAGATTATTGTCTTCATTTTTTTCTTTGGCCTGAAAAGCCTACTCAAAACTGTCCCCCCTCCTTTGCATCACCAAAACCGCCCCCCCTTCCATGCTTCATCAAAGTGTGACAAATTTCATATCCACCCTTTTAAGCCATCTTAGCCCTTAATTAAAAGAATGGTTTGGATTAAAATAGCTACTAGGTTTAGGTTATAGATAGAAGACTTAAATTGAGCCATTGGATTATTTTTTGCTTGCAATCCTAACCATTGAATGTGTCTCCAAAATGAAGGGTCAAGATTACACCTTCAAACTTTACATCCAAGGGTCCAAAATGGTTGTAGTCATTTTTGATGACCAATTCTCCACCATTGATCTAAATCCAAATCCAATGGTCATTAATGATCTATCTCCACCATTGATTAAATCTACATCCAAGGGTGGTAATGCAATCTGATATGCCACCAGACCTAGCCGACGTAAAATCTGATACAGCCCAATAAATTTTGGAGTGAGCTTCTTAGATTAAAGCACTCGCCCAACACTCGTCATAGGCGTCACTCGCAAAAATACATGGTCACCTTCAAACTCAAGAGATTTTCTCCTTTCATCAGCATAATTCTTTTGCCGAGTTTGGGTCACTCTCATTTTATCTTGAATCATCTTCACTTTCTCGGTCGGAAAGCATTAAAATTAATTAAAATGTAAGTAAAAATTAAATTGTCCGTTGGACAATCTCTGTCCTAACACAAAGACTCTCACCGTCTTGATACCAACATAACGGTGTTCTGCATCGTCTCCCATACAATGCTTCATAGGGTGCCATCCCTATACTTGAATGGAAACTGTTGTTATATGTGAATTCTATCAATGGCAAGAATTCATCCCAACCTCCAGTTTGCTCCAGTACACAAGCTCTCAATAAATCTTCTAGAGACTGAATTGTTCTTTCTGACTGACCATCTGTTTGTGGATGGTAAGCATAACTTAGACGTAGCTTAGTTCCCATCAATTCTTGCAAACTATTCCAAAATCTCGAAGTAAATCTCGGATCTCAATCCGAAATAATACTAGTTGGTATACCATGAAGCCTAACAATTTCACCGATGTACAATTGGGTCAACCTCTCCATTGAGTACTTAAGATTAATGGGCAAGAAGTGCACTGACTTAGTAAGCCGATCAATAATTATCCAAATAGCATGATAACCCTTTCAAGTTTTTGGTAAACCTGTCACAAAATCTATTGCGATGTCATCCCATTTCCACTCAGGAATAGGCAACGGTTGCAACATTCCCAAAGGTCTTTGATGTTCCACCTTAGCCTTCTGACAAACTAAACAGGATGATACATACTCTGCAACATCTTTCTTCATTCCTTGCCACCAATATAATTGTTTTAAATCCTAGTACATCTTTGTGGCACCTGGATGCATACTCAATTTACTCTTGTGAGATTCATCCAAAATCAATCTCCTATGATCTGGATCATTAGGCACACAAACTCTTCCTTAAAACTTAAAATTCCATTAGCACCTTCGCTAAGTTCCAACACTGCTCCTTGGCTCTTTGCTTCTTTTGCTTCTTGCAAATACTGGTCACTGTTTTGTCCTTCACGGATCCTATCCATCAAATCATTTGAAATGGTAATAATGATTACACACAGCTTTCCTGGCGTTAATTTTACAGATAATTGCATATCTCTGAATTCTTCTATCAACTCTTTTTCTTTGATCATCATAAAAGAAACACGAAGTGCTTTTCTAATCAATGCATCTGCTACCACATTCGCTTTTCCAGGATGATACTGCAATTGAAAATCATAACCCTTCAAAAATTTTAACCAACGCCTTTGCCTCATGTTCAACTCTCTTTGGTCAAACAAATACTTTAAACTTCTATGATCATTAAAAATAGTGAACGTAGCTCCATAGAGAAAATGTCTCCAAATTTTCAATGCAAACACCACTGTCGCCAACTCTAAATCATGAGTCAGATAATTTCTTTCTTGTACCTTCAACTGCCTTGAAGCATAAGCTACAACCTTCCGATTTTGCATAAGTACACAACCTAATCCTTGATACGAAGCATCACAATATACTTCGAATGGTACATTTGGATCAGGTAGAATCAATACCGGTGAAGTAATCAATCGTTGTTTCAACTCTTGAAAACTTTCTTCATAAATGTCAGTCCACACGAACGGTTGATTCTTTCGTGTAAGTTGGGTAAGAGGTCCAGCTATTTTGGAAAAACCCCTTAATAAACCTCCAATAGTAACCTGCTAATCCGATAAAACTACGGATTTCCGTTACAGTCTTTGGTCTTTCCTATTTAACAATTGTCTCCACCTTTGAAGCATCAACCTCAATTCCATCCTTCGATATTACATGTCCCAAAAATTGAACTTCGCTCAACCAAAATTCACATTTGGACAACTTAGCATAAAGGTTATTCTCCTTTAAAATCTGAAGAACCACTCTGAGATGTTCAGCGTGCTCCTCCTGATTTTGAGAATAAATCAAGATGTCATCAATAAAGACAACAACAAACTTATCCAAGTACGAACGGAAAATTCTATTCATAAAGTCCATGAATATAGCTGGTGCATTTGTCACACCGAATGGCATCACAAGATACTCGTAATGCCCATAACATGTCCGAAATGCAGTCTTGGAAATATCCTCCACTTTCACACGTATCTGGTGATACCTAGAACATAGATCAATCTTAGAAAATATTGCGGCACCTTGCAACTGATCCATCAAATCATCTATCCTTGGAAGTGGATATTTATTCTTAATTGTGATTTTGTTCAATTGTCGATAGTCTACACATAGACGTGAAGTCCCATCCTTCTTCTTAACCAACAAAACTGGAGCACCCCATGGTGACACACTAGGTCTCACAAATTGTTTCTCCAATAAATCCTCCAGTTGTTTCTTCAGTTCGACTAATTCTACTGGCGACATCCGATAGGGTGCTATAGATATCGGTCCAGCTCCAGGTACACGATCAATGACAAACTTGATTTCCTTTACTAGTGGTAGTCTGGGTATATCTTCAGGAAATACCTCAAGAAATTCGTTGACCATGAAAATATCCTTCAAAACATCTTCACATTGCACCTCCAAAGAAGATAACAATAGATACCCATGATCTCCTTCCTTCAGACAAGCTTCCACTTGAGTAGCTGTTAGAAATCTAGGATCTTTAGCCTCAGGAAATACTAATGTCGTATTCGAACAATCAATTAGGATACGGTTAGAAGACAACCAAACCATCCCTAAGATTACATTAATCTTAGAAAGAGGCAAACAGATCAAATCCACATAAAATATTTTATCCCTAACACAAACAGGATAATTCAGGCATACTTTTAAAGTAATCACAGGCTTATCAGTAGGAGTAGCAACACTTAAATCATATGGCAATGCAGTCACAGTCAATCCCAAACACTCCACACAATCACATGCAATGAAAGAATGCATTGCTTCTAAATCATAAAGTACGGTTAAAGGATTACGTTTAATAGCACTCATTGTATATACGCGACCACTTGCCTGCGGCCTTGCAGTTCGGACATTTCCCACAGATGGTTCTTTCTTTATCTGATCACATTCCTTTGAGAAATGACCAGGCTTTCCACATCTAAAACATACTACACTTTTATGTTGACAGTCCTTGGTGTGATGATCCTTCCCACACTTGAAACATCTAATTGGGGAAGTCCCAGCTTGACTTGCCTTATTTCTACTAGAGCTTCCTCCAACAGACTACTGCTTGTTCTGACCTCCAGCCAGTCTTGCACATGGTTTCTGTTGATAACGATTTCCTACGCTACCCTTTCCTTTTTGCAACCACGTGGGTCCAAAATTCTTATTCCTTGCCGCTCGTTGATGATCAACTCTTCAACTTTACGACATTTTTCAATCAAAGTTAGAAATTGATTAATCTCCAGAGTAGCCACTGCTCTTTTTATGTCCAGCTTCAACCCTTCTTCAAATTTCCTACATTTCCAGCCCTCATCTGGGTTCGTCTGCAAATATCTCAAAAACTGAGATAGACTTTCAAATTTTGCCGCATACTCACTTACGGACATCAACCCTTGTCATAAACTCAGAAATTCCATTTCCTTCATATGCCTCACAATTGCTGGAAAAAATTTCTCCAGAAACTTCTATCTAAAATGTTGCCATGACACAACTCTCCCTTCAGCTTCTAACATCTTCGAGCTCCTGCTCACCAGCGTTCACCATCTCCTACCAGCACAAACGTTGCTAACGTAAGTTTTCGTTCATCAGCACAACCCATACCATCAAATATCTTTTCAAGTTCTTGGATCCAAAGTTTAGCCTTCTCTAGGTCAAAGTCTCCATGAAACCTCGGTGGATTATTCCTTCGAAAATTCGATAAACTGTGAACATCTTCATTAGCCCTTTGATTTTGCTGTACAATCACTTCAGCCATTCTTTGCATTGCTGCTACAGCTGCAGCCATATTCAAATTATCATCCCCATTAAGTTCCATATCTATTCTATTATTCCCACATCCACGTCCTCGTCCAGTCATTACTTTTTCCCTACTCAAACTGAACAACACAAGAAAGTTAAAATCCATCTTCAGACCAAGAAACCACTAACAGAGAATCACACAACACAAACAAGATAGACCTAACCACAAATCCCAAAAGACTCTAACTTAGGCGCTGATACCAACTAATGTAACACCCACCGTAGGGTGCCACATTTATGTTACTTAATTACCTAAATACCCTCAGACTCATAAAAGGTGATGTTGTGATAAAAATACGAGTTATAATTTTTTTTTCTGTAAAATAAATTTAGCAAAAAATAAAATATTACAGCAACCTCACACATAATTTTACATCATATACATATTACAAAAGTGCTATCTGGATTATTTATATACAGACCATGTCACAAAACTACAAACACACTTAAATAATTACACACATAGTTTATATCAGAGTTCAAACTTGCCCAAGTTTAACTAAGAAGCAGACCCCTCAGACGGGTCCTCCTCGGGTTCCTCAGCAGATAGGAATCTGTTATGATGAGTAGCCCTACGGACAGGTGTCCGGGCTGACGATACTATGCTGATTTTCGTTGGGACATAATTTCTAGTATCCCTATGTCGCCTGATATGCAAAGGAAATTCAACATGAACAAAAATACTCATATAGAAAAATGGATCCCTGCGAAACAGCCTACTAATGCTAATAGTCAGATACCCCTCGTAAATAAGTCCTCGCTCATCGTGACTTGATCTCCATTCTCCAGCTCCTCCGTGAAATTGTAGACGTGCATAGCCGAAGAAACTAGCTCTTGACGTCATTCTGTCAAAATTCTGCGTTCCCAGACGTGAGAAGTAGTTCTTCTTCTCCTTCTTGTACTGTTTCTTTCTCAACGTCTTCAGCCAATTATAAATACAATATACAAATATGCATACAAAGAGGTGAGATCACCTATGTCAATACCAGCATGGTAGCACAAAGATAACATAACAGCATACCATATAAACACATCATATTACAATTATGGCATCAACATATTATCAATCAAAACTAGCATTTAATAATATAGGAAAAGTCATCTATACTAAGCAGATATTTTAAAAAATACAATTGACATAATCAATATTTCACAACTATTATATCACACAGATGTAAGCATTTTTGTTAATGCATGAACACATAGACTCGATTTCCTACTCCATAGAGCTAAACTCAGGTCGGAAAAATTGATCAAAAAGATCTGGCGGTACCACGTGCCTCAGACTAAGTGCTATAATTATATCTTGCACATCTAGCACATACACGATAGTCTTTGTCAGATCTTGATTAAGAATAGTGTCTCGGTCCGGATCATCGGTGTGTTGCATCGGTCTAACCCACAGTACAGAAGAGCTACCAACTGCCCATTGCGAGCAACCCACACCCCGATGCCCCCAAGGTCAACAAGTGACCTACACTGCAAGAAGTGTACGTTTCTCCTAGGCAATTAGCCATATACAGTCCATCGGACCATTTTCAATGCATGTGTAATGCACCAATTACTAACCAAAGGTAAATCACATAATTTCTCATACCAGGTGAAAATACTGTTTCATGTTCGTAAAATGTATTAATGCCAATTACGGTAAATGTCTCAATTTCTTGTACAGTATTCATATACTGATTTTAACTGTAAACTTTACTGTATAATTAACAACAAATCACATTATCGCATTTTTCTCATTTGTGAAATATTTTTGTCATGTTTTCACAGTCACGTAATATTTTGTTACGTAAACAACAATTTGTAATAATTTTCTGTTACGTTTAAAAATTACATAACAATTTTCTACTGTATTCTAATTCGCGTAAAAATATTCTTTCATTTTTAAATCGCATAGCAATTTTTTCTACAACATTTCGATCGTGTAAAATATTTAAACACTTTACCAATCGCGTAGAAATATTTTAACATTTTTCAAATCGCGTAACTTTAAAAATTACGTTTTTAGTTATGTAATTTGTTTTTCACCGTTTTCACACTTCGTAAAATATTTCTTAACTTTAAAAATATTATTTTGGGCTTTTCTTACAATATTATAATTTCCTACTTTATTCCCTTCCTATTCTTACTCAAAAAAATCTTTTCCGTAATATATTTTCTCAAAATCACATTGTATTGATTTAATCTTACAAAATCACATTCAGTTAATTTAATTACTATTTCTAACTTTAGATTTCCTAATGTTTTCCAAAACTTAAGAAATAAGTTCTACGTTAGTAAAATTTAAGTTACAGACGTTTCCTTTTATATTTCTAAATCACTTCTAAAAATTAATTATCTTTAAAATAATTTGGGGTTCAAACACTTTCAACCTCTTTTTTTCTTTTATTTATGAAAATTCCACTTCACTTAATTGACCAAAAATCTAATTCCCTTTCCAAAATCTTTATATGAAAATTCTTGTATTTCATAACATCAAACATTTCTTTTAAATTGTCAAAACCTTATATATGGCCCTTGAAACCATCAAATATTTTTCTTGTAAATCATCTAATTTCCATTCTTGTTTCTACACAAAATAAATTAATAAAAATATAACTCAAAAACCATGTGCATTATTTTTGTAAAACAAACCCTTTTGTTTATTTTCCTTGCTTCCCAAATCATTCAATTTTATCATTCATGAAAATATAAATTTTGTGAACACCAAATTTGTTGGTGTCTTAGCCGAAATTTGCTTTAGTTCAAGGACTAAAAATAAACTTCACTGTTCTTGAAAAATTTCAATAAAAACCCTAGTTTTGGAAGCCCAAAACCGTGACCTCCTCCATGGCTTTTGGAGCCAAAATTGCTTATTTCAACATGCATCCATCATAATATATTCAACATACATCATCATGCATATTATAAGCATATCACACGATAATGAAATTTCCTTACACTTCACCAATAAAAACCCTAGAACTTACTCTTGGAAAAAGTCCTTCAAGATGGAAGATTTAGAACTTGCTCCAAACTACAAAGTGTCTTAGAATGATGAAAGGATTCAAGAAATATGGTTGTTTAGAATTGTTGAGTGATGGAAGGTGTGGTTTGCGGTGGTGGCCGTAGCTTGCATTTTGGAGAGAAAAGGAGAGAATTTTTGCTAAGTTATTTTGCATGCAAACTTGCAATAATTGACAAGGTGATAGATTATTGTCTTCATCTTTTTCTTTGGCCTAAAAAGCCTACTCAAAACTGTCCCCCCCTCCTTTGCATCACCAAAACGGTCCCCCCCTTCCATGCTTCATCAAAGTGTGGCAAATTTCATATCCACCCTTTTAAGCCATCTTAGCCCTGAATTAAAAGAATGGTTTGGATTAAAATAGCTACTAGGTTTAGGTTATAGATAGAAGACTTAAATTGAGCCATTGGAGTATTTTTTTGCTTGCAATCCTAACCATTGAATGTGTCTCCAAAATGAAGGGTCAAGATTACACCTTCAAACTTTACATCCAAGGGTCCAAAATGGTTGTAGTCATTTTTGATGACCAATTCTCCACCATTGATCTAAATCCAAATCCAATGGTCATTAATGATCTATCTCCACCATTGATTAAATCTACATCCAAGGGTTGATAATGGTCATAGCCATTTATAAGACTAAATCTCCACCCTTGATTTAATTTTGATCCAACGGTTATAAATGGTCCTAGCCATTTTATAAGATTGATCTCATCCGTTGATTTAATCAATGGTTGATATTCAAAGTCCTAAAGTGGTCATAACCACTATTGTTGACCAAGCAGTATAATTATTATTTTTGTTTGCTGTAACATTACAAATAATGTTTTTACTGCATTTTTATTGCTTGATAATTAAATATAGTACAAAACACTGTAAAAGAAATTTTCTAAAACTATTTCTGGATTCAGGTTTAGTAAGATCCCCTGTCTCCGTCTAAACAATACAAATTTTTCTAAAGGTAGAAAAATTTTCACTTTTTGGGACCCATCCTGGGCCCACATAGGACCCCTAAGGCCTACATACAGTCCAAAAATCATTAAAATATAAAAATTTCATAATCACACATAAAATCACAAAAATTAGAAAATTCACAAATATTAAATCAGATTATGTAAATTAATTAAATCTAAACAGTAAAAATTAAATTACGTAAATTTTTCCCCGACCCGGAAATTTTTATTTTCATGACACAGAGCAAATTACTCAAAACTATCAAATATACTGACGGAATAATCAAAATAATTTTACAGTATCCAGAAATTACTAAACAGTAAAATTCTGTTAACTGTCAAAATTACTGTTCTTAAGATAGAAAGTTCAGGGTGTTATAACTCTCCCCCTCTAACAAAAGTTTCATCCTCGAAACTTGATAAACTCGATTTCACACTTTCAGAATAAATATGGATATTGTTCTTTTATCTTTTCTTCTAGTTCCTATGTGGCTTCTCCACTTACATCATTCCAAATAATTTTAACCAATGAAATTTCCTTACCTCAAAGTTGCTTTGTCCTTCGATCTTCAATCTTTACTGGAAAAGTTTCATAGGTTAAATTTTCCTTCAGCTGTAGTGTGTATGGCTCAATAACATGAGTAGGATCAGAAATATATTTCTGTAGTTGTGATATGTGAAATACATTGTGAAGATTTGACAGAAAATGTGGTAATGCAATCTGATATGCCACCAGACCTAGCCGACGTAAAATTTGATACAGCCTAATAAATTTTGGAGTGAGCTTCTTAGATTAAAGCACTCGCCCAACACTCGTCATAGGCGTCACTCGCAAAAATACATGGTCACCTTCAAACTCAAGAGATTTTCTCCTTTCATCAGCATAACTCTTTTGCCGAGTTTGGGTCACTCTCATTTTATCTTGAATCATCTTCACTTTCTCAGTTGTCTGTTGGACAATCTCTGGTCCTAACACAGCACTCTCACCGTCTTGATACCAACATAACGGTGTTCTGCATCGTCTCCCATACAATGCTTCATAGGGTGCCATCCCTATACTTGAATGGAAACTGTTGTTATATGTGAATTCTATCAATGGCAAGAATTCATCCCAACCTCCAGTTTGCTCCAGTACACAAGCTCTCAATAAATCTTCTAGAGACTGAATTATTCTTTCTGACTGACCATCTATTTATGGATGGTATGCAGAACTTAGACGTAGCTTAATTCCCATCGATTCTTGCAAACTATTCCAAAATCTCGAAGTAAATCTCGGATCTCGATCTGAAATAATACTAGTTGGTACACCATGAAGCCTAACAATTTCACCGATGTACAATTGGGTCAACCTCTCCATTGAGTACTTAAGATTAATCGGCAAGAAGTGCGCTGACTTAGTAAGCCGATCAACAATTACCCAAATAGCATCATAACCCTTTCGAGTTTTTGGTAAACCTATCACAAAATCTATTGCGATGTCATCTCATTTCCACTCAGGAGTAGGCAACAGTTGCAACATTCCCGAAGGTCTTTGATGTTCCACCTTAGCCTTCTGACAAACTAAACAGGATGATACATACTCTGCAATATCTTTCTTTATTCCTTGCCACCAATATAATTGTTTTAAATCCTGGTACATCTTTGTGGCTCCTGGATGCATACTCAATTTACTCTTGTGAGCTTCATCCAAAATCAATCTTCTAAGATCTGGATCATTAGGCACACAAACTCTTCCTTGAAACTTCAAAATTCCATTAGCACCTTCGCTAAATTCCAATACTGCTCCTTGGCTCTTTGCTTCTTTTGCTCTTGCAAATATTGGTCACTGTTTTGTCCTTGACGGATCCTATCTATCAAATCATTTGAAATAGTGATCATGTTTACATGCAGCTTTCCTGGCGTTAATTTTACCGACAATCGCATATCTCGAAATTCTTCTATCAACTCTTTTTCTTTGATCATCATAAAAGAAACACGAAGTGCTTTTCTACTCAATGCATCTGCTACCACATTCGCTTTTCCAGGATGATACTGCAATTGAAAATCATAATCCTTCAAAAATTCTAACCAACGCCTTTGCCTCATGTTCAACTCTCTTTGGTCAAACAGATACTTTAAACTTTTATGATCACTAAAAACAGTGAACATAGCTCCATAGAGAAAATGCCTCCAAATTTTCAATGCAAACACCACTGCCACTAACTCTAAATCATGAGTCGGATAATTTCTTTCATGCATCTTCAACTGCCTTAAAGCATAAGCTACAGCCTTCCGATTTTGCATAAGTACACAAACTAATCCTTGATACGAAGCATCACAATATACTTCGAATGGTTCATTTGGATCAGGTAGAATCAATACCAGTGAAGTAATCAATCGTTGTTTCAACTCTTGAAAACTTTCTTCACAAGCGTCAGTCCACACGAACGGTTGATTCTTTTGTGTAAGTTAGGTAAGAGGTCCTGCTATTTTGGAAAAACCCTCAATAAACCTCCGATAGTAACCTGCTAATCCGATAAAACTATGGATTTTCGTTACAGTCTTTGGTCTTTCCCATTTAACAATTGTCTCCACCTTTGAAGCATCAACCTCAATTCCATCCTTCGATATTACATGTCCCAAAAATTGAACTTCGCTCAACCAAAATTCACATTTGGACAACTTAGCATAATGCTTATTCTCTTTTAAAATCTGAAGAACCACTCTGAGATGTTCAGCGTGCTCCTCCTGATTTCGAGAATAGATCAAGATGTCATCAATAAAGACAACAACAAACTTATCCAAGTATGAATGAAAAATTCTATTCATAAAGTCCATGAATATAGCTGGTGCATTTGTCACACCGAATGGCATCACAAGATACTCGTAATGCCCATAACATGTCTAGAATGCAGTCTTGGGAATATCCTCCACTTTCACACGTATCTAGTGATACCCAGAACGTAGATCAATCTTAGAAAATATTGTGGCTCCTTGCAACTGATCCATCAAATCATCTATCCTTGGAAATGGATATTTATTCTTAATCGTGATTTTGTTCAATTGTCGATAGTCTACACATAGACGTGAAGTCCCATCCTTCTTCTTAACCAACAAAACTGGAGCTCCCCATGGTGACACACTAGGTCTCACAAATTGTTTCTCTAATAAATCCTCCAGCTGTTTCTTCAGTTTGGCTAATTCTACCGGCGACATCCGACAGGGTGCTATAGATATCGGTCCAGCTCCAATTACACAATCAATGGCAAACTTGATTTCCCTTACTGGTGGTAGTCCAGGTATATCTTCAGGAAATACCTCAGGAAATTCGTTGACCACGAAAATATCCTTCAAAACATCTTCACATTGCACCTCCAAAGAAGATAACAATAGATACCCATGATCTCCTTCCTTCAGACAAGCTTCCACTTGAATAGCCGTTAGAAATCTAGGATCCTTAGCCTCAGGAAATACTAATGTCTTATTCGAACAATCAATTAGGATATGGTTAGAAGACAACTAATCCATCCCTAAGATTACATTAATCTTAGAAAGAGGCAAACAGATCAAATCCACATAAAATGTTTTATCCCTAACACAAACAGGACAATTCAGGCATACTTTTGAAGTAATCACAAGCTTATCAGCAGGAGTAGCAACACTTAAATCATATGGCAATGTAGTCACAGTCAATCCCAAACGCTCCACATAATCACATGCAATGAAAGAATGCATTGCTCCTGAAACATAAAGTACGGTTAAAGGATTACCTTTAATAGCATACTCCTCCATTATCAAGTCCTCCGATTTCGCGGCCTCTTATCTACTCATTGTATATACGCGACCACCCGCCTGCGGCCTTGCAGTTCAGACATTTCCCACAGATGGTTCTTTCTTTATCTGATCACATTCCTTTGAGAAATGACCAGGCTTTCCACATCTAAAACATACTACACTTTTATGTTGACAGTCCTTGGTGTGATGATCCTTCCCACACTAAAAACATCTAATTGGGGAAGTCCCAGCTTGACTTGCCTTATTTCTACTAGAGCTTCCTCTAACAGACTGTTACTTGTTCTGACCTCCAGCCAATCTTGCAGATGGTTTCTGTTGATAATGATTTCCTCCGCTACCCTTTCCTTTTTGGAACCGCGTGGGTCCAAAATTCTTATTCCTTGCCGCTCGTTGATGATCAATCTCTTCAACTTTACGACATTTTTTAATGAAAGTTGGAAATTGATTAATCTCCAGAGTAGCCACTGCTCTTTTTATGTCCAACTTCAACCCTTCTTCAAATTTCTTGCATTTCCAGCCCTCATCTAGGTTCGTCTGCAAATATCTCGAAAACTGAGACAGACTTTCAAATTTTGCCGCATACTCACTTACGGACATCAACCCTTGTCGTAAACTCAGAAATTCCATTTCTTTCATATGCCTCACACTTGCTGGAAAATATTTCTCCAGAAACTTCTGTCTAAAAAGTTGCCATGTCACAACTCTCCCTTTAGCTTCTAACAATCTTCGGGCTCCTGCCCACCAGCGTTCACCATCTCTTACCAGCACAAACGTTGCTAACGTAAGTTTCCGTTCATCAGCACAACCCATACCATCAAATATCTTTTCAAGTTCTTGGATCCAAAGTTCAGCCTTCTCTGGGTCAAACTCTCCACGAAACCTCGGTGGATTATTCCTTCGAAACTCCAATAAACTATGAACATCTTCATTAGCCCTTTGATTTTGTTGTACAATCACTTCAGCCATTCTTTGCATTGCTGCTACAGCTGTAGCCATATTCAAATTATCATTCCCATTAAGTTCCATATCTGTTCTATTATTCCCACGTCCACGTCCTCGTCCAGTCATTACTTTTTCCCTACTCAAACTGAACAACACAAGAAAGTTAAAATCCATCTTCAGACCAAGAAACCACTAACAGAGAATCACACAACACAAACAAGACAGACCTAACCACAAACCCCAAAAGACTCTAACTTGGGCTATGATACCAACTAATGTAACACCCACAGTATGGTGCCACATTTATGTTACTTAATTACCCAAATACCCTCAGACTCATAAAAGGTGATGTTGTGATAAAAATACGAGTTGTAATTTTTTTTTTCGTAAAATAAATTTAGCAGAAAATAAAATATTATAGCAACCTCACACATAATTTTACATCATATACATAATACAAAAGTGCTATCAGGATTATTTATATACAAACCATGTCTCAAAACTACAAACACATTTAAATAATTACACGCATAGTTTATATCGGAGTTCAAACTTGCCCAAGTTTAACTAAGAGGCAGACCCCTCAGACGGGTCCTCCTCGTGTTCCTTAGCAGATAGGAATCCGTTATGACGAGTAGCCCTACGGACAGGTGTCCGGGCTGACGATACTATGCTAATTTTCGTTGGGACATAATTTCTAGTATCCCAATGTTGCCTGATATGCAAAGGAAATTCAACATGAACAAAAATAGTCACACAGAAAATGGATCCCTGCGAAACAACCTACTAATGCTAACAGTCAGATACCCCTTGTAAATAAGTCCTCGCTCATCGGGACTTGTTCTCCATTCTCCAACTCCTCCGTGAAATTGTAGATGTACATAGCCGAAGAAACTAACTCTTGACGTCATACTATCAAAATTCTGCGTTCCCAGACGTGAGAAGTAGTTCTTCTTCTCCTTCTTGTACTGTTTCTTTCTCAACTTCTTCAGCCAATTATAAATACAATATACAAATATGTATACAAAGAGGTGAGATCACCTATGTCAATACTAGTATGGTAGCACAGAGATAACATAACAGCATACCATATAAACACATCATATTACAATTATGGCATCAACATATTATCAATCAAAACTAGCATTTAATAATTACATGAAATGTCATCTATACTAAGCAGATATTTTAAAAAATACAATTGACATAATCAATATTTCACAACTATTATATCACACGGATGTAAGCATTTTTGTTAATGCATGAACACATAGACTCAATTTCCTACTCCATGGAGCTAAACTCAGGTCGGAGAAATTGATCGAAAAGATCTGCCGGTACCACGTTCCTCAGACTAAGTGCTATAATTATATCTTGCACATCTAGCACATACACGACAGTCTTTGTTAGATCTCGATTAAGAATAGTGTCTCGGTCCGGATCATCAGCAGTGTTGCATCGGTCTTACCCACAAGATGTAAGAGCTACCAACTCGCCTATTGCGAGCAACCCGCACCCCGATGCCCCCAAGGTCAACAAGTGACCTACACTACACGTATCCCACCCACTCAAGAGGTGTACGTTTCTCCTAGGCAATTAGCCATATACAGTCCATCGGACCATTTTCAATGCATGTGTAATGCACCAATTACCAACCAAAGGTAAATCACATAATTTCTCATACCAGGTGAAAATACTGTTTCATGTTCGTAAAATGTATTAATGCCAATTACGGCAAATGTCTTAATTTCTTGTACAGTATTCATATACTGATTTTAACTGTAAAGTTTACTGTATAATTAACAGCAAAATCACATTATCACATTTTTCTCATTTGGGAAATATTTTGGGGTTTTTTTTACAGTCACGTAATATTTTGTTACGTAAACAACAATTTGTAATAATTTTCTGTTACATTTAAAAATCGCGTAACAATTTTCTACTGTATTCTAAATCGCGTAAAAATATTCTTTCATTTTTAAATCGCATAGCGATTTTTCTACAACATTTCGATCGTGTAAAATATTTAAATGTTTTACCGATTGCGTAGAAATATTTTAACATTTTTCAAATTGCGTAACTTTAAAAATTACATTTTTAGTTACATAATTTGTCTTTCACTGTTTTTACACTTCATAAAATATTTCTTAACTTTAAAAATATTATTTTGGGCTTTTCTTACAATAATATAATTTCCTACTTTATTCCCTTCCTATTCTTACTCAAAAAAAATTTTCCGTAATATATTTTCTTAAAATCACATTTTATTGATTTAATCTTACAAAATCACATTTAGTTAATTTAATTACTGTTTCTAACTTTAGATTTCCTAACGTTTTCCAAAACTTAAGAAATAAGTTCTACGTTAGTAAAATTTAAGTTACAGACGTTTCCTTTTATATTTCTAAATCACTTCTAAAAATTAATTATCTTTAAAATAATTTGGGGTTCAAACACTTTCAACCTTTTTTTTTTTTTTATTTATGAAAATTCCACTTCACTTAATTGACCAAAAATCTAATTCCCTTTCCAAAATCTTTATATGAAAATTCTTGTATTTCATAACATCAAACATTTCTTCTAAATTGTCAAAACCTTATATATGGCCTTTGAAACCATCAAATATTTTTCTTGTAAATCATCTAATTTCCATTCTTGTTTCTACACAAAACAAATTAATAAAAATATAACTCAAAAACCATGTGCATTATTTTTGTAAAACAAACCCTTTTGTTTATTTTCCTTGCTTCCCAAATCATTCAATTTTATCATTCATGAAAATATAAATTTTGTGAAAACCAAATTTGTTGGTGTCTTAGCCGAAATTTGCTTTAGTTCAAGGACTAAAAATTAACTCCACTGTTCTTGAAAAATTTCAATACAAACCCTAGTTTTGGAAGCCCAAAACCGTGACCTCCTCCATGGCTTTTGGAGCCAAAATTGCTTATTTCAACATGCATCCATCATAATATATTCAACATACATCATCATGCATATTATAAGCATATCACACAAGCAATAAAACTATGCAAAATCATGCAAATCATATCAATCATAAGCAAATAAACAAAGCACATAAACACATACAAATTATTACATAAACATGGATGTGAATCCTCACATGGATTCATCAACCACCAAATAGAAAACACATCCCTCACCACCATACTTGGTTGGTGAGATGGATCTCCCTCTTACCTCTTGAAGATCCTCAAAAGCTCCTTGCTTTGTATTTTGAACAAGATCTCCACCAACACAAATTTCTTAAACATGAAACAAACACAAGAAAATTAGTATATCAAGCTTGAATAAGAAGAACCATGAATCAAACATGGTTTAGAACATGAAAAAGAAGAAAAGAAATGAAATTTCCTTACACTTCACCAATAAAAACCCAAGAACTTGCTCTTGGAAAAAGTCCTTCAAGATGGAAGATTTAGAACTTGCTCCAAACTACAAAGTGTCTTAGAATGATGAAAGGATTCAAGAAATATGGTTGTTTAGAATTGTTGAGTGATGGAAGGTGTGGTTTGCAGTGGTGGCCGTAGCTTGCATTTTGGAGACAAAAGGAGAGAATTTTTGCTAAGTTATTTTGCATGCAAACTTGCAATAATGGACAAGGTGATAGATTATTGTCTTCATCTTTTTCTTTGGCCTAAAAAGCCTACTCAAAACTGTCCCCCACTCCTTTGCATCACCAAAACTGTCCCCCCTTCCATGCTTCATCAAAGTGTGACAAATTTCAAATCCACCCTTTTAAGCCATCTTAGCCCTTAATTAAAAGAATGGTTTGGATTAAAATAACTACTAGGTTTAGGTTATAGATAGAAGACTTAAATTGAGCCATTGGATTATTTTTTGCTTGCAATCCTAACCATTGAATGTGTCTCCAAAATGAAGGGTCAAGATTACACCTTCAAACTTTACATCCAAGGGTCCAAAATGGTTGTAGTCATTTTTGATGACCAATTCTCCACCATTGATCTAAATCCAAATCCAATGGTCATTAATGATCCATCTCCACCATTGATTAAATCTACATCCAAGGGTTGATAATGGTCATAGCCATTTATAAGACTAAATCTCCACCCTTGATTTAATTTTGATCCAACGGTTATAAATAGTCCTAGCCATTTTATAAGATCGATCTCATCCGTTGATTTAATCAATGGTTGATATTCAAAGTCCTAAAGTGGTCATAACCACTATTGTTGACCAAGCAGTATAATTATTATTTTTGTCTGCTGTAACACTACAAATAATATTTTTACTGTATTTTTATCGCCCAATAATTAAATACAATATAAAACACTGTAAAAGAAATTTTCTAAAACTGTTTCCGGATTCAGGTTTAGTAAGATCCCCTATCTCTGTCTAAACAGTACAAATTTTTCTAAAGGTAGAAAAATTTTCACTTTTTAGGACCTACCCCGGGCCCACATAGGACCCCTGGGGCCCACATACAGTCTAAAAATCATTAAAATATAAAAATTTCATAATCACACATAAAATCACAAAAATTAGAAAACTCACAAATATCAAATCAGATTACGTAAATTAATTAAGACTAAACAGTAAAAATTAAATTACGTAAATTTTTCCCCGACCTGAAAATTTTTATTTTTCATGACACGGAGCAATTTACTCAAAACGATCAAATATGCTGACGGAATAATCAAAATAATTTTACAGTATCCGAAATTACTAAACAATAAAATTCCATTAACTGTCAAAATTACTGTTCTTAAGATAGAAAGTTCGGGGTGTTACAAATATTACTGCTAACATTATGAGAACCTGCAAAGTCGCACACATAGAGCAGATTAAATTGGAGTAATTAGAATCCAAGTTGAACTGAGATTCAATCGTGGGTCAGACCCATAATAGATGAGTCTAGGGTTACGCAACTTACCTTACTACTGCTCATACTCACTTAAGTCAGTCACTATTATAAATAATACTGCTAAGGGGACCGCGAGGTATGCATTATAAAACCCTAGCCACACCTACAGAAAGTGAGTGAGAGAGTGACAAGTTTCTTCTCTTCTCTTAGCAGCTAGCACTGTGTGAGAGAGGCGTGACTCCTATTTGCGAACGTTGGACATTCGTGAGTTTGTTCGTGTGGATACCACAGAGACAACATCGCTGTTACGGAGTTGGTGATTCACGTCACTTGTTTTGAACATGCTTCAAGAGGTAAACATTTTTAAAAACTCAAATGATGACTTTTTCGCATGGATCCTTGGTGGGAATTCTATTTTTCGCTGCCTAATGTATCCGCGATTCCCAACAAGAACTTATGAACAACAATTAAATGCATAGACATATTTAACTTCAACAGGTGATCCATAGAAAGCTACAACAACCACTAGTACTTTTCCTTTCAACATGGTCTCCAGCAAAATCAACATCACAAAAGCCTATGAGATCAACATTTGTACCTTTCTCATACCAAAGACCAAGATTAGACGTTCCAATTAAATATCTAAAGATTCTCTTAATAGCTTGTAATTGAGATTCCTTAGGATTTGCTTGGAATCTACCACATATTCAAACACTCAATTGAATATCTGGTCTACAAACAATTAGGTACAAAAGTGAGCCCATCACACCTCTGTATAGTTTTTCACTAATAGGTTTACCTTTCTTGTCTGAGTCCAGAACTTGCGAGGTATACATAGATGTGCTCATCTTCTTTGCTGAATCCATTTTGAATCTTCTAAGAAGATCCTAAGTATATTTTTCTTAATATATCATAACTTCATTCTTTTGTTGCTTAATTTACAACCCCAAGAATAATTTTAATTCACCCATCATGCTTATTTCAAACTCTCCTTGCATAAGCTTAAAGAATTCCTTGCACAAAAATTCATTAGTCGATCCAAAGACAATATTATCCACATAAATCTGAACAAGCAAGAAATCAGTCTTATAATGTTTTGTAAACAAAGTTGTATCAATTTTGCCTCTTACAAAATCATTTTTCAAAAGCTAGAAGCTAAACCTGTCATACCAAGCTCAAGCATCTTACTTTAAACCATATAAAGCTTTTGAGAGTTTAAAGACATTATTAGGATATTTTTCATGTTCAAAATCAGAGGGTTGTTTTACATAAACTTCTTCAGAATATAACCATTCAAAAAAGTAGATTTTATATCCATTTGATATAAAATGAAACCTTTGTAAGCAGCATAAGCAAGTAAGATTTTGATAGATTCAAGTCTAGCAATAGGAGCAAAAGTCTTATTGAAATCAATACCTTCATCCTGATTGTATCCCTGAGCTACCAACATTTCCTTATTTCTAATTACATTTACCGATTCATCGAGCTTGTTTCTAAACACCTAGCGAGTTCCAATGATCGTATGATCTTCAGGTTCAGGAACCAGCGTACCAACTTTGTTTCTTTTGAACTGATTTATTTCTTCTTGCATGACTTCTATCCAACTTTCATCTTGAAGAGCTTCATATACTGCTTTTGGTTTAATTTGTGAGATGAGAGTCATGTTCACATTCTTTCCAAATGATGATTTGGTTCTCATATCTTGAGAAGGTTCTCCAATGATGTACTCTTTTGGATGAGATGTGAGATGCCTCCATTCTCTTGACATTAGAGTATGACTTCTGATGTTGCTTCTAGATGGAGTATTTTGATGGTCATCAGAAGGATTGTTAGTAGAGTCATGAGATTCATTCTTTGGAGTAGGTAGATCAGAAACTAGCTTTAGAGTATCTTTAGAGTGATATTCTCAAATTCTTCTTCCATATTAGAAACTTTAAACTCAGGAGAATGGTTAGCATCATTAAAAGAAACATGCATGGATTCTTCTACAGTGAAAGTTCTTATATTGTAGAGTTTAATTTAGAAGAAGTTGAGTAACCAAGAAATATACCTTTATCTACCTTAGAATTAAACTTACCAAGTTAATCCCTGTTTCAAGGTAAAGTATTCAGATCCAAAGGTATGAATGTAAGATAGGTTGGGTTTTCTACCCTTCCACAATTCATATGGTGTTTTTTTAATTATTGGCCTTATAAAAACTTGGTTCTGAACATAACATGAAGTGTTTATAACTCTTGCCCAAAAGTATTTTGGTAAGCCACTATGAAAAAGGAGAATCCTTGCCATTTTTTGCAAGGATTTGTTCTTTCTCTCTACAACAACATTTTGTTGAGGTGTTCTAGGAGAAGAGAAGTTATAAGTTATTCCATTTTCATCACAAGAATCCTCCATGATTACTTCTACTAGCAGCTATTGCAAAAACCATTTTGATTTTGTATTTTCTTGCAAAAGATCTTAAAAGCCTCACAAGATTCATCCTTGTCGCTTAGGTATAATACCCATGTGAATCTAGAGAAGTAATCCATAATGACAAAGCCATATCTCTTACTACCCAAGCTCGTGGTTCTAGTTGATCTAAACAAATCAACATATAAGAGTTCAAGTGGTCTTGTGGTTGAAATAACATTTTTTGCTTGAAAAGAAGCTTTAGTTTGTTTTCCTCTTTAGCAAGCTTCGCAAACCAAGTCTTTTTCAAATATGATCTTGGGCAAGCCCTTAACCAAGTTGTTTTAGGAAAGTTTAGAAATATTCTTCATGTTGACATGACCAAGCTTTTATGCCATAACAACTTCTTATCTTTAAATGATGCTAAACACTTTACATTTTGATTTGAGTGGTCATCTAGATACAAGATATAGGTATTATAATACCTTTTCGTAGTAAGAAGGATTTTATCAGACTTGGGATCCTTCACTATGCATTGTGAAGGTTCAAACATAACTTTGTAGCTTTTGTCACAAAATTGACTAACACTTAGAAGTTTATGTTTCAACCCTTTAACCAGAAATTCATCATTGATAAGATTCCTTACCAACATTACCTATGCCAAGGATCTTAGATTGAGAGTTGTCTACAAAAGTGACTAATCATCCATCCATTTCTTTAAGTGTCAGAAACATAGATCAGTCTCCGATCATGTGCCTTGAACAACCACTGTCCAAATACCATGTTTGTAATTTCTAAATGGTTCTCAGACACACCTGTAAGCATAGTTATCTTCTGCTTAGGTACCTAGATTTTCTTGGGTCCTCTAGGGTTAGTTTTCTTTTTTTTTTTTAACTTTTATTTTACTTTTATGTTTCAGAAAACAATATCAAAAGTATGACTAGATTTGTTACAAAAGGAACATATTTTCTAATTAGAAGCTTTGGCAAATAGATTTTTGTATAACTTCTGAGATTTGAACTTGTCATAACCTAAACCAGCTTTGCCAAAACCACATCTGTGACTTCCCAACATCATATCTAAATTTCTTTTTTCTGTTTATAAACTTAGTTAGGTCATCAGAAAGTTCTTTCACTTTCTCCTTCAATGTATTGACCTTAGAAATTGGTACATTAGATGATTTATCAAAACGTGTTCTCATTGTTGATAATTTCAGTTCATCATTCTCATGTCTCAATTTGTCATTCTTAAGTTTTGTAAGATCAAGATCTTTTGATAATTTTAGAAGACTTTTCTTAAGAGAGGAATAATTTGATGAGAGAAGTTTGGTGTCACACAAAAGTTCATCAAAAGCATTTTGGAACTCATCATATGATATAAAGCGTTCAGAATCTGATACCTCTTCCTCAATGTCAATATTCGTCATCTTTCATTTCACCATCAAATTAGTCATTATTCAAATCTTTCTATATAGCCATCATAGCTTTCTTATTTATGAACTTCTTAGGTGCCTTCTTTTGCTGAGGACACTTGGTTCTGATGTGTCCAGGCTTTTTCCATTTGTAACAGATGATTTGACTTCTGTTTGGATTGCTTGAGTCTCCATTCCAATCCTTCTTATGAAATAATCCTTTCTTGTTCCTTGCTCTTCTCTTCCATATTCGAACCACTTAGAGATATAGCATTGTTGTTTCATCATCTTCGTCTTTTGAGTCAAATTCTTCATATTCGTCTTCTTTGGAGTCTTTTGAAGCTTTAAGAACTAAGTTTTGAGAAGTACTATTTTAATTAACTTTAAGAGTGATAGATTTTCCCTTTCTCCTAACATTTTCATTAGCATAAACTAATTATTGTTCATAGGTCTTTAGGGAACCCATCAACTCATCAAGACTCAAGGTGTTCAGATCATCAGCCTCTTAAATAGCAGTTATCTTAGGTCTCCAAATCTTGGGTAAGCTTCTTAGGACTTTTTTGACCATTTTTTGATTTGAGTATATTCTTCTAAGAGCTCTTAGTTGATAGATGATATGTATGTATCTAATGAACATGTCATCAATTGTCTCATGATCAAGCATTTTGAATAGCTCAGATTAGTGAACAAGCATATTCATTTTAGTTTCTTTGACTTGATTTGTGCCTTCATGCAACATCTCAAGTCTATCCCATATTTCTTTAGTAGTATCACATGATATGATCTTATCATATTCACTCTTACAAAGTGCACATGTAAAAAAGTATTTAGCTTTTGAGTTCATTTGAACTCCATTTCTTTCTACTTCTGTCCATTGTTCCCTTAGTGTAGGAACGGTTGTCTTATTTTCTAATGTAAGCATTAGAGTAAAAGGACCATTTTCTATGACATCCTATAGATTATAATAGGTGAACTCTATGAAGAGTCTCTCTCTTTCTTTCCAATAATGATAGTCTTCTCCAATAAAAGCAAGAGGATGATTAATAGATTGTCCTTCAGCGATGTAGAAATTCTGAATTGTAATTTGCCCTTAAGGATCTTTCCTCTTCACTTGTTAAGGCGCTCAACCTATAGGCTAAGCTTTGATACCAACTAAAAGTGGAAACAACATGAGAAAGAGGGATTGAATCATGCAGCTAATTTTTGAACATTTCCTACAAACTTAAAAGCTTCTCAAGTTTTCTCAACTTGGATAAATCATAGTATAGATCAAAAGTTAAGTTTTTTAGAAGTGTTACTTGAAAGAAACTAAGTTTGGATCAAAGTAATTTAGAAAACTTAATTTTCTTAATGAAGAAGATTAGTTTCAATTATCAGAAGGACAATTAAAAGTCAAACTTGACCAACATAAAGATAAGAGATAGAGTTCAGAAGAGATCACATAGAGATTTATACTAGTTTGGAAAAACCACATGCCTGTGTCCAGTCCCTAGTCAGAAACTAGGATTTTATACTACCATGAGTATTCTTTCTTGTACCCTAGCTTCTCTAAGCTAGATTACAAGTAGTGTTTGTTCCACCCTAGTCTCGTCAAGCTAGACTTCCACTGAGATCACTCACGGATCAGGTTACAAAGAGAAGATGTGGGTTTGTGTTTCTCTTAACACTCAAAAAGTGAATTTAATATAATGAATACAAAGATGAGAATAAGATTTTATATTCTCTAAAACTCAAAGAGTAGATCTAAACAAATATAAACTTGAAAGAATAAGTTTCTCTTATAAGCAAATGATCAGAAGATGGTTTCAACAAAGAAACTTTGTTAAGAAGAAATATTTGAGCGTTCAAAAGTTTGATAAAAAGTTTGGCATAATAATAGTTCACTTCATGCCTTCAACTTTTCAGGCTTCTTCAATTTATAGAGCTTCAGAACTAGTCGTTTAAGATTCTAATGGTTACTATTCAAGTCCATGTTACTATTTTCTTATCCTTTAGCAGTCAGTCAACTATTCTTTAATGATTTTTGTCCTTTTCCAGTGATAAACGGAAGTTTCAAGCTTCTTAAGCTTTCTGACTTTGCTATTTGCAGGCAATAGTTATCTTCTAAACTTGTATACTTCTTAAAGACTTGATTTTTCTGATGCTTAATGTTTCTAATATATTTGTCTTCTGATGATGTTGTCTTCTGAACTTAGTCTTTTGATGCACTTCACTTCTTATTCTTGTCTTCTGACAGACTTGACTTCTGAAAGTTGTCTTTTGAAGAACTTATTATAATTCTCATATTTTGCTTCTTAAATTCTTCTTCATACTTAGTCCAATTTCAGTGATTTTTCATGAAAACTTTGATCATTTTAAGACGTCTTTTGAGTGAATTTTAAGTAATTCACAAGGTTGGCATTGATTATCTAGGAGTCTTCTTAACTGTGCTTTGATACACTTAGTTGAATATATTAGTAAACATAAGATTCTAAGTTTAATTTTATTAATCATCAAAACTCAAAAAATTATAAAGAACTTCAGCAAGTTTAGATACTTCTAAAGAGCTTTGGAGCTTACAGTTCTCACTACTGAGTTCCATATAGGTCTTAATAAGACCATTTTCCTCTTTGAGTTCATCATTCTCATGTATCAATTTTCTCAAGATTCAAAAGATCAAAGTCTTTTGATAATTTTAGAAACTTTTCTTAAGAGAGGAATACTTTGATGAGAGAAGTTTGGTATCACACAAAAATTCATCAAAAGTATTTTACAACTCATTATATGACATAAATGGTTCAGAATCTAATACCTCTTCTTCGATATCAATGTTGGCCAGCATATAGAAGTTTAAGATTTCACTTTCTTTTGTTTTAGCATTCGATGAGTCATCATCCAAGTTTTCGCATGTAGCCATCATTACTTTCGTCTTTCTGATGTGTCCAAGCTTCTTGCATTCATAACAAATGATCTAACTTCTATTGGAATTACTTGAATCTCCCTTCTGATCTTTCTTTTGAAAGAAGTCTTTCTTGTTCCTTGCTCTTCTCTTCCATATTCGAGCAACTTTGTGAGACAACATTGCTATTTCATCGTCTTCATCTTCTGTATCTAATTCTTCATCTTCATCTTCTTTTGAATCTTCTAAAGATTTTAGAGCTAAGTTCTGAGCAACACTTTTCTAACCAATTTTAAATGTAATAGATTTGCCCTTTCATGCCACAATTTCATTAACATAAGCTAACTCTTGTTCATAGGTCTTTATGGGACCCATTAGCTCATCAAGTATCAAGGTGTTCCGATCCTTGGCCTCTTGGATAACAGTTACTTTAGGTCTCCAAACCTTGGGTATGCTTCTAGGACTTTTCTAGCCATTTCCTGAATAGAGTAGGTTCTTCCAAGAACCTTAAGCTAATTAATGATATATATGTATTTGATGAACATGTCATCAATCATCTCATGATCATGCAATCTAAACAGCTCATACTAGTGAACAAGCATGCTGATTTTGGTTTCTTTGACTTGGATAGTGCCTTCATACAACATTTTAAGTCTATCCTATATTTCGTTAGTAGTATCACATGGTATGATATTATCATATTCAATCTTATTGAGTGCAAATGTAAGAAAGTATTTTGCTCTTGAGTTCTTTTGAACTCAGTTTCTTTCTACTTCTATCCATTGCTCCCTTGGGGTAGGAATAGCAGTTCCATCTTCTAAAGAACACATTGGAATGAAAATACCATTTTCTACGACATCCAATATATCATAATGAGTTGACTCTATGAAGAGTCTCATTCTATCTTTCTAATAATGATAGCCTTATCTAGTGAATGTAGGAGGCTAATTAATGGACTATCCTTCAACAACATAAATGTTTTTGTTACCCAAGTGGCTTCAGTACTCAAGAGGGGGGTGAATTGAGTAATTAAAACTTTTTTGCAAACTCTTTTCAACACAAATTTCTCGAAGCAATATAATGAATATATAAAGATGATGAAATGCCCTAAGAACAGTAAATAAACAATTAAACAATAATAAATAAATTGTTGAAAATAAAAAGATAAAGGAGAGAAGAAAAGCAGGCACGATATTTATCCTAGTTCGACCACCAACCACTTGTGGCCTACGTCTAGTCCCCGATACACAGTTCGAGATTTTTTACTATTCAATACAAGCTTAAAACAGGTGCTTGCAACCTTTACACAACAGGGATACCTCACCCTATTTACTAGAGAGATACCTCACCCCCTTTGAAGGATACCTTACCTTCTTTACAACAAGGGATACCTCACCCTTTTTCTGAGGGATACCCCACCCTCACAATTTTACTAAGGGATACCTCACCCTTTTATAAAGTATCAGAATATAGACGAAGAGAAACTCTCACAAAGAGTAAATATTATAAATTGAAGCACTAGGAAGCTCTCTTAGGATATCTTAAAGTTTTGGCGAAAAGAGCACAGAAAATATGAGAAAAAATAGAGAATCACGTTTTTAGCACAAGCAAAAGATAATTCAAATGGTTTGGCAACATTCAGAAGAGACCCAAAGTCTCTATTTATAGAGCAATGTAGAAAAGAGCCGTTGGGTGCCATTAAATACATATTAAATGCAAAAACGTTGGCTGCCATTTTTAAAATCTAAAACAGAGCTTCGTGGGTTATTCGAATACCATCAGGGGATATTCGAATACCTCTAATAAAAGGCATTTTTAAAAACAAATTAAAGGGGGCTTATTCGAATACCAGTTAAGGGTATTCGAATAACTCAGTTTAAAAGGTATTTTCTGAAATCAGGTTATTCGAATACCACAAAGGTTATTCGAATACCTGTCACTTAAAACAGGTTTTAAAGAAGCACTATATTCGAATGCCATGAAGGGTATTCGAATACCTCTGATTTGGAAAATAGAAACGTATGTAAAGGATGCAGGTTATTCGAATACCATGGAGGTGTATTCGAATACCTCAGTTAAAAACAGTTAAAAAACCATTTGTAATTGCTTCGAAAAACCATTTCCAATCTCTAAAACCTTTTATCTTTCAAAACTATTTTGAAAACCTCAGTTTGATTTTAAGGAACAGATTTTTAGATCTTTTAAATTTAACCAATGAGATATCCAATAAAAGCTCTCTTACAAAGATCCTAAGTCCTAAAGCTAAACTTGAAGATCTTGGACTTGGTCTTCTCATCATCTTCATGTTTGTTATCATCAAAACTATTATCCATGACAGCTAGCAAATTACATTCTCTCCCTTTTTGATGATGACAAACTAATATTTGAGAAAAGAATTAGTTTATATAAATTAGAATTCACAAAGTTGTTTAGAGATACTTACTCCCCCTCTTTTTCATAAGAGGTGATTTATATCAGAGATGTGCACAACAGCTCTCCCTTACTTTTGGAATCCAATTTTTATTTTTGTCTTACCGAACTTTTACTTTTTCTCCCCTTGACTTTTCTCAAACAAAGAATTCAAGCTTTTTCTTCCCCTTTTTCCATGATAAAAAAGATGGGGCAAGATAAAGCATAAAGTTAAACAGAATCTATTCCAGTCCAACAAGATATATTAATTCATTGCATACAAGAATAGCAACAAAGTATAATTTTATAAATTTAGCAATATAAGCACAATATTCAGCATATGAGCAAAGATATATTCATTAATTAACTAATTGCATTGTATTATCATCAAAACAGTCATTACATTTACCAAGAGAATTACTTATATTTGATACCACTTGTTATCAAAAAGTAACACTTGTTACCAAAATGTAAAACATTTACCACTTGTTATCAATTTCTTATAAATCTGCCATATATCAAGAAAATCATAGATATTAAACATTTTACTTTGATGAAATATGCTATAGGGATCAGAGCATTGCATAGAATTCACATTATCTACCCTATATGCAATGACAAAAAAAAATAATATCCAATTTGGCACTTTGTCAATGCTAAGCATACTACTCATGTAAGAAAAATATTTAATCATTTAAGATCAATTAATCAACAAGTATCATACAATCCATATAAAATATCACAATTGCTTAGGGATAGAGATACTTATTGAGTTAGATAAAGAGAGATGCTTCTTTGTAATGTTCTTCGTTTATTGGTCCTTTAAGTTTGAGCTTTCTTCTATTGAGTATTCCATTCCATTGTACTTGATGAAAGTCTCATCATATCTTTCTTCATTCATTTCCCTCAAGTTGAATAATTTTTTTTTTCATTTAAGAGTTTGCTTGAGGTAGTTATAACCCTACAAAAATAATTCAAAGTACTTTCTATGGTATCTATTAATTTTTGGATCCATAGTGGTTAACCAAACTCATAAACAAGTAAGTATTCAAAATAATAAGTCAAAAATAGCAAATGAGTTCACAAGGGCAAAAGATATTTTGGCCAAGTAACCACTTGTTTGATACCACTTGTTGCACTTATTACCACGTTCATATATTTATCAAAACAGTAGCCAATTACATTAAGCGTTTGCATTATAGAGAATTTATCATAAAAAAAATTCTTGGGAAAATGAAGGGGTAACAGCAAGCTAAGAAATATGCATTTAAGTGCATTATGTAATTTTCATTTAAGGCATAAAATATAGGCTTAAAAGAAATAAGATGTATTTCATCAACAGCATGTCATTCATAGAGTCAAATATATTTATATTTGTATTTGCATAAAAAAAAAGGAACAGAATAGAGATCAGGCTTTAAATTTGGTTTTCAATCATGAGTTATTCGAATACTTCTTCCTGTATTCGAATGCCCATCACAAATTTGTAAACTCCAAAAGGAGCAAGTATTCAAATGCCTTGTAGAGTATTCGAATACTCCAGAGGTAAGTGAGAAACAATGATATGATAAGTCTCTGGTTATTCGAATAGCTATATTAGTTATTCAAATACTCTAGCTTTATAGAGACACAATATTGCTATACTGATGTATGGTATTCGAATACCTTATGATGGTATTCGAATAGACCTATCAGAAAAACATAGATTTTCATGTACAGATGTAAAATAAGAGAGGAAAACTTACCCGATGATGGAAATACTTATCCAAAAAAATTGCAAGTCCAAGCCTTATAGAGAATGATGAAGAGAGCTTGGAATTATTTTTTGTTTTGTGCTTGCAGTAACCACTTTCAAAATGCCAAAGTCAGCTCTTGGCCTTCAAACACACCTACAACACATTTTAGTTTTTGGTTTTTAGTACCCAGATTTTCTTGGGTCCTTGAGTGTCAGTTTTGGGTATAGTCCCCTTGGGAACCCAAACCATTTTTATTCTAATTTTTGTGTTAACATTTTTTCTTGCATTGCATGTTGAAGCACTGTGACCCTTCTTCCCACAATAAAAACATTTAATAAATGAGCTACTATAAGTACTTGAATAAATAAAGAAATTTTTATATGGTTTGTGCTGATTTTTCAGGTTGTAACCAATTCCAGCTTTTTCAAAAATAACTCTTTGTTTTCCTAATATGATATTTAAATTATCTCTTCCAAAAGTGAATTTAGCTAGAGTGTTCTTTAAATCTTCAATTTCTTTTTCAAGCATATGACATGAAGAACAAGATGAAGAAGTAAAAGCATGTGAAGTGTAGGTTGAGCATGCATCAATTAATCCTAATGTTTTATTTTCAATTTTTAATTCTTCAATTTCTTTATTCAAAATTAGAATTTGATTTTCCAAAGAAGAAATAGTTTTCTTAGATGAAGAAATTAATTTTGTGAGCCTTATTCATTCGTCATGTAATTCTTCAAAGGCCTCTTGTAATTCATCATAAGAAGGAGATAAATCAAAGTTAAAATTACCTCATTGTCATTTTCTTCTTCTTCTTCTTCTCCTTTGGCCATAAGACATAGATGGGCTTCTTCGCAATCTGAACTGTCAGTTGAGTCCATGTCAGTGTCATCCCATGCTATGTAGGCTCTTCTTTCTTTGGAGGGTTTCTTTTCAAATTTCTTTGGGGGAAAAGGTAGTCTTCTTTGAGTTCCCTTTTTCCTGAGAAATTTACTAAATTTTCTTACCAGAAGATTGAGATTTTGTTCATTTAGCTCAACATTGTCCACGTCATCTCCATCATCTTCATCTTCATTATTGATAGTGGAGGTGGTGGCTTTAAGTGCAATCCCTTTATTTTTCTTATCATTTTCTTCACTTAGGTCAAGCCTGTTGAGTTCTAATTCGTGCTCTTGAAGTTTTCCAAAAAGCGTAGCTAATGTCATTGTTGATAAGTCTCTTGATTCAAATATAGCTGTCACCTTAGGCTGCCAAATCCTGCTCAAACATCTCAACACTTTGTTAATTAAATCTTCGTTAGAAAAATTCTTTCCTAATGATGCAAGATGATTTACAATGTGAGTGAACCTTTTTTGCATTTCCTGAATGCTTTTAGCATGGTTTATTTTAAATAATTCATATTCGCGAGTAAGAGAATTGATTCTCAACCTCTTAACTTCACTGGTACCCTCATGGGTAACTTGTAAAATGTCCCACATTTCTTTAGCGGTTTTACAATTTGAAATTCTAAAAAATTCATCATACCTCAAAGCAGTGGTAATGATGTTTTTGGCTATCAAGTTATATTGAACTTTTCTTTTATCATCTTTAGACCAATCATTTCTAGGTGTCTCGATTTTTACACCATCAACAACTCATGTAGGTATAAATGCGCCATTTTCGACAGCATCCCACACATCTAGATCAATAGTCTCGATAAAGATTTTCATTCTTTCCTTCCAATATGCATAACCATCCCCATTGAAAAAGGGTGGTCGATTTATGGAAGTTGCTTCTGAAAAACCATTTGAAGAAGCCATGTTCTCTTGACGCTGGTAAGCTCTTTATACAATAGTCTAGCTCTGATATCACTTGTTACCCAAGTGGCTTCAGTACTCAAGAGGGGGTGAATTGAGTAATTAAAACTTTTCCACAAACTCTTTTTAACACAAATTTCTCAAAGCAATATAATGAATATATAAAGATGATGAAATGCCTTAAGAACAGTAAATAAACAATTAAGCAATAATAAATAAATTGCTGAAAATAAAGAGATAAAGGAGAGAAGAAAAGCAGGCATGATATTTATCCTGGTTCGACCACCAACCACTTGTGGCCTACGTTCAGTCCCTGAAACACAGTTTGAGATTTTTTACTATTCAATACAAGCTTAAAATAGGTGCTGGCAACCTTTACACAACAAGGATACCTCACCCTATTTACTAGAGGGATACCTCACCCCCTTTGAAGGATACCTCACCTTCTTTACAACAAGGGATACCTCACCTTTTTTCTGAGGGATACCTCACCCTTACAATTTCACTAAGGGATACCTCACCCTTTCATAAAGTTTCAGAATATAGACGAAGAGAAACTCTTAGAAAGAGTAAATATTACAAATTGAAGCACTATGAAGCTCTCTTAGGATATCTCAAAGTTTTGGCGAAAAGAGCACAGAAAATATGAGAAAAAATAGAGAATCACGTTTTTAGCACAAGCAAAAGATAATTCAAATGGTTTGGTAACATTCAAAAGAGACCTAAAGTCTCTATTTATAGAGCAATGAAGAAAAGAGTCGTTGGGTGCCATTAAATTAAATGCAAAAACATTGGCTGCCATTTTCAAAATCTAAAACAAAGTTTCGTGGGTTATTCAAATACCATCAGGGGGTATTCGAATACCTCTGATAAAAGGTATTTTTAAAAACAGATCAAAGGGGGGTTATTCGAATACCAGTTAAGGGTATTCGAATACCACAGTTTAAAAGGTATTTTCTGAAATTAGGTTATTCGAATACCACAAGGGTTATTCGACTACCTATCACTTAAAACAAGTTTTAAAGAAGCACTATATTCGAATGCCATGAAGGGTATTCGAATACCTCTGATTTGGAAAATAGAAACGTATGTAAAGGATGCAGGTTATTCGAATACCTCAGTTAAAAACAGTTAAAAAACCATTTGTAATTGCTTCGAAAAACCATTTCCAATCTCTAAAACCTTTTATCTTTCAAAACTATTTTGAAAACCTCAGTTTGATTTTAAGGAACAGATTTTTAGATCTTTTAAATTTAAAATAAAAGCTCTCTTACAAAGATCCTAAGTCCTAAAGCTAAACTTAAAGATCTTGGACTTGGTCTTCTCATCATCTTCATGTTTGTTATCATCAAAACTATTGTCCATGACAGCTAGCCAATTACAGTTTTGATATGCCATTTTCCCTGAAGGATCTTTCCACTTCGCTTGTTAAGGTGCTCAACCCAGAGGCTGAGCTCTGATACCAACTGAAAGTTGCAACAGTATGAGAAGGGGGTTGAATCGTGCAGCTAACTTATGAACATTTCCTACAAACTTAAAAGTTTCTGAAGTTTTCTCAACTTGGATGAATTAGATTATAGATTAGGAGCTAAGTTGTTCAGAGGCGTTACTTGAAAGAAACTAAGTTTCAATCAAAGTAATTTTAAAAACCCAATTTTCTTAATGAAGAAGATCAATTTCAGTTATTGGAAAGACAAGTTAAAAGACATATTTAACCAAGATAACGATAAAAGATAAAGTTCATAAGAGATAAAATAGAGATTTTTACTAGTTCGGCCAAACCACGTGCCTACGTCCAGTCCCCAGCCAGAAACTAGGATTTTGTATTCCCACAAGTATTCTTTCTTTAACCCTAGCTTCTCTAAGCTAAATTACAAGTAGTGTTTATTTCATGCTAGCCTCATCAAGCTAGACTTTCACTTAGATAACTAACGGATTAGGTTACAAAGAGAAGATGTGTGTAACATTCTCCTTAACCTAATACTCCTAATCAAGGTTATAGAAGCTCAGTAACTCTGGTATGAGTTATTTGTTAATTCGAATAACCTTCTGGACTAGTTTGAGCTAATTCTATAACACTGAATATGAAGAATAACTAAAGTTTTTGCATAAATAGCTTATATGATGGAAATAAATATGAAAAATTTATTTCCTAACTATAAACAGTTGATAAAAGTTGAAGTAAATTTTGGAGAATCATATGAATTGATCTGGTATTTTTAACGACATTGAATGAAAGTTTAGAAGACTGATTGAATAGCTAAAGTGGCTCATAAAATTATGAAAATATATGGAGATGACAAGTGAAACATGGAGAATAATTTGGTATATAATATAGATATCAGTAAGCATATTTACTTAATTACTAAGTTTAATTTAATTTAGGGAAGAGTAATGAAGCTTAATTGATAAATAACAATATATGGAAAATTGTGGAAATATGGATCCAATGACTAAGTTGAGTCTTAAAATTTTCTATAACACTTATGGATACTTGAAAACTCAACTTTAGAAGAATAAAGTGTATGTAATAGATCCAGAAGTTTCATCACGAAATTTTTATTCACTTTTTCCTCACCCATCGTCTTTGCTTTTCTCTCATCTTTATCATTTAATTTGACTTTCTTCCTTCACATTTGTGCTTCACATTTCCACAGCAATAGTAGCAGAAAAAAAAATAGGGGAAGGAACGGCAAAAGAAAAAATAAGAAAAGGGAAGGAAAAATAAGGTGAAAAGGAAGAGGAAAATTCAAGGAATCAAGTTTTAACAAGTTAAGAAATTGAGGTAAGAGATTTCTATCTTTAACTTGTTCTTCTTTTCCATTGATTATGGATTTAATTTGTGACCCCTGTGCCTGTGTTACACGGCCAAACTAGAATTTAGAAAGGATTTCTTTGCTTCGATATGCTCATCCTTTTTAATGTTTCTTGAGTTGAAGTTGTGGTGTTAGTTATGATGAGGAAAAAATGGAATTTCTTGTGTTTTTGGTTGGAGGGTTCACGGCCAAACCCTAAACTAAATGGTGCTTTTGCTGATTTTATGCTATTGATTATTGATTCTATATGATGAGAGTGATGTATGCTTGATAATAATTTTTATACATGAACAGTTTCCACATAAAGAACCAAGTGTGAACACTTGATATTCTATGATTGTTGATGAAAGAAACTGTGTGTATGTGTGTTCCAAAGTGTGAACATTTTGAATTTCTAAGAAACCGTGTGTGTGTGTGTGTTCCAAAGTGTGAATACTTTGATTTTCTACATTAGTTGTTAAAGGTAGTGTGGTTTTTATTTCAATTAAGTGTTCACACAAGAGAAACCATGTGAACTCTATATATGATTTTCTAAGTGTTCACACTATAATTTTATATATTATTTGTTAGTTAAGTTGACTAAGGGAAGGTGGTTAGTTGAAGAAATTAACAAGTTGGTCATAAAAAACAAGGCTTGGCCGTGATTTGTCTATGGCAAATTTGTGCTTGATATTGATCAAATGAGGTACTAAAGGGGTTTATGGAGAAACCCTAGTACTTGAATTATTGAATTGTACATTTGAATGTTTAGAAAATTCTTGGTTGATTAACAGTGTAACTAAGTGAGCGTGTTTATGCTCAATTTGATATTTAATTGATGTTTGGATGTCTTCGATATTGTTCACTTGATGTGAACTTGTAGAATATGACAAATTGTGCTTGTTTTTGAATAATCTCTGAGAAGGGAAATTTAGGAAAGGAGAGGGAATAATCTCCGGGAAAGGAGAATAGGCTATGAATTCTGGGTAGGGAATAAGCTCTAGGAAAGGAGATAGGTTTTATATTTTGCGTAAGGGAATAATCTCCGAGAAGGGAGATAAGTTTAGTTTTCGAGTATAGATTAAATTAAATTAAATTAAATATTGAATATACAATAACCTAGGAATAACTCTGAAAGTGGAGATGAAATTAAACTTATGAGAATGAAATAGGAAAGGAAATGTTAAATGAAACAATCCTTAGGAAGAGAGGATTGGAATCTTTTATAGCTTTATACTTGAATTGTTTCTAAATGTAATTACAAGTGTAATTTATAATGTTTGTTAATAAATGTTTTCTGAAACTATTAATAATTGGTATCTTGTTTCGGGAAAAGGAAGGACTAGATTTGGCTTTTACCACCTTCCTACTTTATAAAAATGAGTTTTGAAATGATTTTTCCTTGAAGCAGCTGAAAGTATTATGATGACACATATTTTTAATAGTACTGCTGAGAATTCTTAGAATTCTCACCCCTATTTTTCTTGCATTTCCATAATATTTCCAAGAAAAGTACAAGGGGTAGCAGGTGAAGCATGAAGACAGAGAATTGTGCAAGTTGTTTTAATTTTAGTAATCTTAGTATTTTGAATGTATTTTTAAGAACTTAGAGACATGATTATGTAATTTGAACATTGTTATGTATATTTATATAATGACTTGTACATTATGTGTATAAATCCAACCACAACAGGCTCATATTTTGTGTAACACCCTCCTTAGGGCATCACATTTCTGACTCCCGACTCATAATCTAAAAATCAATTTGTAAAAGGTTTGAGTTATGAAAATATGGGTTTCAAAATTACTTCTTTACTGAAACGTAAATTTACTAAAAATATTAGGTAATATTGAAAATCATATTTCAATTATTCATTATGCAATATTAACACCAATTAATATTTCACAATTTAAAGAGAAATATAAAATTAACAGACTCTTTTTTTTTTAACAGTAGCAAACCCTATAACAGGTCCTACTTAATAGCACGGTACAACACTAACGAGAAACTTTAACTTATTCCTTTTTCTGTCCATCTTGATGCATCAGATATCTGTTCCTTTGTCAACACTGCACACCTTCGAATCCTGAATGTCCACTCCTTATTGTTGTCACCAATCTCAGAGTATCCATCGCCCATTATGTCTAAGACAACTCGATCCTTCTATTATTTGATTTTAACAGTACAGACACAGTAAAATAACATAACAAAGAGGTAAGATCACTTACACCAATACCAACATGGCAGCATAGAGATAACACAAGCAGCATATCATACAGATAGGTCATGCCACAATTATAATCATGTTATCAACATTAATCAACTATCATCATCTAATCAATTATCAGTTCAATTATCATAAATAACAATTACGATAATGCCCTCAGCATTATCATCATCATCATTCAAGTATTCAAAACAATTGTCATAGCCAATATTCCTCAATTAATATATCACACAGATATAAATGTACTCATATAATGCATGTGCATTTAGACTCAATGTTCCTACTCTATGGAGCTAAACTCAGGTCAGAGAAATGATCGAAAAGATCTGTCGGTACCACATGCCTCAGACCACGTGCTATAATCCTCATTTTGATTTTGCACATCTAGCATATACACGACAGTCTTTATCAGATCTTGAATAAGAATAGTGTCACGGTCAGGATCATCGGTGTGTTGCATCGGTCTAACTTACGGGAAGAAGCGTGACCAACCACCAGTGTAAGCAACCTGCACCCCGATGTCCCCAAGGTCAACAAGTGACTTACACTACGCATATCGCACCCACTCAAGAGGTGTGTTTCTCCTAGGCAATCAGCCATATCCAATCCTCAGCGGACCATTCCAATGCATGTATAATGCACCAAATACCAATCACAGGTATATCTCATAATTTCTCAGATATAGTTTATACAATGTACGAATATATCAGTGCAAGTCCAACTACAAGGGCCATTCTTTTCAAATTCGTTTGTTCAATTAAATCATATGCCTCAACGCATATTTTTTTTTTCAATGCATCTAAAATGCACCACGTGCCAATAACAGGCAAAACTCGTTGTTTTCACAAACAGTGTTCATACACTGGTTTTACAGTAATCATACTATATGTTTTTCAATAACAAAATCATGTTATCATGTTTTCATAGTTATAAAACATTGTTGTCATGTTTTCACAATCCCACAACAATTCTGTTACGTTTTCACAATCCTAAAACATTTCTATTACGTTTTCACAACATCGTAACACTTCTGTTATGTTTTTAAAATACTGCAACACTTCTGTTGCACTTTTAAATCACGTATTAATTTTTTAACGTTTTTATCAATCGCATAAAAATATACGTTTCTCAAATTGCGTAGCAATTTTCCACCATTTTCAAAATCGCGTAACTTAAAAATCATTCTTTTAAGTTGCGTAAATCATTTTCCATCATTCTCAAAATATTTAAAACACTTTCCAAATCACATAACGACTTTTCGCCACTTTTCACAATCACATAAAAATAATTCATCACTTTTCAATCATGTAGTGATTTTTCAATAGTAATTCAAATTACGTAACTTAAAAATCACGTTTTTAAGATACTTAAAACATTTTTCATCATCATTTCATTATAGAAAATATTTCTTCAAAAATTCCTTTTCAACCTTTCTCAAAATAATATGACTTTTTATTTCATTTTTCACATTTTCTTACTCAAGAAAATCTTTTTCCAAGTATAATCCACAAAAAAATCATTTTTCCATTGATATAAATCAACGTTTCAAAACTTAACATTTTCTAACGTATTTCAAAACTCGAAAATCAGTTATACGTTAGTAAATTTTCAAAACACCATTATATTCTTCATTTTTCCCAAATCATTTCCAAACACAACCTTCTTCAAAATAAATTGAAGTTCGAAAATATTTTCATTTACAAAAAACTTGATTTTCTCAAGTGATAAACGCTCTAATTCCCTTTCCAAATTCTTGTGCGAAAATCATTTTGTTATAAAATCAAGGTATCCGCAAGTCTTCAAAAACTGTGAACGTGTTCATTGAAAACTGTCAAATCTTTCGAGAGACAAAACACTTCGTTTTATAAAAAATCATTTTGATCCATAAAAATTTAGGCATTACAAGCCTTAAAAAACATGGACATGACTATTAAAACCATCAAATATTTTTCCTTCTAAATTGATATGGTTTTACACAAACAAAACTATTAAAAATCCTTTACAAAAACCGTGAACACTTGGTCATTGAAATCAAGTCATTTGTTCATTTTCATTTTTCACTTTCTTTGCAAATCCATTTTCACTTTCTTTATAAATCCTTTCTCACTTTCTTTGCAAATCTTAAAATCAACATTGCTATTTTCATTTAAAACTCATGTTTAGTCTTAGAAACTTTTTACACAAAATAAATCAATACAAATCCCTTCAAAAATCGTGTTCATGTACTCTTTGAAAAATAAATCCTTTGTTTATTTTCCTTGTTTTTCTAAACATCTCATTTCATCATCCATGAAAATATTAATTTGTGAACACCTATCTTGAGGTGTCTTAACCGAAATTCACCATGTTCTAGGGACCAAAAATTAATTCTCTTGTTCTTGAAAATTTTCAACATAAACTCTAATCATGAGTGTCAAAACCGTAACCACTCTTCCTTTGGCCATTGGAGCCAAAAATTAATTTCCTTTCTATCATCAAATCATGGCATACACATACATATTTCATCATATATACCATAAGCTACCATAAGCATGCCATAATCAAAAGCAATAAATCATGCAAATTATACAAAGCATGAACAAATAAATCAAACACATAAACACCCACAAATAATTACATGACCATGGATATGAATCCTCACATGGATTCAACATCCATCAAATATATAACCATCTCTCACCACCATGCTTGGTTGATGAGATGGATCTCCCTCTTACCTCTTGAAGATCCTCAAAAGCTCTTTATTTTGCTTCTTTTTCCAAGTCCTTCACCACCAAGGGCTTGTCAAATACAAGACAAAATACATAAAAATTAGTATACTAAGCTTGATTAAGAGGAACCATGGATCAAACATGGTTTAGATCATGAAAAAGAAGAGAAGAAATGAAGTTTCCTTACACTTCACCACAAATACCCTATAACTTTGATCTTGAAGGAAGTCCATGAAGATGAATGATTTAGAGGAAATCTCCAACATGAAAGTTGCTTAGAATATCATGTAGATTCAAGATCTATGGTTGGATGAAATTAAAAAGTGATGGAAGGTGTTCTTGATGGTCATGGCCGAAACATAGAGGAGAAAAGAAAGGAGAGAAAATTGGTTTTGAAGAGCTTTGGCTTTTTGCAGGAGACAAAGGTGATCAATGATATCAATAATGACCAAAATGGAGTAATAATGGTCATAGACTTGTTGCTATGGCCTTAATGCCTCCAAAACCGTCCCCCCCCCCCAACACTCTCCTAAGGATGCAAACAAATCAATAATAATGCATGTTGACTAAGACAAGTTGATAGAAAATGATAGGAATTGATTTGTAATAATTTGCTTCACAAATGGATGCATTGCCGTAGCTTCCTTGAAACAAGTCTCCATTATTGACTATTTTCTTTGTTGTGTAATACAAATAATGGAACATGAATTTATTGGATCAAATTGGCCCCCTTTTAACTTTGCATGGCCATAGCTATGCTTGGAGAGAAAGAAGAAAATATTTTTGCTTTAGGAAAATGATCAATAATTATGTATAATTGATCAAGACATCTAATAATGACATAAAGTTTTTCTTTAGCTCCATAATGAAGCACAAAACTGTCCCCCACCTTGCATTATGCACTTAATAATTTGTCATCTTTTCATGCCATTATTTAGAGCATTCTAAGCCATTGATTAATTCAATGGTTAGGATTAAGATAGACTTTTGATTAGAAGACTAAATCTAGGCCGTTAGATCTTTCTCCTTTAGATCCTAGCCATTATATGTGTCTCCAAAATAAAGGGTCAAGATTACTCCTTCTTACTTTTAATCCAAGGGTCATAATTAGTCTTTGCTACTTTTTAAGACCAAATCTCCACCATTAATTAAATCTTCATCCAATGGTCATAAATGGTCTTTGTTACTTTACAAGACCAAATCTCCACCCTTGATTAATTCTAAATCCAATGGTTATAAATGGTCATAGCCATTATATAAAACTAAATCTCTACCCTTGATTTAATCTCCATCTAACGGTTATAAATAATCCTATTTGCTTTTAAGATCAAATCTCCATCGTTGATTAAATCAAGATCAAGTCTCCATCGTTAATTAAATCAATGGTGGATATCCAAACCACCAATGTTGACTTAAGCAATATAATTTCTATTTTTATCTGCTAAAACCCCACGAAAGATTATATTTACTGTATTTTTATCATCTGATAAATAAATACAGTATATAACACAATACAAGAAAATTTCTAAAACTGTTTTCGGATTCAGGTTTAGTAAGATCCCCTGTCTCCATCTAAACAGTACAAATTTTTCTATGCATAGAAAAATTTTTACTTTGCGAGACCCACTTGGACCCATGTAAGGTCACTTGGGCCCACGTAGGACCACTTGGGCCCACATACAGTTAAAAAAATTCATAATCATCCACAAAAATCATAAATATTAGAAAATGTATGAAAATCAAGTCAGATTATTAAAAATAATTAACAGTCAAGAGAAATAAATATTTAAAGATTTTCTTCGACTCGAAAATTATTATTTTCCTGACACGGAGTAAATCACTCAAAACGATCAAATACGCTGATGGAATAAACAAAATAATTTTACAGTACACAGAAATTACTAAACAGTAAAATTCTGTTAACTGTCAAAATTACTATTTAGGAGATAGAAAATTCAAGGTGTTACAATGCTCCCCCTCTAAAAAGAAATTTCATCCTCGAAATTTGACAAACATGATTTCACACCCTCGGAATAAATATGAATATTACTCTTTCATCTTTTCTTCCAGTTCCCATATAGCTTCCTCTCTTACATCTTTCTATACTATTCTAACCAACAAAATCTTTTTGCTTGACGTTCAACTTCTCCTGATCAAATAGATATCTCAAACTCCTAATTACTGAAGATATTGAATGTTACTCCAGAAAGAAAGTATCTCCATATCTTTGATACCAATACAGCGGCTACCAACCTTCATTCATGCCTAGAATAGTTTTTCCCCAAATGACTTCAATTTCCTAAAATCATACCCTACAACTCTTTTATTCTGCATAAGCACATATCTTAAGCTCCGATGTAATACGTCACTGTTCACCTCTAATGGTTCACTAGGATTAGATAAAACTAATACTAGAGAAGTACTTCAAACATATTTCAATTCCTAAAAATTTTTCTTATATGCATCAGTCTATACGAACGCTTAATCCTTTTTGATAAGCTGGGTGAGAAGTCCTATGATCCAAAAATTTTCCAGGATTTCCATTACTGTCTTTTTGACTTTCCCACTGAAAAACTGTTTTCAAACTTTGAAGGATCCACCACGCTCACGCTGCGCCACTCCGATACTATGACATGGATATAAATAGGAATATCCTTTCTTGTAAAATATTCTTTCTTGCAAATGCAATATATGAAAGAACATTATAGAGGTTTAGGAAGAAAAGGTAGCGAAATGATCTGATATGTTACCAAACATATTCAACAAGAATTTGATTTTGCCTGATTTTCAGGAATGATTTTTTTTTTCTGAATTATTAACACCTTATTGAGACAATCTCATAGGATATGGTTGAAAAATAACCAATCCGTTTTGAAGATCATATCTGTTTATGAAACAGATCAAACTAACACAAAATTTTGAACGACAGATCAAACTAACACAAAGATTTGATCTATAACAATATTTGAATAACACAAGTAGCTCGATCGGCTAAGAATAGAAACAGAAATAAACAAATCAGAGGATAACGAATAACTCTAACATATAATTGATTTACTTAATCATATGCCACACAGAATAAGTTGCTCATAAAAATATTCAGTAGGGTTTATAGGATTAGCTCCAATGACGCAATCTCCATTGTTTAAATCTTCCACTCAGAACACTCCCGTTCCATTCAGAGTAACAACTTCCCTTACTATCTAAAATTTTACTAGCAGAAAACTCTATTTTCAAAGAGCATAATCTCTGGAAATGTGTCCAAACTTTTCACAAATTATTTTCTTTAACATACAATCCTTCGTTAAGTGCCCCTCTTCACTTTACGTACTGCTTTTGGTTTCTCAATGGTCATAAATATATTTTGCGTCAAAATCAATTACTTTCTCAATATACTAAAAAAACCAGGTTCCAAAATTATGAAATCTTATATTCCAAGACTGATTCTCTTTCATCAGATCCTGAACTTCAACTTCCAGTTTACATGTTCAAATGATCCTCTGTTCGTGCAATCATCCTTCCACATTGCTCCCGTTGCTCCTGTAGCTACAACTGCATTACTAGTAACATGTTCCGCTTCCTCACGCGTACATCTACCATGAGTCATTTTTCTTTCTTCAAAGACGGACAAATGAAAATACAATGGATCTGATATCCATTATAAACAACATTGTTTCCTTTCGAAAAACAATAACACAGAGAACATAACACAAGCAAAATAGACCTAACCACAAACCCCAAAAGACTCAAATCGTGCTCTGATACCAACTAATGTAACATCCTCCTTAGGGCATCACATTTCCGACTCCCGACTCATAATCTAAAAATCAATTTGTATAAGGTTTAAGTTATGAAAATATGGGTTTCAAAATTACTTCTTTACTGAAACGTAAATTTACTGAAAATATTAGGTAATATTGAAAATCATATTTCAACTATTCATTATGCAATATTGACACCAATTAATATTTCACAATTTAAAGAGAAATATAAAATTAACATACTCTTTTTTTTTAACAGTAGCAAACCCTATAACGGGTCCTAATTAATAGCACGGTACAACACTAACGAGAAACTTTAACTTACTTATTCCTTTTTCTGTCCATCTTGATGCATCAGACATCTGTTCCTTTGTCAACACTGCATACCTTCGAGTCCTGAATGTCCACTCCTTATTGTTGTCACCAATCTCAGAGTATTCATCGCCCATTATGTTTAAGACAACTCGATCCTTCTATTATTTGATTTTAACAGTACAGACACAGCAAAACAACATAACAAAAAGGTGAGATCACCTACACTAATACCAACATGACAGCACAGAGATAACACAAGCAGCATATCATACAGATAGATCATGCCACAATTATGATCATGTCATCAACATTAATCAACTATCATCATTCAATCAATTATCAGTTCAATTATCATAAACAACAATTACGATAATGCCCTCAGCATTATCATTATCATTATTCAAGTATTCAAAACAATTGTCATAGCCAATATTCCTCAATTAATATATCACATAGATATAAATGTACTCATATAATGCATGTGTATTTAGAGTCAATGTTCCTACTCCATGGAGCTAAACTCAGGTCGGAGAAATGATCGAAAAGATCTGTCGGTACCACATGCCTCAGACCACGTGCTATAATCCTCATTTTGATTTTGCACATCTAGCATATACACGACAGTCTTTATCAGATCTTGAATAAGAATAGTGTCTCGGTCAGGATCATCGGTGTGTTGCATCGGTCTAACCTACGGGAAAAAGCGCGACCAACCACCCGTGTAAGCAACCCGCACCCCGATGCCCCCAAGGTCAACAAGTGACTTACACTACGCATATCGCACCCACTCAAGAGGTGTGTTTCTCCTAGGCAATCAGCCATATCCAGTCCTCATCGGACCATTCCAATGCATGTATAATGCACCAAATACCAATCACAGGTATATCTCATAATTTTTCATATATAGTTTATACAATGTACGAATATATCAGTGCAAGTCCAACCACAAGGGCTATTCTTTTCAAATTTGTTTGTTCAATTAAATCATATGCCTCAACGCATATATATATATATATATATATATATATATATATATATATATATATATATATATATATATATATATATATTTTCAATGCATCTAAAATGCACCACGTGTCAATAACGGGAAAAACTCATTGTTTTCACAAACAAGTGTTTATACACTTGGTTTTACAATAATTATACTATATTTTTTTTCAATAACAAAATCATGTTATCATGTTTTCATAGTTATAAAACACTGTTGTCGTGTTTTCACAATCCCGCAACATTTCTGTTGCATTTTCACAATTCTAAAACATTTCTATTACGTTTTCATAACATCGTAACACTTCTGTTACGTTTTCAAAATACCGCAACACTTCTGTTGCACTTTTAAATCACGTATTAATTTTTCAACGTTTTTCTCAATCACATAAAAATATACGTTTCTCAAATTGCGTAGCAATTTTCCACCATTTTCAAAATCGTGTAACTTAAAAATCATTCTTTTAAGTTGCGTAAATCATTTTTCATCATTCTCAAAATATTTAAAACACTTTCCTAATCACATAACGACTTTTCGCCACTTTTCACAATCACATAAAAATAATTCATCACTTTTCAATCACGTAGTGATTTTTCAATAGTAATTCAAATTACGTGAAATATTTAAACGTAATTCAAATCGCGTAGAAATATTTCAACATATTCTAAATCGCATAGAAATATTTTACTGTATTTCAAATCATTTTTAAGATACGTAAAATATTTTTCAACATTTTACAATTGTAACACCCTCCATAGGGCATCACATTTTTAAATAAAAACTTAAAACCTGAAAATCATTTCATAAAAGCCTTGAGTTTTAAGAGATAATTTTTAAAATTTCTTTTCGCGGAAGTATAAATTTACCAAAAATTATAAGAAAAACAAAAATTAAATTGAACTGATTAATACACATATTATAAATACCACAAAATATTCAATATAGAAATAAAACATGTAACTTACAAACTCAGAGAAACAGTAGCAAACCCAATGACGGGTACTACTAATAGCACGGTAACAACACTAACGAGAAAACCCAACCTACATGTTCCGTTTCTCCACCAACTGCATCCTGTAGAAGTCTGGAAGATCACTCCTTGACGCCGTCACCATCTTTAGAAGATAGCCTCCAATAGGTCTAGGAAATTCGCTTCATCTACTATACGAATTTAACAGTACAACACAACAAAGCAATACAGTAAAGAGGTGAGATCCCCTTTCACCAATACCAGTACGGTAGCAAAGAATAATACGAATGACAAAGTCATTCCATACACACAGATATCACAAATACAATCATGTTATCAATTTATAAATAAATCAAATAAGCATATATCATAATAAAATGAACAGCAATAACATTACCAAGATCGATATAACAACTCACACAATATAGAATGCCATAATAGTATAGATAGTGATATAATATAAAAATTAAAAGCAATAACAACATATAACATCACAGATAAAAATATAATAAATAACAACATATAATATCATAGATAAACATATAATAATGTACAACACAGGTACATATGCAATATGACACAATCCTACTCCATGGAGCTAAAAACATACAAACATCAGAGAGAATGACCCGCAAAATCTATTAATACCACGGCTGCCCAACCAAACTATTGCGCTGTCACACGTTGCGTCTATAGCTCCACGGCACATGGCGTGGTGTAGTTCACGGTCTAACGTTGTGGCACTACAGGCAATGTACTATTAGACTTTACAAGATCTCGATTAAGTATAGTGTGTGTCGAGTCCATTAGTGTGTTACCAGTTACCACGGCCCATAAGAGCAACCAACCCATCCACATATGGAATTTTGCACACTAACGTCTCCAAGTTCATTCAAAATCGAACCACACTATGCTTATCGCACCGACAATACGATGTGATTCACCTCGTCAATCAATCCACCAAAATTGGCATTAACTCAATGCATGATCAAAAATAAGAATTACCAAAATACCCTCAATGGTATAAAAATATGCGTATTTACGCAAATGCCCTCAATGGCACAAAATCATGCCCTCATGGCAGAAACTCATGCCCTCATGGCAGAGAAAAATATATACAGTAAGTCCCACCAGACAAATACTGTTTCAAAGCCTGACCGGGTTCACCACTTAGCTCGACAGCAAAAATATACAGTTTCGGTCAATCGCATAGAAATTTTATCCCGTTTTCACAATTCTGTCGTTTTTACAAACATTTTTAAATCGCGTAAATATATTTTACTATTTTTGAAATCGCGTAGAGTTTTTAACACGTTTTCTCAATCGCGTAAGATTTTTAAATTATTTTCTTGTCTGAATTCTTTAAAAATTACTGTTTAAATAAACAGAAATAATATTTAGTACGTTTAAACTACGTATACTGTCTTTTGGACATCTTTTCTATCTTATTTGTCCATTTTTAATAAAAATTGACAGTATCTTGCTTAGAAAACTTATAATAATGGTTTCCTAATTTTTCTGTAAAAATTCCTTTTACTTAATGTTTAACCGTATATTTTAACTTTTTGAAAATCACTAACACGCTTCAAAATACAATATGAGCCATATGTTAGAAATTCACAAAAGCTACTGTATTTTCCTCCTAACAGTAAAATCATTAGTTTTAACTTCTTAAACTTAATTCTAATTAATTTATTTCTTCAAATCTCATTGTAGAAAAATTCCTTTTAACATATATTGCTTCTTTTTAATTGGAAATGGTTTGGAAAATGATTTAGAAATCATAAAAACTTGGCTTTGGCATGTTGACCGAAATATATAAAATTAACATTTGATCTTTAAATTTATTTTTCTTGCTCTAAAACAATTTATATCTTATCAATTCCCCTACGTTAATTAAATCACACTTTTGGAAAAGTGATGAGAACATTTTGGTTCCCTTTTTGTATTAAGGCCGTGAGCTTGGATTTGTACATGCTATTCACATTCTATAATACTTATCATGCATCTATGAACACATACCATATATTAAAGCAATCATAAAACACATACAAAATATTAAAGCTATTAGACATGCTTGCACACATAATCAATCACAATTAGGAAAAACAATAAATAATCAAGTGAATGAATCTTTATGAATTCTTCACCACAAACACATACATTCCTCACCACCAACACATGGTTGATGAGGGTAATCTCCCTTTTACCTCTTGAAGAACCTCCATAGTTCCTTGTATGTCTCCTTCAAGCAAATTTTCTCCACCAAGAGCTTCTTGAAAATCAAAGAAAACATACAATATTAATACCTAAGGCTCTAAACTAAAATAATCATGGATTAAAATCATGATTAGAACTTTAAAATGGATAGAAACATGAAGATTAAAGAATCCTACCTTCAAGGCTTCAAACTTGAATTTTGAAGATCAAGATAGAAAATGGATGATTTAAGCTTAGGTTTCAACTACAAAGTATCTTGAGAGGAAGTAAGGAAGCAAAATATAAGGTAGTTTAGAATTATAGAAGAGTAAGGAATGAAAATGGGTGGGGAGGCCGTGAGGTTGGAGAAGAAAAGGAGAAGGAAATTTGTGAGCTTTTGCTATTTGGAAAATTTTGGAGAAAGATGAAGACTTTGACTATGCATGGCCGTAAACCACTTGGAGAGAAAGTGTGAAATATTTTTGTTTTGCTTCTTTGAATGATAGCTAAATAGAAAAGTGACCAAATATATTTAAGTAAGTAAATTGGGTTTCATTCCAATGCATGGTCGTAAATGCATTAGGAATGGAAATGAATTGAAGTATTAAAATTGCCTTCCTAAAGCATACATTGCCGTAAATGCACATGAAGAGAAGCCACCAAAATTGTTACTTGGTTAATTAATGAAAGATAGCAAGAATTGAATTGTAATATTGGCTTCACAAAAGTTACTTTGCCGTGGAAAGAAATCAAAGAAAAACAATCAATGTTGACTAGTCTTCATTTTGCTCAATTTAGCCATCCTACGTGAATTCACTTTGTGAATTGGCTATTAGAGCAATTTGCTCTTTTCCTTCACCGTAGCATCAACAAACTTCAATAAGTCCAAAATTATTTAATAGCTTGTTTCCTATTGGTCCTTAAAGAGTCAAGCAATTATTATTGACTAATTTCTATTGGTTGAATATTTACTAACTTGATTCCTATTGGTTATTATTTTTGTTGACCAATTTCTATTGGTGCACACTGTATATTTTCTAGTATACTTTAACCAATGAACAATAATTACTATTTATAAGGTCAGTGTTTATTGTCTAATGGATAATAAAATATACTTAAATTTTTCTCTTGTACTAACAGAGTAGTAATTATTATTGATCATTTTCTACTGATTACCCTTGATGAGTCATAGAGCGAGTCATCAAAGAGAAATTTCTAGAACATGTGACTCACTACATTGAGTTAGTATGATGAGTCAGCGTAGATATTTTCTAAAACAGGTGAGTCAGCATGGCGAGTCACAATCTTTGAGTCACTGGCTGAGTCAGATGACTAGTCACAGCGCTGAGTCACTGGCTGAGTCAGTATGACGAGTCATCAGCTGAGTCATCAATGGTGAGTCATAGCGCTGAGTCAGCATGGTGAGTCATCAGGGAAGCTTCTGGAACAGGTGACTCACTACGGTGAGTCACAGGGCGAGTCACCGCTTCTGGAACCTTCTGGAATCTGCTGAGTCATGGTGCTGAGGTGTCACGCCACATGTCGAATTTCTATTGGCCCTTCGCGATGAGTCACAGCCACCAATATTGACCAGCTCCTGATTGGTCCACGTGTAAAATACTTGATGACTAGGCTTACGTCTAGAATCATCCACTAAATATTTTTCAAGAAAATATCATCCAATGGATAATAAAACATACCCCGATTTTATTTGTTAGATAAAATCGCAGGAAAATAAAACTTCAAAAACTGTTTCCGATTTCGGGTTTAGTAAGTTCCCCAAATTTCTAATCAACAAAGACAAAACTTTCGCAAATAAAAATTTTTATTTTTCCGAAGCCGTCCTCAGGCCCGCAGACAAATTTACCTAAAATATCATAAATATATTTAATATTCAAAATATATCAAAAATATAATATAATATTCAAAATATCTCAAAATATCTCAAAATATCTCAAAATATCTAAAATATAATATAATATTCAAAATATCTTGAAATATCTAAATATATATTAAAATATTCAAAATATCTAAAATATCACAAAAATTCACAAAAATCATATTAATTGTGAAACTCATGAAAATCAAATCGATCAAGAAAAATAATTAAAGATTGAAAGAAAGAAATAAAATACGAAGGCTTATTTGTACAACCCAAAAATAATATTAAAATAATCAAAAACGCAAAAATTCCTAAAAATCACATAAATCATAAAATTCACAAAAGTCGAGTCGGATTAGTCAAAATAATTCAGAATCGACCAAAACAAATAAAATACTAATTTTCGGGGTGTTACAACAATCACGTAAAATATTCCTCAATATTTCAAACATTATTTTGGACTTAAATAAATCAATATCATTTTCAACACATTTTTTCAAATCGTAACTTAAAAATCACGTTTTTAAGATATTAAAACATTTTTCATCATCATTTCATTATAGAAAATATTTCTTCAAAAATTCCTTTTCAATCTTTCTCAAAATAATATGACTTTGTATTTCATTTTTCACATTTTCTTACTCAAGAAAATCTTTTTCCAAAGTATAATCCACAAAAAAATCACTTTTCCATTGATATAAATCAATGTTTCAAAACTTAACATTTTCTAACGTATTTCAAAACTTGAAAATCAGTTATACGTTAGTAAAATTTCAAAACACCATTATATTCTTTATTTTTCCCAAATCATTTCCAAACACAACCTTCTTCAAAATAAATTGAAGTTCAAAACATTTTCATTTACAAAAACTTGATTTTCTCAAGTGATAAACGCTCTAATTCCCTTTCCAAATTCTTGTGCGAAAATCATTTTGTTATAAAATCAAGGTATCCGCAAGTCTTCAAAAACTGTGAACGTGTTCATTGAAAACTGTCAAATCTTTCGAGAGACAAAACACTTCGTTTTATAAAATATCACTTTGTTCCATAAAAATTTAGGCATTACAAGCCTTCAAAAACATGGACATGATTATTAAAACCATCAAATATTTTTCCTTCTAAATTGATATGGTTTTACACAAACAAAACCATTAAAAATCCTTTACAAAAACCATGAACACTTGGTCTTTGAAATCAAGTCATTTGTTCATTTTCATTTTTCACTTTCTTTGCAAATCCATTTTCACTTTCTTTACAAATCCTTTTTCACTTTCTTTGCAAATCTTAAAATCAACATTGCTATTTTCATTTAAAACTCATGTTTGGTCTTAGAAACTTTTTACACAAAATAAATCAATACAAATCCCTTCAAAAATCATGTTCATGTACTCTTTGAAAAATAAATCCTTTGTTTATTTTCCTTGTTTTTCTAAACATCTCATTTCATCATCCATGAAAATATTAATTTGTGAACACCTATCTTAAGGTGTCTTAACCAAAATTCACCATGTTCTAGGGACCAAAAATTAATTCTCTTGTTCTTGAAAATTTTCAACATAAACTCTAATCATGAGTGTCAAAACCGTGACCACTCTTCCTTTGGCCATTGGAGCTAAAAATTAATTTCCTTTCTATCATCAAATCATGGCATACACATACATATTTCATCATATATACCATAAGCTACCATAAGCATGCCATAATCAAAAGCAATAAATCATGCAAATCATACAAAGCATGAACAAATAAATCAAATACATAAACACCCACAAATAATTACATGACCATGGATATGAATCCTCACATGGATTCAACATCCATCAAATATATAACCATCTCTCACCACCATGCTTGGTTGGTGAGATGGATCTCCCTCTTACCTCTTGAAGATTCTCAAAAGCTCTTTATTTTGCTTCTTTTTCCAAGTCCTTCACCACCAAGGGCTTGTCAAATACAAGACAAAATACATAAAAATTAGTATACTAAGCTTGATTAAGAGGAACCATGGATCAAACATGGTTTAGATCATGAAAAAGAAGAGAAGAAATGAAGTTTTCTTACACTTCACCACAAATACCCTATAACTTTGATCTTGAAGGAAGTCCATGAAGATGAATAATTTAGAAGAAATCTCTAACATGAAAGTTGCTTAGAATATCATGTAGATTCAAGATCTATGGTTGGATGAAATTAAAAAGTGATGGAAGGTGTTCTTGATGGTCATGGCCGAAACATAGAGGAGAAAAGAAATGAGAGAAAATTTGTTTTGAAGAGCTTTGGCTTTTTGGAGGAGACAAAGGTGATCAATGATATCAATAATGACCAAAATGGAGTAATAATGGTCGTAGACTTGTTGCATTGGCCTTAATGCCTCCAAAACCGTTCCCCCCCCAAACACTCTCCTAAGGATGCAAACAAATCAATAATAATGCATGTTGACCAAGACAAGTTGATAGAAAATTATAGGAATTGATTTGTAATAATTTGCTTCACAAATGGATGCATTGCCGTAGCTTCCTTGAAACAAGTCTCCATTATTGACTATTTTCTTTGTTGTGCAATACAGATAATGGAACATGAATTTATTGAATCAATTTGGCCCCCTTTTAGCTTTGCATGGCCATAGCTATGCTTGGAGAGAAAGAAGAAAATATTTTTGCTTTAGGAAAATGATCAATAATTATGTATAATTGATCAAGACATCTAATAATGACATAAAGTTTTTCTTTAGCTCCAAAATAAAGCACAAAACTGTCCCCCACCTTGCATTATGCACTTAATAATTTGTCATCTTTTCATGCCATTATTTAGAGCATTCTAAGCCATTGATTAATTCAATAGTTAGGATTAAGATAGACTTTTGATTAGAAGACTAAATCTAGGCCATTAGATCTTTCTCCTTTAGATCCTAGCCATTAGATGTGTCTCCAAAATAAAGGGTCAAGATTACTCCTTCTTACTTTTAATCCAAGGGTCATAATTAGTCTTTGCTACTTTTTAAGACCAAATCTCCACCAATAATTAAATCTTCATCTAATGGTCATAAATGGTCTTTGTTACTTTACAAGATCAAATCTCCACCCTTGATTAATTCTAAATCCAATGGTTATAAATGGTCATAGTCATTATATAAAACTAAATCTCTACCCTTGATTTAATCTCCATCTAACGGTTATAAATAATCCTATTTACTTTTAAGATCAAATCTCCACCATTGATTAAATCAAGATCAAGTCTCCATCGTTAATTAAATCAATGGTGGATATCCAAACCACCAATGTTGACTTAAGCAATATAATTTCTATTTTTATCTGCTAAAACCCCACGAAAGATTATATTTACTGTATTTTTATCGTCTGATAAATAAATACAGTACATAACACAGTACAAGAAAATTTCTAAAACTGTTTCCGAATTCAGGTTTAGTATGATCCCCTGTCTCTATCTAAACAGTACAAATTTTTCTATGCGTAGAAAAAATTTTACTTTGCAGGACCTACCTGGGCCCACATAAGGTCACCTGGCCCACATAGGACCACCTGGGCCCACATACAGTCAAAAAAATTCATAATCATCCACAAAAATCACAAATATTAGAAAACGTATGAAAATCAAGTCAGATTATTAAAAATAATTAACAGTCAAGATAAATAAATATTTAAAGATTTTCTCCGGCTCGAAAATTATTATTTTCCTGACACTGAGTAAATCACTCAAAACGATCAAATATGCTGATGGAATAAACAAAATAATTTTACAGTACACAGAAATTACTAAATAGTAAAATTCTGTTAACTGTCAAAATTACTGTTTAGGAGATAGGAAATTTAGGGTATTACATTTTGTATATCTTTTATATTTATTTCTAAATCTATTAAATTAGTTATATGTGACATGCTTAATTCTAATTACTAATGCGTAGTTCCGGATATGTTAGTAGTAATGTTATTAAGGATGTTACAATGTTGGTTTGTGTTTCTCTTAACACTCAAAGAGTGAATTTAATCTATTGAATACAAAGATGAGAATGAGATTTTATATTCTCTAACACTCAACAAGTGGATCTAAACAAATGTAAATTTGAGAGAATAAGTTTCTCTTTTAAGCAAGTGATCAAAAGATGGTTTCAATAAAGAAACTTTATTCAAAAGTGAGATTTGAGCGTTCAGAAGTTTGATCAAAAGTTTGGCACAATAACAGTTTGCTTCATGTCTTCAAACCTCGATGCTTCTTGAATTTATAGGTGTAACACCCCTTTGGAGGATGTCACACATAAAAGAAAATAAAAGAAATAGAAATAAAATCTACCCAAGTTGTGAAACATTTGTTAAATATTATTACGGGTTGTAAAATAATTCCTGATAGACAGAAATATGATATAAAAAGATAATGCGGAAAATACGAAATAAAAAAAAACATCATTACTAATAATATACATATGATTAAGTTATAAGTTGTACAAATAATTTACAACAAAGACTACAAATATTTAAACAAAAACAAGAAAGAAAGCAATAAAAGAGTTAATATATACAAACATACGCTGACGCGCCCAAAAAAAACATCATGGTTATCTAATCCTCTGATGGATCACTCTCAGCCTGAAAATGATCATCAGGGGACAAATATCCCGGATGTCTCGACACACGGCGATAACGGGATCGCGCAGTCGATACGATGCTTATCTCACTAGGCTCAGGGTTTTCAGCACCCCAGTGACGCCTAATGGATAAGGGTAACTCTAAATGCAGAAATAACGTCGTGGTCATAATGGGCTCTCCATCAAATCGCTGACGTAGAATCACAGTCACACGTCCTGCATATGTCACAGAATCACGATCGCCTCGTAGATGCCAAGCCAGAGAACCTCCATGAAATACTAGCTCTACGAATCCCAAAAATCCTGGCGCTGCCATCCCTCACAATCAATCCAGAGGATATGGATGATCGGATGGTTCTTGATCGTAAAACTGGTCGTCTGCCTGCTGATCTTCCTCCTCCTCGGGGTACACGATCTCAATAGGCTGATCCTCTTCCTCGAAGTCTTTACCGCGTAAAATAAATAAACAGAAAATACATATAACAAAGAGGTAAGACAACATAAAATCATCACAACATGGCCAATAAGAAGACGACAAACAACATATACACAGTTCATGCAATACAAAATACTATAACAGATAGAATAACAGATTAGAATAAGATTTAGATATCATAACAATATATCACATCACAGATAAAACCTCACAGATAAAATAAGAAAAATAAGAATAAACAGATAAGATATAATAACCAAATATAGTAACAAGAACTAGATAAAATAAACAAATAAAATACGATAAATAATAAATAGATAAGATAGAAATAAATAGACATAGAGATAAATTAACAATATGACAAAACCCTACTCCATGGAGCTAAAGAAAACACAAGTATCAGAGAGCGGAATGATTCGTAAAATCTATTAGTACCACGGCTGCCCCACCAACTATTGCGCCACACACGTTGCGTCTATAGCCCCACGACACAAGAATCCATCATCCAGGGCGTGGTGTAGTTCACGGTCTCACGTTGTGGCACTACAGTAAATGTACTACTAGATTTCACAAATCTCGATTAAATATAGTGTGTGTCGAGTACCATAGGGTGCTATCGGTTTACCACGGCCCAGTGGAGCTACCAACTCCGTCCACATGTGGGATCCCGTACACTAAAGTCTCCAAGTTCATTAGAACAATGAACCACACTACGTTTATCGCATCGACAACACGATGTGATTCGTCTCGTCAACCAATCCACCAAAAACTTGGCACACATAAATAGAAAGCCCATGCGGGTTCACATTTTCCCGACAAAGAAATAAATTCTCAAAAGCCTCAGCGGGTTCACATTTTCCCGACAATGAGATAAATTTTCAAAAGCCATACGGGTTCACATTTTCCCGACAGCGAAAGATCCTCAAAAATAATCTGTACGGGTTCACATTTTCTCGACAGCATAAAATAAATATAGTAATGGTCAATCGCGTAGAAATTTTATCGCATTTTTATAATTCCGTCGTTTTTACAAACATTTAAAAATCGGGTAAAGATATTTTTCTATTTTTAAAATCGCGTAGCATTTTTAATACGTTTTCTCAATCGCGTAGGATTTTCAAATCATTTTCTTATTCGAATGCCTTTAAAATTACTTGTTTAAACAAACAGAAATAGTACTTAGTACATTTAAACTACGTAGAATAATTTTTCATACCGCATACTGTCTTTTGGATATTTTTGCTATCTTATTGGTTCATTTTTACTAAAAATTGACAGTATTTTATTTAGAATATCATAATATGGTTTCCTTAATTTATCCATAAAATTCTGTTTACCTAAAACTTCAATCATATAACTTTAATTCTTTTTGAAAACTTTCTAACATGCTTCAAAACCTAGAGTGAGCTATATGTTAGAAAACTCTCAAAATATCTTGTATTTCCTTCCTAATGACAAAATCATTAGTTTTAATTCTTTAAACTTAATTCTAATCTATTTGTTTCTTCAAAAATCATTAAGGAAAATTTCTTTTTAACTTATATTGTCTCTTTTTGATTGAAAAAGGTTTGGAATTAAGTTTTAGAAATCATGGTTACCTATATTGGCATGTTGGCCAAATTTCATAAAACTTTTGCATTTGATTTCTAAATTGTTTTTCACCTTCCAAATCATATCAAATATATTATATTGTCTAAGTTCACTAAATCATATTAGAAATAATTGATAGGAATCAAATTAACCTTTTAGGCATGTTGGCCCAAAAATACTAAATCTTTACCATTTGATTTCCAAGTTCATTTTCTTGGATCAAATCAATTTGAAACCTTCTTGATTCTCCTAGGTTAATTAAGTTACACTTTAGGAAAAATCAAGAGAACATTTTGGTCCTCCAAACTTGTCATTGCCGTGAGCTATTGGATGTGTTCTTTGGAACACTCATGCAAATTTAAACATGTTATTCACATCCTATACCTTATCATACAATTCTAACACATGCATTGTATTTTCTATCACATGCAATATATTTTCTAACACCTAAACCTAAATTAAAGCTTATAGACATGCAATCAAAAGCTAATAGACATGCAAAAATTATTACAATCATCAAACAAGAAAACTACTAACAAATACCACATAAACTACTAACAAACACAAAAATTAACAAATACACACATAATTAACACATGACCACCGAATCCTTATGGATTCTACAAACATCACAAATGGCTCCATCTTCTTACCACCATCAAGAGATGATAAGAATTGTCTTCCTCTTACCTTAAATGAAGACAAAAGGCTTGCTTTCACACCTCCTAGGTCACGGTTTTCACCACCAAAAATACCTAGAAATCTCAAACAAAATCTACATGTTACTAACTAGGAAAAAGAAGCTAAACCATGGAAAAATCATGGCTTAGAACTTTGAAAAAGAAGAGAGAAAAGAAAAGCATGAAATTTCACCTTCTAGGTAAAACTTTCAAGGTTGATTTCCAAGCCCTAAATGGAAGATTTTGAAGAAACTCCCAACTAGAAAGGTTCTTAGAATAGTGTTTAGGTTAGGAAAACTTGGTTAGAAAATTTTTTTGATGGTTGGATGGTGTAGATAGTGTCTTGGCCGAATGGTAGGGAAAAGAAACAACAATGGTGGCTAGGGTTTTTGGAAGAGAAAGAAGAGAGAAAAGTGATGAAGATGAAGTGTTGTTTTGGCCTTCTCACTCCTAATGGCCGTAGCCTTCAAGTGGTAAGGATGTGCATGGATTTGGCTTCATCCAAGCCATTGAATGCATCAAAGGCTAGGATTAAATCTTGGTGAACAAGTTTGATTTCTATTGGTTGGTTCATGATGACTCACATGCTGAGTCACACAGCTTATTTAATTCTCTCATTCAATGGCTAGCCGAGTCACTGTTTCTGAAAGTTCTACTTGCTAACAAGATTAATTAAGCTACCGATCTAACTTTCGCTAATTGTGGGTCCCGTAAAATATTTCCTGGTCCATCATGTCACTAAAATATACTTGACTAATAAAATAATATTATAATAATATAAAATTATTTTATTTGTGATTAAATCCTAAAAACTAAAAGATTATTTTTAGTCTCATTCAGATCGGGTTAAGTAAGATCCCCCAATTCTAAATAATAAAATAAGATTTTCCCTACCCGAAAAATATTATTTTCCCCTCGAGCAAATCACACAAAAAGTCCATATAAAATCACAGGCAAAAGTATTATCGGACATTAAATCAAGAAGAAAACAATTAAAAACAAAAAACAAATAAAAACAAAAAACACGTTCGGGACGTAACGGTCATTTTCCCATTTTTTCCCACAACGTAGGTAATTGTCCAAAACGTTCAAATAAAATATCCAAAGAAGATTATATAGGCAGATATCTTTCAGAAAAATTAAAACAGTAGCTCGAGAAAAATTTTTATTTTTTACCGTCTCGAAGCAAATTACGTAAAACGATCAAATAAAATTTGAGCCAGTATTATCGTAATTGTTTTCATACAGAAATCGAGAACAGTAAAATAGGGACACAGCGGTCATTCACACAAAAGCATGAAAAATAGAAAACAGTACATTCAGAATATTTTCTAAAAATTGGGGCGTTACAATAGGTCTTTAGAAACTAGCCATTTTGTTCTCCAATGATTACTGTTCTGAGCATAGTTACCATTTTCTTGTATTGTAGCAACCATTCAGCTTTTCCTTAATGGTTTTTGCTTTTTTCCATTGATAAATAGAAGATTCAAACTTCTAAGACTTTCTGACTTTGGCTTTATTATTTTTGTACGTTTGTTGTCTTCTGAACTTATATGCTTATGAAAGATTGTTTCTTCTGATAACTATTGCTTCTAACACTTTTGTCTTCTAATGAAGGTGTCTTCTGAACATTGGCTTCTGATGGAGTTGTCTTTTGAATATTGGCTTATGATGGAGTTGTCTTCTAATTATTGGCTTCTAATGGAGTTGTTGAGATTATTTTTCAGTAATAAGCATGCAATATCCTTAATAGTGTTACTAATTATGTATCTAGAATTACGTATTAGTAATTACAATTAAGCATGTCACATAATACTAATTTAATAGTTTTGAAAATAAAAATAAGAGATATATAAAATATGAGCCTTTTATGATTGAATTTATTCACATAATGTGCATAATACTAAGAAAGAAAGTTTATACAAGAATACAATTTACATTACAGTACTCAATAATTACATAATGTATTATAGAATTCTAAATATATATCTCAAACTACAAAAGTATTTTTAAGTCCTATTCTTGATCTTCTTCCTCCTTTGCCTACTTGCTGAAGTACACATTCCTGAAAATATTACGAAAATACAATAAAAAGGGGTGAGAATTCTAAGAATTCTCAGTAATGTTAGTTTAAAAATACGTGTGATCATAATACTTCTAGCTGCTTCGGGAAAAAATTATTTCAAAACATATTTTATAAATTAGGAAGGTGGCCAAAGTCAAATCCAATCATTCCTCTTCCCGAGGCAGAAATCCAATTAATCATTTAATGAAATCCAATTTATCATTCAATAAGAAAAAAAATCATTTATATAATCACATAATACATGCATATTATCATCACACATCAAAAATCACCAAATATTATTGTTACTCAAATATCGTTATCAATCATTTCTTATTATTATTCATCATCAAAGGGTAGTGAGGGAAATATCCATCCTCATGCTACCATAGTACTGAGGGAATCTTCCTTCCTCATTTAATATATATATCTCAATTCAAGAATAGTGAGGGAATCATCCTTCCTCAGCTACTTTGATAGAGAAGGAATCATCTTTCCTCACACTATCAATCATCTAGGGTAAAAAGATAATCATCCTTCCTCATAATACCATTCTTTCAAGATAGGGAGGGAATCATCCTTCCTCATACTATCAATCTTCATCACATTTCTTAAGTTCTCATCAAGAGAACAACTTCCAAATCTCATAGCATCTAAATTAAATCAATACCAAGCACAAGAAATTAAGAATGTGTCACAATATTAAGATCAAAAGATTAAGAAAGTGATACAACTAAGGTCCACATTAAGGATTATATTTACAAACTCACTAAGTATTCATCATTTTCTTAACCAATAATTCAAGCACAGTATACATGCACCAATGCACCAAAGTTTTGGTCATAAAAGGCAATAATCTATCAAGACCTTTAATCATCATTTAAATCACAAATTGTATGCATAAAAGTAATCAAATTTTCTAGTCAAATAGGGTAGTATTCTACCTTGACAAATTCTGCATACAAGCCACCATTTCAAGCATAAAAGCATCAAGATTTTTGGTCTCAAACAGGTAGCAATATGTCATAATCATTACTCACCATTCAAGTCACAATTTCAAGCATAAAAAGCATAAAAAAATCTATTAAAAACAGGGCAGCATTCTGCCTTTAACTATTCAGCCCAAAACCAACCATTTTCATTAAAATTCAACATCTCAATTCAATATAAGAATCATTAAGAATGAAAGAACAAATTGAAACAAAGAGTTCTCCACTTCATCATGCTTTGGTTGTGAGACACAATCAAGAATACAACTAATCCACATCAATTTATTCACAAGAAAAGGAACAAAATCGAGAAAGGAAGCAAAATACAACATAACAAGCAATTGGCAACCAACTAAACCCCCTCAAAATTTTGTTTGGCCGTGGCTTTCAAACTAGAATTTAGGCCACAAAAATTGATTCAAAATAGAGAAAGAAGAAGAGCAAACTCAAGATAAAGGGCCCCTACCTCTTTCTTAGCCTTGTTTCCTTAATTTTCCTTCACTTTCACCTTCCTCTTGATTCTTCCTTCCTTGTTGTTTTCTCTTATTCCTGCTACTGTTTTCTTGCGGTTTCTGGAGCCATTAAACAGTGAGAATCAATATAAAAGGAGCAAGAAATAGCAAGGTTAAATGATGATAAAGATGGAAAGATATATGGGTTGTAAAATGAAAGAATGGTGGAGTGTGAGAAAGTGAGCAACCATGCTCAGTTTGGGCTGCTGTTTTGACACTAAAGATGGAGCGAAAAATGAGTGAAGAATGGAAAAAAAAAGTCAAGAACTTTCAAGAGAAAATGTTGGTGGTGGGTGAACTAAATTTCTAACCAAAAATTTCATGCTGGAACTTTTATATCTATTACATACATTTTAATCTTACACAACTGGGTTTTCAAATGTCCATAAGTGTTATAAAAGATTTTGAGACTTAACTTAGTCCTCATATCCAATTTTTTGTAACTTTCCATATACTGTTATTTATCAGTTAAGCTCCATTATTCTTCCTTTTGTCAGGTTATACTTTAGAATAATGCAAAAGGGTTTACTGATGTTCATCTTAATTGATATTTCTTACTAAAATATTCCTCATATTTTACTTATCATCTCCATAAAATTTCATAATTTTCTGAGCTACTTAGCTATCCAATCGGTCTTCTAAACTCTCATTTAGTATCGTTAAAAATACCAAATCAATTCATCTGATTTTTCAAAATTTATCACATTTTTTCCAGTTACTTATAACCTAGAAATAAAGTTTTCATATTTATTTTCATCATATCAGCTATTTTTGTAGAAACTTTAGTTAATTTTTCACATTCGATTTATAGAATTAGGCTTAAACTGATCCAAAATTTAACTGATAACTGATACCAATAACATTGAGCTTCTATAACCCTAATTATGACTACTAGGTTAAGGAGAATGTTACAAAGCAAGTGTGCTTCTTAAGTTTTTTTTTCATACTTAGTTCTTTGAAAAAAGTTTTTGTACGAAGACATCTTGTTGAAAGGAATTCTTTAGAAATTAATTGAAGACTTCGATCCTCTTAAGACTTTCTCAAAGTGAGCTCAAGTTACTCAATCTAAGATTAGCATTGTTTATCTAGGATTCTTCTAAACTATTCTTTGATACACTTAGATAAAGTGTTAGTAGCATAAGATTCTAAATTTAAGTTTGTTGATCATCAAAACTTAGAAGGTTCTAAAGAACTTTAGTAAGTTTAGATGCTTTTGAAAGGCTTTGGAGCTTACATGTTTCACCTCACCTTGTTTTTACTTGTAAATTGCTCATATCTTGATAAGATATTTGTCTAATTTCCTTTGAACTATTTGATTCATGTTTTGAGTTAAGAAAAGATTATAATTGATTGTTCTTGTTTAGAAAGTGTTGGGCATAATACATGAATTATGAAATTTCCTTGAAATGTGTCTCATCTTTGAAGCATGAAATTTGAGTTGACTAATATGTCCAAATGCTTGAGAACTTGTATGTTGTTTACATTTTGGCAATGGGAATTGATGAGTGCATAACTCTAGCTGTACATACCACAATTGATCACCATTTTTTTGTTTGAAAGATAACAAATGAGATTTCAAACTATAAAAGTTTCAATTTCAAACTCTTTTTTATTCAATCCCAAAAATTGTTTAACGTTATGTTTTCTTTTGATCAATTTTGTATGTTGTTAAAACCTATCAACATAAAGTTTTCATTGCATAACTTTGTCAATGAGTTTAAACTTTATGAAAATTACTGCATCTAAAAACTGACACAAAGTATGTAGTAGTAAAATTATCATAATTTTTAAAATTTTCATGCATTCCCAGCAAGGACGTAAAACAGGGTCAGATTCTGTAGTTTTGAGTTCAAGACAGTCTGACATTTAGGATGCATAACTGGCTATAAAAATCTAAATCACTTTGTCCTTTTTACATTTGAAAGATGAGAAGTAGAGTAATTAACAATAAAAATATCATAATTTTTAGATCCTTCATATGCTCCTAGTAGAGTGTAATGCCCCAAGATTAATTACTCCATGTATATGCGGATTACAATGAAGCACTTAGGCTGAGGCACGTCACAACTAAACTTTTACTTACCTTGTTAATTAACTATACCAAATTTTATTTCTGACCCAAGCTTTGTGAGGGTTAATTTTTTCTTAATGAAGAGAATGGTCAAATGCCTTCACTAAGTTACCATCTAATATTTATTCCTTTCTTTAATGTCCGCTTAGTGTTCTTTGAATCCTCCTGATAGAACTCTAGGAATTTGCAAATTTATCTAATTGTGTACTATAGAAATTTCATATACCAACTCGGAGTACAAACATATACATGTAATACACAAATATATATACATAACATGTATAAATCACATTGGCTTCAGTAACCTATATAGTCTAATACATCAGTCTTCTACATTAGTATCAAAGTTATACATATCAAGCTTTCATAGGCATATGTATAAACCATATACAAATCACTACATAAATATAAATACATGACAATGGTAAAAAAAAAAAAAAAAGTGTCTCAGTACTATGTCAACATCTACATCCCTACACAAAGGGTGGATCACGTGCTGGAATTACCATAGGAAAGAAAATAGTGGGGTGAGAATTGTAGAAATTCCTAGTATTTCTAACAAACAGATGTCATCACAATAATTCCAGCTGCTTCGGGGAATTCTATCATTTTCAAAATCTTTCATAGAAATGTGGCAAACTCCAAATTGTTTCCTTTCTCTTCCTGATGGCAAAAACTTAATTTTAATCATTGAACAACAAATTTTATAAACATATACCCATGTAGTACATAACTTTACAGACACATCAACCAATAAATCATGGAACCTTCTAGAAATATAACAACATAAAAATCTTCTCACATTATCTATAGAATATTTACAATTACCTCAAAATGCAAATATTCATTATCAAATTAATGATTTATATAGCAAATTCATGAAGATGTGCTAATGCTCAAGCAATGCCTATAATTTTCCTTTGGTGTCCATTAATTATCATCTTTCTCAACTCATTCCCTGGACCCATGTCCTTTTATCTTAAATAGGTAGGGAGGGTATATTACCTCCTCACACTACCCAATAGTTGGTGATAGTTTGGTTATCGAGCCTGTGCACTCAGTCTATATGTAACAGTCCATTGTTACATATGTTGGGAATTGCAGATACATCACACAGCAGAAAAAACAAAATTCCTACTAAGGATCCATGTGAAATAGACCATAATACTAGTTTTTAAATTAGTTTACCTCTTGAAGAGTGATAAACACAAGCGACATGAATCACCAACACCGTAATAGCAACGATGTCTCTGTAGTATCCATACGAACAGACTCACGAACATCCAACGTCAGCAAAAAGAGTCTCATATCTCTGACATAGTGCTAGATGTGCAAAGAGAAGAGAAGGAAACTTATCACTCTGTCACTCATTTTCTGTAGATGCGGCTAGGGTTCTGTAATGCACACCGCGCAGCCCCCTTAGCAGTACTATTTATAATAGTGACTGCCTTAAGTAAGTGTGAGCAGTAGTAAGGTAAGTTGTGCAACCCTAGACTTATCTGTTATGATTCTGGCCCACGATTGAATCCCAGTCCAACTTGGATTCTAATTGCTCCAATTTAGTTTGCTCTATATGTGCAACCCTACAGGTTCTTATGACGTTAATAGTAATATTAAAATCCCATTTTAATATTATAAGTAGTGAGCAGTATCTAGCAATACATCGATACTTCCCAAGTAATGAGAATGTCAGTGATTTGACATAATCTATTTGTGATCAATGTTACTATGCAGTTTAGTCCCTTTGTCCAGATATCTATATTGAACACAAGGCATGGAACGTGTCACCCTTGTATAGTTCAATCTTCCATTTCCTAATACCCGAGTAGACATAGTAATAACAAATGAGATCAATATCTCATATTGACTAATTTGAGCATGGCCATACATTTCGTAGTCTCACTCAATTAGGAGGGCCAAAGATATCACTCCTATTATGTAGGAGGGACAAATCCTATCTAGATCACTCACATCCCTCCACATGATTCGTGGTATGTCCAATAACTAACTTTATAATCACCTTGTTACAGATAACGTTTGATGGCATTAAAACATATAACTCCTTATGTAGGAATCGTAGTGATTTCAAGTCAAAGGACTACATACATCATTATTACTATGAGAATCACTTATGACACTCACGTAACAATCCACATAGCGTTCTCATGGCAGGTCTGTCCAATACATCATTACTCTAATATGTATCCATGTGAAGACTTGATATCTCATATCCATGACCTGTGAGATGTGGTCATCAATCTACGCACATACTAGTATCAATACATTATTGTCATCCTGATTAACAATAATACTTGACTAGGGACATTTAAGAATAGTGTTTTGCTTCTATCCGATAGGATCTCACGATCAAGTCATCCACTTGATGTCCTATGACATCGAACTTACTATTCTAAGGACTTTATTATGTATATCATTAATAACACAATAAATGAAATGCCTCATATATTAAATAAATAGCATAATACAATGTATGTAAGATGGTCAAAATAAATTGGCTTCTAGGACATACACCAATAACACAGCACTATCCCAGGTAACCCTAGCCAAATTATTTAATCAATTTCCTTTCACAAAGGAATCACATCTGTGATCAACCCTTGGTATGAGGATATTTCCAATATAAATTAATCAATTTCCATTCATAAAGGAGACACGTCTAAGATCACCCCCAGGTACGAGGATCATTTCCAATATCCATCACTGGCCAAAATAATCAATGGGTTGCCCTTCATATGGGAATAACATCTAAGGATTACCCCTAAGTACGAGGATCATGTCCAATTTCTTTTAAACTTTGAGCACTTAAAGATGCACATTACATTTTAATTCAATTACTGGCTCCACTTTAACATTTTAAGGGGGCATATCAATTTCTAGTACATCATAATTCATCTCACATGCATGCCAAGTGTCAATTTCTCTTATCATCATATAATTCACATAATTCACAAGGCAACTTGAAATACTATTAACTCACATATACATGAGATAAGAATCAAAATGATCAGACTTCATCATATAGACATGAATCATATTATCTCATTCATAAATCAACTCAAACAACATATGATGAGAGACCGAGTGTTAATGTGGCAGTAAGCATTTTTGGCCACTTACAATCCTTATCTAGCATCCATATCTCATGTTGGCATAGGAAATTTCAGGCATGACAGAACAGTACTCTTACTTAGTGAACAATCAAATCTCATCACACCACATAGCCTAGATATATCCAATTTGGTCTCCACAGAGCAGAGAACTCAATTTTCTCAAAACAGAGGCTTGGTAATCGATTACCATGCTTTGAAATTGATTAGCACAATCCATTTTCTCTAACAGAAACTTGGTAATCGATTACCAGTGGTAATCGATTACCATGAGCCACTTTCTACCGTAGCTATTAATTGAATACCACAAGCCATTTTTCTCAATCAGAAGCTTAGTAATCTATTACCATAACTGGTAATTGATTACCAACATCAGTAATCGATTACAAAATGTTTTCCAACACCCAGAATGTGTTCTAAGGCATGGTAATCTCACAAATAACATCAAGATTGCATAACAATTCATTTCTCTTCATATCCAGTCAAAATAATATCAAGGCCTCAACATATTCTCATGCCAAAATCCACAAGGTATAATAATAGTTATCAATCCAATAAAACCAATATCATCAAACACATAGTTTACAGATAAGGAGGATTATTAAGACAAGAATTAATCAATCTATACTCAATTCTTCCAAAAACTTGAAAACCAAATCACAAGAACATCAACAGGCCATTCATCAATCATTCTACAATCAAGCAACAAAAATCAAGTCCCAAACACTATCAAGAGTAGAAAGCATGGAGGAAGAGACGTAGACCCCTACTAAGGACCCCTTGAGTCAGTAGAAGATGAAGGAAGGAACTTGAAGTATGCTTGATGGGGGCTAGCAAGTCTTCATGTAGAGCTTGGAAGTATGGTGCCCATGGTGTTTTTCTTTTCTCCTTCTTTCTTGTTACTTTGCCAAGAGGAAATGGAAAGAGAAATGAGAGGTGTGTGCTTTTTGGATGGTGAGGTGGTGGAGAGAAAAAAATAAGACCAACGAAAAAATTGGGTGGTTACCATTGAGTGTTAGAGATTTGTCTTTTAGGGATATTTTGATCTTTCACTGATGAGTTTCTAGCTTCCATAGGTGTTATAGAAAATTCTAGGATTCCATTATGTTCCTATACACATCATTTAATAGTTATCTATACACACTATTTAATAGTTATTAAGCTTTATTAATTTTTCTTAAATTAATATAAACTTAAGGAAGTAAACTAATATGCTTATTGGTATCTGCTCTAACCCGTATATGCTTATAGGTATCTGCCCTAACTCATAATCATTTCTAAAATAATATTCATCTTCATTTAACAACTCCACAAATTTTCATAATTTTCCAAGCTATTCTTTTATTTAATTTGGCCTTGAAACATTTATTCTATTTATTAAAAATATCAATCTAATTTATTTAACTCCCCAAAGATTACTATAATTCATTCTAATTATTTATGACCTAAAAATAAATTTTTCATATTTATTTCTATCATTTAAGTAGTCTATGCTAATTTCTGGGCTATTATAAGCTATTTTTCATGTTTTATGCTATATCGTTATGCCTAAACTAACTCAGAAAAATACAAAAATTAATAGGTAAATCACATAAGTGCTAAGGAACTACTATAACAATCATTAAGGCTAACAAGATAGGGACAATGTTACAATTCTCCCATTCTTTTAAAAATTTTGCCCTTAAAATTTAGTTACCTAATGCGAAAAGCTTTGAGTAATCTTGCATCATGCTGGATTCTAGCTCCCAAGTAGCTTCCTCAAAGTTGATCTTGTCCCATACCATTTTCACAAGTGGAATCTATTTTCCATGGAGTTCCTTGACTCCTCTATCCACGATCTTTACAGGTTTTATTATATAAGTTAAATCATTTTTTAATTGTACTGATTCATTTTCCAAGATATGTGAAGGATCAAGATTCTATTTTCTAAGTTAAGAAACATGGAAGACACTATGAAGATTTGATAAACTGGGTCAAAAGGCTATCTGATAAGCGATGGGTCCAATTATTTTCAAAATTTGGAAAGGACCAAGAAATCAAGGATTTAACTTTCTAGATTTCATGACTCTGTCCATCCCAGTAGTATGAGAGACTCTCAGAAATACATGTTCTACTTTCTCAAATTCTAGAGGTCTCCTTCTTTTATCTGTATAACTTTTTTGCCTATTTTGAGCAGTTGTTAACCTATCCCTAATTATCTTAATCTGCTCTGTGGTTTGTTGCACCAGTTCTAGCCATAGGATGGCTTTCTCACCTATTTTATACCAACACAGAGGCGATCTACATTTCCTGCTATACAATGCCTCATAAGATGTTGTTACCAAGTGGCCTCAATACTTAAGAGGGGGTGAATTGAGTAAATAAAAACTTTTCGCAAGTCTTTCAAAAAACTCTTGATTACCAATTTTTGTTGAAGCTATTAATTGATAGAAATGAATGAATGGATAAGATAGAAAGATATTACCTACAAATGAACCGACCAAAAGAGAAATAATCAAGTAAGCAAATAAACTAATGCACAAATATAAAGAGAAGGGTTTAGAGAATCAAACACAATAGTTTATCCTGGTTTGGCCACCAATCCACTTGTGACCTACGTCTAGTCCTCAAGCAATCACTCGAGATTTTTCACTATATCTTCAAGCTTCAATAGGTTCTTGACAACCTTTACAAACTCGAGTACTCAACACCTTGGAATACCTCACCCTTGTACTTGAGCCTCTTCAAACAAAGGGATGCCTCACCCTTTATAATATGGAGGGATACCTCACCCTCTTTCACTTAAACAATCAAGGTTGATAGAATGAATCTCTCACAAGAGTAAATGATATAAATTGAAGCTCTACAATGCTCTTCTAAAGATATCTCAAGATTTTCACAAAAACATAGCAAGATATGGATTCAAGGATTGATTCTCATTTTGATGTGTTAGAAAGATATTTTAGGTTCAAGGAGAAAAGTTAATGATGCCCCAACATAAGTATTTATAAAAATTTTGATCCATGGAGCCATTGGGTGCATTAAAGCTAAGCATTTAATGTGCCTAATATAGCCGTTGGGCACTATCAGACCACTGGTAATCAATTACACAATCTCTGTAATCGATTACATGGTTGTTTGAATGTGTTCTTGGCTTTCTAGGCTGGATGTAATCGATTACCAGCCTTGTGTAATCGATTACAAGGCTTCTGCCATGCTTGTAATCAATTACATGCTTAATGTAATTGATTACAAGGCTTCTGTTTAGCTTGTAATCGATTACAACATACATGTAATCGATTACCTTGCCCTTTGAACACAGTTTTCAAGACTAATTTAGTACCTACGCCAATTCTTACTTATGGAAACATGGATTGGACAATATTTACATCTGTTTTACATAATCCATGATTGAAATCAACAAATCCTTAAGAATGATCTTTGAATAACAAGTTGATTTAAAAGAATCTTGAAAAATCATTTGAAGATCATTGAGATACCTTGAGAGCATTTCACATTGATGTTCTAAGACCTATATCTAGTACACCTCTTTTGATCTTTGTCTTTTTGATCTTTGGTCTTCTATTGACTTTGTTATCATCAAAAACTCATTTAACATGCTTCAATATATATATATATATATATATATCAGAGATTTAAGCGCAACTTTCCCCCATAATGTATGCGCAAGATAGGATTAATAGAATTTTCATGCACAAGCTCCCCCGTACTTATGCAAACACTCTAATCTCTCCCTTGTTGGCATTATCAAAAAGATATAAGCAGTTAGCCAAAATTTCAACAATATATCAGAGATTTAAGCGCAACTTTCCCCCATAATGTATGCGCAAGATAGGATTAATAGAATTTTCATGCGCAAGCTCCCCCGTACTTATGCAAACACTCTAATCTCTCCCTTGTTGGCATTATCAAAAAGATATAAGCAGTTAGCCAAAATTTCAACAGCATTTCAACATGATTTCCATGATTCCCAAAACAACAAGTATAACCATTCCAGCCTAAGCAGTTTGCAATCAGAGGATTAACAGTCCAACAATATAACCAATCATATCAAAATATCAATATATTCAATAAACACATATGAACCATCAAAATATTAACTGATTTAATAATAAAAACAAATCCAATGTCATATATAATCAATCAATAAAGAAACAAGGAAAATATCATGGCAAGGATCCATGGTAACTAGTAGTCGCCTCGCTGTCACTATCCTCATCCACATCGATATCTCTAAGGTCGACATCATCGTCACCAGGTTCAAGATCGTCCTCGAAACCAAGGAGCTCTTCATCATCAGCAGGAACTCCAGGTGGAGTATTAGAGGGATCAGCAAAGGACAGAGGAGCAAGAGGGGCAGAGGACGTAGTAGGTGTAGCAGCTGCTCTCCGTGATGCATATCCTGGTCCCTTCAAGAAAGAGCGAATAGATGCAAGCTCCTAATCGGAGTAATCCATCCTCAGCTCAAGGTGATCCACCTTCTACTCAATGCAATCTATTTGGGTTTCCACCATAGTGGCCAAACTTCGCATTTCTTGAAGCAGGAGGTCCAATGTAGTTAGAGTTGGAGTTGGAGCAGACTGCTGGCCATCTTCTTCATCATCACTCTCTGGGTCATGAGGGATATGATCATAACTGCCATAGGTGAGATAGTACCATCTACCATCCACCTTACGTAGCTGAAGCTTCTTCAAAGTGTGCAGGCCAATGGATTGTGGACATTTGAAGCTTGTATCCTTGGATTCTTCAGACAAGGAGATGTGACAAAACTCCAGGATAGTTGTTACAAGCATGGCATATGGGAGAGTAGAGTTCTTATTCTTCTTCACGTCCAGCATATGGTGAATGATGTAATTTGCCCAATTGATAGGCCTATTTGTGGTCATTGCCCACAAGACCACTACGTCATCTCTTAGAACTTGGGAGTAATTGCCTCCCCTAGGAATCAAGCCTCTAACAACCAGATAATGAAGGACCCTATTTTCCATTGTCAAGCCAGTAGCCATCACTATTTTCTTGTCCCTTGGAAGATCATAACCAGACCTTATCAGAGAGGTCAGAGCACTCTTGTACTCAAAATCAGCTCCTCCAGCATTCTTATTTCCATAAAAGCTTGTTCCATTATAGGTGAGCTTGGTTAACCTACATCATTCATCCCTAGTGATCCTAATCTGGGTTTTCTTGACCTCAGAAATCAAGCAGTTGTCTTCATACTTCATATTAGCGTAAAATACTCTAACTAAGTTTAGGTAGATAGCCTTATGAATGCTAAAGAAGCCAAGTAAACCTAACCTTTCAATTAGCCTGAAGGACTCCAAGGACTCACTTGAGCAGAAGTTCTGAGTCAGATACATTGGGGAGATTAGCTTCTGTAATTGGAAGTTTTTCCTGAACAATTATGCCTTCTTGGTAGTGGAGAAGTGTCGTGTGAGGTCCAGCCCCGAAATGTTGTATGGAAGAGCACTGGAGGACTCTCCAACATTGACCCCTATACTTAGGCATTTGGTCCTTTGTGAGAATTCAACCATTTTGATGAAAGTAGAGAGAAAAGGGATGAAGGGAGAGTGTTGAGAGAGGTGTGGGTGAAGCGAAGGATCGAAATGAGAGGATGTTTGGTGATTTGGTTCGTGGGTGGTGAGAGAGAGAAGGGTGAAGGTGTGAGTGGATTTTGGGTGGAGATTTTGGTGGATTTTGATGAGTTTTGGTGGATGGGTTTTGTGGAGAGGATTTTCGAGTGGAAAGGAGGTGAAAAGGAGTGATTTGGGTGAGTTTTGAGTGAAAGGTTGAGAGTTTGGGATGGGGGGTTTTCGTGGGTGCAAAGAGAAGAAGAAATAATTTCTGAAGAAATGACATTTCACTCATCAGAAAACCTTTTTAAACCCCTGTATAATCAATTACAATAGTTGTGTAAACGATTACCAGCCTTTTGTTAACTGACTATGGGATTTAAGGATGCAAACCCAAGTGCAGGTTGTCTCAAGTAGTAAATTTCTCGGGAGTCCGAGGTCGATCCACAGGGAATTGATGAAGAAAAAATTAATTGAGGTAAGAAGAGGATTTGTCACAACACCAAAAGTAATAAAACAAGTTCACAAATGAATTTAAGGGCTTGCTTGAGTTAGGAGATCCACTCTTGGTAATAAATTAAAGCTAAGATTATTTCTCTTTTTAACTCAATTGAAATCCACACACAACGGAGGTTCCAGTCAGAAAATATAACATTCAAAGTTTAATTATATATGTAATCATATTATGATTCCTTTAATTATCTACCAACATTTGTAAATGAGTTCAAGCATTCACTGTGCCAATCCTACTATCTACAATAAATCAAGATCTCCATTAACAAAGAAGGTTTCTAAATTGATTGGAAATAAAATACAACACATATAAAGTTCATTTAATAATATATCATTTAAGCACAAGAAATAAAATAATCTAACCTTATTTCATTACCAAGAGCTTCACTCTTTTACCCAAGCAAGATGAAGATTTAGTTACTCATGGATAAGAAGAAAGAAAGAGAGAAGAAGAGAAAGATGAACATGACTTCAATGTAGAACAAGAGAAAATTACAACAAAGGAAAACAATAAACAAGCATAACCTTAACTTGTACAAACTAAGCCTAACACCAAGTGCTCCAAATAGTCAGCCAATGGTGCCTTTTATAGAGGATTAGGGATACAAAATGACAAAGGGGCTGATTAGGGGTAGGTGGGATGAGTGGATGAATGAGTGGAGAATGCCAAATGGTGAGGATAAGAGTGAAAAATCATTGAGATTTCTTGTCTCCGAAATCATTCATTGCTTAAGTCATTGATTTCGTCATTTTCGAGCCAAGTGGTCTTCATGAAAGTTCTAGGAAATTGTCTAAGCTTTCCAATGGCTCTAGAATCACCTAAAAATTCGTCCTACAGCCCAAGATATGACCCAATTACTACAAACTGTTCAGACTCAGTTTCAGCACCTCTGTTTTGACTTTCAGACCCAATATCACCATCAAGGAGCCCGAATCAAGTTTTGTGTTCAACATGAAAGTTTTAGATCTGGGTCTTAACTTTCAAATTTCCAAATTTCAGCCCAATATAAGTCTTGCAGCCCGAGTTATGCTCTGATTACTGTACACTGCTCAGGTTTCAGACACAAAACTCGTATTCTGTCTTCCAAGCCCAATTAGCTCTACTAGATGTCTGATTGAGACTTTGAGCTCTTCATCAAAGTTGTAGAGCTCTCTCTTATCTTTCCTACAAGGTAAAATTCATAATTATCAGACATTTAGAACTCAAGATATGGCCGAAATACAGAAACAGCGTAAGACCAAAATAGTGCTGAAAAAATCAATTAAGTCCAATTTGAGTCCAAACTTACAAAACATAACTAGACTTAATCAATTAAGTACATAGAAAGTGTAAATGACTAAAGATGAGGGTTTATTAATGTATAAAATATGTGATCATCAAATTCCCCCACACTTAGCTTTTTGCACTCCTGTGCAAAACACATAAGACCAAAGTTAGGAGACAAAGAAAAATGACACAGACTCAAAAGCTAAAAACTCTAAAAGACTTGATGAAGCAAGAAGAGTAACAAGAAATTCAAGGGATCAAAGCATTAATGAGGTAACATTTCTTCACATCTCAAACCAATAAGCAAGGAAACTTTAGTTGAAAAGAATGAATCAAGAATGATAGATCCTCACAGAATTCACTCTCAATCTCTCAAGTGTTTAAAAGGTAAGTATTTCACTCTATTCAACCCATGAACAATTGCACTACCATAAGCTTGCTTATCTTCTACTTCTCCGCTACTCAAAACACATGCATACAAAAATCAAGAGGACTTTATTCAAGGTTGTAATGGGGTCATGGTAAAGGAGAGGAGATAATATGGATATGAAAAGATAAATACCAAAGAGAATAAAAGAGCATTATGGTACAGTTAGAGTGGAGAAAATATTTAAGAACATTCATCATAGAGGACAATCACCAACATTTGACTAATGTTTTGTTGAAGATCAATCTCAAATTGGTGAATTGAATTCATTGTTAGACTTGCACATTCTCCTTTTCTTCCTGTTGTTTCCAAGAATCCACCTTTATTCTAGACTTTGATAATCCTTTGATTGCAAAGGTGGTCAATTTTTCTCTTTTTTTTTTGATCATTTTGCACACACACCCCCACACTTGTTCAAGAACTAGGTCAATGCTCTCTTATTCCTCTGGTTGGGTAAAAACATTGTAAAAACATTTTTTTCTTTTTTTTTTGAAGGATGAAATGAGCTTAAAACAAGGAATAGTCAAACAAGTTCAAAGGGGTTACACAATGGAAAGTATACAAGGATGGCTATTTGGTCAAAGTAGCTTTTTTCAGAATGCCTCAATCATATTAATGTATGCATATGAAAATGTAGCCTCAAAAAGAATCAAAGCAAGTTCTAGAGTAACAATTTCATGAGTGAAAATCACACAAGAAAGAAGAGAATGGTACAGATATTCAATCCATTCATCAATAGGCTCAAAATCTCACAAGGCATATTTCTATCATTCTCTATCCACCAATTCAACATCCATAACCAAGCATGTGAAATTTAAGAGAGAAGATAATTTATTCAATCATGCTATGATTCTTGAATTTCAATTGCTTCCAAGGATGTGAGAGTGCATTCACTTGAATCTTTCAAAGGAAATCAAAAGACAAAACTTTGTTACTTCCACAAATCAATACTAATTAATTACTACCCCAACTAAGATGCATCTCAAGAGTAATAAATTATTTCCAAAATTTACTCCTTACTCTGCCATCACTAATTGGTTTAACTATGAATAGGTTTCTGACAGTCATATCACTAAACATACTTCCCAATTTAGATACGTCTCAGAAGTAAAATTACTCCTTACTCTGCCATCATTCATTGGTTTAATAAGTCCATGACAATCATATCATACTTCCCAAAAAAGAAAAAAATTTGGTAGTCAACTATTCTTCCCCCCCAACTAGATCATAACATTGTCCTCAATGTTAAATATAGATGAGTAAAGGATAGAAGATCTTACCTGTTGGAGAAATCTGATACAAACAGAAAAAAATACGATAAATAAAATCAAAGGTGTTAAAGATGAAGTGTCAAATCTGGCTTTCTTTTCTTGCTGCTTCCCTCGCTGCTTCCTGTTAACCAATCTATCTGAGCTAATACCTTATCAGGTACATACTCAAAAGCTTCTAATTTATCAATGAGCTCATCAATAGTGGAAGCAGAGATAAGATAAGAAGTTTTCTTGCCAAGGAGTGATAAATTTCTCGCTCCACAAATTTGTCAAGAAAAAATAACAAAAGATCAAAGAAATTATTAACATTCAACAAACCAATGGGTTTATGGTGGATGTTCAGTTCGGCCCAAAAGACAATTTGAAAAATTTCTTCCAAAGTACCAAAACCACCTGGTAAGGCAATGAATGCATCAAAGTTGTCAAGCATTTTTTTCATTCGTCCATGCATAGATGTTACCTGAATTTCTTCTCCAACTGACTGTTCGCTCTTTTGCTTACCGCAAGTGCATGGATCTCACCTGTAGTATAGCTAGGAGTCGGATATCGTTCCCACGAGGATAAACGTCAAATTCAGTACTAATTATAAACCAATAACTTAAGTATTTCTATTCAAGGAATTATAAATTGTAAAGGTTTGTATTAAACTATTAAGAAGAACTTTAAAACTATCAGATTGAGTTTAGAAAATGATTTAGAACATAGGGCATCCTTTTTCACCTCCTATATCAATTGTTAATAAGTAATCCTTACGAGCAATATACATGCAATGGTTAGGTTAGCTTGGGAATCTGTTTTTAGCCGAAAAGCCTATGTCTAGGTCAATCAACCCCGTATTACTTACCTAATCCACTATATTTCTATGAGGACTAGTGTAAGCTCTACTAATGAACGATTTATTCCCAATTAATTACTATGCATGGTCAATAGGTATATTTCTATCCTATTAATGAATCATTACATCCAAGCTAATTGAATGAAATAGAACATGCATCAATCATACATACGATCTCAAATCCAAATTCCTATGTCTAGGTTCATTAGATTTGAACAAATCAGTTGAAAGCTTATCAAACAATCAAAGCATTAAACACCATATGATTGAACAAATACCAAATCATGTATATAACTCAAAGGATTACAAGCTTAATCAATATCCATAGGAGGATCCAAAGTAAACCCTATAAACAGCTTAGCCAGCCATGATAAACGAAAATAAAACACTAAAACTCAGAGTCATGGATATGGGAAAGAGAAAGGAGAAGAGAGGAGAAGAACAAAGCTAAGGGGAGTGATCCTCCAAGCTCCAATCCTCCACCAAAATGAAGAGAGACTCCAAACGTGGTCACTTCTGCTTCCTGCTGGTGTAAAATGATAAAACCTGGCCGCAGCTCTCAAAAATAGAACCTCCCTTTTTCTAAAAATCGATAAAACAGTATTTATAGGGCTCAGAAAATAGGGTCACGCTGCGGAATTCTCATTTCACGCCGCGACGCGTTACAATTTAGGTCAGGGGATGCCGCGGCATTCTCATGCCAACGCCATGGCGTTCAAAATGCGTGCTCTCTGGAATTTGTATCAGGGGAGGCGCATGCCACGGCATTCCAAATGCCACGCTGCGGCGTGAGGAGTTGATCCTTGCACAATGATTCCTCTTGCACAGCTGGTCCAAATTTGAGTTGATTCACTTAGTTGGAACCTTACCTGCCAAAGAGAAATTTCCAATTCACTAATCAGTGCATATGTACTCAATATATCCAAAAATCATGATGGAAGACATTGAAACCAAATTATACGAAGATACAGTTAAACTCATCCATTCATGCATAAAAACAAGGACTAGGCAGGCAATAAAACTCAGATATGGGGCCCAAATAATTATAATATGTGAAGTTATCACACCCCCAAACTTAGATTTTTGCTAGTCCTCGAGCAAAACAAAGTACATTCAAATCGATCAACTTGTTAACCTGCTTCAACAATCTGCACATTCCACTTTCACTTAAACAGAACTCATGTAAAATGATTGCATAAAATCTCAAAGAATGCACTTGCCTCATACTCAGTTCCACACATATACAACCCTACTCATGCTGACAATCACAGCTTCCTTTCAGTCAAGATATAATTTCCCACAATCATGCATACTAAACTTCTTCTTTTCCATTTGGACTTACCCGGATGAGGTTATGAACATACAAATGAATATGCATCAAGGAATCCATAATATTGTAATTCAACTCTCTCTCCACTAATGTAATTCACACATGATTAGGATCAAAAGGGTCTTTATCAGCTTATAATGTTAGGCCAATGGTATGGGTTAAGGAACAAAGGGAATGGATTTAACACAAACATCAAGACACATACACATATGATTTCAAGATTTGAGTACCTTTGAGATTATCAGGGTATACCATACAACTTTGAGGATCAGAACTCATAAGAACCATTCAATGCTTTATTTTTACTGTTCTTTTTCTTTTCTTTTGCTTTGCTTTTCTTTTTTCATTTTTTTCTTTCTTTTACTTTTACAAAGCAATGATTTTCTACAGCAGATGGTTCACACAAGTTCTTTTTGAATTTGACTTACACAATACCCCTGATTATTTGACTCAATTCAAGAAATCATATATACATGCACTCAACAACAATGATGGTAAGATAACAAATGTCATGTTTTCACATGCATTTAGAAATGGTTACATGGTATGGGATATTTAGGTGATGAAAAACATAAGGCCAAACATACATAAGGCTTCAAAGGGGACCTAAGGATATGAACATGTCAAGGTAAGCTTTTTAAGGCTCAAGCGGTCCAAAGAATGCCCTAATCATTTCCTCAATCATGCGCAAATTAGGATTTCGCCTCAAGAGAGTTCAAAAACAATTCCACAGATAACTGATACCTTCACATGCACAATCCATAAACTTTCTCTAAGCAAGACTTGTTATCAATTCCAAAGTTCAACAAACATGCAAGTGGGAAATGTATCAATCCTCAAATGAAACTAGATTGCTCAACATGCTTCAAAGATTGCATATGGATTCACAGAAATATTAAGGTTAATTTACATCCATCTCTATCATTGAACAATCATTTCACATTAGTTTTAACCTTTATGATTCAAATTGTGAAAGGGAACGACAATTGTATCTTGAATGAGATTTTTCAAGAAATGATTATCAAGATACAAGTTCCTCTGGATATTAACAAGCATACGTAGCATACATAATTACACACATACATAAACTATACTAAAATATCAAAATTTTATATCCACAATAGGCAATATTAACATAAGCATCAATATTATAAACATGCATCAGCATCAAAATACTAAGTCTAGGACACCCCCCCAAACCTGAGGGAAACAGTGTCCACACTGTACATGAGAAACATACAAGATATAAGAGCAAAAAGAATGACAACGAAAGGAACATAGTCTGGGAGCCTCAAAAGCTAGATGGAAGCCTCCTCAGAATCGGTGGCCTCAGCATCTAAGTCCTCATCATCATCGTCATCATGGCCTGCCTGGTGAGAGGGGCCGGGCTCTTGGGATGGTGGTGGTGGGGCAGCAGCGGCTACGGGCGGGAAGTCTGGGACTGGGTAGTCCTCCATCGGTAGGTGCAACCGCTCTGCAGTCCAACGCTGCGTCTGAATGATATACGCCAGCATAGCGGTGGTCTGCGCTGCCTGAGCCTCTAAACATGTCACCCGGGCCTCTATCTGTGCCCTCTAAGCGGCAGCATCTGCGGTGACTGGCCTTGGCTGTGATGGCCCTGGCTCTTGGGGTGGTGGCTGCCTCTGTGGTCGTTTGGCTGCTGGTGGTGGTGCTGCTGGAACTGCTCGAACCCTCTCAAAAAAATAATCATTTAGAGGTTGTTTTGCCTCTGTGTGCTCCTCGTTATCCTGAGTTTGGACCATCTGAGTCCTGCACAGCCTCTAGATAAGAGAAGGGAAAAACAGGCTCCTGCACTCCCTAGCAGCTCTCCATATTTGCTGGTGGATGATATGGGCGACATCGATAGCCCGATGCTCCAGAATGGCATAAATCAAGATCGCCCGATCCCTAGTTACCTCTGACAGGTTGTTCGATGGCAATATCCGGGTGCTAATGAAATGGTACCACACCTGGGCCTCGGAAGTCAAGCAGGCTCAGCGGAAAAATCGGGGCCTGGCATCCTGAACACTCAAGACCCACTCAACTAGTCGCGAAGCAGGCGTACTGATCCTGTCAGTGACCATAGTGAGGTCAATACCATCAGGGTCGACAGCAAGAAACTAGGAGTACTCACACTCCAGCGGAGGAAGGGGCAAGGCTAGGGCTACCCTGATAACTGCAACAGAATATGACATGCGGCGGCCTTGCACAATCACAGTGGAGGGGTTGGCATCAGTAGTGTCTATGTTCGCGTAAAACTCGCGAACCATGGGAAGGACCGCCACGTCCGGGTGCTGCGTGAATCGCTCCCAGCGGTGATGGCGGATGGTCAGCTCAATGGCCTCTGGGATACCATCCTTGGCCGAGAACCCTCTCTCAGCCGTCACTTTCTTTGAAACCAGGACGGTGTATCTCTGTGCAGCGTCAGCAGACACAAACTTCCCCTGATCAAATGGAGGAGGGGACGGTTCTCAGCGTCGCTGACTAGAAGATCTGCGCTGTCTTTTGGCAGACATAGTACCTGAAATTGAATTGCAAATAGTTAGTATTAATTAATGAAATTGAAAGTACAGGATACATTTGCAATTTGGCAAGAATTCTGGAAAAGTAGACATGTCACGCCGCGGCATTTACCACTACGCCGCGGCATTCAACCTGTTCTTCATAATGTCGTGGCATTTACCACTACGCCACGACATTCAACCTGTTCTTCATAACGTCGCGGCATTAACATGACACGCTGCGACATTCAACCAAATTCATAACTACGCCGCGGCATTTGTACACAACGCCGCGGCGCGCAACACAGGCAGAACCCAGAAATACCCACTAAATCAGGCAAATCTCTCCTCCCAGGCAAGAAATCTTGGAGATTCATGATAAAAGTACAACCTAATACTATTTAAACACGCCTAATCCTACTAAACTACAACAAATATGCATCTAACACGGTATTTAACCAAAAACTAAATAAAAATATAAGAAAATAAGAAGTAAAGAGAAGGGGAGAGCTTCTGACCTGGTTGGAAGCACTGGTGTGGCCATAGAAGAGAGGAAAATGTAAGACGAAGAGAAAAAATTTGAGAGAAAAACAGAGAAAAGAGTTTACGTAATGAGGGAGAGGGAGGGTCACCGCATGGATACGGTGTTAACAGACGTACCACGCTGCGGCGTTAACCACAGGACGCCGCGGCGGGCATTAATTCCCTCTTAAAAAAATATTTTCATTTTTTTTTTTAATTTTTGAACAAACGCCGCGGCATTAGGAACACTCCACGCCGCGGCGTGAGAGGTCAGTCTGCTGAATTCTGCAGCAAACTGACTTCAGCCCAAAATTTTGCCAAAAATTGATCATTACCCAATATAAAATATGTCCACATGATCAAAAAGCAGATTAAATATCAAAAACATAAACAAACTACAAAAAATACATATTAAGTACTATGAACCTAAAAACACAGACTATAAACCTTTGGGTTCCCTCCCAAAAAGGGCCTTAGTTATAGTCTTGGCAGGACTTTGGTGATTTCAAGCAGGAGCAGTTAATGATAGGGAGGTCTTCTCCCTTTGAATTTCTCCTCCAAAATAAGGTTTTAGGCGCTGGCCGTTAACCTTGAAACTTGATGATTTATCCAGTGGACCGATTTCCACTGCTCCGTGGGGAAACACCTTTATCACCACAAAGGGTCCCGACCATCTTGATTTTAACTTTCCAGGGAAGAGCTTAAGCCTGGAATTATACAGGAGAACCTGCTGGCCTTCATTGAATCTTTTCTGGACAATCTTCTTGTCATGCCAATATTTGGACTTTTCCTTGTATACTTTTGCATTCTCATAAGCCTGCAGCCTAAATTCATCCAGTTCATTGAGTTGCAAAAGTCTCTTCTCACCGGCAGCTTGTGAATTGAAGTTGAGTTGCTTTATTGCCCAATAAGCACTATGTTCAAGCTCAACCGGCAAGTGGCATGCTTTTCCAAATACCAGTTTATATGGAGACATACCAATGGGACCCTTGTACGCAGTCCTGTAAGCCCACAGTGCGTCATCTAATTTCTTGACCAATCCTTTCTTGTAGGACACACTGTCTTCTCCAAGATCCGCTTTATCTCGTAGTTGGATACCTCTGCTTGCCCACTTATCTGTGGGTGATAAGCAGTGGATATCTGATGCGTTACACCGTACTTGGCTAGGAGGGCTTCAAAATACTTGTTACAAAAATGTGACCCTCCGTCACTGATGATGGCCCTAGGTGTTCCAAATTTGGTGAAGATCTGTTTCTTCATGAAACCAATCACTACCTTTGAATCATTGGTAGGAAATGCACATGCCTCCACCCATTTGGACACGTAGTCCATAGCCACTAGGATGTATTGATTCCTAAAGGAGGGAATAAAGGGGCCCATGAAGTCAATGCCCCAAACATCAAAGATTTCAACTTCCAGAATGAAGTTCAGGGGCATTTTGTTCCTTCTGGAAATGTTTCCAGATTTCTGGCACCGATCACATTGTTGCACATAAGAATGTGCATATTTGAAAAGTGATGGCCAATAAAAGCCAGATTGGAGCACTTTCAAAGCCGTCCTCTCACTACTATAGTGTCCACCATATGGAGAAGCATGACATTGACTCAGAATCTGATCCACTTCCTCCATAGGTACACACCTTCTCAACATCTGGTCAGAGCACTGCTTAAACAGAAATGGCTCATCCCAAATGTAATGCCTCACATCATACAAGAATTTCTTCTTCTGATGAAAGGTGAGATCAGGTGGCAGCACACCACTCGCAATGTAGTTCACCATGTCTGCGTACCATGGACAGTGTTGAGCGATGGCTGTAAAAAGCTGCTCATCGAGAAATGTTTCCCTGATTAAGATCGGATCAGCTTGGTATTCATCATTTTCAAGTCTAGAAAGGTGGTCTGCCACTTGATTTTCTGCACCTTTCTTGTCTCTGATCTCTAGATCAAACTCTTGTAGAAGCAGAACCCACCTAATCAATCATGGTTTTGTGTCTTTCTGGCTCACCAAATATTTTATGGCTGAATGATCTGTAAAGACTATCACCTTGGTCCCTACCAAGTAAGCTCAGAACTTGTCAAATGCGAAGACAACTGCAAGCAGCTCTTTCTCTGTTGTTGTGTAGTTCAGTTGGGCATCATTAAGTGTCTTGCTCGCATAGTATATGGAGCGAAACACCTTATCCTTCCTTTGCCCCAACACTGCACCAACCGCATAATCACTTGCGTCGCACATGAGCTCAAATGGTAAATCCCAATCAGGAGTGATAATTACTGGTGCTGAGACCAGTCTCTTCTTCAACTCCTCAAATGCAACCTGGCATGAATCATCAAAGTTAAACTGGATGTCCTTCTCCAGAAGGTTGCATAGAGGCTTGGCTATCTTTGAAAAGTCTTTAATGAACCTCCTATAGAAACCCGCATGGCCAAGAAAACTGCGGATTCCTTTCACAGAATTTGGTGGAGGTAGCTTATCTATTACCTCAATCTTTGCCTTATCTACTTCCATTCCTCTCTCAGAAACCTTATGGCCAAGAACTATGCCTTCTTGGACCATAAAGTGACACTTTTCCCAGTTTAGAACGAGGTTGGTTTCTTCACACCTCTTCAGTACGGATGACAAAGTGTGCAAACAGTTATTGTAATCATCCCCAAATACTGAAAAGTCATCCATAAACACTTCCAGGCCATGCTCTATCATGTCTGCGAAGATGGCCATCATGCATCGTTGAAAGGTTGCAAGAGCATTGTATAACCCGAATGGCATCCGATGAAACGCAAACGTACTATAGGGACACGTAAAAGTTATTTTCTCTTGGTCCTCTGGCGCTACGGCAATTTGGTTATATCCGGAATAACCATCCAAGAAACAATAATAGCCTTTTCCTGCAAGCCTATCTAGCATCTGATTGATGAATGGAAGCGAAAAATGGTCCTTCCGGGTGGCCTTGTTCAACTTACGGTAGTCCATACAAACCCTCCAGCCTGTAACCTTCCGAGAGGGAATCAGATCATTATTCTCATTGGTGACTACCGTCATGCCACCTTTCTTAGGAACGCATTGGATTGGTGAGACCCATGGGCTATCAGAAATTGGATATATTATTCCGGCATCGAGCCACTTAATTATTTCCTTTCTCACCACTTCCTTCATAATAGGATTCAACCTCCTTTAGTGTTCCACAACACCATTCTGGTCATCCTCTAACAGGATCTTGTGCATACAAATGGAGGGGCTAATACCTTGGATATCAGCAATAGTCCATCCAATTACATGTTTGTACTGCCTCAGCACACGGAGAAGTTTCTCCATTTGATCTTCCGAGAGGGATGAGGATATGATAACCGGTAAAGTGGAGGTTTCACCCAGATATGCATATTGCAAATGATTGGGTAAAGGCTTAAGTTCAAGCCTCGGGGGTACTTCAATGGAAGGCTTAGATGCCTCCTTCGATGCATCAGACTCCAAGGTTTCAAACTTGGGTGACCGATATTGCCTAGGAAACGCATCTAGGCACTTTATCAACCCGGACACTTTATCCCTTGATTCTTCATCATCATCAGCTGATGAAGCCAACGCCACTGTGAGGGAGACTCCTGGAATATTGGCTCGGAATGAATCATTAACGATGTTATCCAATACCCCAACATAAGAGCACTCTTCCTGATCTTGAGGAATTGCTTTAAATATGTTGAAAGTAACCTCTTGATCTTGAACTCTCATTGTCAGCTCACCTTTTTGCACGTCAATGAGAGTTCTTCCTGTGGCAAGGAACGGCCTGCCTAGCATCAAAGGGACCCTATGATCCTCTTCCATATCCAGAATGACGAAGTCCGCAGGGAATATGAACTTGTCCACTTTTACTAGTACATCTTCCACTATTCCCCTTAGATACGTGTAAGAGCGATCTGCTAGTTGGAGAGTTACAGATGTGGCTTTGCATTCCCGCAACCCTAGCCTCTGGAATATGGATAGGGGCATAAGATTAATGCTTGCCCCCATATCACATAAAGCTTGGCCTAGGAACTTCTCTCCTATGGCACAAGGAATTGTGAAGCTTCCTGGATCCTTCAACTTCGGGGGAAGCTTCTATTGCAACACGGCACTGCATTCTTTAGTTAATGCCACTGTTTCAAACTCACCTAGCCTACGTTTCTTAGACAAAATATCCTTCATAAACTTAACGTAGCTAGGCATCTGCTCTAAGGCCTCCGCAAAAGGGATGTTTATTTGAAGTTTCTTGAAAACTTCCAAAAATTTCTTAAACTGATCATCCATTTTGTGCTTGATCAGCCTGCTTGGAAAAGGCACAGGATGTACATAAGGATTGTTCACAAATTTCTTATCCTCGACCTTTTCCTTAGAAACTTCAGGTTTCTTGGCAACATCCTTGCTCTCAGCCTCTTTCTCATGGGTTGCTTCACTGCTTTCCTCCAGCATCCTTGTCTTTGGATTGCCCTCTATGTCCTTTCCACTCCTCAGGGAGATGACCTTACAGTCCACATTCAAGTCACCTTTTGGGTTATTAACTGTGTTACTTGGGAAGGTGCCTGGCAGCCTGTTGTTAACAGCATTTGCTAACTGTCCCACCTGCGTTTCTAATGCTCTCATCGGCCGTCGGCTTTGAATCAACGAATCATTCTTTGACAAATGAGCATCAGTCCTTTGCATGTAAGAGTCAGTCTTAGAAATGAAAGCATCATTCTTCTGCATTAGCTGCATGAACATTTCTTCCAATGCAGGTTTCCTTTCTTGCATTGGTTGTCTTGGTTGAGCAGAAAATCTCGGAGGAATGTACTGGCGTTCAGGACCAGGAGCATTGGAGGAGGAAGAGGGTCTTTGATTGTCCCTCCATGAGAAATTTGGATGATTCCTCCATCCAGGATTATATTGATTGGAGTATGGGTTATTTGGTTGGGAGCGATAGTTACCAACATAATGTGCGCTCTCAGGCATACTCGGGCACCTATCACTCGCGTGATTATCCCCACAATTGTCACAAAGGACAAATGGGCTTTGGTTTGACCTCTGTTGACCCATATTGTCCATCTTGCTCGCCAATGCCGTAACCTGTTTCGTTAACAAGGTTATGACATCCAATTCATGCACCCCAGCCACTTTCCTTGGAGTATTCCTTGATGAAGGCCACTGGTAGCTGTTGGCAGCTAATTCCTCCAATAACTGGAAGGCATCATCGAATGATTTTCTTAACAAGGAGCCTCCAGCTGCAGCATCTACTATTGGGCGATGGTGGTGCAACAATCCCTTGTGGAATGAATATATTTGGTGCCACGGTGGTATTTCGTGATGTGGACACCTTCTTATGAGATCCTTGTACCTTTCCCAGGCTTCATGCAAGGATTCAGAATCAGATTAGGTGAATGATGTAATATCATTCACCATTTCAGCAGTCTTGGACGGAAGGAAATATTTATTCAGGAACTTGGTACATACCTCCGCCCAAGTTGTTATTGATCTTGCTGGCAAAGAATGCAGCCAGCTTTTAGTTCTATCCCTTAAAGAAAAAGGAAAGAGCCTTAAATGGATAGCATCATCAGATACCCCGTTATGCTTAAACGTATCGCAGATCTCCAAAAAATTTGAGAGATGTGCGTTGGGATCTTCATGGGATAAGCCGCCATACTGTACTAACGCTTGGATCATTTGGATGATGGCCGGCTTAATCTCGAAATTATTTGACCGGATGGCAGGACGTCTAATACTATATTATAAATTGTCCATTTGAGGAGTAGCAAACTCCCTCAATGGCCTTGTGCGGCTCGCGTTGTAACACCCTTGTGGGGATGTCACATATATAAAGAAAATAAAAGAAAGATAAATAAAATCTACCCAAGTTGTAAAACATTCGTTACATACTATTACGGGTTGTAAAAATATTTCCTGTTAAACAGAATATTAATAAATAAAATAATGCGGAAACATAAAATAAACAGAACAACATCACTCATAATATACATATGGTCCAAGTTATAAGTTATACAAATAATTTACAGCTACAACTACAAATATTTAAACAGAAACAGTAAAGAGTCAATATATACATAGGCAGACGCGCCCAAAATACACATCAAAAATATTTAATCCTCTAATGGATCACTCTCAGGAAACTCATCAGAAGATAAATATCTAGGATGCCTCGACACTCGACGGAAACGAGACCGCGCAGTCGATACGATAGTCATCTCACTAGGCTCAGTGGACACACCACCTCAATGACGCCTAAGAGATAAAGGCAACTCTAAGTGCAGAAACACAGTAGTCGTCATCACTGGCTCTCCATCAAACATATGTCGTAGGGACACAGTCAGCCGTCCCACGTAAGTCACTGAGTCTCTATCTCCCCGCAGATGCCAAGCTAACGATCCATCGTGAAACTCAAGTGTCACAAACCCCAAAAATCCTGGCACCGCCATACCCAAACAAATCAGTCCAATGGATATGGATGATCAGATGGTTCTTGGTCGTCGTACTGATCTTCAGCTTGCTGCTCCTCTTCCTCCTCCGGATACAAAATCTCAAGAGGCTGTTCCTCCTCCTCAAACTCTTTACCACGTAAATAAATATATAGAAAACACATACAATAAAGAGGTAAAACAATCTAAAATCATCACAAACATGGCAAATAAGAAAACGACAAACAATAGATATACAGTTCATGCAATATGAAAAGGTATAACAGTAATTAGTAACAGAATAGTGTAAAGATTTAAATGTCATAACAACACATAATATCACAAATAAAATAATATCACAGATAAAATAAAATAAGAAATAGACAATTTATCATAATAATAACCAGATAAAATAAAATAATGTCCAAGATATAACCATATATAATATGACACGATCCTACTCCATGGAGCTAAAACACATACAGATATCAGAGAGAGAATGACCCGCAAAATCTATTAGTACCACGGCTGCCTAACCAAACTATTGCGCTGTCACACGTTGCGTCTATAGCCCCACGTCACATGGAATTCACTATCCAAGGTGTGGTGTAGTTCACGGTCTCACGTTGTGGCACTACAGGCAATGTACTATTAGACTTTACGAAATCTCGATTAAAAATAGTGCGTGTCGAGTCCATTAGTGTGCTATCGGTTACCACGGCCAAATGAGCAACCGATTTGTCCATATATGGGATCCCGTACACTAACGTCTCCAAGTTCATAAAGACAATGAACCACACTACGTTTATCGCATCGACAACACGATGTGATTCACCTCGTCAACCAATCCACCAAAAATTGGCATAAACTCATTATATAAGAAATTACCAGAATACCCTCAATAAAAATATATCCTCAAAGATAAAAAGATACAGTAAGTCCCACCGGACAAATATTGTTCCAAAGCCTGTACGGGTTCACCTCATAGGCCGACAGCAGAAAAATATAGAAAATACCGTTTTGGTCAATTGCGTAGAAATTTTATCGCGTTTTCACAATCTCGTCGTTTTTACAAATGTTTTTAAATCGCATAAATATATTTTTCTGTTTTTAAAATCGCGTAGAGTTTTTAATACGTTTTCTCAATCGCGTAGGATTTTTAAATCATTTTATTGTCCAAATCCCTTAAAAATTACTGTTTAAATAAACAGAAATAATAAATAATACGTTTAAACTACGTAAAATATTTTTTATACCGTATACTGTCTTTTGGACATCTTTTCTATCTTATTTTCCCGTTTTTACTAAAAATTGACAGTATTTTGTTTAGAAAATTATATTAATGGTTTCCTAATTTTTCCATAAAAATTCTGTTTACTTAATTTTTTAACCATATAATTTAATCCTTTTGAAAACCACTAACATGCTTCAAAATAAAGTATGAGCTATATGTTAGAAATTCTCAAAAGTTACTGTATTTCCTTTCTAATAGTAAAATCAATAATTTTAGTTGATTAAACTTAATTCAATTCAATTTATTTCTTCGAAACTCATTTTAGAAAAATTCTTTTTAACATATATTGCATCTTTATACTTGGAAATGGTTTGGAATTGATTTTAGGAATCATGAATTCTTGGTTTGGCATGTTGGCCGAAATATACACTTGTGTTATTTGATTTCTAAATTCATTTTCCTTGATCTAAACAATTCTATCTCTTGTTAATTTTCCTAGATTAATTAAATTACACTTTAGGAAAATAATGAGAACATTTTGGTTCTCCTTTTTGTCAATGGTCGTGAGCCTTAGTGTGGTGTTCTTTGGAACACTCATGCATTCCTTAGCATGTTATTCACATCCTATACATTATCATGCATTTCTAACACATACAAATTATCAAAGCTTGTAGACATGCAACTACATACAAATTATTACAAACATCAAATAGGAAAGCTACTAACAACCACACAAACAAGCTACTAACAAACACAAACAAAGGAATCCTTATGGATTTTACAATCAACAATCAATCTCCATCTTCTTACCACCACCCATGGATGATAAGAATTGTCTTCCTCTTACCTTAAATGAAGACAAAAATACTCTTTCACACCTCCTCTAGGTTTCGATTTTCTCCTTCAAAACCTAACAAACTTAAACAAAAAAAATTCTACAAGTTACTAACCATAAAAGAGAGCTTAAACCATGGAGAAATCATGGCTTAGAACTTTGAAAAAGAGTTTTGAAATGGAAAACAAGAAATTTCACCTTCTAAGTAAAATTTTCCAAGTAGGTTTCCAAGCTTCAAATGGAAGATTTTGCAAGAACTCTCAACTAGAGATGTTCTTAGGATTGTGTTTAGGTTTAGAAAACTTGGTTGGATAAAATTTTGGGTGGTTGGATGGTGTAGAATAGGGCTTGGCCGAATAGCTTGAAGGAAAAACAACAATGGAGTTTAGGGTTTTTGGAAGAGAGAGAAGAGAGAAATTGCATGAAAAACAAGTGATTAATGGCCTTCAAAGGTGGCTTGGCCGTAGACCTCAAAGGACCAAGAGGTGTCCATTGGCTTGGCTTCATCCAAGCCTTAGAATGGATCAAAGGTCAAGATTAAAACTTGGTTAGCAAGCTTAACTCTCATTGGTTGATTTAAGCATTGTCATTAACCTAGTCACCATGCTTAGTCACTAATTAGCCTAGTCATTAAGCCTAGTCACCATGTTCTTGAAAGTTCCATCACTAATGATGCTTAATTAAGCTACTAAGTTAACTGTTTTAACTAAATGTGGGTCCCGCAAAACATTTCTGAGTCCACTGTCATTTTATTATACTGACTAATAAAATAATATTATAATAATACAAAATTATTTTATTTGACAGTTAAATCCTAAAAATTAAAAGATTAAATACAGTATCATTCAGAATTGGGTTTAGTAAGATCCCCTAGTTCTGAATAATTAAAACAAGATTTTCCCCGGCCCGAAAAATATTATTTTCCCGTCCCGAAGCAAATCGCACAAAAAGTCCAAATAAAATCACAGACAGTAATATTAAGCACTGTAACATATAGAAAAATTAAAAACAGTACAATCGGGACGTAATGGTCATTTTTTCATTTTTCCCCACGACGAAGCAAATCATCCAAAACGTTCAAATAAAATTACAGACAGTATTAATTGTCTGTATATCTCCCAGAAAAATTAAAACAGTAGCTTGAGAAAATTTTTATTTTTCCATCTCGAAGCAAATTACGTAAAACAACCAAATAAAATTTTAGCTTGTAAAAACGTATTTGTATTTCATACAGAAAACAAGAAACAGTAAATAGGGACGCAACGGTCTTTTACACAAAAGCTTGAAAAACAGCAAACAGAACATTCGGGACATTTTTCTAAAAATTGGGGTGTTACACGCGTCCCCTACCTCCACCTCGTGCAAAGCGGCTTCGTTCACCATTTTACTAAAACCTGAAACAATTAACGAATAAAGAATTAAATCAATATGTAACAAAAGAAACTTGAACTAGAGATACTTAACTTCGTTGTTTATATTAGCTAAACTAAATTTAAACCGTCGATCCCCGGCAACGGTGCCAAAAACTTGTTCGCTCTTTTGCTTACCGCAAGTGCACGAATCACACCTGTAGTATAGTTAGGAGTCGGATATCGTTCCCACGAGGATAAACGTCAAATTCAGTACTAATTATAAACCAATAACTTAAGTATTTCTATTCAAGGAATTATAAATTGTAAAGGTTTGTATTAAACTATTAAGAAGAACTTTAAAACTATCAGATTGAGTTTAGAAAATGATTTAGAACATAGGGCATCCTTTTTCACCTCATATATCAATTGTGAATAAGTAATCCTTACGAGCAATATACATGCAATGGTTAAGTTAGCTTGGGAATCTATTTTAGCTAAAAGCCTATGTCTAGGTCAATCAATCCTGGTATTACTTACTTAATCCACTATATTTCTATGAGGACTAGTGTAAGCTCTACTAATGAACGATTTATTCCCAATTAATTACTATGCATGGTCAATAGGTATATTTCTATCCTATTAACGAATCATTGTATCCAAGCCAATTAAATGAAATAGAACATGCATCAATCATACATACGATCTCAAATCCAAATTCCTATGTCTAGGTTCATTAGATTTGAACAAATCAGTTGAGAGCTGATCAAACAATCAAAGCATTAAACACCATATGATTGAACAAATACCAAATCATGTATATAACTCAAAGGATTACAAGCTTAATCAATATCCATAGGAGGATCCAAAGTAAACCATATAAACAGCTTAGCCAGCCATGACAAACGAAAATAAAATACTAAAACTCAGAGTCATGGATATGGAAAAGAGAAAGGAGAAGAGAAGAGAAGATCAAAGCTAAGGGGAGTGATCCTCCAAGCTCTAATCCTCCACCAAGATGAAGAGAGACTCCAAACGTGGTCACTTCTGCTTCCTGCTAGTGTAAAATGATAAAACCTGGCCGCAGCTCTCAAAAATAGAACCTCTCTTTTTCTAAAAATCGATAAAACAGTATTTATAGGGCTCAGAAAACAGGGTCACGCCGCGGCATTCTCATTTCACGCCGCGGCATTCTCATTTCACGCCGCGGCATTCTCATTTCACGCCGCGACGCGTTACAATTTAGGTCAGGGGACGCCATGACATTCTCATGCCAACGCCACGACGTTCAAAATGCGTGCTCTTAGGAATTTGTATCAGGGGAGGCACACGCCGCGGCATTCCAAATGCCACGCCGCGGCGTGAGGAGTTGATCCTTGCACAATGATTCCTCTTGCACCGCTGGTCCAAATTTGAGTTGATTCACTTGGTTGGAACCTTACCTGCCAAAGAGAAATTTCCAATTCACTAATCAGTGCATATGTACTCAATATATCCAAAAATCATGATGGACAACATTGAAACCAAATTATACGAATATACAGTTAAACTCATCCATTCATGCATAAAAACAAGGACTAGGCAGGCAATAAAGCTCAGATATGGGGCCCAAATAATTACAATATGTGAAGTTGTCACTGTCCTTCCAGTGATGTTCTGTTGAGCTAAAGGTTTAGGAATGACACCTGAAACCTGACTGCCTCCTATATATACAGCAAGTGATATAGCCCTCATTAACCCACGACAACCTCCCCCATATACAAGATGAATATTCCTCGCAGCAAGTGATCGACCAAGAGTGCTAGTTGCGTTCACAAACTCTAAACCCTTCCCATAACTTGATCCACAAAAAACACAGACATTTTTAAGTTGACGAACAGAAACACCTTCTATTTCTATTCTCACCTTCCCTTTGATTGATTCTGAGATAGAGGAAAGTGGAGAAAGTGGAGTGTTTAAATAGGAAAAGAAAGGAAAGGGTAATAATTGCACCTATAAGGGTAGGTTGGCTGTTGTCAGAAGAGTTTGAAATTAAGGAACACAGAATCTTTTTTCTTTTTTTTTTTTTTTTTTATTTTTGTTTTTGTTTTTTTTTTTTTTTTTTTTTTTTTTTACTTCAAGAAAACCATCAGGATAAAGAAGTCTAGAAACCCCTAAAGGACCCTGCTCAAAGGATCGTCTATCCAAAACCAAAATATAGCAAAATCAAACAAAGACAAAAGAAATATAATAGCAAATGATGACATACCTGTATATACAGCTTTTATGGCATATCTTTATACTGCGCGTCACGAGTGCAGTAGTGGCATATCTTTATACTGCGTGTCACCAGTGCAGTAGACACTCACGATTTTTTTTAGGACTAGCGTGCAAAAGTTCACCCGAGTCAATGACGGGTCAACCAAAGGCTGGGGCTCCACAACTAATTAATACCATAGTACTCCTTTCGGATCGCCCTTGTTCGACTCTTTTTTTCATTTTTTTTAAATTTTTATTTATTTATTTATTTATTTATTTATTTTATTTTCAAAAAGAAAACATGAAGAAGAAGAAGAAGATAATATGTACAGATTGTTATGGATATGGCTCACATCCGCCTCTCCTCGGTTTCACGTCCGATGAACGCTTAAACGCCTTCTATGAGTTGAGGATAAGCTTCCCATCCAATTTTCTTATAAATTGGCAAACAGGGTCTTTTAGAGTCAGATTCCCAAGACTGTAGCATTTTTCTTCATCCTTGAAGAGATTCCACAAATTAAGAATTTCACGATGCACCAATCCACAAGAATGCGTCTCAAGAGTCAATAAGATATCATCTAATGACTCCTTACTCAGTCCATTCTTAATGAAGAAAATTTTATCTTCCCTGTTTGAGGAAACCATCCCCAAAGTATGACATCGCTTGTTACAATTCCATCGTCCACATTTGTAACAGACTTGTAACCTTTTTGCTCTTCTCCTTTTAGAATACGAACTTCTTCCAAGACCTGGCATGTATGAGTCAAATGAAATTGAAGACTCACCTGCTAGTCAGACCTTTGCTTCAATTATCCAGCGTACATCTTCTGGCATACCTTTGTGCATTAACAATCTCAATCTTTCACATCGAACTTTGTAGATTTTTTTCAGAGCATTTAGAGGGAGAGAAGTAAAATGTTTTCTCAAGTTTGAAAGAATGGCATCCATTTTAAGGGAGAAGAAGGATTCAGTTATTTTGGGAAACTGAAAAATAAATCGACTTGAGAGTCACGGAGTACCGTATCTGCCACTTAACCGGCAACACAAAGAACTACAAAAACAAGGCAACAAAATTAGAGTGAATTCTATTCATAACAAGGATCAAAAAGAGAGATGAATTCTACCTCATTAACTTAGTTTTCCAGAAATGGTTTGAGCCTTTGTCCATTAACTTAAAACACATTACCATGTGTTTGCTACGCAACAATGAAGATGTATTTTGATGATAACAAACATGAGGATGATGAAAAGACCAAGTCCAAGTGTTTAAAGATTAGCTTTAGGACTTAGGATCTATCATGTATGGAGTCACATCAATTAAATATCTCAAATGATTAAAGACAACCTAAACTGAAGTTTTTAAAAGATCAAGTGTTTTAAAAGTTAAAAACAAGCATTTCGAAGCTTTTTGGAAAGGATTTTGAACTGTTTTTAACTGAGGTATTCGAATACCTCAATATGGTATTCGAATAACCTGATTCGTAACTGATATTCTCTGCTGTGCTAAAACAGAGGCATTCGAATACCCCATATGGTATTCGAATACCCTAGTTTCAGAATGAACCTTTTAAATGAGGCATTCGAATACCCCATATGGTATTCGAATACCCCTGTTTCGAAACATGCCTTGTTTTAATGAGGTATTCGAATACCCTTGACCGTATTCGAATAACTCCAACTTGCAGCTTTTCTAAAGAGTTTTTGACAGAGGTATTCGAATACCTCCTTCAGGCATTCGAATACCCCACGAGAAACAGAGCTACGTTTTCAAATAGCATACGAAGAATCAGAAAGTTTTTAATGTTATTAATTGCTCCCAACGACCATTTTCTTCCACGAGCTCTATAAATAGAGGCCTGGGACTTCTCTGAAAAACTCCCTGAACATTGTGATCATTTTTGTTTGCTTGAAAACGTGCTCTACTTTATTCTCTCTTTTTTTCTGAACTTATAATTGCTTAACTCTTGAGATATTTGAGAAACAGCTCCTTAGTGCTTCAATTTGTATTTATCTACTCTTAGTGAGAGTTTCACTTCATCTCTTTATCTATTTCTGTATATTGAGGGTGAGGTATCCCCAAGGATTGTATAAGGGTGAGGTATCCCTTTTGTTTGATTGAGGCTTGAGCACAAGGGTAGAGTTTCCCTGTGTGTGAAAAGTGCTCCGTATTGTAAAGGTTGCAAGCACCTGTTGTTTAAGCTTGCTTTGAATAGTGAAAAATCTCGAACTGTGTTTCGGGGGACTGGACGTAGGCCACAAGTGGTTGGTGGTCGAACCAGGGATAAATCTTGTGCCTTTTTTTCTTCCCTTATTCTTTTTATTTTATGCACTTTATTTATTGATTCCTGATTTAAATTATTAAGTGTTCTTCCTTTTCTCATCTCTTCCACATTCTTTAAAATTTATATTGAGCAACGTTTATTTGTTTAAGGCTTTTGCAAAAGTTTTTGTTACTCAATTCACCCCCTCTTAGTCTTGGAAGCCACTTGGTAACAAGTGGTATCGAGCTAGACTCTTGTATAAAGAGCTTAGCCGCTTCAAGAGAACATGGCTTCCTTAAATGGTTTTTCGGAGGATCTTCCATAAACCGACCACCCTTTTTCAATGGGGATGGTTACGCATATTGGAAGGAAAGAATGAAAATCTTCATCGAAGCTATTGATCTAGATGTGTGGGATGCTGTCGAAAACGGCGCATTTATACCTACACGCGTTGTCGATGGTGTAAAAACCGAGACACCTAGAAGTGATTAGTCTGATGAGGATAAAAGAAAAGTCCAATATAATTTAAAAGCCAAAAACATCATTACCACTGCTTTGGGGTATGATGAGTTTTCTAGAATTTCTAATTGCAAAACCGCTAAAGAAATGTGGGACACTTTGCAAGTTACCCATGAGGGTACTAGTGAAGTTAAGAGGTCGAGAATCAATTCTCTAACTCGCGAATATGAACTGTTTAGAATGAACCAAGGAGAAAGCATTCAAGAAATGCAAAAGAGGTTCACCCACATTGTTAATCATCTTGCATCTTTAGGAAAAAGTTTTACTAATGAAGATTTGATCAATAAAGTGTTGAGATGTTTAAGCAGGATTTGGCAGCCCAAGGTGACAGCAATTTCAGAATCAAGGGACTTGACAACCATGTCATTAGCTACCCTTTTTGGAAAACTTCATGAGCATGAACTAGAACTGAGCAGATTAAGTCAAAGCGAAGAAAATGATAAAAAGAAAAAGGGGATAGCGCTTAAAGCCACTTCCTCAACAATTGACAATGATGATGAAGAAGATGAAGAAAGCTCAGAAAACATTGAGGTAAACGAAGAAAATCTCAGTCTGTTAGTTAAAAAATTTGGTAAATTTCTCAAGAAAAAGGGAATGCAAAGAAGACCTCCCTTCCCTCCGAAGAAGACTCATTACAAAGGCGAAGGAGCTTCATCAACTCCTACTTGCTATGAATGTGGCAAGCCTGGTCACATGAAAATGGAATGCCCGGTTACCAAAAGAAGAAAGAGAGACTTGAGAAGAAGCCCTTCAAAGAAAGAAAAGCAAGAAAAGCCTATATAGCATGGGATGAAAACGACATGGATTCAACGACACTCGGATAGCGAAGAAGCTCAACTTTGTCTCATGGCCAAAGGAGAAGAAGAAGAAAGCGAAAATGAGGTAAGTTCTAACTCTACTTTACTGCCTTCTTATGATGAGTTACAAGATGCCTTTGAAGAATTGCATGACGAATCAATAAAACTCACAAAACAAATTTCTTCTTCTAAGAAAAAAATCTCTTCTTTAGAAAATAAAATTCTTATTTTAAATAAAGATATTGAAGAACTAAAAATTGAAAATGAAACTTTGGGAATTATTGATGCATGCTCATCTCATCCCTCACATGCTTCTACTTCGTATTCTTGTTCTTCATGTCATACACTTGAGAAAGAAATTGAAGACTTAAAAAATACCCTTGCCAAATTCACTTCTGGGAGAGATAATCTAAATATTATATTAGGGAAACAAAGGGTTGTTTTTGAAAAAGTCTGAATTGGTTATAACCCGAAAAATCAACATAAATCCTATAAAAATTTCTTCGTTTATTCAAGTACTTCCAGCAGTCCATTTATTAAATGTTTTTACTGTGGAAAGAAAGGTCATAGTGCTTCAACATGCAATGCTAGAAAGAATATTAACACAAAAATTGGGACAAAAATGGTTTGGGTTCCAAAGGGTACATTGCCTAAAACTGACACTCAAGGACCCAAGAAAATTTGGGTACCAAAAGTTAAAAATTAAAATTGTGTTGTAGGTGTGCTTGAAAGCCAGGAGCTCAAATTGGTATCTCGACAGCGGCTGTTCCAAGCACATGACTGGAGACGACTCGAAATTCACCATGTTTATTCCCAAGAATCATGGACATGTTACCTATGGAGACAACAACAAGGGAAAAATTCTTGGAATTGGAAAAGTTGGCAAGAATCCAAATTCCTCTATTGAAAATGTGTTGCTTGTTGAAGGCTTGAAACATAACCTTCTTAGTATTAGTCAATTATGTGACAAAGGAAATAAGGTAATTTTTTATTCAAATTGTTGCATAATTGAAGATAAAAATGATAAACATGTTAAATTCATTGGTCATAGAATAAATAACATTTATATGATTAGCCTTGATGATATATCTTCAAATGATGCGAAATGCCTTTTAAGTAAGAATGATGATTCATGGTTATGGCATAGGAGAATTGCACACATTCACATGGATCACCTAAGGAAGTTGGTCTCTAAAGAGCTAGTAATTGGACTACCAAAGCTTAATTTTGTTAAAGATAAATTATGTGATGCATGTCAAAAGGGTAAACAAATAAAGGTCTCTTTTAAATTAAAAAATATAGTTTCAACTACTAGACCTTTACAACTTTTGCACATGGATTTATTTGGACCCTCTAGAACTATGAGCTTTGGTGGGAATTACTATGCTTTAGTGATTGTGGATGATTTTTCTAGATTTACATGGACTTTATTTCTTGCAAATAAAAATGATGCATTTCTAGCATTTAAAAGACTTGCCAAAGTTATTCAAAACGAAAAAGGTTTTCAAATTTCTTCTATAAGAAGTGATCATGGTGGCGAATTTGAAAACAATGTTTTTGAAAATTATTGTGATGAACATGGCATTAATCATAATTTCTCTGCCCCTAGAACTCCACAACAAAATGGAGTTGTAGAAAGGAAAAACCGTTCTTTAGAAGAAATGGCGAGAACTATGCTTAATGAGGCTGCTCTTCCTAAGTATTTTTGGGCGGATGCTGTAAATACAGCTTGTTATGTTATGAACAGGGCCCTTATAAGGCCTATTTTAAAGAAAACCCCATATGAATTATACAAGGAAGAAAGCCAAATGTCGCACATTTTCATGTTTTTGGTTGCAAATGTTTTGTTTTAAATAATGGAAAAGATAACCTAGGCAAGTTTGATGCTAAGTCTGATGAAGGTATATTTCTTGGTTATTCAAATCATAGTAAGGCTTTTCGTATATATAATAAAAGAACTATGACTATTGAAGAATCTATACATGTTGCATTTGATGAAACTGACCCAAAAGGATCGAGAAAGGATCTTGTTATTGATGATGTTGCGAGGCCTTAGCGGAAACACATTTGGATAGCAAGGAAAAAGAAATCAAGGAGCAAGAAGATAAACAAAGACAAGAGGATTCACAAGCTTTGGAACTTCCCAAAGAATGGCGTACCTCAAAATATCATCCGCTTGATCAAGTAATAGGTGATGTATCCAAAGGTGTAAGTACTCGAAACTCCATTAGAAATGCATGTAACCACTTAGCCTTTGTTTCTCAAATCGAACCTAAAGACATTAATGAAGCCTTTAATGATGAACATTGGTTTCTAGCTATGCAAGAAGAATTAAATCAATTTGAACGAAACCAAGTTTGGGAACTAGTTCCTAGACCTAATAATCATCCTATTATCGGTACTAAATGGGTTTTTAGAAACAAACTTGATGAAGCTGACATAATAACAAGAAATAAAGCTAGACTTGTAGCAAAAGGCTATAATTAAGAAGAAGGTATAGACTATGAAGAAACCTATGCACCTGTAGCTAGATTAGAAGCTATTAGGATGTTACTTGCTTTTGCTTGCATCATGGATTTTAAATTATATCAAATGGATGTTAAAAGTGCTTTTTTAAATGGCTTTATTCAAGAGGAAGTATATGTTGACCAACCTCCAGGTTTTGAAAATTATGATTTACCTAACCATGTTTTCAAATTGAAAAAGGCTTTGTATGGCTTAAAACAAGCTCCACGAGCTTGGTATGAAAGGTTAAGTAAGTTCCTTTTAGGACACGATTTTACAAGAGGTAAGGTTGACACGACTCTTTTTATTAAAAATAAAAACCATGATATACTCCTTGTACAAGTGTATGTAGACGATATCATATTTGGTGCTACTAACGAAAATCTGTGCAAGGAATTTGCCAAAATCATGCAAAGCGAATTCGAAATGTCCATGATGGGAGAACTTAATTTCTTCCTTGGACTTCAAATCAAACAAACAAGGAGTGGAACGTTCATTAGCCAAACAAAGTATTGCAAAGAACTTCTCAAGAGGTTTGGAATGGACAACTCAAAGCATATGGCTACACCAATGAGTACTTCATGTTACTTGGATAAAGACGAAGCAGGTAATTCTGTAGAAATTACTAAATATCGAGGTATGATCGGATCTCTTCTCTATCTCACTGCTAGTAGGCCTGATATAATGTTTAGCGTATGCATGTGTGCTCGATATCAAGCTAATCCTAAAGAGTCGCATTTAAGTGTTTGTAAAACGTATTATGAAATATCTAGGTGGCACTACACAAGTGGGCTTGTGGTACCCCAAAGGTGCCACTTGTAGTCTTATTGGTTATTCGACTCCGATTTTGCTTTGGATGCAAATTGGATCGAAAAGCACTAGTGGAACATGTCACCCTTGGCAATTCCTTAGTTTCTTGGCATAGCAAGAAACAAAATAGCGTGGCTTTATCCACCGTGAGGCTGAATATGTGGCGGCCTAAGTTGTTGTGCTCAAATTCTATGGATGAAGCAACAACTTTTAGACTTTGGTCTTCGACTTAATCACATCCCTATAAGATGTGATAATACTAGTGCAATTAATCGACAAAGAATCCCATTATGCACTCTAGAACTAAGCACATTGAGATAAGGCACCATTTTATACGAGATCATGTTCAAAAAGGTGATTGTGTGTTAGAATTTGTTGAAACCAATAATCAACTTGCGATATTTTCACAAAACCTTTACCTAAAGATTCGTTCTTTCATTTAAGAAGAGAGCTTGGCATTTTGGATCAATCGTGTATTTAATTTGTTAAATTTAATACTCATTGTTTTATTGATCTTTAATTATTACGACTTGAGCGTCGGAGATACCCTCCATTCTGTTTTGCGGTGTACTCATTTGGGTAAGTTTTCTTCTTCAAAATTGCATTCTGGACGTAAGTTTTATGTTTTTCCAACTAAGTTATTCGAATACCTTCATCTGGTATTCGAATACCATCATTTTCCTCGCATGCTTTCATGATTTATTAACCAGGTGTATTCGAATACCTTAGTGGTTATTCGAATAACCTGAAGCCTCCTGCTATCAGGCTTTTGTTTCTGTCTCTGTAGTATTCGAATACCCTAAGCAGTATTCGAATACACCGCTATCCGAGCCAATCTTATATGGATGTAGCCTATTCGAATACCTCGGCAGTATTCGAATACCATCTTTCAAGATTGCCCCGACCTTTGCGTTTCCAAACAAGCGGTCTTCGAATACCAATTAGTTCGAATATACTGCAAAACCTTTGAGCTTCCAGGCATTCGAATACCTTGGTCCGAGTTTTATATAAACTCCTTCGCACACCCGTTCACTCATCTCATTTTCATTTCTTCTCTCTCGTTTTTCATCTCCTATTCGAATACCTCTCCTTCGTATCACCCAACCGTTACTCCCTCTCTTTTCAAACCCATTCCTCTCATCTTCAACCTTCATCCATGGCTTCCTCCTCCAAACGTGCTCGCACAAAAACCGCGCCTTGCAACAACCCATTGGATCTGCGAAGGCTCTCCTCTCACCCAGAAACTCTTGGACGGTTCATCTCTCATTTCAGAGAACGAAACCTTGTGCAGCCCAAGTACTGGATTTGGCCTTCTTTGAAAAAGAAGGTGGCTTTGATTTCCTACACCACCTTTAGATCCAGGGCGTGCTACGTTTTTGCTCCTATAAGGAGGTCCTCTATCCCGATTTGGTCAAAATGTTCTACATTGCAACTTGAGGATTGAAGGACTGGAACTTCATTCGACGTCGTGATCGCACATTGTGATCACTCCTCGGACCGGTTCGCTTCTTCGGATTAGAATCACTGGCCGTAACAATGAAGACCGTGAAGAGTTTGTCCGGCGGTTCGACAAGATTCGAGCCATTGAAGATGTTCTTAGACCTGGGTTGGCATTACCTCCGACTTAAAGGGAGTCAAAGGGGCATGATGAAGAGCTAGGACAGAACTCTTACATTATGCTTATGCCCACATCTTAGCTCCTAGAGGTGGGAACTACGCCTACCCGAGTGAAGATGATGTGTTTATGCTTGTGGATCTGAAGAAAGGATACCGGATAAACCGGCCCGTATTCATTATGAAGCATATGATGAGAGCTAAGGGAAAAGAACGCTCGAGCTACCTTATGGGGTGATCATCACCGCCTTCCTAGGCAAGTATCCGCGGATTGTGGAGACCGAGCGAAAAACTCACCGACTCACCATAATGTGTTTGGCTCTTATACGCCGAACCGAATGAAGATGATAAAGATCGATGAAGGCTGGGTATTCCCAGTTGAAGTTGACGATGATGAGGACGACCCAGTTGATCCTGCCGCTGCCCCTGCTGCTGCTCCTTTGCTCCGTAGCCCTGCCTGCCTCGACACCGCCGGCCCCGCCGCCCCCGCTGGCTGCTGGTTCAGTCACTCTGGATCAAGTCATGGCCACCTTACAGGCCAACCGTGCTTACATGGAGGATAACCGAGCTTATTTGGAACACACCTTCTCAGTTCTGTTTGACAGACTTAATGGTGTTAAGCGTGAGCAAGCTACCTTGCGTGCTTTGCTATCTTCACGGGGTTCTGATTCCCCTCCTCCTCCTCCGGATGCCTATTCCTAGGCTTTGTTCTTGTTTGGATGCCTTTTTGTATTAGCTGTTTACTCTTTCCTTATATTATGTATATTGGCTAAATTATTAATACAATCAGTTTCTCTTTATGCTTATTGCCTCCTTTATGCATTATATATTGTTGCATCTTTTTTTTTATTATGCCAAAGGGGGAGAAAAATATAATGAGAAAAGACAGGTTTAAAATAACTATTATTGGATTCCAACATTAAGGGGGAGCTACGCCACGCACATATTAAATATGAATGTAAGCCTCTTACTTTGTGAATTCCAATTATTTCTGTACTGATGCTTTTCTCTATGATAGTTTGTCATCATCAAAAAGGGGGAGAATGTGTTTGCTACGCAACAATGAAGATGTATTTTGATGATAACAAACATGAGGATGATGAAAAGACCAAGTCCAAGTGTTTAAAGATTAGCTTTAGGACTTAGGATCTATCATGTATGGAGCTGTCAATTAAATATCTCAAATGATTAAAGACAACCTAAACTGAAGTTTTTAAAAGATCAAGTGTTTTAAAAGTTAAAAACAAGCATTTCGAAGCTTTTTGGAAAGGATTTTGAACTGTTTTTAACTGAGGTATTCGAATACCTCAATATGGTATTCGAATAACCTGATTCGTAACTGATATTCTCTGCTGTGCTAAAACAGAGGCATTCGAATACCCCATATGGTATTCGAATACCCTAGTTTCAGAATGAACCTTTTTAAATGAGGCATTCGAATACCCCATATGGTATTCGAATACCCTGTTTTCGAAACATGCCTTGTTTTAATGAGGTATTCGAATACCCTTGACTGGTATTCGAATAACTCCAACTTAAGCAGTTTTCTAAAAGAGTTTTTGACAGAGGTATTCGAATACCTCCTTCAGGCATTCGAATACCCCACGAGAAACAGAGCTACGTTTTCAAACAGCATACGAAGAATCAGAAAGTTTTTAATGTTATTAATTGCTCCCAACGACCATTTTCTTCCACGAGCTCTATAAATAGAGGCCTGGGACTTCTCTGAAAAACCCCCTGAACATTGTGATCATTTTTGCTTGCTTGAAAACGTGCTCTACTTTATTCTCTCTTTTTTTCTGAACTTATAATTGCTTAACTCTTGAGATATTTGAGAAACAGCTCCTTAGTGCTTCAATTTGTATTTATCTACTCTTAGTGAGAGTTTCACTTCATCTCTTTATCTATTTCTGTATATTGAGGGTGAGGTATCCCCAAGGATTGTATAAGGGTGAGGTATCCCTTTTGTTTGATTGAGGCTTGAGCACAAGGGTAGAGTTTCCCTGTGTGTGAAAAGTGCTCCGTATTGTAAAGGTTGCAAGCACCTGTTGTTTAAGCTTGCTTTGAATAGTGAAAAATCTCGAACTGTGTTTCGGGGACTGGACGTAGGCCACAAGTGGTTGGTGGTCGAACCAGGATAAATACTGTGCCTTTTTTTCTTCCCTTATTCTTTTTATTTTATGCACTTTATTTATTGATTCCTGCAATTTAAATTATTAAGTGTTCTTCCTTTTCTCATCTCTTCCACATTCTTTAAAATTTATATTGAGCAACGTTTATTTGTTTAAGGCTTTTGCAAAAGTTTTTGTTACTCAATTCACCCCCCCTCTTGAGTACTGGAAGCCACTTGGTAACATACCATTCATAGGATTCTTAATATCTACGGCTCCATGAGGATACACGTGTTTGACAACAAAAGGACCACTCCATCTAGATCTCAATTTTCCAAGGAATAGGTGCAGACGAGAATTATAAAGCAGACCTTTTTGACCAATTTCAAAAGATTTTCTCAAAATTGTCTTGTCATGAAAAACTTTTGTTCTGGCTTTATAGATCTTTGAGTTCTCATATGCATCATTTCTCAATTCCTCAAGTTCATTTAATTGCAATTTGCGTATCTTGCAAGCATCATCAAGATTTAGATTGAAAGTTTTAATGGCCCAAAATGCTTTATGTTCCAATTCTACAGGCAAGTGACAAGGTTTTCCATAGACTAACCGATAGGGTGACATGTCCAAAGATGTTTTGAAAGCAGTACGGTAAGCCCAAAGTGCATCGTTTAGTCTTAAAGACCAATCTTTACGATTTGGGTTAACCGTTTTTTCCAAAATTTGTTTAATCTCCCTATTTGCCAATTCAACTTGTCCACTTGTCTCGAGGGTGATAAGGGGTGGCAATTTTGTGTGTAATACCATATTTCTTCATTAAAGATTCAAATGGTTTATTGCAAAAATGTGTTCCCCATCACTTATGATAGCTCGAGGGATTCCAAATCGACACAAGATATTTTCTTTTAAAAATTTGAGAACAGTTTTATGATCATTGTGTCAGCATGGAATCGTCTCAATCCATTTTGAAACATAATCAACTGCAACCAAAATATACATAAATCCAAATGAAGATGGAAATGGACCCATGAAATCAATTCCCCAACAATCAAAAATTTCAATGACAAGGATGGGGTTCAGAGGCATCATGTTTCTTTTTGAAATTGAGCCCAACTTTTGACAATTTTCACAACTTTTGCAAAAAGTATAGCAGTCCTTAAATAAAGTGGGCCAATAAAATCCACAATGCAAGATTTTCGCAGCTGTTTTCTTTGAAGAGAAGTGACGTCCATATGCATCCGAGTGACAAAAATTAATGACACTACCTACCTCACTGTCGGGCACACATCTCTGAAAGATTTGATCAAAGACAATATTTGAACAAGTATGGGTCATCCCAATAAAAATTTTCACCTCTGTCAAAAATTTCCTTCTATCTTGGTGCGTCCATTGAGGCGGCATCTTTCCTGTTACAAGAAAGTTGACTATGTTAGCAAACCAAGGCATGGAATTGACAGAAAATAAAAATTCATCAGGAAAAGAATCATTGATAGGTGTGCTATCAAAAGGTGAGCCTATTGTAAGTCTAGATAAATGATCAGCGACAACATTTTCGGCTCCTTTCTTATCTTTTATTGTGATGTTGAATTCTTGAAGCAACAAGATCCACCGTATCTAACAGCAGAATGATCGGTGAAAATCACAATAGAAGAGCCAATTAAGTAAGATCGAAATTTGTCCAGTACAAAAATTACAGCAAGTAGTTCTTTTTCAGTAGTGGTGTAATTCATTTGTGCACTGTTTAAAGTTCTACTTGCGTAACAAATCACATGAGGCTTACCTTCCTTTCTTTGGCCTAAAACAGCGCCCACAACAAAATCACTAGCATCACACATTAACTCAAAAGGTAACGACCAATTAGGAGATTGCATGATAAGAGCAGATGTTAGAAGACCAATTAATTTTTCAAAAGATTTTTGACATTCTTGAGTCCAATCAAATGGTGCATCTTTCAACAGAAGATTACATAATGGTCTAGATATGGCACTAAAGTCCTTAATGAATCTTCTGTAAAATCCTACATGTCCTAAAAAGGAACGAACTTCTCCGATTTTTGGGGGGAAGGCAAATGAGCAATTAATTCAACTTTGGCCTTATCAACTTCAATTCCTTTAGAAGAAATCACATGACCTAACACTATTCCTGAGGTAACCATGTAATGACATTTTTCCTAATTTAGCACAAATCCTTTTTCTTCGCATCTTTTGAGAACTTTTTCCAAATTATCAAGATAATTTTCAAAAGAATTTCCAAAAACTGTCAAATCATCCATGAAAACCTCTAAATAATGCTCAATCATGTCACTAAAAATGCTTAACATGCATCTTTGAAATGTTGCCGGAGCATTACAAAGGCCAAAAGGCATTCTTCTATATACAAAAGTACCAAAGGGACATGTAAAAGTGGTCTTTTCTTGATCTTCCAATGCAATTGGTATTTGATTATAACCTGAAAAACCATCAAGAAAATAGTAGTATGGATGTCCTGCTACCCTTTCCAGAATTTGATCAAGAAATGGCAAAGGAAAATGATCTTTCCTAGTAGCAGCATTTAATTTTCTAAAATCAATACACATACGCCAACTAGATGAGACTCGCGTAGGTATTAATTCTCCCTTATCATTTTCAACCACTATTATTCCAGATTTCTTAGGCACAACTTGTGTAGGACTTACCCATTGACTATCAGAGATAGGATAGATAATTCCAACATCAAGCAATTTAAGGACTTCAGCTCTAACTACCTCTTTCATGTGTGGATTTAATCTTCTTTGAGGTTGTTGAGAAGTTTTAGCATTATCCTCTAAATGTATTCTATGTGTACAAATCAATGGATTGATGCCTTTTATGTCCTTTAATGTCCATCCAATTGCATTTTTATGTCTTTTAAGTACTTCTGTTAACATATCTTCTTGTTCTTCAGTAAGAGACGAGGATATTACCACTGGAAAGTTTTGCTTTTCTCCCAAAAATATGTACTTCAACCGAGCAGGTAATGGCTTTAGTTCCAGTGTGGGTACTTCTTCATGGGCATTATCATTCATGGGTTTTAGCTCTTCAAATCTTGGTTTCCATCCCTTGTACTCCATTACTTGTGTACAATCAAGCAAAGAACATATTTCAGAGATATCATCTTCTAATTGCATGCCTGAATCCAATGAATTGACTAAACAAATTTCTAATGGGTCAGAAGAACTCTTTGTTTGAAGATGATCATCTATAATGGCTTCAATTCCTTCAACTTCCTCTTTTTCATTAAGGACTTCCTGTGGTTGCTTGCACATGTTAAAAACATTAAGCTCTAGTGTCATGTTTCCAAATGTTAGCTTCACGACTCCATTTCTGCAATTTATCAAAGCATTAGATGTTGCTAAAAATGGACGGCCTAAAATAACAGGAATTGACTTGCAACTATCAACCATAGGTTCAGTATCCAAGATAATAAAATCCACAGGATATATGAATTTATCAACTTGAACCAACACATCTTCCACTATTTCTCTTGGAATTTTAATTGATCTATCTGCAAGTAGAAGAATTACAGAAGTTGGTTTTAACTCACCTAAGTTGAGTTGCTGATAAACTGAATATGGAAGCAAATTGACACTAGCACCAAGATCAAGTAAAGCTTTTTCAATTTTATGTTCTCCAATAATGCATGAAACTATAGGACAACCAGGGTCTTTATATTTCAACGCATTATTATTTTGAAGAATGGAGCTTACCTGTTCTGCCAAAAATGTTTTTTTTTCACATTTAATTTCCTTTTAACAGTGCACAAGTCCTTCAAATATTTGGCATAAGAAGGAATCTGTTTGATAGCATCTAATAGAGGAATATTGATCTTCACTTGTTTCAACATTTCAAAAATTTCAGTGCGGTGATCCAATTTCTTTGGGTTATTCAATGCTTGAGGGAATGGGGGTGAAGGCGAGAGTTTGGTCGCCTTTTGGTCAGCTTCTTCATTTTCTTGGGGAATTGGTTCATCTTTTTTCTCACAAGGTTCAGGAATTTGTTTTTCAACAACTTTTCCACTCCTAAGAGTTATCACTGACTTGACTTAGTCCATTTGTTGGTTTTCTGAACTCCCCTCATTTAGACTATATTGACCCTTGGGATTTGGTTGAGGTTAAGAAGGAAATTTTCCTTTCTCATGAATGGTGAGAGCAGAAGTAAGTTTAGCAAGAGTGTCTTTTATGTCATTCATGGTTTGATTGTTTTGTTTAATAATGGCCTCTTGCTTTTCTATGAATGCATGCAGTGTTTCCTCAAGGTTTTTCCTATATGGTGGGACATAAGGTGCATATCCTTGAGAATTTTGAGAGTCCTGTGGTGCCTGAGGAGGTGGTGGTTGCATGAATTATGACTGAGTATTGTTCCTCCAGCTGAAGTTCGGGTGATTTCTCCATCCCGAATTGTATGTATCTGAAAAAGAAGAAGTCAATGGCTTTTTAAAATTATTCATTGCATTTACTTGCTCATGTACAACTTCTTTAAAAATAGGAATGTTAGGACATTCATGTGTTGGGTGCCCTAAGTCATCACAAATGCCACAAATTTCTTCATTTTGTACAGATTTGATTTCTTTTGCTTTTCTTAATTCCATGGCTTCCACCTTTCACTGCTAAACGGCAAACCTAGCATTTAGATCTTCCTCTTGACTAAGGTGATATTTTCCTTTATTAGCACTTGCAAGATTAGATCTAATTGAATTTTCAGAAGTGTTAGTACTATGCCAAGATTGAGAATTTTCAGCCAACTGGTTCAAATAGTCTAAAGCTTCATCAGGTTCTTTATCAAGAAACTCACCATTGCACATTGTTTCCACAAATTGTTTAGTTTTAGGAGTTAAACCTTCATAAAAGAAGCTTATAGTGCGCCATTTTTCAAAACCATGATGTGGGCAAGAATTTAACAAATCTTTAAATCGTTCCCAACATTGAAAATATGCTTCATTTGAATTTTGGGAAAAATTTTGGATTTGTCTTTTCATAGCATTGGTTTTATGTGTTGGAAAAAAATTCTTTAAGAACTCACCTTGCATTTCTTGCCATGTGCCAATTGATCTTGGTTTCAAAGTGTTAAGCCAGGATTTTGCTTTATCTTTTAAAGAAAAAGGAAACAATTTAAGCTTAACAATCTCTTCAGTGCAATTTTGATCATTGAAGGCAATACATACTTCCTCAAATTCTTTCAGATGTAAATATGGACTTTCAGATTCTAAACCATGAAAATTAGGAAGTAAAGAAATCATACTTGGTTTGAATCTAAAATTATTGGCATTGAGTGGAAAGATAAAACATGATGGACTAGAATTTCGAGGTGGTTGCAAATATTCACACATGGTTCGCAACGGTTGATTTTTCGGTTCATCATGTACACTTTCATTGTCAGTCATTGTGTCAATTGTGTGTGATTGTGATTCAAACAAATCAATATATAAAGTACTAGGGTTAATTTTAACTAAACGACCAGAATTTAAATCACGATACCAATTAAGCATAAATACATAAATAACTAAAAATAAATAAACAAAAAAATAATGTACAAGCTGGCGGTGTAACCCACCATTAAATATATAACAAAGGTGGGGTAATAAACCAACCACCCAAAAATAAAAATAAAAATGAAAATAAAGTGCAGAAAATTAAATAACGAGAAAAGTAAAAAGAGAGTTTCCCAACGAAGTTAGTGCGTAAAATAAAGGGAGAGTTACCCCCACTAACAAAAAAATGACGAAAATAAATAAATAAAATTAAAAAGTAAAAAATGACATAAATATAAAAGTTAGAAAGTTAGTATGTTAGCAAGTTAGTAAGTTAGAGTTAGATAGTTAGAAAGTTAGAGAGTTAGTAAAGAAACCGAAGGATCGGCAAGCCGATCTTTTGCTCCATTGAGGGAGAAGAGAGAATAGATTTTATTAAAGAAAACGAACCTCAATAAATCAAAACTTCAAATCAAGTCCCCGGCAACGGCGCCAAAAACTTGACTGCGGGATTTAAGGATGCAAACCCAAGTGCAGGTTGTCTCAAGTAGTAAATTTCTTGGGATTCCGAGGTCGATCCACAGGGAATTGATGAAGAAAAAATTAATTGAGGTAAGAAGAGGATTTGTCACAACACCAAAAGTAATAAAACAAGTTCACAAATGAATTTAAGGGCTTGCTTGAATTAGGAGATCCACTCTAGGTAATAAATTAAAGGTAAGATTATTTTTCTTTTTAACTTAATTGAAATCCACACACAACGGAGGTTCCAATCGGAAAATATAACATTCAAAGTTCAATTATATATGTAATCATATTATGATTCTTTTAATTATCTACCAATATTTGTAAATGAGTTCAAGCATTCACTGTGCCAATCCTATTGTCTACAATAAATCAAGATCTCCATTAACAAAGAAGGTTTCTAAATTGATTGGAAACAAAATACAACACATATAAAGTTCATTTAATAATATATCATTTAAGCACAAGAAATAAAATAATCTAACCTTATTTCATTATCAAGAGCTTCACTCTTTCACCCAAGCAAGATGAAGATTTAGTTACTCATGGATAAGAAGAAAGAAAGAGAGAAGAAGAGAAAGATGAACATGACTTCAATTTAGAACAAGAGAAAATTACAACAAAGGAAAATAATAAACAAGCATAACCTTAACTTGTACAAACTAAGCCTAACACCAAGTACTCCAAATGGTCAGCCAATGGTGCCTTTTATAGAGGATTAGAGATACAAAATGACAAAGGGGCTGATTAGGGGTAGGTGGGATGAGTGGATGAATGAGTGAAGAATGCCAAATGGTGAGGATAAGAGTGAAAAATCATTAAGATTTCTTGTCTCTAAAATCATTCATTGCTTAAGTCATTGATTTTGTCATTTTCGAGCCAAGTGGTCTTCATAAAGTTCTAGGAAATTGTCTAAGCTTTCCAATGGCTTTGGAATCACCCAAAAATTCGTCCTACAGCCCAAGATATGACCCGATTACTACAAACTGTTCAGGCCCAGTTTCAACACCTCTGTTTTGACTTTCAGACCCAATATTACCATCAATAAGCCTGAATCAAGTTTTGTGTTCAACATGAAAGTTTTAGATCTGGGTCTTAACTTTCAAATGTCTAAATTTCAGCCCAAGATAATTCTTGCAGCCCGAGTTATGCTCTGATTACTGTACATTGTTCAGGTTTCAGATACAAAAATCGTGTTCTGTCTTCCAAGCCCAATTAGCTCTACCAGATGTCGGATTGAGACTTTGAGCTCTCATCAAAGTTGTAGAGTTCTCTCTTATCTTTCCTACAAGGTAAAATTCATAATTATCAGACATTTAGAACTCAAGATATGGCCAAAATACAGAAACAACGTAAGACCAAAATAGTGCTGAAAAAATCAATTAAGTCTAATTTGAGTCCAAACTTACAAAACATAACTAGACTTAATCAATTAAGTACATAGAAAGTGTAAATGACTAAAGATGAGGGTTTATTAATGTATAAAATATGTGATCATCATTAACCTTGTAATCGATTACAATTTTGGTGTAATCAATTACCTGAATTCTGGGTTTATTATAATTGATTACATGTTATGTGTAATCGATTACTTATATGACAGAACCTTTGTAATCGATTACAAAGGTCTTGTAATCGATTACTAGCTTATTAAAACTTAAATTTTGCATTTCAAACAGTGAATGATCAGTTTTAAACCTTTCAAATAAGTTCCAAAACATATCAAATCAATTCCAAACATCATGAAAACATATAATCTAATCAGGTTATGATCCAAAACTCATAATTATGCAAAATTGCTACTTTTACTAAGAATTACAGCATTTTGATGTATTGGTGAAGTTTCTGAGCTTCTTGGAGGTCTTTGACATGAGGAAGCACTTGCAAAACAACTAAGGGGGAATCTCCGACTCTCAAGTCAGTATTGGATTCAAATATGATAAAAAATCAAAAGTTATGCAGCAAAATGTCATGATTATGCAGCAAAAGTTATGTTTTATGCAGCAAATCAATGTATTGTGCAACAATTTAGCTTGTGCATGATTGATCCAATATGCCAAGTTCATTTCTTATATAGAAGAATGCTTCTTTTTCTAAAGGTTTAGTGAAAATGTTAGCTAGTTGCTTAGTGGTTTCCACAAATTCAAGCATGCAATCTGTAACACCCTTCTTAGGATGTCACATTTATGACAAATATAATAAAGCCTTACCCAAGTTATAAAACGTTTCTTAACATATAATAATATAAGTTGTAAAAATTTCCTTTTTATACATTATATCATTAAATAAAATAAACAGAACATGAAATAAAACAAACTATTAAATACACACCATAATTATACATATGATTTTGTCTTTAAAGATACAAATATTTACATACTACAAATTATTTAATAAAGCAGTAAACTGTTTGAGTTATACAAAACATAAACTAGCCCAAGTGCACATCTAGAAATTCTGATCCTCCGAAGGATCCTCCTCTGATGGATCATCGGACGACAGAAATCCCAGATGTCGTGAAGCTCTACAGACAGGAGTCCGTGCTGTCGACACATTACTAAGCTCACTAGGGGCATGGAAACGACCACCACAATAACGCGTAATAGTCAAGGGCAACTTTAGGTGCATATAAACAGTAGTAGAGAACATCGGAATACCATCATATTCTCTACTAAGGGACACAATCAAACGTCCCACATAAACCACCGATTCCCTTTCAGCTTGCAGACGCCAGGCTTCAGAACCCCCGTGAAACTCCAGTTTCATGAACCCCATAAAACTTGGTAGCGTCATACCGCGTCACAATCAATCCAAATGATATGGATGATCCAGAGGCTCGTCCTCCTCACACTGATCGCTCGGATGTTGTTCCTCCTCGTACTGATAATTCAGAGGCTGCTTCTCTTCTTCTTCCTCAAGGTCTTTACGGAACATAAATAATAATACAGAAATACATACAAAGAGGTGAGACAATCTACATCACTACCAGCATGACAGTATAGAAAATGACAGTATATACAGATATAACAATTAATACAACAAATCATATTATCACATCATACATAATATCTCAGACCAAATATAAAGATCATGTCATGATGCAGACCACATATGCAAATGTACACAAACTCATTCCTACTCCATGGAACTAAATACAAACATTAGAGAGAATGATCCAGAAGGCCTATCCGTAGCTCCGGCTGCCCCGGCCAAATATTGCACGGTCAAAACATTGTGTACAACAGGCATTGTACCGAACAGTCTCAACTAGATTGTGATTAAGAATAGTGCTTATCGAGGTCGCTAGTGCGTTGCCTGTTACCACGACCCAGAGGAGCTACTAACTGTCCACATGTGGAATCCTCCGCACACTAACGCCTCTAAGTTCACTCAATGAACCACACTACGTCTATCGCATTCCCACTACGGTGTAATTCATCTCGTCAGCTAATTGCCAATTTCAAACAAATTGACACATTCCTCTATGCATGTGCATGAGCCAAAATACATAAATAACAACATTATCATTATTTTCCATAATAGTACGTCACCACTTGACAGTACCATTTTTCAACATATCTAGGTCCACCACTTTAACTCGACAATAAACTACTATTCCTTTCAGTCATGTAAATATTTTATAACATTTTCACAATCGCGTCACCTTTTTCTAACGTTTTCAAATCGCATAAATATTTTTTGATGTTTTTGAAATTGCGTAGTGTTTTTAAATCATTTTCTCAATTGCGTAACATTTTTAAATCGTTTTCTCAATCGCGTAATTTAAAAATCATTATTTTAAATACACGTAAGGTATTTCTAATATTTTTTAACTATGTAAAATATTTTTTACGTTCTAAATTATATTTTGAAACTTTTTCTATTATATATTTATTTTTAAATTTATTTACAGCACTTCCTTTAAAAAAAACCTTTACTTAATATTTTCTACTGTTTCCTTTAAAAAAATTACCCTTCTTGGACATAACCAATATTTACATCTCGAAATTTGCTAACGCGCTTCAAAACCCAAAGAGTGAGCTATACGTTAGTACTTTTCAAGTGTTCCTTTTTTTCTCATCCATACTTAATTTCTCTAATTAAGTTTATAAAATAACTTCATTCATTTTATTCTCTAAAATTCATTAAAATTGAGTTCTCTTTAATTTACATAAATCTATGCTTAGGAAATAATTTTAAATTAAAAACATCATAAGTAGGCATGTTGGCCAAAAATCATTCTATGCTTTATAAATCATATTTATTTATTTTCCATCATCTAATCTCTTATAAAAATTCTTAATCCAATTTACTATTGTTAAATCACATAATCCATGATTAGAAAAATATTTAGAACATCTTGGTTCCTTTTGTAGTGGTGAAGCTGTGAGCTTCATGTGTTCTTTGAAACACTCATACAAATCCTCAACATGTTATTTACATCCTACTATAACTATTATGCATCCATAAACACATACCAAAATATATTAAAGCTATAGACATGCTTGCATCAAAAATCAATCACAAATAGGAAAACTTTAAACAACCAAGTTAATGAATCATTATGGATTCTTCACCACAAACATCCATTTTCTCACCACCAATACATGGTTGATGACATTAAATCTCCCTCTTACCTCTAAGAAAGACAGATCTCCTTCTAGCTTGATCCTAGTGATTTCGTGAATCTCCAAGAAACCCTAACAAACTTAAACAATTTAAAAAGTCATAAACTATGGTTGAAAAAGAAAAATCATGGATCAATCATTGCTTAGAACTTCAAGAATCAAGTTAGAAACTAGAAACAAGGATTTTTACCTTGTATGGAAGAAACTTTAAGGTTGTTTTCCAAGCTTCAAATGAATGATTTTGAAGAAAGTCACAACATGAAAAATGTTTAGAATGATGTTTAGGTTTGAGAAGTGGTGTTGAATGAAATTTTAGAAGAGTGGAGGTATAGAAATGGTATGGAGGCCGTGAGCTCTAAAAACAAGGAAGAATGGAGTTTCTTGTGTTCTTGGAAGAAAGAGAAAGGAGAGAATAGGTTTGTGTGATAGAAAGGATGATGATGAAGTGAAAATGGTCTCCTCCCCTTATGCATTACCGTGGAGCTCCAAAGGAGGTGGCCACTTTGGTTGATCACTCAAGACTCCTAATGGCCTTAGATGAGATCAATGGTTGATCTTCAAAGCTTTGCCTCCAAGCTTGTTTCCTATTGGCTTAGAGAATCAAGTCATCAAGTTTCTTGATGCTTCTTGAAGGTGCTTGGCCAAATTGCTCAATGGGAGAGCAAACCAAGTCTTGATTCATTTGGTTTCCTAGTTAGGTTTAGGTAAATTTAGTTAGGTTTCTTAGTTACTTAGTTAACCATCTAGTTACTTAGGATGACTCCTCCATTTCTTGAACATGCTAGAACCTTCTCTAACCAAGGCTCTAATGAGTAGCTAACTAGGTTTGTTCCATTTAGTTACTACTTAAGCACTTTGGATTAACTTAGTTAAGTTTAAGCTAACTTAGTTAGGTTTTCTAGTTACTAACTAACTAGTCCAACCATTATTGTTGACTACCTTCCTATTGGCTTAGAAAATTCAAGCCAATATTGTTGACCAATTGCTATTGGTTCATCGAATTGTAAGTCACAATGACTTTTCTGGTTCCGATTGTCCACTGGGCAAAAGCTACTACTCTTAAGTCAGTAGGTACTGTCCACCGGATAATAAAATAATATTAAAAATATAAAATATTTTTATTTTACAGATAAATTCTAAAAATTAAAAGATTGATACACGTATCACTCAGAATTGGATTTAGTAAGATCCCCCAGCTCTGAATAATCATATAAAGATTTTCCCTGACTCAAAAATTTTTATTTTCTTGACTCGGAGTAAATCACACACAATAATCAAATACAGTCATGAAACAGTCAAAATAATTTTACAACACACAGAAATCATAAAACAGTACATTTTAGACAATATCGTAATTTAGCAAAACTTTGAGGTGTTACACAATCACCCTTTTGAACATGATCTCTTATGAAATGATGTCTTATTTTAATGTGCTTTGTTCTTGAGTACAAAATGGGATTTTTAGACAAGTTGATTGCACTAGAGTTATCACACCTTAGGATGTGATTAAGCTCAAGACCATAGTCTAGAAGTTGTTGCTTCATCCAAAGGACTTGAGTACAACAACTTCTAGCTGCAACATATTCAGCTTCAGCTGTAGATAGTGTTACACTATTTTGTTTCTTGTTATGCCAAGAAACAAGTGAGCTTCCAAGCAAGTGGCATGTTCCACTAGTGCTCTTCCTATCTATTTTGCATCTAGTAAAATCAAAATTAGAATAACCAATCAAGCTACATGAGGCACCCTTAGGGTACCATAATCCTATTTGTGACGTACCTATTAGATATTTCATAATTCGTTTTACAGTACAAAGGTGAGATTCTTTAGGATTTGCTTGAAATCTAGCATACAAGCATACACTAAACATGATATCCGACCTACTTATGGTAAGATAAAGGAGTGAGCCAATCATACCTCTATACTTGATAATTTCTATAGATTTACCTCCTTCATCCTTGTCCAAGTAACAAGAAGTGCCCATTGGTGCAGCCATTTGCTTGGCACCTTCCATTCTAAACTTCTTGAGCAACTCCTTGCAATATTTGGATTGACTTATGAAAGTCTCATCCCTTGTTTGCTTGATTTGAAGACTAAGGAAGAAGTTGAGCTCACCCATCATGGACATCTCAAACTCACTTTGCATAATATTTACAAATTCTTTACAGAGAGAGTCATTAGTAGCACCAAATATGATATCATCAACATATATTTGAACAAGAAGAATGTCATACTTTTTATGCTTGATGAAAAGAGTAGTGTCAACCTTTCCTCTAGAAAGCCATTTTCTAAAAGAAACTTGTTCAACTTTTCATACCAAGCTCTAAGAGCTTGTTTCAAGCCATACAAGGCCTTTTTTAAGTTTAAAAACATGGTTGGGTAGTTCAAAGTTTTCAAAATTGGGAGGTTGATCCACATACACTTCTTCTTGTATGAAACCATTTAGAAAGGCACTTTTGACAATCATTTGAAAGAACTTAAAATCCATGATGCATGCATATGCAAGTAGCATTCTAATGGCTTCTAATCTAGCTACGGAAGCATATGTTTCTTCATAATCTATGCCTTCTTCTTGATTATAACCCTTAGCTACAAGCCTAGCTTTGTTTCTTATAATTAAGCATGTTTCATCAAGTTTGTTTCTAAAGACCCACTTGGTGCCAATTATTGGATGATCATTGGGCCTTGGAACTAACTCCCAAACTTGATTCCTCTCAAATTGGTTTAGTTCATCTTGCATGGCCAAGATCTAATGTTCATCATTAATGGCCTCATTTATGACTTTAGGTTCAACTTGAGAGACAAAAGTCATATAGTTATATGCATCTCTAAGAGAGTTACGAGTGATTACCCTTTTTGATACATCACCTATCACTTTGTCAAGAGGATGATATCTTGATGTTCTCTATTCCTTGGGAAGGTCCATGATTTGAGAATCCTCTTGTCTTGGAGGACTATATGGGCTTTCTTCTTGCTTCTTGACTTTTTTTTCTTGATTTTCTAGGTGAGTCCTTGCCAAAATCTCTGCAACATCATCAATAAACTCCTTTCTCAAATCATTTGGATTAGTTTCATCAAATGCAACTTGTATGGACTCTTTTACAGTCATAGTTCGTTTATTATAAACTCTTAAGGCCTTACTATGTATAGAATAACCAAGAAATATTCTGTCATTAGATTTTGCATCAAACTTCCCTAAATTATCCTTTCCATTATTTAAAACAAAGCATTTCCATCCAAAAAAATGAAAATGTGAAACATTTGGTTTCCTTCCTTTGTATAATTCATAGGGGGTTTTCTTTAAAATTAGCCTTATTAGAGCCCTATTCATAACATAACAAGCGGTGTTAATTGCATCCGCCCAAAAATACTTAAGAAGGTTGGCCTCATTGAGCATAGTTATTGCCATTTCTTCTAAAGATCGATTTTTTCTTTCTACAACACCATTTTGTTGTGGTGTTCTAGGAGAAGAAAAATTATGCTCAATGTCATGTTCATCATAAAAGGTTTCAAATTCATGGTTTTCAAATTCACCACCATGGTCACTTCTTATGGATTCAATACAAAAACCTTTTTTGTTTTGGATAACTTTAGCAAACTTTTTAAATGATTGAAAAGCATTGTTTTTGTGAGACAAGAACAATGTCCATATAAACCTAGAAAAATTATCCACAATCACTAAAGCATAATAATTCTCACCAAAGCTCATAGTTCTAGAGGGATCAAAAAGATCCATATGCAAAAGTTGTAAAGGTCTAGATGTAGAAATCTTTACTTGTTTTCCCTTTTAACATGCATCACAAAGTTTATCTTTTTCAAATTTGAGTTTTAGAAGACCAATTACTAGTTTTTTAGAAACCAATTTATTTAAGTAATCCAAGTGAATGTGAGCAATTCTTCTATACCATAACCATGAATCATTTTCTTTAGTCATAAAGCATTTAGCATCATTTGAGGAAATGTCATCAAGGCTAATCATATATACATTATTGACCTTATGACCAACAAACTTAACATACTTGTCATCTTTTCCTTCAATTATGCAATAATTAGAATCAAATATTACTCTATTGCCCTTATCACACAATTGACTAATGCTAAGCAAGTTATGTTTGAGTCCTTCAACAAGCAAAACATTATCAATGGATGAGGAAGGGATCTTACTAACTTTGCCAACTCCAAGGATCTTTCCTTTATTGTTGTCACCATATGTCACGTGACCACTCTTCTTGGGGACAAGGAAGGAAAACTTGGAGCCATCACTAGTCATGTGCTTGGAGCAACCACTATCAAGATACCAACTTGAGCTTTTGGTCTTCAAGCACACCTACAACACACGTTCAAGTTTTAACATTTGGTCCCAAAATTGTCTTGGGTCATTGTGTGTTAGAGTTAGGCAATATGCCTTTAGGAACCCAAACCATTTTAGTTTCAACCTTGGTATTTTTGTTCTTTCTAGCATTACATGAAGATGCACTATGCCCTTTCCTACCACAATAAAGCATTTGATAAAAGGTCTAGTTGATGTACTTGATGAAACAAATACATTCTTATAAGATTTTTGTTAGTTATTAGAATTATATCCCAAACTGGCCTTTTGAAAAGCACATCTTTGTTTCCCTAGTAACACATTTAAATTATCCCTTCCCATTGTAAATTTTACAAGTGTATTTTTCAAATCCTCAATTTCATTTTCAAACGCTTTACATGGTGAATAAGATGAAGGTGTGTGTTCATTATTATGTGAAGAACAAATCATGCATATAGCATCAATAAGTCCAAGAGTCTCATTTTCAACTTTGAGTTCTTCAATCTCCTTGGTTAAAATAGAAACTTTGTTTGACAATAAGGAGATTGTTTTGTTGGAAGTTAAAACCATTTTAGTGAGCCTCATGGACTCATCATGTAATTCTTGGAATGCATCTTGCAATTCACTATATGAAGGAGAAAGTTCAAGATTAGATGAGGTTACCTCAGTTTCACTTTCTTCTTCTTCTTCTCCATTTGCCATAAGGCAAAGATGAGCTTCCTCATCCTCTGAATCATCGGTGAAATCCATATCGTTGTCTTCCCATGCAATGTATGATCTTCTTCCTTTTCTTTCCTTGAAAGGCTTCTTTTCAAATTTCTCCATCTTCTTTTGATAAACTAGACATTCTATCTTCATGTGCCCCAATTTTCCAAATTGGAGTTGATGAAGTTCCTTCTCCCTTTTGATATGACTTCTTAGGAGGAAAAGGAGGTCTTCTTTGACTTTATTTCTTCTTGATAAATCTTCCAAACCTCTTCACAAGGAGGCTAAAATTCTTTTCATTCATCTCAATATTGTCAAGATCATTTCTATCATCTTCATCTTTATATTCAATTGAGGAAGAAATGACTTTGAGAGCAATTCCTTTTTTCTTCCTATCTTGCTCCTCATTTTGACTTAATCAATTTAGCTTCAATTAATGCTCTTGAAGCTTTCCAAATAGAGTAGCTAAGGTCATTGTGGCTAGATTCCTTGACTCTGATATGGCCGTCACTTTGGGCTGCCAATTCCTGCACAAACATCTCAAAACCTTGTTAATAAGATCTTCATTGATAAAAGTTTTTCCCAATGAAGCAAGATGCTTAACTATATGAGTGAACCTCTTTTGCATTTCTTGAATGCTTTCTCCTTGGTTCTTTCTAAACAATTCATATTCGTGAGTGAGTGTGTTAATTCTAGATCATTTTACTTTACTTGTGTCATCATGGGTGACTTGCAATGTATCCCACATTTCTTGAGTAGTCTTACAATTTGACATCCTAAAGAATTCATCATACCCCAAAGAAGTGGTGATGATGTTCTTGGCTCTTAAATTGTATTGAACATTTTTCTTGTCTTCATCGGTCCATTCATTTCTTGGTGTATTAGTTCTTACACCATCAACTATACATGTAGGGACAAAAGGACTATTTTCAACAACATTCCACACATCGATATCAATAGCTTCAATAAAAATTTTCATTCTCTCTTTCCAATAGGCATAACTATCCCCATTGAAAAAAGGAGGTCTGTTTATAGAAGAACCTTCGTTTGAAAATTCATTTAAAGTCATCTTTTCTCTTGAAGCTGCTAAGCTCTTTATACAAGAGTCTAGCTTTGATACAACTTATTACCAAGTGGCTTCAATACTCAAGAGGGGGGTGAATTGAGTAAATAAAAACTTTTCGTAAATCTTTCAAAAAACTCTTGATTACCAATTTTTGTTGAAGTTATTAATTAATAGAAATGAATAAATGGATAAGATAGAAAGATATTACCTACCAATGAACCAACCAAGAGAGAAATAATCAAGTAAGCAAATAAATCAATGCACAAATATAAAGAGAATGGTTTAGAAAATCACACACAATGGTTTATCCTGGTTCGGCCACCATTCCACTTGTGACCTACGTCCAGTCCTCAAGCAATCATGGTGTGGTGTGGATTGTGATTAAAATTTAGAATGAAAATTAGTTGCCAAGTTCCACCAAAAATAAAAACCTTGCAACCAGTTGTAGTTAGCAAGGGTCGATCCACAGAGAACTAATTCAATTAACACTATAAATTGAATCCTAATTTAAACACTCAAAAATAGTAAACAATAAAACGGGGGTTTTGTTTGTTGAAATTAAAAACAGAAATTGAATCCAAAACAAAAACAGTAAATATAATTTGGAAAATCAATTAAAAGACAATGGTTAAGAGATGGAATCCACCACTAGATTTATATGATTATGCTAACCCACATATCCTTTATACCAACATGGTCAATTATGTTTTTATGTGATTGTGAGATTAATTCTCTGTTTTTCTTAAGTTTTGGTTAATTCAGCAACCGCTCAAATCAATCCCTAATCAATAATTATTTGTAAAGCAACCGCTCTTACACCTACTTATTAATTGCATTAAGATTTAGAAAATCAATCACACTAAGATCCAATCTCATACCGGGATTAAATTACTTAGATCATATGCCTCACTAGTCCTACCACCGCAACCGCACAAAGCAATCCTAGTTTTACCACTTTTGAAATTGGCAAAGAGTATAAAAACCTTTATACCAAATTAAGAACAAAAACATATGAATAAAAACACAATTGTATTGATATAAGGAAATATGTAAGAATCACATAATTAAAACTAGGGTTTCATCTTCCCTTAACCATATAATAAAACTAGCCACACATGGCAAATTCAAAACCAAAAGAATAACAAAAGAAAAACATTGTCTAGAATGAAAGTACAGAAGAAAACTAAAGATCAAACTAGTTTCCAAAGGTTGGGGATGATTGATCTCCAATTGCTCGAACCCAAGACTCTAATCTTTGATCCAATCTCCTTCTCCCTTGTTCTTGGTCTTCTCCTCAGCCTTTTGGCAGTTTCCCAGTCCAGACGTGCTTTTTGAAGCCCCAGGCAATCCTATTTATAACTTTAGCAACCTAGCACATCATTAAAATTTGTATCTAATATTCTGATGCGACGACACGGGCCGTGTCATTTGACACGGCCTAACCCGTGTCTGATTCTGGTGATAGAACTCCAGCTAATTCCAAAGTCAGAGAAGAACACGGCTCAGCCCGTGTCATTTGACACGGGCCGTGTTCTCGGTCAGGGCTAAAATATTGATTTTTCCTCGTGAAGTCAAAGACGTACACAGCCTACCCCGTGTCATTTGACACGGGTCGTGTTGATCACTTTCTTCAAATCCAACCTTAATTCTTCATGAATGCCCTTCTTCTTTTGCTTCTAAGGGTTGATACTGATTTCCTTGAGTCTTTAACTCTCTTCTCAATGGTTCAATACCAATGGACTCCATCACTCATAGATCTCCTGAAAGTCACAATACATTTATGAGTGTTTATAACCACATTTAAGCATAGTTTCACAATAAATATCCAAAGACAGCTCTAAATCAGAAACTTAGCTAAATGTCAATAATTGAGCACATATGGAGTCCAATTAGATCAAACAAAAGGCATTTAAGAGCTGAAATTATCGATAGATCAAATCACTCAAGATTTTTCACTATATCCTCAAGCTTCAATAGGTGCTTGACAACTTTTACAAACTTGAGCACTCAACACCTTGGGATACCTCACCCTAGTACTTGACCTCTTCAAACAAAGGGATGTCTCACCCTTTACAATATGGAGGGATACCTCACCCTCTTTCACTTAAACAATCAAGGTTGATAGAATGAATCTCTCACAAAAGTAAATGATACAAATTGAAGCCCTGCAATGCTCTTCTAAAGCCAATATAAGTATTTATAAAGATTTTGATCCATGGAGCCGTTGGGTGCATTAAAGCCAAGCATTTAATGCACCTAATATAGCCATTGGGCACTGTTAGACCACTAGTAATCGATTACACAATCTCTGTAAAAGATTACATGACTATTTGAACGTGTTCTTAGCTTTCTAGGCAGGATGCAATCGATTACCAGCCTTGTGTAATTGATTACATGGCCTTTTCCAGACTTGTAATTAATTACAACATTAGTGTAATCGATTACAAGGCTTCTACCATGCTTATAATCAATTATATGCTCAATGTAATCGATTACAAGGCTTCTGTTTAGCTTGTAATCGATTACAACATATGTGTAATCGATTACCTTGCCCTTTGAACACATTTTTCAAGACTAATTTAGTATGTAATTATGGAAACATGGATTGGATAAGATTTACATCTGTTTTACATAATCCATGATTGAAATCAACAAATCCTTTAAGAATGATCTTTGAATAACAAGTTGATTTAAAAGAATCTTGAAAAACCATTTGAAGATTATTGAGATACCTTAAGAGTATTTCACATTGATGTTCTAAGACCTATATCTAGTACATCTCTTTTGATCTTTGTCTTTTTTATCTTTGGTCTTCTTTTTTTGATCTTTGGTCTTCTCTTAACTTTGTTATCATCAAAAACTCATTTAACATGTTGCAAGACACATGCATTTAATATGACATTCCTATGTTGGTGTGATAACTATTGTTATAGGAAAATTCTACTAAAGGTATAAACCTATCCCAACTACCTAGTTGTTCTAGGACACATGCCCTAAGCATACTTCTAGGGTTTGGATAGTCCTTTTGTCTGTCCATTAATTTGTGGGTCATAGGTTGTACTAAAACATAACTTGGTCCCTAAAGCTTTCTGCAAGACTCCCCACAATCTAAAAGTAAATCTAGGATCTCTATCAGACTCTATACTCGAAGGGATTCCATGTAGTATAATAATCTCCTGAAGATACAATAGAGCTAATTTATCCAAGGAATAATTAGCTCTCACTAGTAAAAAGTGGGCAGATTTAGTCAATCTATCCACAATGACCCATATCGAACATAGCCTAACTAGGTTCTTAGCAATCTTGTCACAAAATCCATCGAAATACTGTCTCATTTCCATTCTGGGATTTCTAAAGGTTTCAAAGATCTTGAAGATTTATGATGCTCTATTTTAACCTTTTAGAAAACTAAACATATACGGGCTTGGTCGAGGGACCAAATGCCCTCATTAGTTCATGAAATTTAAAAGACAATTATTTAAACATCTTAGGTTTAAGTCTATACCGTTTCATGATTTTCTAGAGTGTCTATCTATATCATCATCATTAAGGAACTCGGGTGCAAGACCCCACACTTATGTTGGATAGTAGTTATGTAACATCCATACTCTAGTTACCGTAGTATATCAGACAATAGCACAAGTAAATAGAGTTAAAAGTGTTACTTCTAACTTATGCACATAATAATAAATTCATAATAACCATGTTTGTTATTATAAAGAGCCATAAGGGAAAAAGAGAACTTATATACATACAAGTCTTTACATTGTTTATAAAAACTAAGCCTTAAAGGGTGTAAGTACAATACATGAAAAACTTGTACAAACCAAAGTAAACATTACAAAAACAGAATAAAGCTAAACTAGTGCATTCATTTTTCTTTTATAAGTTTCCTTTGGAAGGATCCTGACCTGGATTTATCATGAAAACAATAAACGAGGTGAGAATTAACAATTCTCAATAGTATAAATACCTATATGACATCATGATAAATCAATTATTCATATTTATAGTTTATTTAACTATTAATAAAACAACATTCAATGACAAATAACCGCCCATACAGTTGCAATATCATGTTACTTGACAAAGTATTTTTTTCTCACTCCTTTGTCCTTGATAGAGGGTTTTTATCACTCCTCTATTATGATAAGGTATTTTTCTCACTACCTTGTTTCATACTTCGTGCTATCACAAAGTGTTTTTCTTATTACTTTGCAATTTTAAGTGTAACATTATTGCTTCTCAACAATGTAGGAACACAATTATGTTAATTCTCAACTTTTGATTTCACAAAAGCTTGCTTTGCTAGATTTATGTTAGGTGGTTATTTCGTTCTTGAAATATCCCAAAAGTGTCTTAACTCACACAACAAAGCATAAATAAAAGATCCCATCAAGTAGAAAACTTCATTTTCTCAAAACAAAATGCTTGGGAGTTACTGCCTAAGTGCTCACTTTTCTAGCACTTAGACGCCCTATGACAGAAAAAACTTCCCTTGTTTTATTTGTCGTTAAGCACTTAATCGTTCAACTCTAGAACTCTTTGGATTAGAGCGTTTTGTAACATCCTCTTTTTAGCATGTTAGACTAGTTTATGATTACAAAGATAGCATAACACTTGCTTGACATGTTTAATTATTCTTGTGACAAATTGAGTTAGTTTAGGCACTTATTACAACCCAAAGTGTGAAAAGTAGCTTAAAATGACTCATATAGTAGCATAAATTGCTAAGTTGAAGGAAATAAATCTAGAGAATTTGTTTCTAGGTCACAAATAGGTGGAAGAGAATGTAGTTAAAATTTGAGGATAATCAGAGTTACTTTGATATTTTTAAGCATACTGGTTATGTGTTTTAATGTCGGATTGACTAGTTGTAGATATGAAAAAATAGGATAATGGTAAAACAAGAATTTAGATGAATCCTATGATTTATTCTAAAGTTGTTGGAAGTTATGAAACTTGATTTGGTGAAATCTAAGTGTTCTTAACAGATCAAGAAGTTATAGCAAAATATCATAAGTGTTTTAAGCCACATACGATTACAACCCCTTATATTGACTTATTCCATGATATTTGTTGCACTTTCCTTATATTCTCATCCACTCTCTCTTTTCTCCCACGAAAGGACCAGCAACAGCAGCCAAGGAAAGAAATAGAGAAAGGAAGGAAGAGGAAACAAGGGAAGAGGAAGAGAGCAAGAGGAGGAAATAAAAAAGGAAGGCCAAGCTTGATCATCCAACCACTTGAGGTAGGGGTTCTTAACTCTTAATCTCATCTTTTTCTTTCATTAACTCTATAGTTGATGCTAGGTCATATAAATGGAGAAAATGAGTTTAAGAAGCAATATCTAGTTTCTTTACTTAGTTCTTACTTTGATTAATTGAAATTAGTCATTTTTAGCTTAGTGAATACAAGATAGTTATTTTTGTCTTCAGACAAAGCCAAGTAGTTCCTTGAGTTGGAACTTTGAAAATAGGTATGTGAGGGTGTGCTTTTGGCCATAAATCCATGCTTAAGTCAGCTAATAGGTTGTATGAGTGTTACAACATGATTAGAGGGTGCGAGTGATCTTAAAAATCACATAGAAACTGTTTTAGGATGGCTAGAATTTTTTTTTTTCAATGGAACAGTAACCAAATTCTGTAGTATTTTGTAGAATCTGTGTTAGGCAACCAGTGTCTAGGCGTTAGGAGTTAGGTGCCCAGGCACCCAAAGGCCATAAAGCATTTTGCATGCAATAGAGCTTTGGGTGCCCAGGCGCCAGGTGTTGGGCTCTTAGACGCCAGCGATAGAATAGAACAGGGCAAGTCTCTGCCTAGCCAGCACCTAGGCGCTAGGTCCAGAATTAGCTAGGATCATTTTATTGATGTTTTGAGCTTCTCTACTAGTTAGGATCTTTACTATATGCTTTCTAAAGTGTGTTAAGATACTTTTAGGGATATTTCACAAAGGAAATAACTACCTAGGTCAATCATTCAAACGAATACTTAATATTAATCGGCAAGAAGTGCGCTGACTTCGTAAGCCTATCAACTATAACCCATATAGAATCATGACCCTTCCTAGTTCTTAGCAATTCGGTAACAAAATCCATTGTGATACTATCTCATTTCCATTCTGGTTTGTTATCAAAACATACGCATTTATCACAAGGTTTACGTTAACCAAGTGAAAGGCAAAGACTAATGACTCAAAGCGTTACTTCAACTTAACACATAAGTAGCGAAACTCGTGTCACTAGTGTTCTCAAATCTAGTACCTCACACCATCACTCCATAAGTGATTTCTAGGAAACCTTGCATTGCTCAAGGTTCTAGATAATACTTTATAACATTCTATAACACTTGGATGCCCAAGGATTTACCATCTCGCATCACAAGGTTTACCCTAACCTAGTGAAAAAGGTATAGCTAGAAAACATACGCTCTTAGCTCAACTCTAACATATAAAGGAACTAACCATTGTCTCTAACCCTTCACGAAACTTAACCTAGACAAACAAGGAAACATGTTTTAACTATGAATCTCAAACTCAACTTTAACTCTAAAAGAATAATCTTTGCATATAAATAGGCATACCATCATACTAAGGAAGCCTAAAGTGTTCAGACACACCAAATCCTTGACACACCACCACACTTCGGGTGTCTAGAGTCCTCCAACTCTGTCCTAAAGCATCTCCCACACTTCGTACATTTAAACTTCCTAAACTTTTCACATATGCAAGTTGATAATTCTCTCTTAAAAATATCCCCAAAAGTGTCTCATTACACCCTAAAAGGCTTGCACAAATTATCCCAACAAGTAGGAAATTAAATTAGCATCACAATGCTAATAACATGTTGTTGCCCTGTCTAGGCACTTGAGCGTTTAAAACCCTGGCACTTGAGTGCACGAGGACTATCAGTGTGTTCTTCTAGGAAACAAGCGTTTAAGCACGCAAAACTCGAGCACTTGAGTGCTGACAACCAGAAGCAAGTTTTGCATAATTTTGCAAGTTATGCAATGTTCCATTGATGCAAAACACGAAATTTGATCACTTCAAATTTGTTTCTAGGTGATTCTAAGTTCCTAACAAGCTAACTAACCTATAGAAAACATAAAATACTAATTGATTTAAAAAAAAAATGGATTCAAAAACCAAATCACTCATCCAAACCCTTAAAATCAACATTTTGAGCTTAAATGGTCCAAAAGGAGAGTTTTCGATTTTCAATCGAAACTCTAAGCATGAACAAGTCATAAACAACAAATGAGACTTATCCAAGCAAGAAAATTACTCAAAACACCATTTAATCTCATTTTGACATCTTAAATCTCAAATAGCCTAAACATGAAAAATGAGAAGAAATGAAGTTTCAAGCTCAAGAACCCCTACCTCAAGCTGCTATGAAGATGGAGATTTAAGCTTCAATCTCTGATCTTGGATTTCCCCTTCCTCTTTTGCTCCTTGGTTCCCTTTTTCACCATTTTGCTATTTCCCTTTTGTTGCTCTTGAACTTCATCCATGAAGAGAAGAGTGAAAAAGTGAGAAATGATAAAACAAAGAGACATATAAAAAGTCAAGAAAGATGGTTGTAACCATGGCTGGTTTAAGGCCTTAAGTTATAACAGTGACACTTCCTGATCTGCTGAAAACACTCAAATTTAGCTAAATCAAGTTCTTCAAGTTTCAACAACTTTAAAATAAATACTAAGATTCATTAAAAAAAGTCGTTTCACCAGTATCATAATTTTTCATATCTATAACTAGTCATTTCGGCATTAAAACACACAACCAGTATGACTAAAAATACCAAACAGACTCCGATTATTCTCAAACTTTAACCACATTATAGAATACATATTTGTAACTTAGAAATAAAGTATCCACACCTATTTCCATTAGCTAAGTCATTTAAGCTAATATCTAGGTCATTTTAAGCTACTTTTCACCTTCCAGGGTGCAACAAAGTGCCTAAACTAACTCAGATTGTCACAAAATTAAACATGCATGTTAAATAAGTATTAAGCTACCTCTGTAACTATTTACAAGTCTATCATGTTTTAGAGGATGTTACATTTCTCTCCTCTTTTTAAAAATTTTGTCTCTAAAATTGCTTACCTCAGATAAACAACTGTAGGTAGTCTTGCTACATGTGGGACTCCAACTCCCAAGTCGCCTCCTCAAAGCCAGCACTATGCCAAAACATCTTCACCAGAGGAATCTGCTTACCTCTAAGCTCTTTGACTCCTCTATCCACGATCCTCATCAGCCGCATAGCATAAGACAAATCCTCTCTTAACTACATAGATTCATTTCTTATGACATGTGAAGGATCTGGATTGTGCTTTCTATGTTGTGACACATGGAAAACATCATGAAGATTTGACAAACTGGGTGGAAGGGCAATTTGGTAGGCTACGGGTCCAATTCTCTTTAGGATCTAGTAGGGACCAATGAAACGAGGGTTCAACCTCCGTGTTCTTAATGCTCTACCAAACCTTATTGAAGGGGTGACTCTCAAGAATACATGATCTCCCTCACTGAACTCTAAAGGTCTTCTTCTTTTATCAGCATAGCTCTTCTAAGCCATAACCAACCTATCCCAGATTATTTTAATCTGATCAGTGGTCTACTGTACTAACTCAAGTCCTAGGATGGTTCTTTCTCCAACCTCATGCCAACACAAAGGGGACCTACACTTTCTACCATAAAGTGCTTCATATGGTGTCATACCTATGCTGATATGACAACTATTGTTGTAGGCAAATTCCACTAAGGATAAGAACTTATCTCAACTCCCTTTCTGCTCTAGCACACATGCTCTTAGCATATCCTCAAGGGTTTGAGTAGTCATTTCTGATTGACCATTAGTCCTTGGATGATATGTTGTACTTAATCTAAGCTTTGTCCCAAAAGCTTTTTGCAAGGCTTCCCAAAAAACTAGATATAAATCTAGGGTCTCTATCAGAAACTATACGAAGGGGAAAATTATGCATCCTAACTATCTCTTGAAGGTATAACTAGGCAAGTCTACCATTGAGTAGTTAGCTCTAATAGTATAAAATGGGCAGACTTGGTTAGTCTATCCATTATAACCTATATTGCATCAAATCCTTACTAAGTCTTGGGCAAATCCATCATGAAATCCATTGTGATGTTATCTCATTTCCACTCAGGGATTCCCAAAGATTGAAGAGGTCTAGAGAGTTTCTAGTGTTCTATCTTGACCTTCTGACAAGTTAGGCACCTAGACACAAACTCGGCTATGTCCCTCTTCATACCAGACCACCAAAACAATTTCTTCAAGTCTAGATACATCTTAGTGGCCCCGAGATGTATAGAGTACTGACTACAGTAAGCTTCTTCAAGGATCCTTTCCTTGATTCTGGATTCACGGGGAATGCAAAGTCTACCTCTAAACTTGATTATCTCATCATCCGCTATATCAAACTCTCAAGGATTTCCTAAAAAGATCTACTCACTTACATCACTAAGAGTCTCATCTTCCTTTTTAGCTTCTAAGATCTGAGTCCTAAAGTCACTCACTATGTCTATTCGACTCACATTGAGACTACATGGTAACACAGTTACTGAAAGACTCATGTCTCTAAAACTCTCAAGAAGTTCACTCTCTAGGATCTTCATCTGAGACACATGTAGGGATTTCCTACTTAATGCATTAGCCACCACATTGGCTTTACCTGGATGATACTTTAACTCAAAGTTGTAGTCTTTCAAAAACTTCATCAATCTTTGTTGTCTCATATTTTAGCTCTTTCTGGTCAAATAAGTACTTCAAACTCTTGTGATCACTAAATACCTCAAATTGGACTCCATACAAGTAATGTCTCCAAACTTTCAAGGCAAACACTACCACAGCCAACTCCAGATCATGAGTAGGGTAATTCTCCTCATAAGGCCCCAACTGCCTTGATGCATAAAGAACAACTTTCCTGTGTTGCATCAAAACATAACCCAAACTCATCTTTGAAGCAGCATAATATGTAACGCCCTAATTTTTAGAAAATATTCTGAATGTACTGTTTTCTATTTTTCATGCTTTTGTGTGAATGACCGCTGTGTCCCTATTTTTCTGTTCTCGATTTCTGTATGAAAACAATTACGATAATACTGGCTCAAATTTTATTTGATCGTTTTACGTAATTTGTTTCGAGACGGAAAAATAAAAATTTTTCTGAGCTCTTGTATTAATTTTTCTCGAAAGATATACACTATATAATCTTCTTGGATATTTTATTTGAACGTTTTGGACGATTACGTACGTTGTGGGAAAAAAGCGGGAAAATGACCGTTACGTCCCGAACGTCTTGTTTTATTGTTTTTGCTTTGTTTTTAATTGTTTTCTTCTTGATTTAATGCACAAAATACATGCTGTGATTTTATATGGACTTTTTGTGTGATTTGCTCCGAGGCGGAAAATGATATTTTCCGGGCCGGAGAAAATCTTATTTTATTATTTAGAATTGGGGGATCTTACTTAACCCGATTCTCGAATGAGACTAAAAATAATCTTTTAATTTTTAGGATTTAAGCTTCAAATAAAATAATTTTATATTATTATAAAATTATTTTATTAGTCATATAATTTAGTGACAATGGACCCTAAATATTTTGCGGGACCTACAATTAGTAGAACGGTTAGATCGGTAGCTTAATTAATCACCGTAGCGGTAGAACTTTCCAGAATCAGTGACTCGGCTAGTGACTCGTGAGAGAATTTAATACCTTTGTGTGACTAAGCAATGTGAGTCACCAAGAGCCAACCAATAGGAATCAAGCTTGCTCCCCAAGACTTAATCCTAGCCTTTCATGCATCCAATGGCTTGGATGAAGCCAAGCAAGGTGCCCACCTTGCACCTCACTTGAGTGCTACGGCCAAGAGGTCTTGGAAGACCAATCCTCACTTTGATTTTCATGCATTCTCTCTTCTCTCTCTTCCAAAGAAAACCTAGCCACCATTGTTGTTCCTTTTTCTCCTTCCATTCGGCCAAGCTTGTTTCTTGACCATACAACCATCCAAAAATTTTTCTAACCAAGTTTTCCTAACCTAAACACCATTCTAAGAACCTTTCTAGTTGGAAGTTTCTTCAAAATCTTCCATTAAGGGCTTGGAAATCAACCTTGTAGATTTGACCTAGAAGGTGAAATATCATATTTTTCTTTTCTCTCTTCTTTTTCAAAGTTCTAAACCATGATTTCTCCATGGTTTAGCTTCTTTTTCATGGTTAATAACATGTAGATTTTATTTGAGATTTTTAGGTATTTGGTGGAGTGAAAACCGAACCATAGGAGGTGTGAAAGCAAGCTTTTTGTCTTCATTTAAGGTAAGAGGAAGACAATTCTTATCATCCCTTGATGGTGGTAAGAAGATGGATTGTTTGTAGAATCCATAAGGATTCGGTTGTGGTGTGTTTATTGATGTGTATTTATTAATTTTTGTGGTTGCTAGTTGCTTAAGTGTTGTATGTTAGTAGCTTTCTTGTTTGGTGATTGTAATAATTTTGCATGTCTATTAGCTTTTGATGGTATGTCTATAAGCTTTAATTTAGGTTTTATATGTTAGAAATATTTTGCATGTGTTAGAAATATAAATGCATGTGTTAGAATTGTATGATAAGGTATAAGATGTGAATAACATGTGTAAATTTGCATGAGTGTTCCAAAGAACACATTCCCTAGCTCACGGCAATGACAAAGTGTGAGGACCAAAATGTTCTCTTCATTTTTCCTAAAGTGCAACTTAATTAATTAGGAGAAATAAGAAGGTTTCCAATTTGTTTTGATCAAAGAAAAGGAATTTAGAAATCAAATGGTAAAGATTTAGTAAATTTTGGGCCAACATGCCTAAAGGATTTATTTGATTTAAAATCATTACTTTATAACATGATTTAATGAACATAGATAACATAATACCTTTGACATGATTTAGAAATCAAATGAAAAAGTTTTACAAAATTCGGCCAACATGCCACTATAGGTAATTATGATTTCTAAAACTTGATTCCAAACCTTTTTCAATCAAAAAGAGACAATACAAGTTAAGAAGAAATTTTCTATAATAATTTTTGAAGAAACAAATTGAGTAGAATTAAGCTTAAAGGATTAAAACTAGTGATTTTATCATTAGGAAGTAAAATACAGAAATTTTGAGAAATTTTCTAACATATAGCTCACTTTAGGTTTTGAAGCATGTTAGAGATTTCAAAAAGAAATAAATGATATGGTTAAAAAAAATTAGGTAAATAGAAAATTTTATGGAAAATTTAGAAAACCATTATTATAAGTTTATAAACAAAATGCTGTCAATTTTTAGTAAAAATGAACCTATAAGATAGTAAAAATATCCTAAAGACAGTATGCGCTATGAAAAAAATTTATTCTACGTAGTCTAAATGTACTAAGTACTATTTCTATCTGTTTAAACAGTAATTTTAAGGGCATTCGAATAAGAAAATGATTTAAAATCCTACGCGATTGAGAAAACGTATTAAAAATGCTACGCGATTTTAAAAACAGAAAAATATCTTTACTCGATTTTTAAACGTTTGTAAAAACGACGGAATTATGAAAATGCGATAAAATTTCTACGCGATTGATTTGTTACTATATTTATTTTATCTTTGTCGGGAAAATGTGAACCCGTACATGGCTTTTGAAAATCTATATCTTTGTCGGGAAAATGTGAACTGTACGAGCTTTTGAAAATCTATTTACTTGTCGGGAAAATGTGAACCCGTACATGAGGTTTTAAGAATTATTTGTTGTCGGGAAAATGTGAACCCGTCATGGCTTTCCATCTATCTGTTATGTGTGCCATGTATTTGGTGGAATTGTTGACGAGACGAATCACATCGTGTTGTCGATGCAATAAACGTAGTGTGGTTCATTGTTCTAATGAACTTGGAGACTTTAGTGTACGGGATCCCACATGTGGACAGTTGGTCGCTCCGCTGGGCCGTGGTAAACCGATAGCACACTTTGGTACTCGACATACACTATATTTAATCGAGATTGGTGAAATCTAGTAGTACATTTGCCTGTAGTGCCACAACGTGAGACCGTGAACTACACCACGCCTGGATTGATGGATTCCTGTGTCGTGGGGCTATAGACGCAACGTGTGACAGCGCAATAGTTGGTGGGGCAGCCGTGGTACTATTAGGTTTTGCGAATCATTCCTCTCTCTGATACTTGTGTTTTTTTTTAGCTCCATGGAGTAGGGTTTTGTTATATTATTTATTTATCTCTATGTCTATCTGTTTCCATTTTATCTATTTATTATCTATCTGTCTTTCATTTGTTTATTTTATCTGTTTATTCTTATATTTCTTATCTTATCTGTGAGGTTTTATCTATGATGTGATATATTATAATGATATCTGAATTTTACTTCAATTTATTATTATAATTGTTAAAGCTTTATGTATTGCATGAACTGTATATGTATTGTTTGTCGTCTTTTTATTGACCATGTTGTGATGATTTTATGTTGTCTTACCTCTTTGTTATATGTATTTTCTGTTTATTTATTTTACGCGGTAAAGACTTCGAGGAAGAGGAACAGCCCCTTGAGATCGTGTACCACGAAGAGGAGGAAGACCGGGAGCGTGACGACCGGTTTACGATCAAGAACCATCCGATCATCCATATCCTCTGGATTGATTGTGAGGGATGGCGACGCCAGGATTTTTGGGATTCATAGAGCTGGTATTTCATGGAGGTGCTCTGACTTGGCACTTACAAGGCGATCGTGATTCTGTGACGTATGCAGGACGTGTGACCGTGATTTTACGTCATCAGTTTGATGGAGATCCGATTATGACTACGACGTTATTTCTGCACTTAGAGTTACCCTTATCCATTAGGCGTTATTGGGGTGCTGAAAACCCTGAGCCTAGTGAGATAAGCATCGTATCGACTGCGCGATCCCGTTATCGCCGTGTGTCGAGACATCCAGGATATCTATCTCCTGATGATCATTTTCATGCTGAGAGTGATCCATCAGAGGATTAGATAATCATGATGTTTTTTTTTTTTGGGCGTCAACGTATGTATGTATATATTAACTCTTTTATTACTTTCTTTCTTGTTTTTGTCTAAATAGTTGTAGTCTTAGTTGTAAATTATTTGTATAGTTTATAACTTAATCATATGTATATTACTAGTGATGATGTTTTTTTTTTTTTTTTTATTTCGTATTTTTCGCATTATCTTTTTATATCATATTTACGTATCATCGAGGAATTATTTTACAACCCGTAATAATATTTAACAAATGTTTCACAACTTGGGTAGATTTTATTTCTATTTCTTTTATTTTCTTTTATGTGTGACATCCTCCAAAGGGGTGTTACATAATATACCTCAAAGTTCTCCAAAGGATCTGGAATTACCAACACCAGTGTATTAGTCAACCTCACTTTTAGCTCTTGGAAACTACTCTCACAATCTTGAGTCCAATCAAAAGAACTACCTTTCCTAGTCAATCTAGTCAAGGGTAGCGTTAATTGAGAAAAACCATTTATGAACCTTCTATAGTACCTCGCTAGGCCTATAAAGCTTCTGATCTTGGTCACAGTGGTGGGTCTCTCCTACTGCAACTCTGCATCAACCTTGTTTGGGTCCAAATAAATCCTACCCTAAGATATCACATGTCCCAAGAACTGCACTTGCAAAAGCCAGAACTCACACTTAGATAGCTTGTCAAATAACATATTCTCCTTAAGGGTTTCCAATACTATCCTCAGATATTGTTCATGCTCCTTTATTGTCTTAGAATAGATCAAGATATCATCGATAAACACCACAATAAACTAATCCAGGTAGGGTCTAAAGATCATGTTCATGTAATCCATGAACACTGCCGATGCATTCATCGACCCAAAGGACATCATGAGGTACTCATAATGTCCATACCTAATTCTAAATGCAGACTTAGGGATATCATGTTCCCTAACCCATATCGGATGATAACTAGACCTAAGATTAATCCTTGAGAAAACTGCAACTCCTCTCAGTTGATCCATAAGATCGTCTATTCTATGCAACGGATACTCATACAAAATCTATGAGAATATCCTAATGAGTTTCCAACTAATGGCACACACCCAAGAATACCTTGCATAGGGTCGAGCATAGCTCCATGTTTTTGTGAACACTGTTTTGAAAAGTGCCCCTGCTGATAGCACACAAAACACACTGCACATGTCTTGTGGCCATGCTGCCTTCCACATTTCGAGCACGTTTGGTTCCACGTTCCAACTTGAGTCTACTTTCCTCTGATTGGTAGAAACTAAGACCAAGAGATACTCTCACTAACTTCATCACTTAACCTTTTTTTCTTTTTGGAGAGCTAACTAAAACGTCCTCCCTTTCACTGAACTGCTCCTCAGCTGCTACTGGAGAAACTAGCTATTGAGGTGGATCAGCTTCCATCCTCTCAAGGATCCTGTTAACCACAGCAACCTGCTCCCTCATAGCCATTGCCATTGCCATCAATACTTCTGCTAAAGTAAGGCCCTCACCAGATAAGCTCCTATCAACACGAGTTTGCTTTAGAGATGTCATAGTTTCCTGTACACATAGAACAACACATATTGAGGTAGCTAATCTCAATATCATGTAATCGTGCAATAGTAGCTAAAAATAGTCATACCATAGGCAGGTCATGCAATTCAATCAAATATCTCACACAAAAGACAAAGAAATGCACAACACAAAAAGGAACTCCTAAACATGCCTAAGCATAGCCAGTCCATACCCCAACTCAATAGGATGAATGGCTCTGATACCATAATGTAACACCCTACTAAAATTATCGTAAAATAAACGAAATATTTCAAGATAAATCATATTAAGCATGTCACTTCTAAAAAAATACATAAAATAAAAGCCCAAAATAACATGTATAATCATTATAGAGAGCCACGAATGAGAAAAAGATCATATATATATACATCACTGGCTAACAAGTCATATTATATACATAAACTTTTACAAACAACCAAAAAAGTACGAATATACAATCTAATTAAAAAAAATAAAGTTGCTAAACTAAGCCTCCTGTTTCTTATTTTTCTGTCATTTCCCTTTGGAGGGTCTTCACCTGGATTTACATGGAGCACAGAGGGGTGAGAAATCACAATTTCTCAGTATTCGCATACCAGGACTAGCAGTTAATCATTTGTAACAAATAATTGAACTTACCACATAATTATATTCTAGTAATAGAATCTCCAAAAATCAATAACATCAAAGAATCACTCATACAATCCTAAGATACTATCGAACAAGCAAACAAATAATCAACCGATCAAGCAACTAAGCGAGACAACTGCTCATACAATTGCTAACAATGTAATGCTTTATGGTATGATGTATGATTATGCTCAAACAAAGTCCAACTATAATGATTGTGCAATGCTAATGCAGGTTTTGATTTTTAAAACACAAGTTACTTACTTATTTCTCAAGAACCTTTGTTCCCTTGTATACACTGGGTAGGATAGGCAATTAAGCCTTGACACTACCTGGTGATGTGTAGACTCGTTCCCCTAACAAAAGTAAGAGTACTACTACCAACCCCATAACACTGGTAACCCTGACCTCAATGAGCCTCTGCTTTAAGAATTTAGATTCAACACCATATTCTCCTGTCACATGGTTGTGCACACCATATAAGGTTACAATATATAGGAAATAACAAATAACAAGTTTGAAAACTAAATATACAGGTTTGTTATCAAAACATATGCACTTATCATAAGGTTTACATCAACCAAGTGAAAAGCAAAGACTAGTGACTCAAGGCATTACTTCAACTTAACGCATAAGTAGTAAAACCCATGTCACTAGTGTTCTCATATCTAGTACCTCACACCATCACTCCATAAGTGATTTCTAGGAAACCTCGCATTGCTCAAGGTTCTAGATAATACTTTATAGCATTCCATAACACTTGGATACCCAAGGATTTACCATCTCGCATCACAAGGTTTACCCTAACCGAAAAGGGTATAGCTAGAAAACAAACACTCTTAGCTCAACTCTAACATATAAAGGAACTAACCCATGTCTCTAACCCTTCATAAAACTTAACCTGGACAAACAAGGAAACATGTTTTAACTATGCATCTCAAACTCAACTTTAACTCTAAAGGAATAATCTTTGCATATTGATAGGCATACCATCATACTAAGGAAGCCTAAAGTGTTCAGACACACCAAATCATTGACACACCACCACACTTTGGGTGTCTAGAGTCCTCCAACTCTGTCCTAAAGCATCTCCCACACTTCATACATTTAAACTTCCTAAACTTTTCACATGTGCAAGTTGATAATTCTCTCTAAGAAATATCCCCAAAAGTGTCTTATTACACCTTAAAAGGCTTGCACAAATGATCCCAACAAGTAGAAAATTAAATAAGCATCACAATGCTAATAACATGTTGTTGCCCTGCCTCGGTGCTTGAGCGCTTAAAACCCCAGCACTTTAGCACACGAGCACTATCAGCGTGTTCATCTAGGCAACAGGTGCTTGAGCTCGCAAAACTCGAGCGCTTGAGCACTGACAACCAGAAGCAAGTTCTGCATAATTTTGCTGGTTATGCACTATTCTATTGATGCAAAATATGAAATTTGATCACTTCAAATTTGTTTTTAGGTGATTCTAAGTTCCTAACAAGCTCACTAACCTATAGGAAACATAAAACACTAATTGATTTCATCAAAAATGGATCCAAAAACTAAATCACTCATCCAAACCCTTAAAATCAACACTTTGATCTTAAATGGTCCAAAAGGAGAGTTTTCAATTTCCATTCCAAACTTTTAGTATGAACAAGTCATAAATAACACATAAGACTTATCCAAGCAAGAAAATCACTCAAAACACCACTTAATCTCATTTTGACATCTTAAACCTCAAATAGCCTAAACATGAAAATGAGAAGAAATGAAGTTTCAAGCTCAAGAACCCCTACCTCAAGCTGCTATGAAGATGGAGATTTAAGCTTCAATCTCTGATCTTGGATTTCCCTTTTCCTCTTTTGCTCCTTGGTTCCCTTTTTTACCACTTTGCTCTTTCCCTTTTGCAGCTCTTGAACTTCAGTCGTGAAGAGAAATGAGAAAAAGTGAGAAATGATGAAACAAAGAGACATATAAGAAATCAAGAAAGATGTTTGTAATCGTGGCTGGTTTAAGGCCTTAAGTTATAACATTGATACTTCCTAATCTGCTAAAAACACTTAGATTTAGCTAAATCAAGTTTTTCAAGTTCCAACAACTTTAAAATAAATACTAATATTCATTAAAAAAAAGTCGTTTCACCAGTATCATAATTTTTCATATCTGTGACTAGTCATTCTGGCATTAAAACACACATTTGTGACTTAGAAATTAATTATTCACTTCTATTTCATTAGCTAAGTCATATAAGCTAATATCTAAGTCATTTTAAGTTACTTTTCACCTTCCGGGATGCAATAATGTGCCTAAACTAACTCAGATTGTCACAAAATTAAACAGGCATGTTAAATAAGTATTAAGTTACCTCTATAACTATTTACAAGTCTAACATATTTTGGACGATGTTACACTAAGCATATCTTATAGAGTTCAGATAATTCTCTCTATTTGTCCATTTGTTTGGAGGTGATAAATTGTGCTAAAACTAAGCTTAGTCCCCAAAAGCTTTTTGCAAGGCTCCCTAAAATCTAGATGTAAATCTAGGATCTCTTTCTAATACTATACTTATGAGGATTCCATGCAACTTAACTATCTCTTACAGGTATAGTTCAGCTAGTCTATCCAAAGAATAGTTAGCTCTGATTGGTAAAAGTGAGCAGATTTTGTCAATCTATCCACTATGTGTAACACCCTAATACAATTATCGTAAAATAAATAGAATATTTCAAGATAAATTGCGTTAAGCATGTCACTTCTAAAAATGCATAAAATAAAAACTCATAATAAGGCACAAATGATAAAAAGGTTATATATACAAACATCACTAGCTAACAAGTTATACTGTATACATAAGCTTTGATATACAACTAGAAAAGTACAAATATACAAACTGGTTTAAAAAGAACTAAAGCTGCTAAACTAAGCCTTCCACTTCTTCTTTTTGTTGTCATTTCCTTGTTTAGGGACTTCACCTGGATTTACATGGAACATACAGGGGTGACAAATCATAATTTCTCAATATAAGCATACCAAGGCCAGCAGTTAATCATTTACAATTAATAATTCAATTGGACACAAAATTATACTATATGTAAAAGAATATCTGCTAAATAACAATATCGAAGAATCGCCCATACAATCCTAAGACACTATCAATCAAGCAACCAAACAATCAATCGGTCAAGCAATGATAACTGTCTATACAATTATCAACCATGCAATGTTGTATGTTATGAAGTATGTTTATGCTCAAACAAGGTCCTAATATTATGAATATGTAATGCATATGCAGGTTTTAAAATTTGAAAACACAAACTACTTACTTATTTCCCAGAAACCAATTTTTCTTATACATACAGAGCAGGATAAGCCCAAAAGCCTATATCCACTTAGTAATAGGTAGACGTTTTCCCCTCATCGCGTAAGAGTACTATTGTCACCCCAATACCGGTAACCCTGACCATGCAAGCATAAATGCAAGGAGAACTTAGATCCTATCACCTCATTCTCAGGTTATATGGTTGTGCACACCATAAAAAGTTACAATACATAGGAAATTAGCAAATACCAAGTTTGAAAACCAAAGGCGCCAGAGCCATCTCAATTCACAATTAAGACAATCACAAGATTCTCATAACCAATTGACAAAGCCAATACTAATACATGTAAGCTCTAGCCTCACTTATCCAACAAAGTAGCAAGAACCATGTAACTAGCATTTTCATATCTAGAACCTCACACCATCATTTCACAAGTAATTTCCAAGTCAACTTCATGTTGAACAAGGTTTTAGATACTCCTTATGGCATTCTATCTCTCAAAGATTTGCCTAAGGTTTTACAACTTCTTTTATATATGCTAAGTAGTTATTCTCCCCAAGAATTACCCTCATTAGTACCTCAACACACTTGTGAAAGCATATATGAATGATCCTAACACTTAGGAACTTCCAGATATATCAAAAACACATTTTTTAAGATCTTGGAGCTCATGCTGCAGCACCCGGCATCCACTGAGACTCCCGCCGCGACATGGACTCACTCACACCGCAGCGTGAGGTGCATTTCTGCAAAATTCTATAGAAAACACAGGGTCGGGTATTGTTCCATTGGAACAAATTTCGGATTTTGGCCACTCCAAATCAGTTTCTAAGTCAAGTTCCTAACAAGTTCACTAATATGAAGGAAACATAAAACACCAATTGATTTCATCAAAAATGGATCGAAACACTAAATCACTCATCCAAACTCCTAAAATCAACACTTAGAGCATTTTATGTCCAAAATGAGAATTTTCAGTTTCTAATCCAAACTCTTAGCATGAACAAGTCATAAACACTCTTTAAAACTCATTCAAGCAAGAAAATCACTTAAAATACCACAAGAACTCAATTTGGCATATCAAACCTCAAATAAGCCTAACATGGAAAAATAAGAAAAGATGAAGTTTAAGCTCAAAAACCCCGACCTTCAAGCTACCTTGATGCTGCCTTGATGTTACAGATTAGAGCCTCAACCTCTAGCCTTGGTTTTTCCCTTCTTCTTATACTTCTTGCTCTCCTTTTCACCACTTAAACTTCATCCCTTGTTGGTGTTTCTGTCCAGCCGTGAAGAGAAGAGAAAAAGGTGATAAAATGAGTTACAAACCAAGCAATAAAAGTCAAGGAAATAGGTTGTAAACTGTGGAGTGTTAAGGGCCTCTAGTTATAATACTAACACTTCCTGATCTGCTAAAAACACTTAACTTTAGCTAAATCAAGTTTTTCAAGTTCTAACAACTTTAAAATAAATACTAAGGTTCATTAAAAAAATTTGTTTCACCAGTATCATAATTTTTCATATCTGTGACTAGTCATTACAACTTTAAATAGACAACCATTATGCCTAAAAATACCAAACTGATTCCGATTATTCTCAAACTTTAACCATATCATAAAATACATATTTATGACTTAGAAATAAATTATTCACTTCTATTTCCATTAACTAGGCCAATTAAGCTAATATTTGGGGTCATTTTAAGCTATTCTTCACCTTTTGGCTTGCAGCAAAGTACCTAAACTAACTCAAATTGTCACAAAATTAAATAGGCATGTTAAGCAAGTGTTAAGATACCTCTGTAACTATTTACAAGTTTAACATGTTGAAGAGCATGTTACACAATGACCCAGAAACATCAAACCCTAGTTGAGTTCTAGGTAATCCCATTACAAAGTCCATGGTGATTTTATCCCACTTCCACTCAGGGATTTCTAAAGATTGCAGAGGTTCAGAGGGTTTTTGGTGTTCTCTCTTAACTTTTTGGCAAGTTAAGCACTTAGACACATTCTACTATGTCCACTTTCATCTTAGGCCACCAAAATATCTTCCTACGATCTTGGTACATCTTTGTGGTTCCGGGATAAATGGTATACTTGCTCTTGTGAGCTTCATCTAGGATCTTTTTTCTAATTTCAGATTCCCTAGGAATACAAGGTTTATCTCTAAACCTTATTATCTCATCATCTGACTTACTAAACTTTGAATGGTTTCCTAAGAGAATTTGCTCACTTATTTTCTTTAAAGTCTCATCTTTTTTTGAGCTTCTAAGATTTAGGTTCTCAAGTCACTAACTATATTTACTCTGCTCATACAGAGACTATGCAATGACATAGTCACTACAAGACTCAAGTCCCTAAAACTCTCTAAAAGCTCACTCTCTTGAGCCATCATTCAAGACACATGTAGGAATTTCCTACTTAGTTCATCAACCACTACATTGGCTTTACCCGGGTGATACTTTAACTCAAAGTCATAGTCTTTTAAAAACTTCGTCCATCTCATTTGCCTTATGTTTAGTTACTTTTGGTCAAACAAATATTTTAAACTTTTATGGTTACTGAACACCTCAAATTAGACTCCATTTAGATAATGTCTCCAAGTCTTTAAGGCAAACACCACTGCTGCCAATTCCAGATCATGAGTAGGATAGTTCTCCTCATGAGGCCTCAACTACATAGATGCATAGGCGACTATTTTCCTATTTTGCATCAGAACACACCCTAAACCCTTCTTTGAAGCATCACAAAGTACTTCAAAGTTCTCCAGAGGATCCGGAAATACTAAGACAGGCGTAATAGTTAACCTCTGCTTTAGCTTTTAGAAACTATTCTCACAATCATGAGTCTTCTTAAAAGAACTGTCTTTCCTAGTCAACCTAGTCAAAGGTAGTGCTAACTAAGAAAATCCCTTAATAAATCTTCTATAGTACCCAGTTAGGCCTATAAAGCTTCTAATCTTAGTCATCGTGGTTAGTCTATTCCATTGTACAACTGTCTCATCTTGCTAGGGTCCACTAATATTCCCCTTTGAGAAATCATATGGCTCAAAAACTGCACTTCCTTTAGCCAAAACTCACACTTGGTTAGTTTAGTAAACAACTTCTTTTCTTTAAGAATTTCTAAAAACCATTCTAACATGTTGCTTATGTTCTTCCATTGTCCTAGAATAGATAAGAATATCGTCTATAAAAACTACCACAAACTTATCTAGGTAGGGTCTAAAAATTATGTTCATGTAATCCATAAACACGGGTGGTACATTGGCCAACCCAAAGGACATTACAAGGTACTCATAATGTCCATACCTAGTTCGAAAAGCAGTCTTAGGTGATACACGGATCTTAGGTCAATTTTTGAGATAACCAAAGCTCCTTGATAAGTCCATATTTTGTAGTTTCAAACCGGATAAATTATGGTGATTTGCTTGTGTTTATTAGTAAATTTTAGATGGGTCCTTAGCATTTTCTTCAATTTTTGCATATTAAAAGGGGTTTATCATAATTAGAGTGAAAACAAGCGAAGACACTGTGTTTTCAGAGCAAAATAAGATCATATTGGCTTATACAGGGTCCTGTGTCAACTCATAAGCGATTCCTGAGTTAGACACGACCCTGTCTAACTTGGGGAACGTCTTTGACTTGGAGACACGTCCGTGTCTCTAGGAGACACGCCCATGTCTCCCTAGCATTGAATCTACGCAATTTCATGGATACATGGTTGTGTCGAGCTTAGACACGGCTGTGTAAAGTCTCTTGTGTAACACCATGAAAAATATATTAGGCTATTATATGGATACAAAGGTAGCATAATACTTTCTTAACATATCTGTTTAATTTTGTGACCTTCTGAGCACGTTTAATCATTTGTTGTAGCACTATATGTGAAAAATAGTTGTTATTAGCCTGGAATTGGCTTAAACTACTTAGTTAGTAGAAATAAATGTGGAGAATTTATTTTTAGGTCACAAATGTATGGAGGATGTTATGGTTAAAATTTGAGATTCATCGGAGTTAGTTTGGTATTTTTAAGCATATTGAGTATATTTTTTAATGTCGGATTGACTACCAGCAGATATGAAAAAATATGGAAATGGTGAAACAAGATTTTTTATGAATCTTAGGATTTATTTAAACTTGTTAGAAGTTAGGAAACTTGATTTAGTGAAATCTAAGTGTTCTTAGCAAATCAGGAGTTATAGTGTAGGTACTAAAGAGGCTTAAAGCCTCACGTTTTCTTTATGTTGCTGCCTTAACTTCTTTGGCCATAAAATGAGATATTTTTCTCTCATTTTCTCACCACTTTCACAGGTGCAACAGGGAAGAAATAAAGAAAAGCAAAGAAAGGAGCAAGAGGAGAAGAATTAACCAACCAAGAGGAGGAAGAAGGAAAGGAGGAGAGGAGCTTTTTAGTTCTTTCAACTTTTGAAGTTAGAGGTAGGGGGAACTTTGTTTTAACACTTTTTCTTCATTTCCTTCATCTCATTTCATGAGGATACTTGATGAAGCAAAAATGAGTTTTGGTGTGATTTTTGTGTTCTTAGCTTGAATCTTGTTGTAGAACTTGAGGATGGCTTGTTTGTGAGTTGTTGGATGCTTGGTGAAAGATTTTTCATCCCTTAAACACTTATGATTTCACTTGAGCTAAGAGGGGAGTTTTAGGTTTTTAAGATGATGAATGATTCATTGATCTATGTGGAAGTGATTTGAAAATTGTATGAGAATTACAATGTGTTATTGGACCTTATGAGGAGTTAGAAATTACTTAAAATAGAGTTTTGAGTGATTGGAAGAGAGTATATTCCTAATGGAACAATATCCATATCTGCAGAATTCTGCAGACTTTGCTCTGGGTAGCTAACGCTTGAGCGCTGGGAGGTCGGCGCTTGGGCGCCCACTGCCCAAAGGAAGTGTGTGTGCTGCTGTGCACCCAGCACTTGAGAGCTAGGTTGTGCGCGCCTGAGCGCATGTTAAGCGCCTGGGCGCTGGGTATGGAGTGCTTGAGCGCCCAGACAAGGTTTTGAGAGGATTTTTATTCAGTGAATGTGAAATTCCCAACTTACGTAGAACCTTATTATATGCTTCTTAGTAAGATTTGAGATTCTGATAGGAGTATTTAATGAAGTATTTGTGTGGTGAATGTATCAATTGGCATGTTATTTATTATCATATTTAGCAACATTATTATTAATATTAGAGATTAAGGATGTAATTCAATTGGTATGCTATCTCTTGCGATAATTAACATCATTGTATTTCATATTTGTGGTTATGAATGTAAACCAAATGACATGCTAGTTATTGTAGTAATTGGTATCTTTGTTTTTCATAACTATGTTGATGAGGATGAGATCCTCACTTTGGTGATCAAATATGATTTTGAATGAGAAGGTAATCAATCATTCCTATCATAGTGATCCTTGTTGAAGACCTCGTAGTTGATGAGTTCACTAACCAGAATTGTTGAAGACCGCGTAGTTGATGAGATCATTATTCGGAGGGGATTTTTAGAACTAGGTTCCAGTGCTTGTACAAGGCTAATGGAACCAAGTTCCTTTGCTTTTTTCAAGGCTCATGCATATCATACAATTCCCGAGTGACTAAGGATGAGTTCCTTCGCTAAGTCTAAGGAATCATAACATTATCCACATTCATATTTAGGTTTTTGCATAGGCATGAACATAAGGCATAATTTGGCATAGCATGAGAATTGTATGGGCAGTTTCTAATCATAACATATTCATGCATGGAAATTGTATAGACAGTTGCTTATTTATAAGATTGTGATGGTGTTTGCAAGTATTGTGTGGGAATGAGTTTTTCTATACAACTTATAAAAATGAGAACCTCTTTCGAGAAGAGAAAGGACATGGTTTTGACTTTTGCCACCTTTCTAGCTTATATATGTATGAGACCTGAGTTTAGAATTGTGTTTTTCCCCCAAAATAGCTAGAATGATTGTGATGACATGTTTTATGGATTTAACTATTGAGAATAAGTGATTCTCACCCTATGTGTGTGTTTCCATAATGATTCCAGGGAAGAAGACTTATGGAAAATGAAGGGAAGGCAGTAGCTTGGAGAGCTTAGCTTAGTTTATTTCTACAGTTTCTTTTGAAACATGTATCTTTTGTGCCTTGAGAGACTTAATTTGTAAACTCTGTACATATTTTGTATTTATAAGAAATACCAATGTCACGTTATGTATATTATCTTTCATTCGTGGCTCATATTTTGTTATATAATGTTGTTATGTTATATTACAAACGTTTTAGTAGTTAGCAGCATGCATAGATCTAACTACTGTGGTATAATATAGATTGTACAGTTGTTATTAAATTTGGGATGTTATATTATGGTATCAAAGCAGTTCATCTTGTTAAGCCAGCGTAACGCCCCTTTTTCTAGGAGAAGAAGGTACGTCACACCATAACAAAGTGAAACAAAATGCGAAAAAGTATAAATAAAATCATACATTAAGACCCGATTCATTTTGTGTATAAATAAACATCTTCTATTAAGTAATTATGTATTAATCGGATATTAAAATATATGTATATTATTATCTAGTATATTTTTTTTTGTTATTGTTGTGGAAGTGAGAGAATGATAAAACGTAGTTACAGTAAACAAAATTAGCATGAAAGGGAATCATACATCCATATATTATATATATAATTGCATCATCCTGTTTAATTACATCATCAAATATACAAAAAGTAAAAGGCTTTACCCACCCCAAGATGATTACAAATGTACAGCCCATCAAACTAGCAAAACATCAGGCTTCTCAAAAACATATACAAATAGCCATCAGTAGCCACCGATAGTACCAGCCCCCTAAGACTAACGAGAAAGAGCCGTAGCAGATCCTCCTCAGGGTGTTCCTCATCAGATGAAATCATCATCGGAGCGACCGAATTTCGAGCAAAGGCTTGAGCAGTAGATAAGAATGAATCCTCTTGTGGGGTGTAATAAAGATCATCCCACAAATCTTGAACAGGTAGGTAAAACTCTAAGTGAACAAAAGTAGTAAAATCAAAGACAGGCGAGTCATAGCGACCCCAAGCTAGTGACACCGTCAACTCCCCGTGGTAAATGCAACGGTCCATGCACAAGTTTATATGCCAACAGTCAAGACCCCCATTAAAAGTCATCCTCGTATATCTTAATAATCGGCGTGGACGTGACGACATCTTCAAGCAAACTCTAATTGTAATCGGGCTAGAAACTAGGAAAGTCAGGCACTTCCTCCTCCAAATGAAACAGAAATACAGGTATACAAGAAAGAGGTGAGACACCCAGCATTCATTACCAATACGACAGTAAGAAAACATAACAGCGCTGGGTGCCCACATAGCATCACAACATATATATTCATCAACAGTAATAATAAATGAGCAGTAAGAAAAGAACAACAATAAGTAATAGTAAAAATGAGCAATAAAAGATAAACAATGTTAATATATCAACCAGTCAACAGTTCAATAATCAGATAATTATTACAACAGTAGAGAAGATAATTTGACAAATATAAGTGTTCATACCAGATGAAATATGAGACTGACAATGCATAATGCATATGGTACCAAAAATCCTATTCTATGGAGATAGACAAACATTTCGGAGAGAATGATCGAGGAGTCATGTCAGTATCTCGTTAGCCTTAAAATAAAGTGTTAATCATAAAAATAATCTTTTGCGTAACATGGCTTATACATGGCACCTCAACAAGATCGTGATATAGGACAGCGTCTCGGTCTGGATCGTCGGTGTGTTTGCATTGGTCTATCCCACGGCCCCAGTGGAGCTACCACTGTCTATTGTGAGACACCCGTACCCTGACGCCTCCAAGGTCAACAACATGACCTATGCTTAGTCTACTCGCACCTGCACTAAGGTGTAATTCAATCTCCTAGGCATACACCGCCTTTACAATATAGTCTAACGGACATTCACAAATGCATGATGACTTAATGTGCATCATGTATGTTCATCAATAATATGTTTCTCATAAAGTATACCACAATGGCATAAAATCAATCCTCAATGACATCATATCACAATTTTGGTCAATTAAATATCAATAAGCATGTAGCCCCACACATGGACCCACAATAACATATAATCGATCCTCAATAATATCATACATTTGTAATATTCAACTCAAACCACAATTTCACTTTATGAATCCAACATTCCTAATTTTCTAAGTCTTGATTAGTCACACAATTTTTGGGTCGAAGAAACCCTTCAAAACCGTGCCCTCTCAAGAACCAATACTCATTCCATTTCTTCCATTTCATGCATCAATCCTTTAATAACTAATTACATAAGCTTCATTTCATACAAAATCAAATCCAAATCCCCAAAAATTAGGGTCAAAACCGTGACCTCCCCTAAAGGGTAGGAAACCCTAAATTTTCCATTCATCCAATCCAAGCAATCTAACATCATCAAAGCATTCAAAACAACCAACATTACCATGTAAATCAAATAGGCACACAACATGAAAAATAAGCATACAAAGAGAGCAATCCATTATGGATTCCTCCATCAACAACCATTCAAAAGTTCTCTCACCACCAATAATGGTTGAAGTGAGTAAATCTCCCTCTTACCTAAAGGAAGAACACGAAAATCACCTCCTTGGTGTGCTCCTTGGTGGTTCGGTTTTGGGCTCCCAAAAACCCTAGAAATTCATCTCAAAGAATTAACACCAATAGCTTGAAAAAAAAAAGATCCATGGCCAAAAATATGACCATAGAAACGAAAAATAGGAAGAGAAAGTGAAGAATCAAAGATTTAGCTCCAAAGTTTCAAGCTTTGTTCTTAAGAAAAAGTGAAGGAGATGATGGATTTAGAAGAAGATCTCTAAAGAGAAAAGATTTAGAATAAGATGAGAAGTGTAGAAATGGTGATGGTGAAGCAAGAAAACGAAAATGGCCACCAAGAGGGCTGCAAACCGTGGAGAGAAAAGGAAAAGAGGAAGAAGACGAGAGAAAATGGTGAAGAGGAAGTGAAGAGAAAAGGTAGTAGCTTTTTGGTGTATTAGGATTTTGAAGTAAAATGATAAAGCAAAAAAATCAAGTGGCTTCCCCCTTAAAGGGCCTAGCCGCGGCAACAAGAGAGAGGGAGAGGGATTGAGTTGCTTCCTATGCAAGCTTTAGGTAGTTTGGTCATTTGTGGTCAAAGCTTCTCAAAGAAGCTTTGATTAAAATATATTATCTTTGAATTAAATGTGATTTGATTAGACATAAAGTGGATTACATTAGGATAAGATAGGATTTCTACTACAAGTTATTATCCAATGGATAATGGTCACAGTTGGCAGTAGTCAGTGTTAATTATCCAACGGGTAATAAATTACACTGCGATTTTTATTTACTAGATAAAAATCTCAAAAAATATGAAACCTCGTAAACTGTGTCCAACCTTATGTTTAGTAAGATATCTTGTCGATGTTTCCACAGATCAAAGTTCTCGGGAAAAATATCTCATTTTCCCAGCTCAGCTCAATGTGCACGTAAAATGAAAAATAATATTAAAATATTCCACGTTCTCAGAAAAATCCAGAAAAATTCACAAAAATCACAAATATTAGAAAATGACTATTTTTCATAAAATTATAAATTTTTGGAGTGTTACAACTCTCTCCTTCAAATAGAAATTTCGTCCTTAAAATTTTCATATCTTTGAATAGTCGTGGGTATCGCTCCTTCATCTTGTCTTATAACTCCCAAGTTGCATCTCTGATTATTTCATTCCAGATCACTTTTACCAATGGGATGTTTTTCCCTCTGAGTTGCTTCATCTTATCCTCAATCTTTACAGGGGTTGTCTCATAAGTTAAGTTTTTCTTTAATTGTATCATGTCAGGTGCTATGACATGATCAGGGCTAGGAATATATTTTCGAAGTTATGACACATGAAAGATGTTGGTGTATGCCCTAGTGGCCAATACATTTTGTTTGTATTTACATACATTATATTATGTTATTTTATATGAGGCATTTCATTTATTGTGTTCTTTTTGGTAGACATAATAAAGTCCTTAGAATAGTAAGTTTGATACCATAGGACATCAAGTGGATGACTTGATCGTGAGATCCTATTGGATAAAGAACTATTCTTAAATGTCCCTAGTCAAGTATTATTGTTAATTAGGACAACAATAATACATTGAGGCTAGTATGTGCGTAGACTGATGACCACATCTCACGGGTCATGGATATGAGATATCAAGTCTACACATGGATACATATTAGAGTAATGATGTATTGGACAGACCCGCCACGAGAGCTCTACGTGGATCGTTACGTGAGTGTCATAAGCGATTCTCATAGTGATAATGGTGTATGTGGTCCTTTGACCTGAAATCACTACGATTCCTACATGAGGAGTTGTGTGTTTTAATGCCATCAAACGTCATCTGTAACAAGATGATTATAACGTTGGTTATTAGACATGCCACAATACATGTGGAGGAATGTGAGTGACCTAGATGGGATTTGTCCCTCCTACATAACAGGAGCGATATCTTCGGGCCCCCTGATTGAGTGAGACTACGAAATGCATGGCCATGCTCAAATAAGTCAATATGAGATATTGATCTTATTTGCTATTACTATGTCTACTCGGGAATCAGGAAACTGAAGATTGAACTAAACAAGGGTGACATATCCATGCCTTGTGTTCAATCTGGATATCTGGACAAAGGGACTAAACTACACGGAAACATTGGTCACAGATAGGTTATGTCAAATCACTGACATTCTCATTACTTGGGTAGCAGTGATGTGTTGCTAGATACACTCACTGTTTGTAATATTAAAATGAGATTTTAATATTACTACCAACGTCATGAGAACCTGCAAGGTCGCACACTTAGAACAGACTAAATTGGAGTAATCAGAATCCAAGTTGGACTCGGATTCAACAGTGGGCCTAACTCATGACAGATGGGTTTAGGGTTGCACCACTTACCTTGCTACTGCTCACACTCACTTAAGGCAGCCTTTGTTATAAATAATACTGCTAAGGGGGCTGCTACTAGGTTACATCACAACCCTAGCCGCACCTACAGAAAGTGAGTGAGAGATAGTGAGGTCTTCTTCTCCTCTCTTCGCAGCTAGCACTACGAAAATAGAGGCGTGACTCCTTTTGCAAGTCTGTTTGTGTGGATACCGCAGAAACATCGTCGCTATTACGGTGTTGGTGATTCACCTCGCTTGTGTCTATCACGCTTCAAGAGGTAAAAATTTAAAAACTCGGATTATGGATTTTTCGCATGGATCCCGAGAGGAATTCTCGTTATTCCGTCATGAGACTTTTGATCCGCAAATTCCCAACAAAGTGGTATCAGAGCCACTTGCGAAACCATGATTTGGTTTTTTGCTTTTCTTGTTATATGCGATAACATGATTCGTTGCTTTCTTTTGATAAAAGATATGATCTTTATATGTTGTTTCTCAAACCATGAAGATGTTCATATGTTTTGCGAAAACTGTTTTGAAAGCTTTCTGTTTCGCGTTTTTCTGGTATATATATATGATATGTATGAATGAAAATCGTTTTGAATGCTTTCTGTTTTTGCGTTTTTCTGGTATATACATATGTGATATGTATGATTCTACGAAAACTGTTTTGAACGCTTTCTATTTCTGCATATTTTCTGTATGAATGCGATATACACAGCAGCGCGACACAAGGTTTTGGAAACCTTGTTTCCGTTTTGCGACGGCCATGAAGCTTCCTCATGACATGAAGTGTTCATGTATTCACGCATTCTGAAAACCTTGTTTCTGGATAGGCGATGACGGCTGTGAGGAACCCCTGCGGCACATGAAGCGTTCATGTGTTTGCGGGCCTTAGGGTTCAAGTGTTGTTGCCCTAGCCGTCATAGAGGCAGGAGGGGTCCAACTCGAATTTTTGTTCAAGTAACTAGCGGGACCCCCGTCGGGGCGCTGCCCCGAACCCCGTTTCGTGGTGTGTGATATTCGAAAGTGCAATATTCAAAACTGTTTTTATAATTCGCAAAATAATAATGTGTTATTGCTTTGTGGTTATGTATTCTTAGATGCATGGTGCATGGTTATGGTCTTAGTCTTTATTTTATGCTTTTTGGTTATTTTAAATACGACTGCGTGTCGTGCCTTTCTCTCACATTCGATTGTACATTCTCTTCTCATCTAACTCCCCTCGAATGTAAAAGAGGTTTCTATAATGTAATCTTCATGTGGAGACAAGGAGACGACATCAAGTGAGGATGTTGGTGGGAGACGCTTGGTGAAGCTGGCATTAATTAATGCTACTCTCTTAGAGGCCATAACCATGTCACATTTATTATATGTTTTATATGTATGAGATGCATGGATTATGTTTATGGTATGTTAAACAAGTTTAATAAATGGTGAGATCTAATAATAAAATTCCCTCAAAGAAAATATTAAGTCATTATGTGATGCCTTCCAATGCGTGACACTCGTCAAGACTAATATCGATCAAGTGTAGGTCTCCAAAAGCGGTGGTGCCTTTATCTATATTAGTAAGATGCGATAGGATAATAGTAATATCCAATGTCAACCATTGGGTTTGACTTAACTAGGCCATTTCAATAGGATTGAAGGCTTAGAGGCATGAAGTTGGGCTTTAGTCCATTAGATGGATTAGAATAAGTGTTATTCACCCAACTACAAAGGTATGCAAGTTGCAACGATCTATTTATGGATTGAAGCAAGCTTCCAGAAGCTGGAATCTTCGTTTTGATGATAAAATCAAACAGTTTGGTTTTATCAAAAATGAAGAAGAATCTTGTGTCTACAAGAAGGTTAGTGGGAGCACAGTTGTCTTTCTAGTATTGTATGTAGATGACATACTACTAATTGGAAATGACATCCCTACCCTACAGTCCGTAAAAACTTGGTTAGGGAAGTGCTTTTCTATGAAGGACTTAGGCGAAGCCACCTATGTATTAGGTATCAGGATCTATAGAGATAGGTCACAGAGATTGCTTGGCCTAAGTCAGAGTACATACATATACAAAGTGTTAAGACGTTTTAACATGCATGAATCCAAGAAAGGACTCTTGCCTATGTCGCATGGTATAAGCCTATCTAAGGCTCAATCCCCTTCCACCCAGATTAGAGGGATCGCATGAGTAAGATTTCATATGCATCTGCAATTGGATCTATCATGTATGCCATGTTATGTACTCGACCAGATATCTCGTATGCTTTGAGCATGACGAGCAGTGTACCGATCCCGATCCAGTGAGAGTCACCGGAGTGTTTGTCAAGAACATCCTTAAGTACTTGAGAAGAACTAAGGATTCGTTTTTGGTATATGGAGCCGAAGAGGAACTAGTAGTAAAGGGTTACACCGATGCTAGCTTCCAAACCGATAAGGACGACTCCGATCGCAATCGGGTTTTGTTTATTGCCCGAATGGTGGGGCCGTGAGCCGGAAGAGTTCAAAGCAGAGACGACGGCCGCGATTCTACCACGAGGCGAGTATATTACGCCTCCAATGCAAAGAAAGGAGGCCGTTTGGATTAGAAAGTTCATTATTGAGCTTGGTGTAGTTCCTAGCATTGTGGACCTAGTGGACCTCTATTGTGATAATAATGGAGCCATTGCACAAGCTAAGGAGCCCGGATCTCACCAGCCGATCCAAACATATACTTAGGCGCTTCCATCTCATTCGAGAAATCATCGATAGAGGAGATGTGAAGATATGCAGAGTACCAACAAATGATAACATTGCTGATCCACTGACGAAGCCTCTTGCACAACAGAGGCATGAGGGTCACACTAGGTCTTTAGGCATTAGAAATATGCTTGATTGGCTCTAGTGCAAGTGGGAGATTGTTGGTGTATGCCCTAGTGGCCAATACATTTTGTTTGTATTTACATACATTATATTATGTTATTTTATATGAGGAATTTCATTTATTGTGTTCTTTTTGGTAGACATAATAAAGTCCTTAGAATAGTAAGTTTGATACCATAGGACATCAAGTGGATGACTTGATCGTGAGATCCTATTGGATAAAGCACTATTCTTAAATGTCCCTAGTCAAGTATTATTGTTAATCAGGACAACATTAATACATTGAGGCTAGTATGTGCGTAGACTGATGACCACATCTCACGGGTCATGGATATGAGATATCAAGTCTACACATGGATACATATTAGAGTAATGATGTATTGGACAGACCCGCCATGAGAGCGCTACGTGGATCGTTACGTGAGTGTCATAAGCGATTCTCATAGTGATAATGGTGTATGTGGTCCTTTGACCTGAAATCACTACGATTCCTACATGAGGAGTTGTGTGTTTTAATGCCATCAAACGTCATCTCAGTAACAAGATGATTATAACGTTGGTTATTAGACATGCCACAATACATGTGGAGGAATGTGAGTGACCTAGATGGGATTTGTCCCTCCTACATAACAGGAGCGATATCTTCGGGCCCCCTGATTGAGTGAGACTACGAAATGCATGGCCATGCTCAAATAAGTCAATATGAGATATTGATCTTATTTGCTATTACTATGTCTACTCGGAATCGAAACTGAAGATTGAACTAAACAAGGGTGACACATCCATGCCTTGTGTTCAATCTGGATATCTGGACAAAGGGACTAAACTACACGGAAACATTGGTCACAGATAGGTTATGTCAAATCACTGACATTCTCATTACTTGGGTAGCAGTGATGTGTTGCTAGATACCGCTCACTGTTTGTAATATTAAAATGAGATTTTAATATTACTACCAACGTCATGAGAACCTGCAGGGTCGCACACTTAGAACAGACTAAATTGGAGTAATCAGAATCCAAGTTGGACTCGGATTCAACAAAGTGGGCCTAACTCATGACAGATGGGTTTAGGGTTGCACCACTTACCTTGCACTCGCTCACACTCACTTAAGGCAGCCTTTGTTATAAATAATACTGCTAAGGGGGCTGCTACTAGGTTACATCACAACCCTAGCCGCACCTACAGAAAGTGAGTGAGAGATAGTGAGGTCTTCTTCTCCTCTCTTCGCAGCTAGCACTACGAAAATAGAGGCGTGACTCCTTTTGCAAGTCTGTTCGTGTGGATACCGCAGAAACATCGTCGCTATTACAGTGTTGGTGATTCACCTCGCTTGTGTCTATCACGCTTCAAGAGGTAAAAATTTAAAAACTCAGATTATGGATTTTTCGCATGGATCCTGAGAGGGAATTCTGTTATTCAGCTGCGAGACTTTTGATCCGCAAATTCCCAACAAAAGACATTGTGAAGATTTGAAAGAAAAGGTGGTAAAGCTATTTGGTAAGCAACTGGACCTACCCGGCAAAGAATTTGGTAAGGTCCAAGGAATTTAGGAGTAAGTTTTCTAGACTTAAGAACCCGACCGACCCTAGTTATAGGCGTGACTTTCAAAAACACATGCTTTCCTTCTTCAAATTCAAGAGGTTTTATCATTTTGTCAACATAGCTCTTTTTTTGACTTTGAGTTGTCCTCATCTTCTTCTGAATCATCTTGACTTTCTCAGTTGTTTGTTGTATGAGATCAGGTCTAACAGTAAGTCACTCTCCATCCTAGTACCAACACAAAGGTGTTCTGCACCTTCGCCCATATAGAGCCTCATAGGGCGTCATCCCTATGGTCAAATGATAATTGTTGTTGTAGGTGAATTCTACCAATGGTAAAACTTCATCCCAACTTCCAGTTTGTTCCAAAGCACAAGCTCTAAGTAAATCTTCCAATGATTGGATCGTCCTCTCTGACTGACCATCGGTTTGAGGATGATATGCAGAACTTAAACGTAGCTTCGTTCCCATCGTTTCTTGAAGACTTTTCTAAAACTTCGATGTAAATCTTGGATCTCTATCAGAAATGATACTGGTAGGCACACCATGCAATCTAACAATTTCACCAATGTACAATTAGGTTAGCTTCTCCAATGAATACCTTATGTTGATCGGTAAGAAATGTGCTGACTTTGTAAGTCGATCCACAATTACCCATATCGAATCATAACCCTTCTTGGTCTTTGGCAATCCAACCACAAAGTCCATTGCAATACTATCCCACTTTCATTCAAGAATAGCTAAGGGTTGTAACATTCCTGTTGGTTTTTGATGTTCAACCTTTGCTTTCTAACAAACTAGATAGGAAGACACACACCTAGTAATATCTCTTTTCATTTCGTGCCACCAAAATAGCTTCTTCAAATCTTGGTACATCTTAGTTATTCTTAGGTGCATACTCAACTAACTCGTGTGAGCATGTTCGAGTATATACTTCCTGAGTTCTTGACCCTTGGGTACACAGACTCTACCTCTGAACCTTAAGATTCCATCATTTCCTTCCTTTAATGTTGTTGCACCGCCTTGCTTCATCAGCTCCCTTTCTTCTTGTAAGAACTTGTCAACTTTCTGCTTCTCTCGAATATCTTCCATTAAGTCATTTGAGATTGTGACCATGTTCATACAAATTTTTCCCTGTGTCAATTCCACAAAAGACCATATATCTCTGAATTGCTCTATCAAATCTTTTTCTCTAATCATCATAGCAGAAACGCTGATCGTTTTCCTACTTAAGGCATCGGCCATAACGTTTGCCTTTCAAGGGTGATACTGAAGTTAGAAATCATAATCCTTTAGGAATTCTAACCACCTTCGCTGCCTCATATTCAACCCCTTTTTTTTCTAGGAGAAGAAGGTACGTCACATCATAACAAAGTGAAACAAAATGCAGAAAAGTATAAATAAAATCATACATTAAGACCCGGTTCATTTTGTGTATAAATAAACATCTTCCATTAAGTAATTATGTATTAATCGGATATTAAAATATATGTATATTATTATCTACTATTTTTTTTGTTATTGTTGTGGAAGTGAGAGAATGATAAAATGTAGTTACAGTAAACAAAATCAGCATGAAAGGGAATCATACATCCATATATTATATATATAATTGCATCATTCTATTTAATTACATCATCAAATATACAATAAGTAAAAAGCTTTACCCACCCCAAGATGATTACAAATGTACAGTCCATCAAAATAGCAAAACATCAAGCATCCCAAAAAGATATACGGATAGTCATCAGTAGCCACCGACAGTACCAGCCCCCTAAGACTAACGAGAAGGAACCGTAGCAGGATCCTCTTTAGGGTCTTCCTCGTCAAATGAAATCATCATCGGAGCGACCGAATTTCGAGCAGTGGAAATGAATGAATCCTCCTATGGGGTGTAATAAAGATCACCCACAAATCTCGGACGGGTAGGTAAAACTCTAAGTGAACAACAAAGACAGGCGAGTCATAGCGACCCCAAGCTAGTGACACCGTCAACTCCCCATAGTAAATGTTGTAACACCCCAAATTTTATTTATTTTATGATAAATATTCAATTTCTAATATTTGCGATTTTTGAAAATTTTTCTGGAATTTTTTGAGAACGTGGAATATTTTAATATTATTCCTCGTTTTACATGTAAATTGAGCGGAGCCGGGAAAATGATATATTTTTCCCGAGAACCTTGATCTGTGAAAATGTCGACAGGGGATCTTACTAAACCCGAGGCTGGACATGGTTTACGAGGTTTCACATTTTTCGAAAAAAATTTAACAGATAAAATAATAAATTATTGTATAAAATTTTATCCGCCGGATAATTAATACTGACTTCTGTCAACTGTAACAATTGTCCATTGGATAATAACATGTATTAAAAATTCTATCATATTATCTTAATGTAATCTGCTTTAAGTCTAATCAAACCTACTTTAATTCAAATTTATAGTATTTTAATCAAAGCTTCTTTGAGAAGTTTTGACTATCAAATGACCAAGCATGCCCTGGCTTGTTGGAGAAACCTCTCCACCCCTCTCTCCTCTCTCAATGATGCGGCAACCCATTGCCCAAGGGGAAGCAATTTTTCTTCCCTCCTTTAATCAATATACACTAAAAATAATACATTTCCTATCACACTTTCTCTCTCTAACTTCTTCTTCTTCATTTTTCTCTGGCTTCTCTCTTCTTCTCCCCTCTTTATATGAAATTTGCAGCCCCTATAAGTAACCATTTTCTTCACTTTTCTCTTCAATAACACCATTTCCATACTCACCTCAACCTCCTCTACACTTTCTATTTAGAAATTTTCTCCAAAATCCATCTTCACCTACATTGTCTTCCAAGACAAAGCTTCAAGCTTTAAGGTAAAGTTTTCATTTTTCTTCTTCTTTCTCTTCATTTTCGTGTTCCATGGTCTCTTTGATGACCATGGATCTCATCTTTTTCAACCCTTGATGTTAATTCATAGTCTTGAAATTCCTAGGGTTTTGGGAGCTCAAAACTGAAACCACCAAGGAGCAATAGGAGATCATTTTTGTGTTCTTCCTTTAGGTAAGAGGGAGATTACTCACTTCAACCATTATGGTGGTGAGGGAACCTTTGTATGCTTACTTTGTTTTAGTGATTTTGTAAGCTTATGTATTTTTAAATTGGATTAATGTTTGGATGGTGATCTTGAATGTGTTGGATGTGTTGAAAATGCTTGATCATGTTAGGGTTGTTAAATGAAAAATTTGGAGTTTCCTGCCCTAATGTGATGCCACAGTTTTGACTAGGATTTAGGGATGTAAATTGGTTTTTGTGTACAATGCAATGAAGCTTATATGATTAAAAGTTGAATAATAACATTAATATTAATGAATGAAAAATTTTAAGGGTTTAATACCCCAAAGTGAGGCCACGATTTTGACTTGAATTTTGAGGGATTGGATTGGTTTGGTGTTCACAAAAATTTAAGTGATTAGATATCAAAAGACTAATGCATGAAATGAAAATAAAATAGAACCTTGATGACCTAGTGAGGCCACGGTATTTAAAGAAAAAAATTGGACTTAAATGATGTCTTGATGCATCTTTGGAGATCAAGGATGTAGAGACTTACATAATCCATAATCAAGTGGAAGAATTAAATTGAGTAATGACTCTTGAGAGTGCCATGGTTTTGAAAGATTATTTACCCTAAAATTTTCATGATTGGCCAAAGTATAAGACTTTGAAAATAAGGATCCATAATGTGGGCTTGTGATAATTGATGAACCATGAATACATATTGATGTTGAGACATGAATATATATGCCATTGTGGTATGCTTATGATGAATGCATCATTGATAAACATGTATGATGTACATTGTGCCGTCGTGCATATATGTTGTCTGTTGGACATTGTTAAAAAGGTGGTGTATGCCTAGGAGTTTGAATAACACCTATGGGCGGATGCGAATAAACTAAGCATAGGGTCATAGTGGTTGGTCCTGGGGGTGTCGGTGTGTAGGTTTCTCATAATGGACAGTGGCAGCTCCACTAGGACCGTGGAATAGACCGATGCAAACATACCGGTGATCCGGACTAAGACATTGTCCTATATCGTGATCAACTGTTGAGGTGCTATGTATAAGCCATATTGCGCAAATGTTTTTATGTGATAAGCACACCTTTTTTTAAAGGCTAACGAGATACCAACATTACTCCTTGATCATTCACTCCAAAAATATTTATGTCTAGCTCCATGGAGTAGAAATTTTGGTACCATTTGCATTGTGAACTGTCAGTCTCATAATTCATTGAGCATGAGCATTTATAATTGTGAAAAGTATCTGTTATTATTACTGCAATAATTATTTGATTGCTTGGATTGTTGAATGTTGGAAATGTCGATGCTGTCTGCCTGTCATTGATGATACTTACTGTTATTTATTGTTGTTATGTTTTTACTGTTAATTTTAGTCATTATTGTAATTGGATGTATGAATTGTGTTTATATGTGGGCGTCCAACGCCGTTTTGTTTTCTTGCTGCCATTTTGGTACTGAACGCTGCGTGCCTCACCTCTTTCTGTATTTTCTGTATTTTTTGTATTTTTGTCGAACTGTGTTTCTGAGAAGACGCTCGTGAGGAAGAGAAGGAAACAATTGAGTTTCCAAGTTTCTGGCCACATTACGACTAGAGCTGTTGACGATGTCGTCATGCCCATGCCGCTTTTTGGGGTACGTAAAGTTGACTTTTCATGGAGGACCTGACTGCTGGCACTTACATATGGATACAGACCGATGTGTGTACCATGGAGAGCTGACGGTGTCTTTATCTTGGGGTCGTTATGATGCTCCTGTCTTTGGTTTTTCTGCTTTTGTTATTTTATAATTTTACCTACTTGTGAGGGATATGTGGACTGATATGTTCTACACCCCCTCAAGCGGATTCTTTCCTCTCCACTGCTCGGGCTTCTGCCCGAAATTCGATCGCTCCGATGGCAATCTCATTGGATGAAGAGGACCCTGAGGAGGGCCTGGCTATGGTCCCTTCTTGTCAGTCTTAGGGGCTGATACTATAGGTGGCTACTGATGGCTAACCGTTTATCTTTTTGGGGAAGCCTAACGTTTTGCTAATATGGGTGTAAATTTGTAACTATCTTGAGTGGGTAAAGCCTTTACTTTTGTATATTTTGTGATGTAACTAAAACAAGCTAATGCATATATATATATATATATTGTGGATGTATAATTTCTAATTTTGTCTCACTTTTGTTGTATTGATAATTATTATTATCTCCTTACCGTTATATCATCTCTTCATTATTATTTACTGTAAAAAAAAATGCTTACAGATATCTCAATACTCGATTATTTTATTATCAAAGAATACAAACTATTTAATTTTGTGTTAATAATGAACCGGGACTTAATTAATCACTGTAACTATTATTTTCCACAATTTATTCTGTTTCTTCTTCTGTATTATGGTGTGACATTCCTTCTTCGCGACGTTAAGAAAAAAGGGCATTACAAATGCAACGGTCCGTGCGCAAGTTTATATGCCAACAGTCAGGACCCCCGTGAAAGGTTATCCTCGCATATCCCAAAAATTAGCATGGACGTGACAACATCTTCAAGCAAGCTCTAATTGTAATCGGGCCAGAAACTAGGAAACTCAGTCGCTTCCTCTTCCTTACGAACGTCTTCTCAAAAACACATAAATGAAACAAAAATACAAGTATACAGGAAAGAGGTGAGACACCCAGCATTCATTACTAATATGGTAGTAAGAAAACATAATGGCGCTAGGCACCCACATAGCATCACAACACACATATTCATCAACAGCAATAATAAAATAAGCAGTAAAAGAAGAAGAACAATAAGTAATAGCAAAATGAACAATAAAAGATAAACAACGCTAATATATCAAGCAGTCAACAGTTTAACAATCAGATAATTATTACAATAGTAAAGAACATAATTTGACAAATATAAGTGTTCATGTCAGATGAAATATGAGATTGACAATGCATAATCCATATGGAACCAAAAATCCTACTCCATGGAGATAGACATAAACATTTCAGAGAGAATGATCGATGAGTCATGTCAATATCTCGTTAGCCTTAAACTAAAGTGCTTATCATAAAAATAATCTTTTGCGTAACATGGCTTATACATGGCACCTCAACAAGATCGCGATATAGGATAGTGTCTCGGTCTGAATCATCGGTGTATTTGCATTGGTCTATCCCACGGCCCTAGTGGAGCTACCACTATTTATTATGAGACACCCGACCCCGACAAAGGGTAGGAAACCCTAAATTTTCCATTCATCAAATCCAAGCAATCTAACATCATCAAAGCATTCAAAACAACCAACATTACCATGTAAATCAAATAGGCACACAACATGAAAAATAAGCATACAAAGAGAGCAATCCATTATGGATTCCTCCATCAACAACCATTCAAAAGTTCTCTCACCACCAATAATGGTTGAAGTGAGTAAATCTCCCTCTTACCTAAAGGAAGAACACGAAAATCACCTCCTTGGTGGTTCGGTTTTGGGCTCTCAAAAACCCTAGAAATTCATCTCAAAGAATCAACACCAATAGCTTGAAAAAGAAAGGATCCATGGCAAAAAATATGACCATAGAAATGAAAAATAGGAAGAGAAAGTGAAGAATCAAAGATTTACCTCCAAAGTTTCAAGCTTTATTCTTGAGAAAAAGTGAAGAAGATGATGGATTTAGAAGAAGATCTCTAAAGAGAAAAGATTTAGAATGAGAAGAGAAGTGTAGAAATGGTGATGATGATGGATTTAGAAGAAGATCTCTAAAGAGAAAAGATTTAGAATGAGAAGAGAAGTGTAGAATTGGTGAATGTGAAGCAAGAAAATGAAAATGGCCACCAAGAGGCTGCAAACCGTGGAGAGAAAAGAAAAAGAGGAGGAAGAAGAGAGAAAATGGTGAAGAGGAAGAGAAGAGAAAAGGTTGTAGCTTTTTGGTGTATTAGGATTTTGGAGTAAAATGATAAAGCAAAAAAATCAATTTTGGCTTCCCCCCTAAAGGCCCTAGCCGCGGCAACAAGAGCGAGGAAGAGGGATTGAGTGGCTTCCTATGCAAGCTTTGGGTAGTTTGGTCATTTGTGTTCAAAACTTCTCAAAGAAGCTTTGATTAAAATATATTATCTTTAAATTAAAAGTGATTTGATTAGACATAGAGTGGATTACATTAGGATAAGATAGGATTTATACTACAAGTTATTATCCAATGGACAATGGTCACAATTGACAGTAGTTAGTGTTAATTGTCCAACGAGTAATAAATTACACAACGATTTTTATTTATCAGATAAAAATCTTGAAAAACATAAAATCTCGTAAACCGTATCTGATAACTCTTAGAAATAAGAGTTATTACTATCCTTTTAGCTTGTTCTTGTTTAACTTCAAGTTTTTGTTTGATTGAGTAAAATTCAGTGTTAATCTGATTAATTATGAAAAGCTGTAAATTCTGATCTGTTATTGCTGAAGGTTTGATTTAATTTTGAGCAGGTTTTAAAGGTCTAATTGTGAAGGAATTGCTCTGGGATGTTTTGGAATGTCACAGAAATTTGGGGAGCGAATCATTATAAGATAAAATCATTTCTAACTCACTCTTGCAGCTAGAAGACAAAATACCTTGCTATTACAGTGCTTAAAAGGAAGAAAGAGAATACAATGCAGCAGCTGTGTGTACTTGGGAATTGGGCCAAGGAATATTTTAGTATTTGAATTTGTAAAAGCCCAAAAAGTGAGGATGAGAGAGAGTGTAACCCTATTTTGGGAGCTAGTACAAATAGTAAGGGTGAGCTTACTTTTAGGAGAGCTTTTGCAGGGTACTGGCAGAGCCGTCAGCATCTGGTTTTTATCTGTAATTCCAGTTTTTACGCATCATGTCTTTATTTTCTGTAACACCCCAAATTTCCTATCTCTAAAACAATAATTTTGACAGTTAACAGATTTTTACTGTTTAGTAATTTTTATGCACTGTAAAATTATTTTGTTTATTCCGTCAGCGTATTTGATTGTTTTGAGTGATTTACTCCGTGTCTGAAAAATAAAAATTTTCGGGCCGGGGAAAACTTTACGTAATTTAATTTTTACCGTTAGGTAATTATTTTACGTAATTTGATTTGATATTTGTGCATTTTATAATTTTTGTGATTTTTGTGGATGATTATGAAATTTTTTTACTGTTTGTGGGCCCAGGGGGTGTATGTGGGCCCATGTGGCCATACGTGGGCCCGGGTGGGTCCCGCAAAGCAAAAATTTTTCTACGCATAGAAAAAATTGTACTGTTTAGACGGAGACAGGGGATCTTACTAAACCTGAATCCGGAGACAGTTTTAGAAATTTTCTTGTACTGTGTTTTGTACTGTATTTATTTATCGGACGATAAAAAAATACAGTAAATATATTCTTTCATGGGGTTTTAGTAGATAAAAATAAATATTATATTATTTAAGTCAACATTGGTGGTTTGGATATCCATCATTGATTTAATTAATGATGGAGACTTGATCTTGATTTAATCAACGGAGGAGATTTGATCTTAAAAGTAAATAAGATCATTTATAACCGTTAGATGGAGATTAAATCAATGGTAGAGATTTGGTCTCAAAAAGTGACAAAGACCATTTATAACCATTGGATTTAGAAGTGATCAAGGGTGGAGATTTGGTCTTGTAAAAGTAACAAGGACCATTTATGACCATTGGATGAAGATTTAATCAATGGTGAAGATTTAGTCTTAAAAAGTAGCAAAGACTAATTATAACCCTTGGATTAAAAGTAAGAAGGAGTAATCTTAACCCTTAATTTTTGGAGACACATCTAAGGGCTAGAATTTAAAGGAGAAAGATCCAATGGCTACAGATTAAGTCTTCTAATCTAAAGCTACACCTAAAGCCTCACATTAATCCAAACCATTGAATTAATCAATGGCTTAGAATGGTTCAAATAATGGCTTGAAAAGATGACAACTTTGAAGAAGCAAGGATGAGGGGGGGACGGTTTTTGCATGTTTTGGAACTAAAGGAAAAGTTTCAATGCATTAATTGATGCTTTATGTCATTGTTAGATGTCTTGATCAATGTTGCATCATTATTGAACTCTTTGAAGAAGCATGGAGGGGGGCTACGGTTTTGGGCTGCATTTAGAGACAAAACTGACATTTGAAGACCATATTGGTCACCTTTGGTCATTATTGACCATACTTCATCATTCTTGAAACTTTCCTTCAAGCAAAGCCCTTCGAAAATTTTCTCTCCTTCTCCTTCTAGCAAGCTCACGGCCAAGCACCTTTGATGTGGCTTCCATCACTCTTTAATTTCATCCAACCTAGTTTCTTAAATCCTTACCTTATTCTAAACAACTTTCATGTTGAAGGTTTCTTCAAAATCCAACATCTAGTACTTCAAATCCAAGCTTCAAGATTCTACCAAAAATGGTAAATTTCATGTTTCCTCTTCTAATCTTTTAGTTTTGATTTTCTAAACCTAAACACCATTCTAAGAACATCTCTAGTTATGAGTTTTTCCAAAATCATTCATCTAGTACTTCAAATCCAAGCTTCAAGTTTCTATCAAAAATAAAAAATTTCATCTTTGTTCTTCAAGATACACCATTCGGCCATACCACCGAAAACCACTCTCCAATTTTTTTTAATTTCATCCAACCATAGATCTTGAATCTACATGATGTTCTAAGCAACTTTCATGTTGGAGATTTTCTCTAAATCATTCATCTTCATGGACTTTCTTCAAGATCAAAGTTATGAGGTATTTATGGTGAAGTGTAAGGAAACTTCATTTCTTCTCTCTTTTTCATGATCTAAACCATGTTTGATCCATGGTTTTCTTAATCAAGCTTAGTATACTAATTTTTATGTATTTTGTTTTGAATTTGAGAAGCTCTTGGTGATGAAGGACTTGGAAAAAGAAGAAAAACAAAGAGCTTTTGAGGATCTTCAAGAGATAAGAGGGAGATCCATCTCACCAACCAAGCATGGTGGTGAGAGATGGTTATATATTTGATGGATGTTGAATCCATGTGATGATTCATATCCATGGTCATGTAATTAATTTGTGGGTGTTTATGAGCTTTGATTATTTGCCTATGCTTGATATGCTTTGCATGAGTTTATGACTTTGATGGTATGCTTATACTATGCATGATTTATTGCTTTGATTATGGTATGCTTATAATATATATTTGAATATGTATATATATGCCATGATTTGATGATGGAAAGAAAATCAATTCTTGGCTCCAATGGCCAAAGAATGACTACGGTTTTGGCACCCAAGGTTAGGGTTCTATATTGAAATTTTTCAAGAACAGGGGAATTAATTTTTGATCCTTAGAACATGGTGAATTTTGGTCAAGACACCTCAAGATAGGTGTTCACAAAATTAATATTTTCTTGAATGATGAAAATGGATGTTTAGAAAAGTAAGGAAAATAAACAAAGAATTTATTTTTCAAAGAGTACATGAATAAGGTTTTAGAAGGATTTTTATTGATTTATTTTGTGTAAAAAGTTTCTAAGTGTTTTACTAAACATGAGATTTAAATGAAAATAGCAATGATAATTTTAAGGATTTGCAAAGAAAGTGAAAAAGGATTTGGAAGGAAAGTAAAAATGAATTTGAACAAATGGGTTTGGTTTTTATGACCATCGGTATTTCGGTTTTGAAAACAAAGAATTTTTAATGGTTTTGTTTGTGTAAAACCATATCAATTTAGAAGAAAAATATTTGATGGCTACAATGGCCAAAGACTCTACGATTTTTGGAGGTTGGAATAATTTTAGTTTTATGAAACAAAGTAATTTTAAAGTGGAAACAAAATGTTTTAGTATAAGGATTTGGAAAGGGAATCAGAGTGTTTTATCACTTGAGAAAATTTTGTAAACGAAAGACAAAGAGAGGTTGAAAATGTTTTAACTTCAATTTGTTTTGAAAAGAATTGATGTTAGAATTGATTTAGGAAAAATGGAGAATATAATGGTGTTTTGAAAATTTGGTAACGTATAACTTATTTTCAAGTTTTGAAATACGTTAGAAGATGTCAAGTTTTGAAACGTTGATTTACATCAATGGAAAAGTGATTTTGTGAATTATATTTTGAAAAAGAATTTCTTGAGTAAAGAACTGTGGAAAAATATTTTCTTGAGTAAGAAAATATATTAAATGAAGTATAAAGTTATATTATTTTAGGAAAAGTTAAAAAGGAATTTTTAAAGGTCAAGAAGTATTTTCTGTAATGAAATTGTGGTGAAAAATTATTTACGTATCTTAAAAACGTGATTTTTAAGTTACGTGATATAGAAAAATACTTCTATGTGATTTTAAATACATTGAAATATTTATACGCGATTTGAATTTACGTTTAAATATTTTACGTGATTTGAACTACTGTTGATAAATCACTACGTGATTGAATAGCGATAGAATATTTTTATGCGATTGTGAAAATGGGGGAAAATTGTTATGAGATTTGGAAAGTGTTTTAAATATTTTGAAAATGATGGAAAATGATTTACGCGACTTAAAAGAATGATTTTTAAGTTACGCGATTTTGAAACAGTGGAAAAATACTATGCGATTTGAGAAACATATATTTTTATGCGATTGAGAAAAACGTTAAAAAAATTTATACGTGGTTTAAAAGTGCAACAGAAGAGTTGCGGTATTTTGAAAATGTAATAGAAATGTTATGAAATTTTGTAAACGTAACATTAATGTTACGGTATTGTGAAAACGTAATAAAAATGTTTTGGAATTTTAAAAACGTAACAAAAGTGTTACAGTATTGTGAAAATATAAAAGAAGTGTTATGGTATTGTGAAAACATAACGTAAACATTTTTGATTGTGAAAACGTAATGTAAATGTTACGCGATTGTGAAAATACGGTAAAAGTGTTTTACAACTATGAAAACGTGATAACATGATTTTCGCTGTTGAAAGTACAGTATGATTACTGTTGAACCAGTGTCTATACACTGTTTGTGAGAAAATGACATATTTGTCTGTGATTGGATTTGGTGCATTATACATGCATTGGAATGGTCCGATGAGGACTGGATATGGCTGATTGCCTAGGAGAAATACACCTCTTGAGTGGGTGCGATATGCGCAGTGTAGGTCACTTGTTGACCTTGGGGGCATCGGGGTGCGGGTTGCTTACATGGGTGGTTAATCGCGCTTCTTCTCGTAGGTTAGACCGATGCAACACATCGATGATCCTGACCGAGACACTATTCTTAATCAAGATCTGATAAAGACTATCGTGTATGTGCTAGATGTGCAAATATTGAAATGAGAATTAAAGCACGTGGTCTGAGGCACGTGGTACCGGCAGGTCTTTTCGATCATTTCTCCGACCTGAGTCTTAGCTCCATGGAGTAGGAAATCGAGTCTTGTGTACATGCATAATCTGAACATTTATATCTGTGTGATATATTAATTGAGGATTATTGGCTATGACAATTGTTTTGTGTAACATCCCGAAAAATACCTGTTTATGAATAAATAGTCATTTTATATTATTCTTGATTTTTAGGAATTTTTCTAGAATTTTACGGAAATGTCGAATATTTTAATATATTCATCGTTTTGCATGCGCGCTAAACGGAATTGAGAAAATGCGATGTCTTCCCTGCGATCCTTAAACTATGGATAAGTCAACGGGGGATCTTACTAAACCCGGGACTTGACACAGTTTACGAGGTTTCACAAATTTTTTAGAAATCTTAACGGATAAAATAAATCGATACAAATGAAAAGAAAATTCATCCGTCGATTAATTAAATACCGACTTCATTAACCAGTAACTATTATCTATTGGATAATAGTGTGTAATAAAAATACTATCACATTATCCTAATGCAATCTACTTTGTGTTTAATCCATTCACTTTAATTCAAATTTAATGTTAAATATTCAAAGCTTCTTTGAGAAGCTTTGACCAACCAAAGACTCAAATACCCTTAGCTTCCCTTGGAAGCCAATTTTTCCCTCTCTCTTCTCTCTCTCTTTGCACGGCTGGAATGCAGCCCAAGGGAAGGAAATTTGCTCCATTTCAATTATTCAACTATCACTTTAATTCATTAACACATTTCAAGCCTTTCTTTTACTCTTCTTCTTCTTTCTCCATTTTTTTCTTCTCCTCCCTCTTTTTCTGGTGTGCTACGGCAGCTTTCCTTCTCACCACTCAACATTCACAAAACTTTCATCCAAATACATTTCCTTAATCCCCCCCTCTCCCAAACATCTTTCTTGCTTGGAGCATTGCAAAATTTCACCATTTTCATCATCTCCTTCAAGCTTCAAGCTTTGAGCTTTTGTGTAAGTTTCAAGACCTCTCTTCTCTCTTCTTCATTTTCAGTTACAAGGGTCTTCTAATAACCATTCACATTTCATTTTTCATGTCCATGTGCCATTCTAATCAAGTCACCATTTTTAGGGTTTGGTGGAACTCAAATCCGAAAGTTCACAAGAAGATTTCTTGGTGTTTCTCTTGATTTCTTCTCTTAGGTAAGAGGAAGACACTCCTCCTCAACCTCTCTTAGCATCTAGGAACCTTGTATGTGTATTGTTATTGATTTTTGAATCTATGTATAAAGTTCTCTCATTTTATGTTGTTCTTGATGATAATGTATTTTGTTGGGTTTATATGATTTATGGATGTCTCTTGCATGATTTGAAACTGTATTGGAGTAATCTTGTTGATAAAATATGATAATGATTGGTTTGGTTTGAGTTAAAGGACCTGAGAACCCTGTTTTCTGCAAGTTTACGCAGGTGTAATCGATTACACGGGCTTGTAATCGATTACCAAGTTCATAAAGATACAAAAATCGTGATTCTCGAAATGCAATCGATTACATCTTGTGTGTAATCGACATGAGATTCTGTTTAGCTTGTAATCGGTTACAAGAATGGTGTAATCGATTACACAAGCCTCTAATGTCACGAAATGATACTGAATCACGTAATCGATTACAACTTGTGGGTAATCGACACGGAGGTTGTTGATTGGTAATCGATTACCACGGCTGTGTAATCGATTACCAAGTCCTTGAAGTTACGAATTGAAGTTCTAGAAATCGTGTAATCGATTACAATGGGATGGTAATCGATTACAGGGATTCTATTTCGCTAGTAATCGATTACCAGAGTGATGTAATCGATTACCTGGACCCAAAAATGAGATTTTTGAACTGGAAATGATTGAGATTATGGTTCTTTGTCCTTTGTAACTCAAACATAACCTAAAAACCCTGAATTCAAGGATTTTACCTTACCTAAATATGATAGGAATATGTATTCATACCGATAGAGAAGAAATAAATTTGAAAATGAAATTCTTGGGTCCATGACATGGAAATTGTGGTATGTGTGTGATAAGGAATATATGTTGATGCTTATATTGGCCTATTGTGGCATGATATTGAATGGTATGAAATTGTGAATCATACATGTTCATGCATAGTGTCATATGCATTGTGAATGTCCTTGTGGACTGTTGTAAGGCCAAGTTGCCTAGGAGATTGAACACACCTTAGTGCGGGTGCGAATAGACAAGTGTAGGTCATTGGTTGACCTTGGGGGCGTCGGGGTGCGGGTTCCTCGCAATGGGAGGTTGGTAGTTCTCCTGCCCGTGGGGTAGACCGATGCAAACGCACCGACGATCCGGACTGAGACACTGTCCTATATCGTGATCTAGTGTAGAATGTCTGTACAATGCCATGATTGCGCACAAGAAAATTTATTGATAGCACTGGCCTCGGCAGCCGAGTTACAGACATGTCTCCTGATCTTTCTCTCCGACTGTTTGAGTCTAGCTCCATGGAGTAGGGAATTTGAATACCGTATGCATGTACATCATGAGATGTCTTACTATTGATGATTATTACCCTATGTGAGTTGAACATGTTTATATAATTATTGTGATGATTATCTGCCTGGAACTGTTTATTTGCTTACTGTTGGAATTACTGTTTATTAATTGAATGTGATATTCTGAATTGCTATTTGGGCACGTGGCGCCGTTTTGTTTCTAGCATGCTACAATTGGTAATGATGGTAGGATGTCTTACCTCTTTCTGTATTTCTACTATCTGTTTTCTGTACATATATACTTTGTATCGACCGAAGACGCCGACAACGAGTTAGAAGCCCCTGACTTCCCCGGCTTCTGGCCCGAACAAGATTAGCATCTACTGCGGAAGATGGGGACACGTATGCGTGGATTCTTGGGCGATGTGCGTCTGACCTTCCTTGGAGGGCCAGAGTGCTGGCACATCAACCTGAACTCCGAGCGCTCTACTTACTTGGGAGACGTGTCCATCACCCTTGCCTGGAGACAACATGAGGCGCCTGTCCTCACCTGCCACGTCAGCCTACGACTAGAGTTTTATTTGCCCATCCGTGAGATGTGGGGCGATCGCTACTACACTCCTTGGGAGGACTCCTTTGATTCCACCGCTCGGGCCCCGTCCCATGCTTCTGTGGTCCCAATGGAGGTTTCCTCAGAAGAGGAGGATCCCGCAGAGGATCCTGACACGGTTCCTCCTCATCTGAGGGATTGATTTTACTGGTGGCTACTGATGGTCGCCAGTGCTTTTATTTTGGGGGCCTGATGTATTTATTTTGGTGGGCTGTATATTTTGTATATGCATGATGGTTATATATGCATGATTTCCTTGGGGCGGGTATAGTTTTTGCTTTTTGGATATTCCAGGCTTGTATTCAAAACGTTGTTAACATTTATATATATAACATATGTGCAAGTTATTCAGATATAAGTTTTACCTTTTTGCCTTATTTTTACGGCTAATTACATTTGACCAATTGATTCAATCAAAATATATATATATATATATATATAATATACCGTCATTTTACTCATGTACCGATAAGTTTAAATAAACTAATCTTGAATGAAACGAACCAGGTCTTAATTGTCTTAATTATTTAATTTCCGCATTTTATTTTATTTGATAATGTGACGTTCCCTTTCGAAAAAGGGGTGTTCCATTTTGAATACTTGGATGATGATGATGATAATCATGTTGATGACATTATTGTGATTATTGTGTGATGATAATAATGTTAATGGTATGATGATGATAATTGATTAATGTTGAGTGCATTATTGGAATTCTGGTATGATATATCTGTATGATATGTTATTTGTGTTATCTCTGTGCTGCCATGTTGGTATTGGCGTAGGTGATCTCACCTCTTTATTATGTTGTTTTGTTGTGTCTGTACTGTTAAAATTAAATAATAGAAGGATCGAGTTGTCTTAAACATAACGGGCAATGAATACTCTGAGATGGGTGACAACAATAAGGAGTGGACATTCAGGACTCGAAGATGTGCAGTGTTGACAAAGAACAGATGTAGAACAGATATCTGATGCAACAAGATGGATACACAACAGAATAAGTATGTTAAGTTTTAACGTTAGTGTTATACCGTGCTATTAAGTAGAACCTGTCATAGGGTTACTACTGTTAGAAAAAAAAAGAGTCTGTTAGTTTTATATTTCTCTTCAAATTCTGAAATATTAATTGGTGTCAATATTGCATAATGAATAGTTGAAATATGATTTTCAATATTACCTAATATTTTCAGTAAATTTACATTTCAGTAAAGAAGAAATTTTAAAACCCATATTTTTATAACTTAAACCTTGTGTGAATTTCTTTTCAGATTATGAGTCGGGAGTCAGACATGTGATACCCTAGGGAGGGTGTTACATTAGTTAGTATCAGAGCACGGTTTGAGTCTTTTGGGGTTTGTGGTTAGGTCTATTTTGCTTGTGTTGTGTTCTCTGTGTTATTGATTTCCGGAAGGAAACAATGTTGTTTATAATGGATATCAGATCCATTGTATTTCGATCCGCACGCCTCGAGAGAAAAAAAAAAGGAAATGGCTCGGGATAGTTATACTTGTGTGGAAATGGAACATGTTACTAGTAATGCAGTTGCGGCTACGGGAACAACGGTAGCAATGTGGAAAGTCGACTGCACGAACAGAGGATCGCTGAACAACGGAAAGAAATGAAAGTTGAGGTTCAGGATCTAATGGAAGAGAATCAGTCTTAGAATATAAGACTACGTAATTTTGGAACCCGATATTTTTAAGGATATTTGGAAAATAATTGATTTCAATGGAAGATGTATTTACAACCATTGAGGAAACCAAAGGCAGTAACTGATGTGAAAGAAGGTACTTAATGAAGGAATGTACGTTAAGAAAACAAACGTTTATTTGAAATGGTTACATCTGGTATCCATTTTATTTTGATTTGTCCATCCTTGAAGAAAAGAGATGACTCGTGATAGATGTACGCGTGTGGAAGCGAGACATAATGGTGGTGATATGATTGCAACTTTGGAAGTAATACAAACAGTGGCTGAAGCAATTATACAGCAAACTTAGAAGATTGTTCTGCAGCAAGAATTGATTTCTTAAGCTAAGATTTTGTTAGAGTTAAATCAATCTCAAGATGAGAGACCCTTTAACGTTGAACTATATTGGTTACGAAAAAAGGGAAATCGTAAGGTCAAGTGATTCCAATAGAAAACGTACTTGCAATCTCCAAGAAGTCAACAACAACAACAATCTTGTGGAGAAAGTACTAGTAATGACAGGTTTGGTTTGACTGTGACATCTGCACCGAACTGTAAGAAGTGTGGAAAGGGGCACTTAACGAAAGATTGTACGTCTAAGGAAATAATTTGTTTTAAGTGCAGGAAGTTTGGAACACAATCTTTGAAAATAGAGTTCCAATAAAAACAGAGTTTTCTGTTAGTAAAATCTCATATAGTAGGAAATGTTCGGAGTGGAAGATTTAAACAATGGAGATTGTGTCATTGGAACTAATCCTATAAACCATACTGATTATTTCTGTGAATAACCTATTCCTTATGGCATATGATTGAGTAGATCAATTATATGTTAGAGTTATTCGTAATCCTCTAATTTGTTTACTTCTATTTCTATTCTTAGCCGATCAAGCTACTCAAGTTATTCAAATCATTGTTATAGATCAAATCTTTGTGTTAGTTTGATCTATCGTTCAAAATTTTGTGTTAGTTTGATCTGTTTCATAAACAGACATGATCTTTGAAAATGGATTGGTTATTTTCCAACCATATCCTATGAGATTGTCTCAATACAGTGTTAGTATTTCAGAAAAAAAAAACTCATTCCTGAAAATCAGACAAAATCAAATTCTTGTAGAATATGTTTGGTAACATATTAAATCATTTCACTACCTTTTCTTCCTAAACCTCTATAATGTTCTTTCATATATTGCATTTGCAAGAAAGAATATTTTGCAAGAAAGGATATTCCTATTTAAAATCCATGTTATAGTATTTGATATAATGCGGTTGAAAGGAGAACTCGGTTAGTGAGACGTTTCCTGTTAAAGAAGCTAAAGCTGGAGAATAAAGTGATATGAGGATAAGAAAATTTTAAGTAATACATTACATTAGTTGGAAGTTATCTGAGAAAAACTATTCTAGGCATGAATGAAGGATGGTAGCCGCTGTATTGATATCAGAGAATTCATTCTTGAAGATCGAGTTACATCCAATTCTTTGCTGGATATGTTTGGTAACATATTCGATTCGTTTTGTTCTTTTCCATGATGTTTTCTTTCATCTACTGCAATTGAAGGAATATCTTGCAAGAGAGAATATTCCTATTTATATCTAGGTCAGACTATCAAAGTGGCGCAGTGGAAGCGTGGTGGATTCTTCAAAAATTGAAGAAGTCTGTCTATGGGAAAAGTTAAGACGGTAATGGAAAACCGTAGAAAAAAAAAATTTATTAAGATATTTGTTTGATCAGAAGAAGTGAACAAGAGATAAAGAACTTTCAATGGTTTAGAATCGTTTGGAGTAACGTAAGAGGTGAAACTACATGGGAACTGAAGAAAAGATAAAGGAATAATGTCATTATTATTCCGAGGGTGTGAAATCATGATCATGAAATTTCGAGGACGAAATTTCTATAAAGAGGGGGAGTATTGTAACACCCCAAATTTCCTATCTCTTAAACAATAATTTTGACAGTTAACAGAATTTTACTGTTTAGTAATTTCTGTGCACTGTAAAATTATTTTGTTTATTCCATCAGCGTATTTGATTGTTTTGAGTGATTTACTCTGTGTCTGGAAAATAAAAATTTTTGGGCCGGGGAAAACTTTACGTAATTTAATTTTTACCGTTAGGTAATTATTTTACGTAATCTGATTTGATATTTGTGCATTTTATAATTTTTGTGATTTTTGTGGATGATTATGAATTTTTTTACTATTTGTGGGGCCAGGGGTGTATGTGGGCCCAGGTGGCCATACGTGGGCCCAGGTGGGTCCCGCAAAGCAAAAATTTTTTTACGCATAGAAAAAATTGTACTGTTTAACGGAGACAGGGGATCTTACTAAACCTGAATCCGGAGACAATTTTAGAAATTTTCTTGTACTGTATTTTATACTGTATTTATTTATCGACGATAAAAAAATACAATAAATATATTCTTTCATGGGGTTTTAGCAGATAAAAATAAATATTATATTGTTTAAGTCAACATTGGTGGTTTGGATATCCACCATTGATTTAATTAATGATGGAGACTTGATCTTGATTTAATCAACGGAGGAGATTTGATCTTAAAAGTAAATAAGATCATTTATAACCGTTAGATGGAGATTAAATCAATGGTAGAGATTTGGTCTCAAAAAGTGACAAAGACCATTTATAACCATTGGATTTAGAAGTGATCAAGGGTGGAGATTTGGTCTTGTAAAGTAACAAGGACCATTTATGACCATTGGATGAAGATTTAATCAATGGTGAAGATTTAGTCTTAAAAAGTAGCAAAGACTAATTATAACCCTTGGATTAAAAGTAAGAAGGAGTAATCTTAACCCTTAATTTTTGGAGACACATCTAAGGGCTAGAATTTAAAGGAGAAAGATCTAATGGCCTAGATTAAGTCTTCTAATCTAAAGCTACACCTAAAGCCTACATTAATCTAAACCATTGAATTAATCAATGGCTTAGAATGCTTCAAATAATGGCTTGAAAAGATGACAACTTTGAAGAAGCAAGGATGAAGGGGGGATGGTTTTTGCATGTTTTGGAACTAAAGGAAAAGTTTCAATGCATTAATTGATGCTTTATGTCATTGTTAGATGTCTTGATCAATGTTGCATCATTATTGAACTCTTTGAAGAAGCATGGAGGGGGGCTACCATTTTGGGCTGCATTTAGAGACAAAAGTGACATTTGAAGACTATATTAGTCACCTTTGGTCATTATTGACCATACTTCATCATTCTTGAAACTTTCCTTCAAGCAAAGCCCTTGGAAAATTTTCTCTCCTTCTCCTTCTAGCAAGCTCACGGCCAAGCACCTTTGATGTGGCTTCCATCACTCTTTAATTTCATCTAACCTAGTTTCTTGAATCCTTACCTTATTCTAAACAACTTTCATGTTGAAGGTTTCTTCAAAATCCAACATCTAGTACTTCAAATCCAAGCTTCAAGATTCTACCAAAAATGATAAATTTCATGTTTCCTCTTCTAATCTTTTAGTTTTGATTTTCTAAACCTAAACACCATTCTAAGAACATCTCTAGTTATGAGTTTTTCCAAAATCATTCATCTAGTACTTCAAATCCAAGCTTCAAGTTTCTATCAAAAATCAAAAATTTCATCTTTGTTCTTCAAGATACACCATTCGGCCATACCACCTAAAACCACTCTCCAATTTTTTTTAATTTCATCCAACCATAGATCTTGAATCTACATGATGTTCTAAGCAACTTTAATGTTGGAGATTTTCTCTAAATCATTCATCTTCATGGACTTTCTTCAAGATCAAAGTTATGAGGTATTTATGGTGAAGTGTAAGGAAACTACATTTCTTCTCTCTTTTTCATGATCTAAACCATGTTTGATCCATGGTTTTCTTAATCAAGCTTAGTATACTAATTTTTATGTATTTTGTTTTGAATTTGAGAAGCTCTTGGTGATGAAGGACTTGGAAAAAGAAGAAAAACAAAGAGCTTTTGAGGATCTTCAAGAGGTAAGAGGGAGATCCATCTCACCAACCAAGCATGGTGGTGAGAGATGGTTATATATTTGATGGATGTTGAATCCATGTGAGGATTCATATCCATGGTCATGTAATTAATTTGTGGGTGTTTATGAGCTTTGATTATTTGCCTATGCTTGATATGCTTTGCATGAGTTTATAACTTTGATGGTATGCTTATACTATGCATGATTTATTGCTTTGATTATGGTATGCTTATAATATATATTTGAATATGTATGTATATGCCATGATTTGATGATGGAAAGAAAATCAATTCTTGGCTCCAATGGCCAAAGAATGACTACGGTTTTGGCACCCAAGGTTAGGGTTCCATGTTGAAATTTTTCAAGAACAAGGGAATTAATTTTTGATCCCTAGAACATGGTGAATTTTGGTCAAGACACCTCAAGATAGGTGTTCACAAAATTAATATTTTCTTGAATGATGAAAATGGATGTTTAGAAAAGTAAGGAAAATAAACAAAGAATTTATTTTTCAAAGAGTATATGAATACAGTTTTAGAAGGATTTTTATTGATTTATTTTGTGTAAAAAGTTTCTAAGTGTTTTACTAAACATGAGATTTAAATGAAAATAGCAATGATAATTTTAAGGATTTGCAAAGAAAGTGAAAAAGGATTTGGAAGGAAAGTAAAAATGAATTTGAACAAATGGGTTTGGTTTTTATGACCATCGGTATTTCAATTTTGAAAACAAAGAATTTTTAATGGTTTTGTTTGTGTAAAACCATATCAATTTAGAAGAAAAATATTTGATGGCTTCAATGGCCAAAGACTCTACGATTTTTGGAGGTTGGAATAATTTTGGTTTTATGAAACAAAGTAATTTTAAAGTGGAAACAAAATGTTTTAGTATAAGGATTTGGAATGGGAATCAGAGTGTTTTATCACTTGAGAAAATTTTGTAAACGAAAGAAAAGAGAGGTTGAAAATGTTTTAACTTCAATTTGTTTTGAAGAGAATTGATGTTAGAATTGATTTGGGAAAAATGGAGAATATAATGGTGTTTTGAAAATTTAGTAACGTATAACTTATTTTCAAGTTTTGAAATACGTTAGAAGATGTCAAGTTTTGAAACGTTGATTTACATCAATGGAAAAGTGATTTTGTGAATTATATTTTGAAAAAGAATTTCTTGAGTAAAGAATCAGTGGAAAAATATTTTCTTGAGTAAGAAAATATATTAAATGAAGTATAAAGTTATATTATTTTGGGAAAAGTTAAAAAGGAATTTTTAAAGGTCAAGAAATATTTTCTGTAATGAAATTGTGGTGAAAAATTCTTTACGTATCTTAAAAACGTGATTTTTAAGTTACGTGATATGGAAAAATACTTCTATGTGATTTTAAATACGTTGAAATATTTATACGCGATTTGAATTTACGTTTAAATATTTTACGTGATTTCAACTACTATTGATAAATCACTACGTGATTGAATAGCGATAGAATATTTTTATGCGATTGTGAAAATGGGGAAAATTGTTATGAGATTTGGAAAGTGTTTTAAATATTTTGAAAATGATGAAAAATGATTTACGCGACTTAAAAGAATGATTTTTAAGTTACGCGATTTTGAAACAGTGGAAAAATACTATGCGATTTGAGAAACGTATATTTTTACGCGATTGAGAAAAACGTTAAAAAATTTGTACGTGGTTTAAAAGTGCAACAGAAGAGTTGCGGTATTTTGAAAATGTAACAGAAATGTTACGAAATTTTGTAAACGTAACATTAATGTTACGGTATTGTGAAAACGTAATAAAAATGTTTTGGAATTTTAAAAACGTAACAAAAGTGTTACAGTATTGTGAAAATATAAAAGAAGTGTTATGGTATTGTGAAAACATAACAGAAACGTTTTTGGATTGTGAAAAACGTAATGAAATGTTACGCGATTGTGAAAATACGGTAAAAGTGTTTTACAACTATGAAAACGTGATAACATGATTTTCGCTGTTGAAAGTATAGTATGATTACTGTTGAACCAGTGTCCATACACTGTTTGTGAGAAAATGACATATTTGTCTGTGATTGGATTTGGTGCATTATACATGCATTGGAATGGTCCGAAGAGGACTGGATATGGCTGATTGCCTAGGAGAAATACACCTCTTGAGTAGGTGCGATATGCATAGTGTAGGTCACTTGTTGACCTTGGGGGCATCGGGGTGCGGGTTGCTTACATGGTTGGTTGGTCACGCTTCTTCCCGTAGGTTAGACTGATGCAACACACCGATGATCCTGACCGAGACACTATTCTTAATCAAGATCTGATAAAGACTGTCGTGTATGTGCTAGATGTGCAAAAATTGAAATGAGAATTAAAGCACGTGGTCTGAGGCACTTGGTACCGACAGGTCTTTTCGATCATTTCTCCGACCTGAGTCTTAGCTCCATGGAGTAGGAAATCGAGTCTTGTGTACATGCATAATCTGAACATTTATATCTGTGTGATATATTAATTGAGGATTATTGGCTATGACAATTGTTTTGAATACTTGGATGATGATGATGATAATCATGTTGATGACATTATTGTGATTATTGTGTGATGATAATAATGTTAATGGTATGATGATGATAATTGATTAATGTTGAGTGCATTATTGGAATTCTGGTATGATATATCTGTATGATATGTTATTTGTGTTATCTCTGTGCTACCATGTTAGTATTGGCGTAGGTGATCTCACCTCTTTATTATGTTATTTTGCTGTGTCTGTACTGTTAAAATTAAATAATAGAAGGATCGAGTTGTCTTAGACATAACGGGCAATGAATACTCTGAGATGGGTGACAACAATAAGGAGTGGACATTCAGGACTCGAAGATGTGCAGTGTTGACAAAGAACAGATGTCTGATGCAACAAGATGGATACACAACAGAATAAGTATGTTAAGTTTTAACGTTAGTGTTATACCGTGCTATTAAGTAGAACCTGTCATAGGGTTACTACTGTTAGAAAAAAAAAAGTCTGTTAGTTTTATATTTCTCTTCAAATTGTGAAATATTAATTGGTGTCAATATTGCATAATGAATAGTTGAAATATGATTTTCAATATTACCTAATATTTTCAGTAAATTTACGTTTCAGTAAAGAAAAAATTTTAAAACCCATATTTTCATAACTCAAACCTTGTGTGAACTTCTTTTCAGATTATGAGTCGGGAGTCAGACATGTGATACCCTAGGGAGGGTGTTACATTTTCCATTTCTTTTTTTTACTTTGTCTTCAAGCTCATTATGAGCTAAATTCCATTAGTTAGGATTCTATGAATTTGTAATTGTACTGAAGGGTAATCAAATGTTATAGATGTTATTCATTTTCTTTTATTCTGCTTTAATGTTTAATTTAGGTTTAGCCTGATCCACTAATCTGAATTATCAACTAATTTCGTTTGGAAAAACCAATTAATGGATTTGAATCCTTTGTAATTCTTAACTTCAGGGTAATGTATGCTTCAGGATGCTACAGTATTTAGTCCAGGAAATGAATTTTTTACTTTCCAGCAGTAAAAACTGAGTTCATTAAAAGCTTCTTATTCCTAAGTTCAAATTAATTTCCCTCAGTTATCAAACGAAATGTATGAAAAAGGATTTGCGAAAAAGTTTTTAATTACTCAATTCACCCCCTTCTTGAGTACTGAAGCCACTTGGGTAACAAGTGGTATCAGAGCTAGACTCTTGTATAAAGAGCTTAGCCGCTTCAAGAGAACATGGCTTCCTCAAATGGCTTTTCAGAGGGATCTTCCATAAACCGATCACCCTTTTTCAATGGGGATGGTTATGCATATTGGAAGGAAAGAATGAAATTTTTCATCGAAGCTATTAATCTAGATGTGTGGGATGCTGTCGAAAATGGCGCATTTATACCTATAAAAACGATCGATGGTGTAAAGACTGAAACTCCTAGGAGTGAATGGTCTGATGATGATAAAAGGAAAGTTCAACATAATTTAAAAGCCAAAAACATCATTACCACTGCCTTGGGGTATGATGATTTTTTCCGAATTTCAAATTGCAAAACTGCTAAAGAAATGTGGGACACTTTACAAGTTACCCATGAGGGTACTAGTGAAGTTAAGAGATCGAGAATCAATTCTCTAACTCGCGAGTATGAATTGTTTAGAATGAACCAAGGAGAAAGCATTCAAGAAATGCAAAAGAGGTTCACCCACATTTTTAATCATCTTGCATCTTTAGGAAAAAGTTTTACTAATGAAGATTTGATTAACAAAGTATTAAGGTGTTTAAGCAGGATTTGGCAACCCAAGGTAACAGCAATTTCAGAATCAAGGGACTTGACAACCATGTCCTTGGCTACCCACTTTGGAAAGCTTCAAGAGCACGAATTAGAACTCAACAGGCTTGACCAAAGTGAGGAACACGATAAGAAGAAGAAAGGGATTGCACTTAAAGCCACCACCTCCTCTATCAATAATGAATTAGAAGACGATGTAGATGACGTGGACAACATTGAGTTAAATGAAGAGAACCTCAGTCTTCTAGTGAAGAAATTCGGAAGGTTTCTCAAAAAGAAAAGAACTCAAAGAAGATCGCCTTACTCTCAAAAGAAATTTGAAAAGAAGCCCTCAAAGGAAAGAAGAGCTTACATAGCATGGGATGACAATGATATGGACTCCACTGATAGCTCAGATAGCGAAGAAGCCCATCTATGTTTTATGGCCAAAGGAGAAGAAGAAGAAGAAGAAGAAGAAGAAAGCAACAACGAGGTAAATTCTGACTTATCTCCTTCTTATGATGAATTACAAGATGCTTTCGAAGAATTGCATGACGAATCAATAAGGCTCACAAAATTAATTTTTTCATCTAAGAAAACTATTTCTTCTTTGGAAAATCAAATTCTTATTTTAAATGAAGAAATTGAAGAATTAAAAATTGAAAATGAGACATTAGGATTAATTGATGCATACTCAACCTGCACTTCACATGCTTCTACTTCCTCATCTTGTTCTTCATGTCATTTACTCGAAAAAGAAATTGAAGACTTAAAAAACAGTCTTGCAAAATTCACATATGGAAGAGATAATTTAAATATGTTATTAGGAAAACAAAGAGTTGTTTTTCAAAAGGCTGGAATAGGATATAACCTGAATAATCAGCACAAATTCTATAAAAAATTATTTGTTAATTCTAGCATTTCATGTAGCCCATTTATTAAACGTTTCTATTGTGGGAAGAAGGGTCATAGTGCATCAACATGCAATGTAAGAAAAAATATTAATACAAAAATTAGAACTAAAATGGTATGGGTTCCCAAGGGTACTATACCCAAAACTAACATTCAAGGACCCAAGAAAATTTGGGTACCAAAAGCCAAAAATTGAAATGTGTTACAGGTGTGCTTGAAGGCCAAGAGCTGGCTTTGGCATTTTGAAAGTAGTTGCTGCAAGCACAAGACTAGAAATAATTCCAAGCTCTCCTCTTTGTCTCTATCAAGCTTGGACTTGCATTTTGTTTAAGTGTTTCCATCAAAAGATAAGGTTTCATGTAACACCCCAATTTTTAGAAAATATTCTGAATGTACTGTTTGCTATTTTTCAAGCTTTTGTGTGAATGACTGTTGTATCCCTATTTTACTGTTTCTCGATTTCTGCATGAAATACAAATACGTTTATACAGGCTCAAATTTTATTTGGTCTTTTTATGTAATTTGTTCTGAGACGGTAAAATAAAAGTTTTTCCGAAATCTTGTTTTAATTTTTTTGAAGATATCTGAGACAATTAATACTGTCTGTAATTTTATTTGAACTTTTTGGATGATTAGCTACGTTGTGGGAAAAAATGGGAAAATGACCATTACGTCCCGAACGTCTTGTTTTGCTATTTTTGCTTTTTTTTAATTATTTTCTACTTGATTTAATGTCCAATATTACTTGTCTGTGATTTTATATGGACTTTTTGTGTGATTTGCCCGAGGCGGAAAATAATATTTTTCCGGGCCGGAAATCTTATTTTATTATTTAGAATTGGGGGATCTTACTAAACCCGATTCTGAATGAGACGATAAATAATCTTTTAATTTTTAGGATTTGATGTCAAATAAAATAATTTTATAATATTATAATATTATTTTATTAGTCAAGATAATAAAATGACAAAGATGGACCCGAAAATGTTTTGCGGGACCCACAATTAGCGAGAATGGTTAGATCGGTAGCTTAATTAATCATCATTAGCGGTAGAACTTTCCGAACAAGTGACTTTGACTAGTGACTAAGTTTGGTAATTAATGAACAGTGTGATTAGGCTTGTGAGTCATCAATAATCAACCAATAGGAGACAAGCTTGTTAAGCAAGTTTTAATCCTAGCCTTTGATGCAATCCATGGCTTGGATGAAGCCAACCATTTGGCCACCTTGCATGCATGAAGTGCTACGGCCATGTGGGGTTAGGACACCAAAAATACCACTTCATCTTTCTTGCTTTTCTCTCTTCTCTCTCATCCAAGAACCCTAGCCACCATTCTTGTTTCTTTCCTTCACCATTCGGCTAAGACAAGAACCATACCATCCAATCACCTAAAATTTCTTCTAACCAACTTTTCTAAACCTAAACACTATCCTAAGAACATCTCTAGTTGAGAGTTCTTGCAAATTCTTACATTTGAAGCTTGAAAACTAACTTGGAAGTTTGTACCAAGGAGGTGAAATCTCTTGTTTTTCTTTTCTCTCTTCTTTTTCAAAGTTCTAAGCCATGATTTATCCATGGTTTAGGTTCTTTTTCATGGTTAGTAACTTGTAGATTTTCGTTTGAGTTGCTAGGTACTTTGGTGGAGAAAACCGAACCCTAGGAGGAGTGAAAGAATACCATTTGTCTTCATTTAAGGTAAGAGGAAGACTAATCTTATCATCCCTTGGTGGTGGTAAGAAGATGGAGTAATTTGTGGTGTTTGTAGAATCCATAAGGATTCGGTGGTGATGTGGTTATTATGTGTGTATTTGTTAATTTTTGTGTTTGTTAGTAGTTATGTGGTGTTTGTTAGTAGCTTTCTTTGTTTGGTGATTGTAATAATTTTGCATGTCTATTAGCTTTAATTTGCATGTCTACAAGCTTTGATAATATTGCATGTGTTAGAATTGCATGATAAAGTATAGAATTGCATGATAATGTATAGGATGTGAATAACATGTCAAGGAAATGTATGTGTGTTCCAAAGAGCACTCCATGATGACTCACGACCACTAACAAAAATGGAGAACCAAAATGTTCTCTTAATTTTCTTAAAAGGTAATTTAATTAACCTAGGAGAATTAAGAAGGTTTCAAGTGGATTTGATCAAAGAAAATGAATTTAGAAATCAAATGGTAAAACTAAATATTTTCGGCCAACATGCCTAAAATGAATGTGTTGATTTCAAAAACCATTTTCTAAAACAATGGTTAAATGAATTTAGACAATATAATGAGTTTGACATATAGTTAGAAGATAAGAAATAATTTAGAAATCAATTTCAAAATATTTAGGAAATTCGGCCAACATGCCAAACCAAGTATCCATGGTTTCTAATATTAAATCCAAACTTTTTCTAAGTATAAGGATGCAATATGTGTTAAAAGAATTTTTCTAAAATGAGTTTTAAAGAAAAGAATCAATTAGAAATAAGTTTGAGAACTTAGAACTAATGATTTTGTTATTAGAAATAAAATACATAAACTTTCAAAAATTTCTAACATATAGCTCATGTTTGTATTTTGAAGCATGTTAGTAGTTTTCAAAAGGATTAAGTATATGGTTTTAAAATTTTAATAAACGAAATTTTTATGGTAAAATTAGGAAACCATTAATATAATTTTCTAAGCAAAATCTTGTCAATTTTTAGTAAAAAAGGACAAATAAGATAGAAAAGATGTCAAAAGACAATTATACGGTATGAAAAATATTATACATAGCTTAAAAGTATTATTTATTATTTACTTATTTAAATAGTAATTTTTAAGGAATTCGGTCAAGAAAATGATTTAAAAATCTTACGCGATTGAAAAACGTATTAAAAATCCTACGCGATTTTGAAAACAGAAAAATGTACTTACGCGATTTCAAAACGTTTGTAAAAACGACGAGATTATGAAAACGCGATAAAATTTCTACGCGATTGACCGTTACTGTATTTATTTTTTGCTGTCGGGAAAATGTGAACCCGTACAGGCTTTTGAGGATTTTTCGCTGTCGGAAAAATGTGAACCTGTACAGGCTTTCTATTTTTCTACCATTGAGGGCATATTATTATTTTGAGGGCATTTTCGTAATTTCATATTTTTGAAATTATGTATTGTGTTATGCCAAATTTTTGGTGTTTTGGTTGACGAGACGAATCACATCGTGTTGTCGATGCGATAAACGTAGTGTGGTTCATTGTTCTAATGAACTTGGAGACGTTAGTGTACGAGATCCCATATATGGATAGTTGGTAGCTTCGCTGGGCCGTGGTAAACCGATAGCACACTAATGGACTCGACACGCACTATATTTAATCGAGATTTGTAAAGTCTAGTAGTACATTTGCCTGTAGTGCCACAACGTGAGACCGTGAACTACACCACGCCTGGATGATGGATTCCTGTGTCGTGGGGCTATAGACGCAACGTGTGATAGCGCAATAGTTGGTTGGGCAGCCGTGGTACTAATAGATTTTTACGAGTCATTCTCTCTGATATCTTTGTGTGTTTTTAGCTCCATGGAGTAGGGTGTGTTTTATATTTATTTATTGGGATCTATCTATTTATTTATTTTGTCTTATCTATTTATTTTGTCTTATCTGTTTATTATATTGATATTGATTTATTTGTTTACTTGTATTTATTTTATCTATTGTTGTATTGTATCATTTGTTTCTTATTTTATTTTATCTGTGATGGTATATTGTTGGAATATTTGCATCTTTTTGAATCTTTACACTACTCACATGTTACTTATTAATGTTATAGCTTTTCATATTTCATGAATAACGTATAACCGTTGTTTGTCGTCTTCTTATTGGCCATGTTTGTGGTGATTTTAGATTGTCTTACCTCTTTATTGTATGTGTTTCTGTATATTTATTTTATGCGATAAAGAGTTTGAGAGAGAAAGAAGAGGAACAGCTCTTGAGGTCTTGTACCCGAGGAGGAGGAAGATCGACAAATCGACGACCGGTTTACGATCAAGAACCATCTGATCATCCATATCCATTGGATTGATTAGTTTTGGTATGGCGGTGCCCGGATTTTTGGGGTTCGTGACTCTGGAGTTTCACGGTGGATCACTTTCATGGCACATGAGAGGAGATAGAGACTCGGTGACGTATGCGGGACGGATGACTGTGACCTTACGTCATCGGTTTGATGGAGAGCCGATCATGACTACGACAGTGTTTCTACATTTAGAGTTACCCTTATCCATTAGGCATCATTGGGGTGGGATATCCACTGAGCCTAATGAGATGACACTCGTATCGACGGTGCGATCTCATTATCGCCGAGAGTCGAGGCATCCGGGATATTTGTCTCCTGATGATCATTTTCATGTTGAAAGTGATCCTTCGAAGAAATAAATATGCTTGATGTTTTTTTTTTGCGCGTCTGCGTATGGATGTATATATTGACTCTTTTCTTGTTTTTATTTACTATTTATGTATAAATATTTGTAATTATAGTTGTAAATTATTTGTATAACTTATAACTTAGAACATATGTATATTATGAGCAGTGTTGTTTCTGTTTATTTTATGTTTTCCGCAATATTTTATTTTTAATAATCTGTTTATCAGGAATTACTTTACGACCCATATTATTATATAATGAATGGTTTATAACTTGGGTAGATTTTATTTGTTTATTTTATTTTTCTTTATATGTGTGGCATCCCCAAAGGGTGTTACATTAGTTGGTATCGAGCCCAAGTTAGAGTCTTTTGGGGTTGTGGTTGGGTCTGTTTTTGTTTGTCTTGTGTGCTTCTCTATGATTTATATCCTTTCGGATGTATCTAAAAGGATGTATCTAATTTTGTTTGGTTCTGTTTGAAGATGTCTGGACGAGGTAGAGGACGTGCTAATGTGAATCGGGATGTGGACCCTATGATTGCGGCTGCTGAGGCTATGCAGCGGATGGCTGAAGTGATTACTCAGCAAAATCTGAGAGCAGCTTAACAACAAGATGCTACTGCTGATGCCCTGAATTTAGCTGAATTTAGGCGCCACAATCCGCCACAGTTTAGAGGCGAGGTTGATCCGGAGAAAGCAAGTCAGTGGATGCAAGACTTGGAAAGGATTTTTGAAGGGATGAGATGCACAGACGATAAGAAGGTGACTTATGTTGTTTTCATGCTGAGAGGAGATGCAGAACATTGGTGGAGAGGAACCTGCCGAGTATTGCAAGCTGAAGGAACAGAAATCACATGGGAAGTGTTTTCCAATACTTTTCTAGATAAATATTTTCCTGCGAGTGCTAGGCATGCCAAAGAAATGGAATTTCTTGGTTTGCGACAGTGAAATATGACGGTGAATGAGTATGCCACAAAATTTGAGAATTTGTCTCAATTCTCAGATTATGCTCAGACATGGCAAGATGATGTGTGGAGATGTAGGAAGTTTGAATCAGGTTTAAGGGTGGAACTGAAACGAGGAGTGGTATCCTTGAGAATGACTCAGTTTCATGCTTTGGTGGATACATGTGCTCGACTTGAGGAATTGGAGCCATCTAGAGATCAGAGGAATCGGAACTTTGGGCCGACAAGGTTTCAGAGAGGTGGAGGTAGCAATACGAATCGGTTTCAGCGTAAGCGTATTCCAGACCAATAGGGACTCAATCTCAACGACCATCGGTTAGTGGAGGTGCAAGTGGTAGTGGGCCGGGCGAAGGTGGTGTTTACGCCAACGTGTTTTAAGTGCGGTAAGAAGGGCCATATATCTCCAGTTGTACAATCAAGGGGACGGTATGTTTTAACCGTGGACGACACGGGCATATGTCGAAAGATTGTACTCGACCGAGAAGAAACCTGTCAACATCGGTATGTTAAAGCCAATCGACAAAAAATGCGGAAGTATTCAACCAAGGTCGGGAGGACGAAGTATATACAATGATGGGATCTGAGGTTTCTAAGTCGATGATCTTATTCGGGAGAAGGAGACATTGGAGGTAATCTTACGATCGTATTGTATGATTCGGTGCTACACACTCATTTATTTCCTATGATTGTGTGGAAAGATTGAAGTTACTGTGTCTTCTCTAAATGTTAAGTTGAGTGTATCTACGCCTTGCTAAACTGTTGTTACATCTAAGATCTGTTTGGATTGTCCTATTGTTGTGAAGGGCCGTTTGTTTATGGTCAACTTGATTTGTTTACCTCTTGTTGAGATAGATGTAATTTTAGGGATGGACCGGTTATGTTCTAACCATATCCTTATAGACCGTGCAAGTAAAACCATAGTTTTTCCTAAGGAAGAGAGAGTCTGGATTCTTAACTGCTTGTTAAGGTCAAGTCTTTGTTAAGAGGTGGAGCGCAGGGATATATGGTATTGTCTTCTCTAGAAGTTAAGAATGAGAAGGATGTGAATACTATTCCCGTTGTCGTGAGTTTCTGATGTTTTCCCGATGACGTACCTGGTTTGTCGCCCGAGAGGAGATCGAGTTCTCAATTGATTTAGTACCGAGAACAGGTCCTATCTCAATTGCACCGTATCATATGTCGCCAGTGGAATTGGAGGAGTTTGAAGAAGCAATTGGTGGAGCTGTTGAAGAAAGAGTTTGTGCGACCTAGTGTTTCGCCATGGGGTGCGCCAGTGCTTTTGGTCAAGAAGAAGGACGGAACGTCTCGGCTTTGTTTGGAATATCGTCAGCTGAACAAGGTGACCATCAAGAATAAATATCCGCTTCCAAGAATTGACGACTTGATAGATCAGTTAATAGGAGCTGTGATATTTTCCAAGATAGATCTGAGATCTGGTTATCATCAGATTCGTGTAAAAGGGGAAGATGTGCCGAAAACTGCTTTTCGAACTCGTTATGGACATTATGACTATCAAGTAATGCCATTCGGGGTGACGAATGCTCCTGCCATATTTATGGATTATATGAACAGGATTTTTCGTCCTTATTTAGACAGATTTGTTGTTGTCTTTATCGATAACATTCTGATCTATTCTCAATCGAAGGAAGAGCATGCTGAACATCTAGGTATTGTCCTTCAGATTTTGAGGGAGAAGCAGCTGTATGCGAAGTTGGCTAAGTGTGAGTTCTGGTTGGAAGAAGTCCAATTTCTTGGTCACGTAATTTCTAAAGAAGGTATTGCGGTGGACCCATCAAAAGTGGAGACTGTTTTACAATGGGAAAGACCTAAGACGGTAATAGAAGTTCGAAGTTTTGTTGGACTTGCTGGTTATTATCGGAGGTTTATCGAGGGTTTTCGAAGATTCTTGGACCACTTACACGCTTACGAGGAAAAATCAAGCTTTTGAATGGACGGAAGAACGTGAAGCCAATTTTCAAGAGTTGAAGAAGAGATTAACGACTGCACCGGTGTTGATCCTACCAGATTCGACGAAATCTTTTGATGTGTATTGCGACGCTTCTTATCAAGGACTAGGATGCGTGTTGATGCAAGATCGGAACGTTGTGGCGTATGCTTCTCGACAATTGAAGGTTCATGAGAGGAATTATCCAACGCACGATTTGGAATTGGCCGCTGTGGTTTTTGCTCTAAAGATATGGAGACATTTTCTCTATGGAGCAACGTTCAACATTTTTAGTGATCACAAGAGCTTGAAGTATTTGTATGATCAGAAGGAGCTGAACATGAGGCAGCGGAGATGGTTAGAATTCCTGAAAGATTATGATTTTCAACTGTTGTACCACCCTGGTAAGGCGAATGTTGTGGCTGATGCCTTAAGTAGAAAGATTATCGATTAGCGCTCGATGATCAAGGAAAAGGAGCTCATTGAACAGTTTAGAGATGAGTGGTCATTTGTTGAGTTAAAACCGGGGAAGATCTGTGTTAACATGGTTACTATCTCGAGCGAGCTGATGGAAGACATAAGAGAAAAACAGAATGCCGATAAGTTTTTGCAAGGAATAAGGGAACAAATAAAGCAAGACGAGACAATAGAGTTCAAAGAAGGAACGATGGAATTACGAGGTTTCGGGGTAGAGTCTGTGTTCCTCGTGGCCAGGAACCGAGGCGATATATTGTGGAACATGCCCATACTAGTCTATTGAGTATGCATCCAGGTATAACCAAGATGTACCAAGACTTGAAGAAGTTATTCTGGTGGCATGGATTGAAGAGTGATGTTATTAGGTGCGTGTCAACTTGTCTAGTCTGTCAAAAGGCGAAAGTGGAACATCAAAGACCAGTGGAATGTTACAACCGTTATCTATTCCGAGAATGGAAATGGGATAGTATATCGATGGATTTCGTTCCTGGTTTGCCAAAGACGAGGAAAGGTCATGATTCGATATGGGTTATAGTCGATAGGCTTACGAAATCGGCTCATTTCTTACCAATTAATATTAAATATTCATTGGAAAGATTAACCCAGTTGTACATCAGTGAAATTGTCAGATTACATGGTGTACCGACTTGTATAGTTTCTGATCGAGATCCGAGGTTTACGTCAAGATTTTGGCGAAGTCTGCAAGAAGCTATGGGAACTAAGTTACGACTGAGTTCAGCATATCATCCGCAGACAAATGGTCAGACAGAGAGAACTATACAATCTTTGGAAGATCTGTTGCGTGCTTGTGTTTTAGAACAACGAGGAAGTTGGGATGATTTTTTATCTTTGATAGAATTCACCTACAACAATAGCTTTCACTCAAGCATCGGAATGGCACCTTATGAGGCATTATATGGAAGACGATGTCGAACTCCGTTGTGTTGGTATCAAGATGGGGAAAGTATAACTGTTGGACCAGATCTTGTACAACAGACTACGGAGAAGGTGAAGATGATACAAGAGAAGATGAAGACGACGCAAAGCAGACAGAAAAGTTATGCGGATAAACAAAGATGACCTCTTGAATTTGAGGAGGGTGAGCATGTGTTTCTAAGAGTTACTCCTACGACTGGTGTCGGAAGAGTTATTAAGTCTAAGAAACTTACTCCTAAGTTCATTGGACCGATCAGATTATCCGACGTATAGGTCCTGTAGCGTATCAGATCGCTATGCTACCGTTTCTGTCAAATCTGCATGACGTATTTCATGTGTCTCAGTTACGGAAGTATATACCAGATCCGACGCATGTTATACAGCCAGATGAAGTGCAGCTGAAAGAGAATTTGACTTATAAAACTTTACCTGTCAGAATTGAGGACAGAAAGGTAAAGCAGCTTCGAGGGAAAATGATCAAGCTAGTGAAGATCATATGGAATGATGTGACGGGTGAAGCTACCTGGGAGCTGGAAGATAAAATGAAGGATCAGTATCCTCATTTGTTTTGAGGAAACAATGTAATTTCGAGGGCGAAATTTTTATTTGTTGGGGAGAGTTGTAACACCCTAATTTTTAGAAAATATTCTGAATGTACTGTTTGCTGTTTTTCAAGCTTTTGTGTGAATGACCGTTGTGTCCCTATTTTACTGTTTCTCTATTTATGCATGAAATACAAATACATTTATACAGCTCAAATTTTATTTGGTCTTTTTACGTAATTTGTTCCGAGACGGTAAAATAAAAGTTTTTCCGAACTCTTTGTTTTAATTTTTTCTGGAAGATATACAGACAATTAATACCGTCATGCGTAATTTTATTTAAACTTTTTGGATGATTAGCTACGTTGTGGGAAAAAATGGGAAAATGACCATTACGTCCGAACGTCTTTTTTTTCTTGTTTTTCTTTGTTTTTAATTGTTTTCTAGTTGATTTAATGTCCAATATTACTATCTGTGATTTTATATGGACTTTTTGTGTGATTTGCCCCGAGGCATGAAAATAATATTTTTCCGAGCCGAGGAAATCTTATTTTATTATTTAGAATTGGGGAATCTTACTAAACCCGATTCTGAATGAGACAGTAAATAATCTTTTAATTTTTAGGATTTGACTGTCAAATAAAATAATTTTATAATATTATAATACTATTTTATTAGTCAGTATAATAAAATGACAGTGGACCCAGAAATGTTTTGCGGGACCCACATTAGCAGAATGGTTAGATCAGTAGCTTAATTAATCATCATTAGCAGTAGAACTTTCCAGAACAAGCTGACTCAGCTAGCTGACTAAGCTGGTAATTAATGAACAGTGTGATTAGGCTTGTGAGTCATCAATAATCAACCAATAGGAGACAAGCTTGTTAAGCAAGTTTTAATCCTAGCCTTTGATGCAATCCATGGCTTGGATGAAGCCAACCATTTGGCCACCTTGCATGCATGAAGTGCTACGGCCATGTGGGGTTAGGACACCAAAAATACCACTTCATCTTTCTTGCTTTTCTCTCTTCTCTCTCATCCAAGAACCCTAGCCACCATTCTTGTTTCTTTCCTTCACCATTCGGCCAAGACAAGAACCATACCATCCAATCACCTAAAATTTCTTCTAACCAACTTTTCTAAACCTAAACACTATCCTAAGAACATCTCTAGATGAGAGTTCTTGCAAATTCTTACATTTGAAGCTTGAAAACTAACTTGGAAGTTTGTACCAAGGAGGTGAAATCTCTTGTTTTTCTTTTCTCTCTTCTTTTTCAAAGTTCTAAGCCATGATTTATCCATGGTTTAGGTTCTTTTTCATGGTTAGTAACTTGTAGATTTTCGTTTGAGTTGCTAGGTACTTTGGTGGAGAAAACCGAACCCTAGGAGGAGTGAAAGAATACCATTTGTCTTCATTTAAGGTAAGAGGAAGACTAATCTTATCATCCCTTGGTGGTGGTAAGAAGATGGAGTAATTTGTGGTGTTTGTAGAATCCATAAGGATTCGGTGGTGATGTGGTTATTATGTGTGTATTTGTTAATTTTTGTGTTTGTTAGTAGTTATGTGGTGTTTGTTAGTAGCTTTCTTTGTTTGGTGATTGTAATAATTTTACATGTCTATTAGCTTTAATTTGCATGTCTACAAGCTTTGATAATATTGCATGTGTTAGAATTGCATGATAAAGTATAGAATTGCATGATAATGTATAGGATGTGAATAACATGTCAAGGAAATGTATGTGTGTTCCAAAGAGCACTCCATGATGGCTCACGGCCACTAACAAAAATGGAGAATCAAAATGTTCTCTTAATTTTCTTAAAAGGTAATTTAATTAACCTAAGAGAATTAAGAAGGTTTCAAGTGGATTTGATCAAAGAAAATGAATTTAGAAATCAAATGGTAAAACTAAATATTTTCGGCCAACATGCCTAAAATGAATGTGTTGATTTCAAAAACCATTTTCTAAAACAATGGTTAAATGAATTTAGACAATATAATGAGTTTGACATATAGTTAGAAGATGAGAAATAATTTAGAAATCAATTTCAAAATATTTAGGAAATTCGGCCAACATGCCAAACCAAGTATCCATGGTTTCTAAAATTAAATCCAAACTTTTTCTAAGTATAAGGATGCAATATGTGTTAAAAAGAATTTTTCTAAAATGATTTTTAAAGAAAAGAATCAATTAGAAATAAGTTTGAGAACTTAGAACTAATGATTTTGTTATTAGAAATGAAATACAGTAACTTTCAAAAATTTCTAACATATAACTCATGCTTTGTATTTTGAAGCATGTTAGTAGTTTTCAAAAGGATTAAGTATATGGTTTTAAAATTTTAATAAACGAGAATTTTTACAAAAAATTAGGAAACCATTAATATAATTTTCTAAGCAAAATACTGTCAATTTTTAGTAAAAAGGACAAATAAGATAGAAAAGATGTCCAAAAGACAGTATACGGTATGAAAAATATTATACGTACTTTAAAAGTATTATTTATTATTTCTGTTTATTTAAATAGTAATTTTTAAGGAATTCGGTCAAGAAAATGATTTAAAAATCTTACGCGATTGAGAAAACGTATTAAAAATCCTACGCGATTTTGAAAGCGAAAAAATGTACTTACGCGATTTCAAAACGTTTGTAAAAACGACGAGATTACGAAAACGCGATAAAATTTCTACGCGATTGACCGTTACTGTATTTATTTTTCGCTGTCGGGAAAATGTGAACCCGTACAGGCTTTCTATTTTTCTGCCATTGAGGGCATATTATTATCTTGAGGGCATTTTCGTAATTTCATATTTTTGAAATTATGTATTGTGTTATGCCAAATTTTTGGTGTTTTGGTTGACGAGACGAATCACATCATGTTGTCGATGCGATAAACGTAGTGTGGTTCATTGTTCTAATGAACTTGGAGACGTTAGTGTACGGGATCCCATATATGGATAGTTGGTAGCTCCATTGTGCAGTGGTAAACCGATAGCACACTAATGGACTCGACACGCACTATATTTAATCGAGATTTGTAAAGTCTAGTAGTACATTTGCCTGTAGTGCCACAACGTGAGGCCGTGAACTACACCACGCCTTGGATGATGGATTCTGTGTCGTGGGGCTATAGGCGCAACGTGTGACAACGCAATAGTTGGTTGGGCAGCCGTGGTACTAATAGATTTTTACGAGTCATTCTCTCGATATCTTTGTGTGTTTTTAGCTCCATGGAGTAGGGTGTGTTTTATATTTATTTATTGGGATCTATCTATTTATTTATTTTGTCTTATCTATTTATTTTGTCTTATCTGTTTATTATATTGATATTGATTTATTTTGTTTACTGTCTTTACACTACTCTGTTACTTATTAATGTTATAGCTTTTCATATTTCATGAACTGTATATCTGTTGTTTGTCGTCTTCTTATTGGCCATGTTTGTGGTGATTTTAGATTGTCTTACCTCTTTATTGTATGTGTTTGCTGTATATTTATTTTATGCGATAAAGAGTTTGAGGAAGAAGAAGAGGAATAACATCTTGAGGTCTTGTACCCCGAGGAGGAGGAAGATCAGCAAATCGACGACCAGTTTTACGATCAAGAACCATCTGATCATCCATATCCATTGGATTGATTAGTTTTGGTATGGCGGTGCCCGAATTTTTGGGGTTCGTGACTCTGGAGTTTCACGGTGGATCGCTTTCGTGGCACATGAGAGGAGATAGAGACTCGGTGACGTATGCGGGACGGATGACTGTGACCTTACGTCATCGGTTTGATGGAGAGCCGATCATGACTACGACAGTGTTTCTACATTTAGAGTTACCCTTATCCATTAGGCGTCATTGGGGTGGGATATCCACTGAGCCTAGTGAGATGACACTCGTATCGACGGCGCGATCTCATTATCGCCGAGAGTCGAGGCATCCGGGATATTTGTCTCCTGATGATCATTTTCATGTTGAGAGTGATCCTTCAGAAGAGTAAATATGCTTGATGTTTTTTTTGGGCGCGTCTGCGTATGGATGTATATATTGACTCTTTTACTGTTTTTATTTACTATTTCTGTATAAATATTTGTAATTATAGTTGTAAATTATTTGTATAACTTATAACTTAGAACATATGTATATTATGAGCGGTGTTGTTTCTGTTTATTTTATGTTTTTCGCAATATTTTATTTTTAATAATCTGTTTATCATGAATTACTTTACGACCCATATTATTATATAATGAATGGTTTATAACTTGGGTAGATTTTATTTGTTTATTTTATTTTTCTTTATATGTGTGGCATCCCCAAAGGGGTGTTACATTTCATATCTCAAATATACCTTTCTGGATGTAAAATATGTGTTTTTATGTTTAAGTTATTCGAATACCTCCATGTGGTATTTGAATACCATTGCATCTGTACGTGAAAATCTATGTTTTTCTGATAGGTCTATTCGAATACCATCATAAGGTATTCGAATACCATACATCAGTACAACGTTCTTATGATTTTAGAAGTTGGTGTATTCGAATAACTAAATATGCATTCGAATAACCTGAGACATCTTTATCAGTACTTGTCACATGCTATCTAGAGTATTCGAATACCTTCCAAGGCATTCGAATACTTGCTCCTTCTGGAGTTTATAAATTTGTGATGGGTATTCGAATACAACAAAAGGTATTCGAATACCACATGGCTGAAAATCAAATTTACGCCGTGATCTCTGTTCTGTTTCTATTCCTTTTTTATGCAAATGCAATGTAAAAATATTTGATTTTATGAATATCATGCTTTTGATGAAATATATCTTATTTCTTTTGAGCCTAAATGATAATTACATGATGCTCTTAAATGCATGTTTCTTAGCTTGCTCTTGCACCTTCTTTTTATCAAGAATATGCTGCATATTTAAATTCTTTGTAAGGTAAATGCTTAATGTAATTGGCTACTATTTTAATAAATATATGAACAAGTGCAACAAGTGGTATCAAACAAAGTGGTATGAACGTAATAACAAGTAGTAACAAGTGGTAACAAACAAGTGGTTAATTGGCCAAATTAATCAATGAAATATCTTTTGCCCTTGTGAACTCATTTGTTATTTTGCCTTATTATTTTGAATGATTATTTGCTTATGAGTTTGGCTAACCACTATGGATCCAAAAATTAATGGATACCAAAGAAAATGCTTTGAATTGTTTTGTAGGGTTATAACTACCTCAAGTACACATTTAAATTGAAAAGGTTTATTCAACTTGAGGGAAATGAATGAAGAGGACATGAGGGGACTTTCTTCAAGTACAATTGAATGGAATACTCAATGGAAGGAAGCTCAAATCTATCTTAAATGATTAAAATTTTTTTTTGAGTAGTATGCTTAGCATTGACAAAAGTGCCAAATTGGATATTATTATTATTATTATTTTGTCATTGCATATAGGGTAAATAATGCTAATTCTATACAATGCTCTGATCCCTATAGCATATTTCATAAAGGTAAAATGTTTAATATTTATGTTTCTCTTGATATATGGCAGACTTATAAGTTTTTAATAGCAAGTGGTAAAGGTTTTACATTTTGATAACAAGTGATATCAAATATAAATGAATCTCTTGGTAAATGTACATGACTGTAAAATGCAATTAGTTGATCAATGAATGAATATATCTTTGTTCATGTGCTGAATATTGTGCGTATATTGCTAAATTTATAAAATTAAACTCTATTGCTATTCTTGTATGCTATGAATGAACATCTCTTGTTGGACTGACATATACTCTGTTTAGCCTTATGCTTTATCTTGCCCCATCTTTTTGATCATGACAAAAGGGGGAGAAAAAGCTTGAATTATTTGTTTGAGAAAAGTCAGGGGGAGAAAAAGTACAAGTTCGATAAGACAAAAATAGAAATTGGATTCCAAAAGTAAGGGGAGTTGCTGTGCACATCTCTAATATAAATCACCTCTTATGAAAAAGAGGGGGAGTAAGTATCTCTAAACAAACTTTGTGAATTCCAATTTATATGAACTAATGCTTTTCTCAAATGTTAGTTTGTCATCATCAAAAAGGGGGAGAATGTAATTGGCTAGCTGCCATGGAAAATAGTTTTGATGATAACAAACATGATGAAGATGATGTATAGTTCAAGTACCAAGAGTGAGCATTGTAACAAGAAAGCAAAGATCTCATTTATGCTCAACTCAAGGAGAAGAAGGTTTTGATAACAACAAAATCATGTCAAAGACCAAGTCCAAAGGAAGATTAAATGGTATAGCTTATAGGACTTAGGGTCTTTTTGTAAGAAGCCTTCTAGATATCTCAAATATGTTTTCAAATATTTAAAAATGGTTTTCACATATTAAAATATCCAACAAATAAGTTTTGAAGGTCTAGTTATGATGGTAGTTCAAATTTATGAAAAATAGCAAAGTTTGAGTTTTGAAAATCTGACCTTTGGTTACTATTTTGATCATAACTTTCAAAATAATTTGATTTTTGTTTTGAAGTTTATTTCATTTGAAAATAGACTCAAATATCTTTCTAATGACTGGTCATTTGCTTTAAACGGATAAGAAATGAAGAAGTTATGACCATTTAAAGTTAGATTTCAAAATCAGAGTGGTGTATTCGAATACACCACATAGGTATTCGAATACCACACCCCAGAAAAGTTTCCAAAACGTGTTTTTAAGGATCTATTCGAATACCTCAACATAGAAAACGTTCCAGAACACGTTTTTGAAGGATCTATTCGAATACCAAATATGTTATTCGAATGCCACGACCCAGAAATCATGTAACGGCTATTTTCTTGAGCTTTTAATGAATGAAATTAATACCCAACTGCTCTTTTTCTTGAAACACTATAAATACATGGTTTTGGTCATCTTTTACACCATGCCCAATGATCTGAATCATTCTTTACTTGTGCTAAAACGTGGTTTTTAATTTTACATATTTTCTGTGCTCTTTTTGCCAAAAACCTTGAGATATCATAAGAGAGCTTCCTAGTGCATCAATTTGTAACATTTGCTCTAAATGAGAGATTCTCTTCATCTATTTTCTGCTTCTGTAAAAAGGGTGAGGTATCCCTTAGTGAAATTGTGAGGGTGAGGTATCCCTCTAGTAAAAGGGTGAGGTATCCCTTATTGTGAAGAAGGTGAGGTATCCTTCAAAGGGGGTGAGGTATCCCTCTAGTAAATAGGGTAAGGTATCCCTGTTAGGTAAAGGTTGCAAGCACCTGTTTTAAGCTTGTATTGAATAGTGAAAAATCTCAAACTGTGTTTCGGGGACTGGACGTAGGCCACAAGTGGTTAGTGGTCGAACCAAGATAAATATTGTGTCTGCTCTTCTATCTTTCATCTCTTTATTTTCAGCAATTTATTTATTATTGCTTAATTATTTATTTACTGTTGTTAAGGCATTTTATCATCTTTACACATATTCGTTATATTGCTTCAAGAAATTTGTATGAAAAAGGATTTGCGAAAAAGTTTTTAATTACTCAATTCACCCCCTTCTTGAGTACTGAAGCCACTTGGGTAACAAGTGGTATCAGAGCTAGACTCTTGTATAAAGAGCTTAGCCGTTTCAAGAGAACATGGCTTCCTCAAATGGCTTTTCAGAGGGATCTTCCATAAACCGATCACCCTTTTTCAATGGGGATGGTTATGCATATTGGAAGGAAAGAATGAAAATTTTCATCGAAGCTATTAATCTAGATGTGTGGGATGCTGTCGAAAATGGCACATTTATACCTACAAAAACGATCGATGGTGTAAAGACTGAAACTCCTAGGAGTGAATGGTCTGATGATGATAAAAGGAAAGTTCAACATAATTTAAAAGCCAAAAACATCATTACCACTGCCTTGGGGTATGATGAATTTTTTCGAATTTCAAATTGCAAAACTGCTAAAGAAATGTGGGACACTTTACAAGTTACCCATGAGGGTACTAGTGAAGTTAAGAGATCGAGAATCAATTCTCTAACTCGCGAGTATGAATTGTTTAGAATGAACCAAGGAGAAAGCATTCAAGAAATGCAAAAGAGGTTCACCCACATTGTTAATCATCTTGCATCTTTAGGAAAAAGTTTTACTAATGAAGATTTGATTAACAAAGTATTAAGGTGTTTAAGCAGGATTTGGCAACCCAAGGTAACAACAATTTCAGAATCAAGGGACTTGACAACCATGTCCTTGGCTACCCTCTTTGGAAAGCTTCAAGAGCACGAATTAGAACTCAACAGGCTTGACCAAAGTGAGGAACACGATAAGAAGAAGAAAGGGATTGCACTTAAAGTCACCACCTCCTCTATCAATAATGAAGAAGAAGACGATGCAGATGACGTGGACAACATTGAGTTAAATGAAGAGAACCTCAGTCTTCTAGTGAAGAAATTCGGAAGGTTTCTCAAAAAGAAAAGAACTCAAAGAAGATCGCCTTACTCTCAAAAGAAATTTGAAAAGAAGCCCTCAAAGGAAAGAAGAGCTTACATAGCATGGGATGACAATGATATGGACTCCACTGATAGCTCAGATAGCGAAGAAGCCCATCTATGTTTTATGGCCAAAGGAGAAGAAGAAGAAGAAGAAGAAAGCAACAACGAGGTAAATTCTGACTTATCTCCTTCTTATGATGAATTACAAGATGCTTTCGAAGAATTGCATGACGAATCAATAAGGCTCACAAAATTAATTTTTTCATCTAAGAAAACTATTTCTTCTTTGGAAAATCAAATTCTTATTTTAAATGAAGAAATTGAAGAATTAAAAATTAAAAATGAGACATTAGGATTAATTGATGCATACTCAACCTGCACTTCATATGCTTCTACTTCCTCATCTTGTTCTTCATGTCATTTACTCGAAAAATAAATTGAAGACTTAAAAAATAGCCTTGCAAACTTCACATGTGGAAGAGATAATTTAAATATCTTATTAGGAAAACAAAGAGTTGTTTTTCAAAAGGTTGGAATAGGATATAACCTGAATAATCAGCACAAATTCTATAAAAAATTATTTGTTAATTCTAGCATTTCATGTAGCCCATTTATTAAACGTTTCTATTGTGGGAAGAAGGGTCATAGTGCATCAACATGCAATGCAAGGAAAAATATTAATACAAAAATTAGAACTAAAATGGTATGGGTTCCCAAGGGTACTATACCCAAAACTAACATTCAAGGACCCAAGAAAATTTGGGTACCAAAAGCCAAAAATTGAAATATGTTGCAGGTGTGCTTGAAAGCCAAGAGCTGACTTTGGCATTTTGAAAGTAGTTGCTGCAAGCACAAGACTAGAAATAATTCCAAGCTCTCCTCTTTGTCTCTATCAAGCTTGGACTTGCATTTTGTTTAAGTGTTTCCATCAAAAGATAAGGTTTCATATCTCAAATATACCTTTCTGGATGTAAAATATGTGTTTTATGTTTAAGTTATTCGAATACCTCCCTGTGGTATTCGAATACCATTGCATCTGTACGTGAAAATCTATGTTTTTCTGATAGGTCTATTCGAATACCATCATAAGGTATTCGAATACCATACATCAGTACACATATTCATTATATTGCTTCAAGAAATTTGTATGAAAAAGGATTTGCGAAAAAGTTTTTAATTACTCAATTCACCCCCTTCTTGAGTACTGAAGCCACTTGGGTAACAGAAGAACATTGATAGACATGTAGAAGGGAGAGCTTACTATGAGGGTGAATGATCAGCAAGTAACTTTCAATGTTTTTAATGTATTACACTATCCTGATGAAGAGATGAACAGTTGTTCTGTTATTACTGATATTGATTCCCTTGTGCAAGAGCAATTGATAGCATTAGGGCAAGACTTAGAGCGTGAATCTGAACTGAATAGGGAAACTGATTTTGAAAATAAAAAGTTAAAGCAGGTAGTTGAAGGGAATTTAACACACAGATCTTGGATCAGAAAATATGAATCCTTAGATGTATCTGCAGACACCTTCAAGGATAATGTACCCTCTGTTGAAAGACCTCCCACCCTTGAATTGAAGCAACTACCTTCTCATTTGAAGTATGCCTATCTTGGAGAAAAAGAAACTCTTCCTATCATCATATCTTCCTTCTTAACTTCTGAGCAAGAAGGTAGTCTTATTTCACTTTTAAAGAAGCACAAGAAGGCTATTGGGTGGCAAATGGCAGACATTAGAGGAATCAATCCTAGCCTTTGTATGCACAAAATTCTGTTAGAAGAAGATGCCAAGAACAGTATTGAAGGCCAGAGAAGATTGAACCCGATTATGAAAGAAGTGGTAAAAAGGGAGATCATTAAATGGCTTGATGCAGGAATCATCTACCCCATCTCAGATAGTGTGTGGGTAAGTCCTGTGCAGTGCGTGCCAAAGAAAGGAGGAATTGCTGTAGTGAAAAATGAGAAGAATGAGTTGATTCCTACAAGAACAGTCACAAGTTGGAGGATATGCATGGATTATAGAAAGTTGAACAAGGCCACAAGGAAGGATCATTTTCCATTACCATTCATTGATCAGATGCTTGATAGGTTATCTGGGAGAGAGTTTTATTGCTTTCTGGATGGTTATTTTGGTTACAATCAGATAGCAGTAGCACCCGAAGATCAGCAGAAGACTACTTTCACTTGTCCCTATGGTACATTTGCTTTCAGAAGAATGCCTTTTGGGCTCTGCAATACTCCAGCAACTTTTCAGAGGTACATGATGGCCATTTTTTCTGACCTTATTGAGAAAACTATGGAAATTTTCATAGATGATTTCTCAGTTTTTGGAGATTCATTCATGGGATGCTTGGACAATCTAGAGCAAGTGCTGGACAGATGTGAGGAAACTAATTTAGTTCTGAATTGGGAGAAGTGCCATTTCATGGTCAAGGAAGGCATTGTGCTAGGCCATAAAGTGTCAAAGAAAGGCTTAGAGGTGGACAAGGCTAAGATTGAAGTAATAGAAAAACTCCCTCCACCCAATTCTGTCAAAGGCATCAGAAGTTTTTTAGGGCATGCTGGGTTTTATAGAAGATTCATCAAAGACTTTTCTAGAATATCCAAGCCACTGTGCAAATTGCTGGAGCATGATAATGCATTTAAATTCACAAAAGAGTGTTCATCAGCTTTTGAAACTTTGAAGAAGGCTCTGATCACTGCTCCTGTAATAGTAGCTCCGGATTGGGAGAAGCCATTTGAATTGATGTGTGATGCAAGTGAGTTTGCAGTAGGAGTTGTGCTAGGTCAGAGGTATAACAAGATCTTCTATACTATCTATTATGCGAGCAAAACTCTCATTGATGCTCAAATCAACTACACCACTATAGAAAAAGAATTGTTGGCAGTTGTATTTGCATTTGACAAGTTCAGACCATATCTGGTGGGAACCAAAGTAGTGGTATACACAGACCATGCAGCCATCAAGTATCTCATTGACAAGAAGGATGCAAAGCCAAGGCTTATCAAATGGGTGCTCATGCTTCAAGAATTTGATTTGGAGATCAAAGACAAGAAGGGAATTGAAAATCAGGTAGCTGATCATCTCTCCAGAATTGTTGAGAAAGGAGAAACCAAGCCTCAAAGAGAAATTAAAGAAAATTTTCTTGATGAACACCTTTTACTGATTGAAGATGCTGCAGCACCCTGGTACGCAAACATTGTGAATTTTCTGGTCAGTAGGGTAATTCCAGTGGAGTTGAACTCGCAACAGAAAAGGAGGTTTCTGCATCAAGTTAAACACTTTTGCTGGGATGAACCTTTTCTGTACAAAAGGTGCCAAGATCAGATCATGAGGAGATGTGCTGCTGAGGAAGAAATGCAAGATATCCTTAGTGATTGCCATGTTGCTCCTTATGGTGGTCATTTTGGAGGAAAAAGAACGACTGCAAAGGTCCTACAATCGGGGTACTTTTGGCCCACGTTGTTCAGAGATGCTCAAAAGTTTGCTAAGAATTGTGATAGATGTCAGAGGGTGGGGAATATTTCCAACAGACAAGAGATGCCTCTCAACACCATTTTGGAGATTGAATTGTTTGATGTTTGGGGAATAGATTTTATGGGGCCATTCCCTATATCTTATGGAAATGCTTACATCTTAGTTGCAGTAGATTATGTCTCTAAATGGGTAGAAGCAGTAGCATTGCCTTCCAATGATGCCAGGGTAGTCACAAAATTCCTACACAAGAACATATTTACCAGATTTGGCACTCCTCGGGCTATAATCAGTGATGAAGGGACACATTTTTGCAACAAGTTGTTTGCTAAGTTGCTTGCAAAATATGGAGTGAAACACAAAGTGGCCACTGCCTATCATCCTCAGACCAGCGGACAAGCTAAAGTGTCTAACAGAGAGATCAAAAGAATCCTTGAAAAAATGGTGAAACTTTCAAGGAAGGACTGGTCTGTGCACTTAGACGATGCTCTTTGGGCCTACAGAACAACATTCAAGGCCCCCATTGGCATGTCCCCTTACAGATTGGTTTATGGCAAGGCTTGCCATTTACCAATAGAGCTGAAACACAAGGCATTTTGGGCCATAAAGAAGTTGAATTTTGATGCACAAGCAGCTGGAGAAGCAAGGTTACTGCAGCTAAATGAACTTGAAGAGTTTAGGCTATTTTCTTATGAGAATGCTGAAGTATATAAGAGCAAGGTCAAGGCATGGCATGATAAAAAAATCTAACCCAGGGAGTTAGTTGAAGGCATGCAAGTGCTCCTGTTTAATTCCAGATTAAAATTGTTCCCTGGGAAGTTGAAATCAATGTGGTCTGGGCCATTTAAATTGGTCAAAGTGCATCCTCATGGAGCTGTGGATTTGTTAGAAGAGAGTTCTGGAAGAGAGTTCAAGGTGAATAGCCAAAGAGTGAAGCCATATTGGGGTGAGCCGTGTGCAAGAATGAAGGCCACCACTCATCTTTCAGATCCTTAGCCATCAGTGGGGAGTCAGGTTGAGGACATTAAACCAAGCGCTATTGGGAGGCAGCCCAGCTTTATATCCTTTATATCCTTTATTTTGTGTTTTGAATTTTAGTTAAAATGGGGTAGTTTAGTTTAATAAATGTTGCTAACAAATGTTTGCAGATTAGAGCTTTCTAAACCCAAGGTTGTGCTGGAAAGGGAGGTGTGGGGTCACATCGGGCCCAGTTAACAGTGTTAGTGGTAGTGACAGTTGGACAAGCAAGAGCCCATGTTCAACTGCAATGTTTTTGAATTTCCAAATTCAAAAGTTGAAGAGTTAGTGAGCAAGGATGGGTTGCAGAAATCGTGGGAATGTAAATTGCGTCCACCCACTCACGTAATGCCACCTTTTTCTCCACCACTCACCTCCATTCTTAACCTCTCACCTCAACCTTCCTTTCTCTCTATTAAAGCCACTGTCTTCTCTGCCTTAGCCCCACACGCAACCTCACTCACACGTTCTGTCTCACTTGTCTCTCTCTATCACCATCAACCCAACCTTCTTTTATACCATTCCAAATACCATGGGTAAAGCACAAGCTCAGTCTTCCAAAAAGCCCATTATTGCCAGTTCATCCTCTTCTGGTGAGGAGACCAATTTGCGTTTTGTGGACTCAGAAGAAGGACTTCTTTCAAAAGTCACCAATCAATTGGGGGAATTAGGTTGCAAGAACCCTTGTCCAAGGAAGAGAGGGTGAGGTCTGAATTAGATTTCAACCTAAGTTTGGGGGTGAGTGAGACTGAATGAGGTGTTGTAGCACTCTACAGCATCAATCTTGTGAGTTTTTGGACTTCAACAGATTTTGTTCATCATGCATTCCATTCATGTGTTTTCTCTGCAGAACTTGACTTATTTCTGTGGTTGATTGCATATTTCACTGTTGCACACAAATTGACTTGAGGCATTGTTTTTGTTTTAATACTGAGACTTAAAAGGCCAACCTTCAAGTATGACCCTTTGTGAACCCCTTTGAGCCTAAGATTTTCTTGTTGGTAATAAGCCACATTGCAAGTTCAAATTCCCTGAAAAACAATGTACTACCCTGTTTAGGTGGAGTTTAGGACTGTATCAAAAGAGTTACCTATTTATAGGTCCTGACCACAATGGTTGAGGACAACCAATGGTTCAAGTTTGGGGGTGAGGTGGGGTACCTACGCAATAAATAGGGAGGAAAGAGCAAATCATCAAAGGAACAAATCAAGCTATCTTAAAAAAAAAAAACCTTCTCCCATGTTGCCAGAAATGTGGGTAAAAATACAAAAATGTCTAAGTTTGGGGGTGGGTAATTTTGACAAAGATCTTGAACTCCACCTAAGTCAGCTACTTCCCAAAAATTCCACACCCGAACCTTAGCCTCATTACAACCCATTAAAGTCCTCTTGCTGTGTGAAATTGGTGTATGTGCTTTTGATTGATAGAAATTTGTCAAGCATATGATAGAGTTGCATGTGAATGATGATTGAGTGAAACATCAACACAGAACATAAAGTTGAGTGAATTGAGCGATATGACAAACCCAATAATGTGTTAAGCCCCTGTTCTTAGGAAGATTATCTGGTGAGTCTTCACCCTTGCATCCAAAGGATATTTGGAAAATGCACCTAAGACTCTGTTGAGAGGTGGTTTGGTTGGAGTTCCTTACTAAAACTGAGTTGAGAGCTTAGGGAAATCACACGCACACTATGGAAAGTGATTAAGAAAATGGTATTTTGTGTTGAGCATAATTCTGAAAAATGCATCTGAGGATTGTCATGGACTTTGCTTATACTATTCTGATTTTGTTGTGTTAATGCTTGTTGAATGTCATTACTTGAGGACAAGCAATGGTTCAAGTTTGGGGGTGTGATAACTCTTAGAAATAAGAGTTATTACTATCCTTTTAGCTTAATCATTGTTCTTGTTTTGATCAATTTTGGAGAAGAACTTCAAGTTTTTGTTTGATTGAGTAAAATTCGGTGTTACTCTAATTAATTGTGAAAAGTTGTAAATTCTGATCTGTTATTGCTGAAGGTTTGATTTAATTTTGAGCATGTTTTAAAGGTCTAATTGCTGAAGGAATTGCTCTGGGATGTTTTGGAATGCTGCAGCTTTGGGGGAGCGAATCATTATAAGATAAAATCATTTCCAGCTCAGCTCTTGCCCGCTAGAAGACAAAATACCTGTTGCGCTATGCTTAAAAGGAAGAAAGAGAATACAATGCAGCAGTATCCTGCCTCGTGTTTAGTAAGATCCCCCGTTGACGTTTCCACAGATCAAGGTTCTCGGGAAAAATATCTTATTTTCCTGGTTCCGCTCAATATGCACGCAAAATAAAAAATAATATTAAAATATTCTACGTTCTCAGAAAAATCCAAAAAAATTCACAAAAATCACAAATATTAGAAAATGACTATTTTTCATAAAGTTATAAATTTTCGGGGTGTTACAGCTGGGGTATGGACTGACTATGCTTAGGCATGTTTAAGAGTTTCTTTGTGTGTTATGCATTTTTTTGTCTCTTATTTGAGATGTTTGAATAGGACTGTATGATTTGCCTTAGGTTAGATGGTTATTAGCTACTGTTACATAGTTACATGATATTGAGAACTGATCAACTTAATATGTATTGTTCTGTGTGTGCAGAAAATTATGGCACCTCCTAGGTAATCTAGGGAGACTAGGAGCTCCACTAAAGAAGTACCAAATATAGCCGAGGTTGTGATGGCAATGGCCAATGCAATGCGAGAATAGACGACCGCAACTGTCAACGCAATGAGAGAACAAGCAGCTGCAACTACAAGGATGTTTGAGCAAATAGGGAACAATCAAGCTACCCAACTGGCACAACCTCAGCCAGCACAAGTGGTGCTAGTGGAAAGGAATCATGATTTTCATGACCTTTCAGAGTTCCGGAAGGCTAGTCCTCCATCCTTCCAAGGGGAGTATGATCCAGCGAGAGCCGAGGAATGGATAATAAAGTTGGAAAAGATCTTTATAGTGATGAGATGCACAGAGGACCAGAAGATGTCTTTTGCTACATACATGTTGAAGGGAGATGCTGAGCATTGGTGGACAGGTGCGAGAAGAATGATGGAAGTGGCAGGGACTCAGGTTACATGAAAGGTATTTAAGATTGTATTCTTGGATAAATATTTTCCGCAAAATGTACAAAAGGATAGAGAGATAGAGTTTTTGCAGTTAGAGCAAGGCAACATGACTGTTGGACAGTATGTGGTGAAGTTTGAGAAGTTGTCCAAGTTTTCTTCTACCCTTAAGTACAATCCAGATGATAGTTGAAAGTGTGTAAAGTTTGAAACCAGCCTGAGAGATAGTATGAAAAGGATAGTGAAGCCTCTTTAGATTCGAGATTACCTTACTTAGTCAACAAGTATAGAGTGGTAGAACCCCTGAGTTTTAGACCACAATAGGAGCATCGATCACAAGACTACTACAAATAGAAGAGTACAAAGGATAGGCCAAAGATGAGTGCTCCACAACATGGAGATCATAAGGACAAGGGGAAGTAGGTTCATTGGATGATCGTGGGCAGAAGTGTGTCAATTGTGGTAGATATCATGGGGATAAGGTTTGTGTAGCTGACCAGGTAGCATGTTTCGCTTATGGTAAGTTGGGATACTTTGCAAGGAATTGTCCTCAAAGAAAGGATGCAAAGTTAGATGTTAAACCAAGAAGAGTCTACTGGTTAGAAGACAACACAGTCTCCTGGTTCAGAGAAAGGTGAGTTTGTTGATGAAATTTTGTTGCTTTGGTATTTGGTTGCACCTATTTTTATGTGTGAGTTGTTTAGGACTTCTTACATTAGGTAAATTAAATTTTAGGGACAAAATTTTAAAAAGGATGAGAGAAATGTAACACCCTAGAAAACATGTTAGGCTTGTATATAGATACAGAGGTATGTAGCATAATACTTGCTTAACATGTCTGTTTAATTTTGTGACTTTTTGAGTACGTTTAGTCACTTTGTTGTAGCACAATATGTGAAAAATAGTTGTTATTAGCCCAGAATTGGCTTAAACTACTTAGTTAGTAAAAATAAATGTGGAGAATTTGTTTTTAAGTCACAAATATGTGGAGAATGTTGTGGTTAAAATTTGAGGTTAATCGAAGTTAGTTTGATATTTTTAAGTATACTAAGAGTGTGTTTTAATGTTGTATTAATTACCAATAAATATGAAAAAATATGGAAATGGTGAAACAAGATTTTTGATGAATCTTAGGATTTATTTTAAACTTGTTGGAAGTTAGGAAACTTAATTTGGTGAAATCTAAGTGTTCTTAGTATATCGGGAGTTATAGCGTAGGAGAGCAGCTTCTTAGTTCTTTCAACTTTTGAAGAAGGAAGAAGGAACTTTGTTTTAACATTTTTTCTTCATTTCCTTCATCTTGTTTCATGAGGATACTTGATGAAGTAAAAATGGGTTTTGGTGTGATTTTTGTGTTCTTAGCTTGAATCTTGTTGTAGAACTTGATGATGACTTGTTTGTGAGTTGTTGCATGCTTAGTGAAGGATTTTTCATCCCTTGAACACTTATGATTTCACTTGAGCTAGGAAGAGAGTTTTTGGTTTTTAAGATGATGGATGATTCATTAATCCATGTAGAAGTGATTTGAAAATTGTATAAGAGTCACAATGTGTTATTAGACCTTGTGAGGTATTGGAAATCACTTATAATGGAGTTTTGAGTGATTGGAAAAGGGTATGTTCCTAATGGAACAGTACCAGTATCTGCAGAATTATGCAAATTTTGCTCTGGGCAGCCAATGCTTGAGCATTGGGAGTTGGGTGCCTGAGCGCCCATTGCCTAGAGGGAGTGTGCGTGCTGTTGTGCATTTTGAGTGCATCGGCTCCATGCATTATTTTGAGCGCATCAGCTCCATGCATTTTGAGCGCGTCAGTTTCATGCATATTGAGTCGGCTCCATGCATTCTTTTGAGCACATTGACTCTCTACATTTTTAAATTCTTTTGAGCGCATCAGCTCCATGTATTTTAAATTCTTTTGAGAGCATCGGCTCCATGCTTCTTTAAAATTTATGTCACTTATTTTGAGCGCATTGGCGCATTTTAAATTCTTTTCGAGCGCATCGACTCCATGTATTTTAAATTTCTGTCATTTACTTTTGAGCGCATTAGCTCTTGTCATTTACTTTGAGTGCAGCAGCTATATGTATTTTAAAATTTTTGTCATTTACTTTTGAGCGCATTAGCTATATGTATTTTAAATTTTTTGTCATTTACTTTTGAGCGTCATTTATTTTTGAGCGCATCGGCTCCATGCATTTTAAATTTTTGTCATTTACTTTTGAGCGCATTGGCTCCTTACATTTTATATTTATGTCATTTCTTTTGAGCACATTGGCTCTTCGCATTTTATTTTTCTCGCATTGCTTTGCATTTATCATCTTATGCATTCCCAAACAAAATTCGAGTTCATGTCTTTACTTGTTCCTTACAATAATAAAATGAAAAATTACGATTATTCTTTTTGTCTAGAAAAAATAAGTAAAGAAGGACAACTGTCAACACCTAATTTTGTCCGAGGCATTTTGTTTTTTGAAAAAAGAGAAAAAAACAAAAAAGAAAAAACACAAAAAGAAAAAAAAGAAAAAAAAAAAAAAAAAAAAAAAGACCCAACTTTCACTCATTGACCCATTATCTAACTCATAACCCATTAACCACCTATGTCTTATAACTTGACCCATTAGCCCATAACATGACCCATTGACCAATTATTCATCTCATAACTCATATACCATTAAACTTATCCTAAGCAAACCCTAGCAGCCATCATTAAATTCATCCAAAACAAACTCATTCTAAACAAACTTATCCTAAACCTCATCACCATCGTTCTCTAAAACTTAATTTTCTTCTACAAGTACCCATGACATACAAACTTTTTCTACATACACTTCAGCCTACAGTAAACACCCTTGCAATCCTTGTTCATTCTTTTTCTCCCACATCCAGCAGCACTCTACCAAAAACCATTCCATCACTACTCCATCACGTCCAAACTCCCATTTATCTCCACTCCACCAATCACCATCAACAACTTCATCACCATCACCCCTTTAAGCAACCAGCCACCACCTTCATCATTATCATCTTCATTATACATCCCCGTCCCCCACGACACCAAACTATCATAACCACCCAAACGGCCAAACCACCCAAGCCTTCATCTTCACCCCATCATTGTTCACTAAACAGCCCACCACAACACAGCACCACAACCACCCCTGTATGTCCATGGCCACCACCGCGTAAGTTACCAGAACGCAAGCCACCCCTCACTCGCGCAGCACCAGACCAGAACTCCACCAGATCTGAGCGTCCCGCTATCCGTAAGCCAGTCTCCATCGTCTTAAACCTCTTCCCAAGCCGCGATGACCCAGCACCGTGAAGACCCCAGCCGTGACCCGCATCCGATCCACCACTGCCGGCAACCCGTGATTCAAACCCGACAACAGCCATCACTCCTCGCGCCTCTTCGCCACGTCCTGTAGCACGAACCACTGCGCTGTCGAACCAGAGTCATCGAACCGAGTCGCGCACACAGCGTGCCACCCACTATAACAGCCTCCGCCCTCCACTCTACACAAAGCCCCCATCCCGTCGCCTGAAACCATCCTTTCGCGCACCGGACACAGTCGCACCACCATCAGCACGCGGCCATGCTACCACTCCTGCAGTTTGAATCCCTCTTTGCAACTTATACCAAAACATAGAACCCTTGTTTGTTCTGTCTTTTTCGTAAGCATCTGTTATTGTTTTTTATTTTTTATTTTTTAAGTTCTGTTTTTTTAGGTAGAAAAGAAATAAAACAAAAAAAAATTAAAATAAATGATAAATAAAAAAATATAAAATAATTGTACCTTTTTGAAAAGAATAAAACATAATTATCTTAGTTGCAACATTTTATTAATCTTGTAAATTTTATAATCATCTAAGTTGTAACAACTTGATTATTCAAATTTCTTTTTTGTCTTTAATTTTTTTTCGAAATAAAATAAATCACTAATCCATAAAGATTCAAAACCTTTTTTTTTAATAAAAATTTTGCAACATACTTAATAATCAACTGGTGATGTCTCTAGCATGATGTCAAACTTTACTCATTCAAACCTTAACACGGTTAATTAAGTCGCGATGACTTGTTAATTCGAATTTTCAAAATCAATTTTTTTTAATTAAAATTAATCAATCCACAATTATTTTTTAAAAACTACGTGACTTTGAATTCATCATTACTCCTGAAAATACGTAGGAGCGAAATTCCTATTCTGTCAAGCCAAAAATTAAATTTTTACAAATTATTTATTTTTTTAGTAAAAAATATGAAAGAAATATATTTTGAAATTATCAGTTTTGTACAATTGATTTAAGGTACTGTCTCAGGACAGGTGTGTTACGCGTGTTGTGGAATTAAGTTTTCACCATTTCCTATACATAACCGATTCTTGAATCCAATTTGATTTCAAAGACTATTTTTCTTAGATTTTTCATTTTTTCTTAATAAAAAATAAAATTTGTACCGACTTCTAATTTTTTAAATTTAAGTTGCTATTCCACCGCAATCACGGTAACGACAGATCACACGCTACGACGTTCAACAATAGACTCCGATTGGATGTGAGCCGGGTTGACCGATAGAATTAGGCTTCGGATCACGGTTCAAAACAGATACTAAACAGATGAAAGAAGAATACAAACATAAAGAAAGAAAGAACATAGCTGGAACACCAACAAACTAACTCAAGCCTTCTCCTCATACCTCATCGGTGTGCTCAAACATTATCTCCCATGATCACTCTTCTGCTAATTTTATAATTTTCTTTCCAATGTTATCTCCATTGAAGAGTCCAACGAAAGCAGAAGGGATGCTCTCCACACCAGTCGAGATATCTTCAATCACCTGCAATTTGCCAGTACGAAGGTGATCCGAAGTCTTTGCCAAAAATTCTGCAAAAACATTCATAAAGTAGGTACATAAAAATCCTCTAATGGTGATTCCCTTGTACACGATGTCCAGCATGTTTGGTGCAGCTCTCTTTCTGGCAGTATACTCAGAGATTACCTCACAAACAGCCACTCTACCAAAGGCATTCATATTAGCAACTGCTGCCTCTAGCATCTCACCACCTACATTGTCGAAATATATGTCAATTCCATCAGGAAAGTACCTGGAAAATTTAAAAAAAACTACATCACAAACAAGCAATTTAAAGTACTAGTTTTGAATTTATATTCAGAAATGGGTTTATGATTTTATTTGTCAGCAGTCTCAGCACCAACAAACCTTCTCAGAGTGGAGTTTAGATCTGTTTCTTCCTTGTAGTTGAAATGCATCATCAAATCCTAGCTTATATTTGAGCAATGCCACCTATGACAAATTACTCATGGATTAGGCTTTTCAGCTGAAAATCAAGTTAGGTGAAACCTGTAGTCCCTACTCCCTAATAAGCTGACCTTTTTTTGGCTCCCAGCACAGCCAACAACATAGCAATCCAATAGCTTTGCATATTGTCCTACCAAATTTCCAACTGATCCAGAGGCTGCTGACACAAAAACCTTTTTCACCCTTTTGGGGTCTGCACATTTCAAAAAATCCCACATAGGCTGAGAGTCTACTAAATCCTGTCAGAAAGAACGGACAAAAAGGACAATGCATTCTTCGAACACAAGGAGTGGTGATGTATAACAAAAAGGGAGACTTACTGATAGAGAGGAATCTAATACTTATTTACGCAGAGGAAGTAAATAACCAATCATGATACCCAAAGAAAAAAAATCAAAGTGGTTATTTAGTTAATTTTAGGTATTCATTTTGAACTAAACAACTAATCTAGTGGTTGTTTATTCCCTATAATTAATTTCGTTGTGAGAATTCTCCTTAACTTCAACTCCCCCTAGCATAAAGTAGATGGAACAAGCAGTGTTAATGTATAACAGGGGAGGTGATAATACATACACAAGATCTATGCTTTGATTTAACATATTGCCTTATCACTTGAGCTTTGTTTTTTTTTTTTTTTGGTCAAATCACTTGAGCTTTGTTTAAGTGACATATTAAATGTGTTCAGAGTATTAGGCCATACAAATATTGGACCAAAGTATAGATTGCTAAAGCAAGACCAAAAAAAAAAAAGAGATTGCTAAAGCCAATTGTTTGGTAGTGATCTATGCAATGGATTTTTCTTATACAGGCAACATTTTTATAATAGAGACGATTTAGGAACTGCATATCTAATAAAGGGCAGGATTAGATGAACTTTCTCTAATTGAAAAATAAAAAATGGCCTCTCTATATGAGTTTTTTTTTTAAAAAAAATGTTTTGTAAATGGAAAATTATTTTATGTTAAATGTAATACTCCGTAAGTAGTTTTTTATTATTGAAAAGTTATACTTGTTCTTAAAAAAATTTTATAAGGTCTTTTTCATAAACAAAAAAATTAGTTGAAAAAAAAAAGTTCAATTTTAACTTTCTTTTTCGTACTTTTTTTCAAAATAAATCATCCATAAACACTAAAATATAAACAAAGTTTTCTTCTTAAAAGCAATACCATTAAAAAAAAGAAAGTTTTCTTCTTAAAAGAATTTTTTTTATATATTATATAAAGTACATCGAAAGGAACAAAGGAGCTCAAAATTAAGCTATGTAGTACAAATTCTAATCTCGTACTCAAATTTTCCCTTAACCCCACTCACTTGAGAGATTTTTATTTTTAAGTAAATATTTTTTTTTGTAAGATCAACAGGTGTCTTTTAATCCCTGGTAAGGTCTTCTCGGCCTTAGCTACAAGCAACTTTTAGTGAGTTTCAAATCCATGGACTACAAGAAAAATCTGCCCAAACGACACACGGTGGTTAAATATGGTATATATGTGCACGGGTTAATATATGCATTCGATTTGATAAAGATTTTCTTGTGACACCGAAATATAAAATTGCTAATTCAAGTATGAATTTTTGTTATTTAATGCTGAAACAACACAATGCAAAAGGCACCAACAAGGGTTGGTGTGATGGTAAGTGGGTAACACTTTTAGAAAAGAACCAAAATTCAAACCTTCTATGAAAATATTTTGGTCAAAGATTAAAAAAAACCTAACACATACACACACCGCAAAGGCTCAATTGGCAACCTGAGTTCCGATGCAAGACAACATATTTTATTGGAAGCACCAATGGTTAGGGCCAGGCAATCAGATGTCCAAGCATAAATTAGCCTCGCACCCAAAAAAATATGAGAACATGACAGGAGAAAAAAACACACGTATGCTTAATAATTTTTCTACCTATAGAATCTGAACAAAATTTTAAAAATTAAGAAGAAAGAAAACCATGCAATGAGTGTAACAGAAATTTTTTTATTCATTAAGATTCTGAATGGATTTTGACCTTTAAAGTGAGGGAACTTTAGAGAATAAAATGAGATATTGTAATTATTGATGAAAAAAATCAAAAAAATTAAATTATTACATATATATGATCTATTATACATGTACTTATTGAATCTTAAATCTTTGATTTTATTTTTATTAATGATTACAATCTTAATTTTACTCTATAAAATGCACTTATCAATTGAAAGGATTCATATCCATGTATGACCAAATATGAGATTAGATCCATACTATTCTAATATTTTTGTTTGTCTTTAAATTTAATTGAGTCGAGATTTCAATAGCCAAATGAAATCTACGTTATTTTAAAAGGAAATAATACTAAGTTACTAACTAAACAACCTTTTTTAAGTAATAAAAAATTTAAATATTAAACTATACACTCGCCTTTTAACTGTGACTAAAATTTTATTTAAATTCAATTTTAATGCATTATCAATATAAAAAATTTTATATCATTAATCAATCATATATTATCATATACATGTCTTTTAAAGTAGTTATTATAAAAATTAAATATTTTTAATAACATATGTATTGAATGGTAATATAAAAAAATTTATACTAATAATATATTAAAATTAAATTCATTTTATTTAAAGAGATGAATAGTATCATTTTATTCTTTGAAACTAACAAGGGAACCAATTTTGCCACTACGTTCCAAAATCGATAAATAAGAATCTATCATTTTATAAGATGAAAAAAAATAAAGACAAAAGAAATTTTGGGCAATCACTTATACAATGAAAATGGTTTGGACTTCTTACCGTCCAAAATAAAAAAGAAAATGGTTTGGACTTCTTAAAAACTAAATTCTATTACTGTAAAAAAAAAACTAAATTCTATTTAACATTAGTGTTACAAGTATTATATAGTCTGCCTCAATATTTTAAATATGACTTATATATTTATTGGGTAATTTCACTTACTGTCAATTAATTTTATGTTAGAATTCCCATATTGTATCAGAGTCAATATCTAATTTCTGTCGTCTACTTCGTAAAGTTTGTTTCTATCTATTTCGCCAGGTTTGTTTCTGCCTACTTCGATGGACTCGTCTATTTCGTTCATACATTTGTGGAGGGAGATATTAAGAGTCTCAAATCGTCTGTTTCAATATTTTAAATACAATTTATATATTTGTTGAGTCACTTTACTTAATATCAATTGATTTTAAGTTAAAATCTCACAATTAAAAATAACTTAACAGTATTTATTAAATATCTAACAAAAATAATCTTTTATTAAAAAAGCAAAGATAACATATGAATTATATTTAGTATTAGTCATTTTCATTATTTTAATTTTTTTAATAAATAAAAACAGTTTCTTTCTTAATGCACATTCAGCATTCAAAATATAAAAAAGTATTACAAATTTAATATCTAAACTTTTTGTCACAAAAAATACGCTATTTCACTCTAAATGAGTTTTATATTTCTAGGGTACTGCACACCAGTGACTTTAAGATGTCCCGTGTCCAGCCACCACACGCCTCATCTCTGGCTAGCCCTCAGTCACATAAAAATGGAGGATAAAAATAGGGTTTTTTTTTTTTTAAGGGAAGTTGTTAAAATTTTAAAATAAGATTTTTTTTAAAATAAAATATTTAATATATATTAAAAAATAAAAAAATTAATTTTTATATAAAAAATTTATTTTAAATTTCTTAACAAATACTTTTAACAAAATCCTAAAAATAAAACTCTAAAAATAAATAGGTAAATTCGTACCCAAAAAAATGAATAAATAAATATGTAAAGTAAAAAAGAAAAACAAAGAAAAGAAACATAAGTGACGCTAGAGGTAAGTGGCAATGTGTCATTACCTAGAACTCCAAGATAATAAGTAAGCGGAAATTCAGAGGACTCTATTTTTTGTAGTATGCTTCCTTCTTTCACCAAACTGTATTCTGCCCAAGTGAATCCTCCCATAACCAAATCATCCTTCTCAAACTTAGCATTCCCAGAAACCACAACTTTTCCAATAACAAAAGCATCAATAGCCTGCAAAGTTGGCCATACAGAACAGAACTCGTTATAAATGATTAACTTCAATGTCTATCAGTATTCAGTACCAAAGTTATGAATACCTCGCCTGGAGTTATGGACGCTATAGCCTTGTGGGAGGGGCTGTAGCTCTTCAAGCGGTTTATCTGGTATGGGTCAATAGAGATATAGAGATTCTTCACGATGATATCATCAGATCCTGGCTCAACTGACAGAGCAAAAGCCCCAGTTTTGAGCTCAAAATGGGATTTTTTGGGTGCATCTTCAATGTGATGCTTTACCACTATGAATTTGTTAGTCACTTCCATTCTCACCTTGCCTAGTTAGTTTGCTGTTACTGTAACTCTATGGCTCCATTCTCACTTTGGGACTTTGGGTGCTTTATCTTCTCTCTCATGCAATTGAAGAATATTTTTTGGATTCTGTAGATAAGGTTGTAGATTTTCAGCCAATAGCCTTGTGCAATATAGAAACTTAAGATAAATTGTAATTTGATATAAAAATGAGTTATCATCGTATTCTCTTTATCTCTTAGATAGGCTTGGGACTCAATACCATTGAGAAAATAAAGTGGCATGCAAATATTTGTCCAACTTTTATATATTTTATTAGGAGTGTTTTTTTTGGTGTGTTAGATAAATTTAGTAGTATTTTTTATCTGACTCGGTTATTTGAGTAGTGAGTTGAATTAGGTGAAGTCGAATAGATTTTTTTACTTAACCTAACTTTATCTGACTCGTTAAAAATAGTTGGATTTGGTCGACCTCATAGGTCCGACAAGTTTTTTTTAAAAAAAAATTTAAACAAAATGTCAAAATATAAAATTTAACAAATTAATACTATAAGTTTCAATATCAAACATAATAGGTCTCAATCTAACAAATTAACATCGTAAGTCTCAACCGACTTTACTTAAACATAATAGGTCTCAATCTTAAATAAACTAAACATCATAAGTTAATAAGTGCATAACAAATTAATAACTAACAAGTCTTACTAAGCTTGGAATAAACTAAACAAAGCTAAGCATAATTCAAACAGCAAATTAGTCTAACCAATCGAAGTCAGTATCATCACGCATGTTGTAACGTCCCAAACACTAATACTAATGATATATCCAGTTTACGCATCAGTAATTAGAATTTGGTACATCACTTATGAATATCAACAATTTTTCAAACACATAATTTTTATAAATAACAAAGTATGAGTCTTTCACGGAAACATAATATACATATATTAAGAAAGGAAGTTTATACAAACTGTATATCATTGTACATTACATACATAGATTGCCTCATGACACAAAATCGATATAACTCATTACAAATATTTAAACAAAAGAACCAAACTGATTCTTCATGCCAAAACTCCATCTTGCTTGGCTGGCTGGTTCCTTCCTGGAATCATTATAGAAAATCATGGAAGTAGGGGGTGAGAATTATGAAATTATCAATAGTTTAATAAAATCGTTTCATCACAATAATTCCAGCTATTTCGGAGAAAAATTCATTTCAAAGAATCTTCATTTAGTAGAAAGGTGGCAAAAATGTCAAATCAAATCTTTTCTCTTCCCGAAATAGATATCCCATTTTATCATTATGAAATCTCTTCTATATCAAATCTAGAAATCTCATTTTTCAGATTCATATATCAAATCATAATTCATATCATCAAATCTCAAGTCATAAAGTCATTAATCTTTTCATCAAATTATCAGGATACATGTGTCATCTTAAAAATCAAGGGTATGAAGGATGTTATAGCCTCACAATACCATTCACTTGATAGTAGCCTGCTTTTAGGTTGGTGCACATCAACCTATTTATGACGATCAATTTGCCACACAAAGCTACTCCAGGTAACTAGGTCATATCTATCTCAGTCTAATAAAGAGGAGATACGTTTTCTCGGTCTAGACTTAAGGGTAGATTTCAAACTACCATGATAAGGAGGAGGTATGTTTCCTCACAATATCAATCGTCTGGGATAGAGATAGAGAGGTACGTTACTCAAACTATCCAAGATTTAGGATCACCCCAAGTAGTGAGGGAATTATTCATCCTCCACTACTTGATGACTAGGGAAGCTCAGGTAAAGAAGGAGATGTTCCTCAACCTCAAATACTCTGGTGTAGAGAGATTCTCATATTCTTTCTTACCATTGTCCAAGTCTCACCCTAAGTATAAGGTATATCCAAAATCCAGCTCATCCTAGTTCCACCAAGGGATACCTATGAGAGAAAAATCATTTTTCTTTAAAATCTATTCAATCATCATCTCTTCAAACATGCAACATATGCATGTACAAGTTTTTCTCTTCATAGGTATTCAACTCATCATCCAATCTCAATTGATTCCAAACTCATCATAAAAAACTCATTCTCAATTTGGTGTGGATGCATAATCATTTCACAATTGAAAGAATTTCAATCTTGCAATTCAAGGGTTTAGGTTTGTATTTAGGTCCTATGGGGTAAAGAACTCTGTTTTCATTAATTTTAGACCAAAATCTTGGTAATCGATTATCAGACCTTGGTAATTGATTACTAGCTTGACAGAACCTTGGTAATTAATTACAAGGGTGTTGTAATCGATTACAACTCAACCAGAAGCCTAGTAATCGATTACAAAAGCTATGTAATCGATTACAAGCTGCCTAGAAATACATTTCGCAGCTCCAAAAGCTTGGTAATTAGTTACAAAGGCTATGTAATCTATTACAACGTGAAAATTTGCAGAAAACAAAGTCTTTAAGCCATTCCAACCCAAACCAAACTATTGAACATCAATATCAACATGAAACAATCACAAATATACATCCAAATCACTCATACAACACCAAATATCAATATGGGTATAAAACCCACTTTTCGAACCTTGAAAACTCATCAAGAACTAAATCAAAGAATCAAGTTCCCAAACCATAATCAAAATACAATCATCTTTACCATTTCAAAATCATCAAGTTACAAGTTTTCAAAACTTTGAAAAAACCATGGAAGAATAGAAAGGTAAAGAAATCCCCCTACCTCAACTAATCACCTTCTTCTTTCCCTTATCTTTTCTTCTTTGTTCTTGTTGATCTTGGCTTGCTCCTTCCTCCTTCTCCCTTGTTTCCTCCTTTTTCCTCTTTTCTTTTTCTTTGTTGAGCAGCTAAACGAACGAGAGAGAGAGAGAGAGAGAGAGAGAGAGAGAGAGAGAGAGAGAAGAGAGAGTGAACATTAAAGAATAAAGAGAAAAGTGAGAATAAGAATAGAAACAGGAGAGAAAGACGGTGGGGGAAAGAAATAGGAGAGGAAAAGTGAAATCCAACTGAAACATTTGATCTATTAAGGATACTTTAATATTCTATTCACTAATTTCCAAACCTTCATAAGTATTATGAAAAATTCTAGGATTTCATGCATTTTCTAGTTTCATCTTTCCACAAATATCCTTATACACCTTTATTCGACACTAAGCTTCATTATCCATCCATAGGTTAAGTTAAACCTTGTGAATTGAATTAAGAAGCTCTTAGGTGTCCATTTTCATCCTTTAAAACTTAGAAATAAATGTTCCATATTTATTTCTATCTTTGTAGTTATTTAAACTAAATTTTGTGTTTATTTGAGCTATATCTCAACAATTCAGTGTTATAGATTTATGCTCAAATCAATCCATATCATTATCAAAATCATCAAATACCTTCCACAAATTTTTATTAAGCTACTATAACCCTGATTAAAATTATTAGGTTAGAGAGGATGTTACACATGTCATATGTATTAACATAATAATTGACTTCAATCTCTATTTTTCCATACACTCTTTACCATCTAAATGATCTATTGGTTTTTCAACACAATTGTCATTTAGATGTGTCGAGAGTCTTATGAACTTATTTTCTTTGTTCACTTTGAGAGTGACACTACAATGCCTACACTTAAACTTGACTGGAACAACAAAAAAATCAAGAGAAAGCATCCTAAAATGCCACCATGGGCGTTTAGGATCCATGAACATCTTATAGAACTCTGCACGACGGTGTGCCTTTTCATACGCACCTCTTCTCTATCATTATCCTAATTATGTGTTTAGGAAAACTCCCAAACTTCCCAGTTCAAGTAATGAATATGTTAGAAGCTTAGTGATAAAATTTGAAGTAAAAATTTATTCATTTAGTCCTTCTACATAGATGTAAAAAAGGCATTGTTGTCATTTTTACTACGACAATACACATATGCAAATAGGGTCCAATCTTGACCTACAATGTAATACACAGCCGCAAAACAATCTTGAAATTAAATCTTAATGGGCATGTAATGTAAAGACTAAAATAGGAAGGAAAAATACCTTGTTCGCTTGTTTGATTGAAGGGGAACGGGTAGGGGAAACTGAGCATCGGAGATAGAATAGTGTGTTGCAACTTGCAAGTAGAGTAGTGCATCGCGTGCAAGGCATAAAAATATGTAAAGTGCAAGCCCACTAGATGAACATCAAGGCCACAACGGTTGGGGGAAACCAGATTTGGAAGGCAAAACCTCTCCCTCGTGACCTCGATTACCTACAACACTGGATCGGGGATGGAAAACGGTGAGGAATAGAGGATATGTCATGAATAAGGTAAGATGTAACATCCTTTTTTTTAGCATATTAGACTTGTATATGATCATAGAGGTATCATAATACTTGTTCAATATGTCCGCTAAATTTTGTGACGTTTTGAGTTAATTTATACACTTTGCCGCAACATAGAATGTGCAAAATTACTAATTTAACTCAGGAAAATAGAATAGATACTAAATTAAAAGAAATAAAAATAAAAATTTATTTCTAGGTCACAAATGTGTAAAAGAGGATGTAATTAAATTTTGAGCACAAATGGAGTCAGTTCGGTATTTTTAAAGACACTGCAGGAGTGTTTTAATACTAGATTGTAGAGAAGCAGATATGAAAAATTAAAGAAATGGTGAAACAATAATTTAGTTGAATCCTAAGATTTATTCTAATGTTGGAAGTTAAAAAACTTGATTTAGTAAAATTGAAGTGTTCTTAACAGATACAAAGTTTAGCAAAATGACTAAATTGCCCTTGATGCTCATCTTTTAAAAAGTGAGATAAATCTCACTTTCTCATCTCTCTCACGCATCCTCCAGCTACAGAATGAGGGGGAAAACAAAGAAAGAAAATGGTGGAGAAAAGAGCAGAAAACAGAGAGAAGGAGAAGAGGAAAGAATAAAGAGACAAAGGTAAGGGTGGAAGTTTGATAATCACATATTTTATTTATTAAGAAACCCTTATGTTTAGTTATTTACACTCTTCATGTACTTAATTGACTGAATTTGATTATGTTTTGTAAGTTTGAACTCGAATCGGACTTAATTGATTTTTTCAGCATTATTCGGGTCTTACATGTTTTACGTATTTTAGCCATATCTTGAGTTCTAAATGTCTGATAATTATGAATTTTACCTTGTAGGAAAGATAAGAGAGAGCTCTACAACTTTGATGAGAGCTCAAAGTCAATTTCAGACATCTAGTGGAGCTAATTGGGCATGGAAATCAGAATACGGGATTTGTGACTGGAACCCGAACAGTGTGTAGTAACCAGAACATAATTCGAGTTTGGGCATATAAAATGGGCTGAAAATTTGTAATCTGAAAGTTAAGACCCATATGTACAACTTTCATGTCAAGCACAAAACTTGATTCGGGCTCCTTGATGGAGATATTGGGTCTGAAAGTCAAAACAGAGGTGCTGAAACTGGTCTTGAACAGTCTGTAGTAATTGAGTCATATCTTGGGCTGTAGGATGAATTTTTGGGTGTTTCCAGAGCCATTGGAAAGCTTAGACAATTTCCTAGAACTTTCATGAAGACCACTTGGCTCAGAAATGACGAAATCAATGAGTTCAGCAATAAAGAATTTCGGAGACAAAGTAGCTCACCTACTCACCCACCTACTCATCCACCTACTCATCCACCTACTAATCCCATCTACCCATCTACTACTACTCTGAATCCTCTATAAAAGGAAGCATGTGGAGAGCTCTAGGAACAACACACACTTGGTGTTAGAGATAGCTTTTCATAGTTTTTGTATATTTTGATGATCTCCTTCATTGTAATGGAGAGCTAAGTTACTTTCAGTTAATTTGGGACTCTTGAAGAGATTGTGGTTTGGATTCTTGAGACCTTGGTTATTTAATGTATTTGATTTATATTTGGATTCTTCTTCTCTTCTTCTTCTTCTTCTTTTCTTGTTCTTGAATGCATGAATGGTGATTCTGTTTATGTTTATTTTAAGATTAAGTATTGTGATTAAACTTAGAAGCTGATTGATCTGAATTAATCACGTAAATGAAGATTGAAGATTTGTGATGAAACTTAGAACTGATTGATCTAAATTAATCACGTAATTGAAGAGGTTAGGTTCTTGATTTGTGCCTAGGTTAATTGAATTCGGTGCTTAAATTGACATATATCTACATGAATGGTGCGATTGCGATTTATGTTTATTACTTGTCAATTGAATTACGGACGATTGTCTAGTATGAATTACGGATCTAGTATGAATTACGGATCGATCTTTGAGATCTCGGTTAGATCCAAGTTAACCATTCAAATGTGCTTCAAATGTTTGTTGAAAGGTCTATGATTGAATCCACCTAATCTCGGATAGATTTATGAATTATTTGTTCTTTTAATTGTTATTTTTCTTGAGATCTTGTCATTGTAATCCTTGAACAATCAAAACCCCCATTTCTAACTTAACTTAATTTGATAAAATTGCATTTACGATCCTTGAGGAGACGATCCGATGTTGTTCACTATACTGCAAACTTAATTAATAACTTCGGTTATAATTCTATTGTAGGAGTTCGGCGCTCGTCAGAATTTTGGCGCCGTTGCCTGGGATCTCGTAGGTGTAATCTTTTCATTTTGAGTAACCTTACTAATTTTTGTTCTTTCTTACCTATTCTAACAGTTATTTTTCATTTACTAACATTGTTCATACCATACTAACATTTTTATCTTAGCTTTTGAATTTTTCTGATTTAGGAAAGACGGAAAACAGGTGATTACGGGTAACTATTGCAATTTTCGAACTGAAACATGCCCAGAATGAGCTGAAACTTGGTCGGTTGAAGGAAAACAGCCTGATAAACAAGACTCACAGTAAACTGTGAGGTCACCCTGGTTTTTCGAAATTCTATCATTTAGACCACTTTTTCAATTTTTTAATATTTTTATTGCATTTTCTAGTTTCATTTTTATGTAGATTTTGTTACTGTGTTGATTCCATAATTTTTAAAAATGTTTAGACATATTAACTAGATTTATTTTTGCATATTTTGAGTGTTGTTTAGTGTATTTTGCTTAGTTGTAGTTTTTGTGTTTTTGTGCTTTAGTTGATGCATGACTAGGTCCAATCCTGATATCTTGCTTGATCTTGATCCACGAGATTGATAGGACCTTGCATAGATTAATTAGAGCTCGTGTGATAAATTCAAGAGTTAATTACGAACCTAACTTTGATTTTGGGAGTGAACACGATAATTTAAGTAATCTGAAATCATGGCTAATAGAACCCTTAAGGAACTTCTTTGCTCTGATGTATCTTACCAATCTTTGTGCATTCAATATCCAGATCTTGATGCAGATTTTGAATTAAATCTAGTTTGATACACTTGTTACCAAAGTTTCATGGTCTTGTGGGTGAAGATCCTCATAAGCACCTGAAAGAGTTCCATGTTGTGTGTTCAACCATGAAGCCACAAGGCATCTCGAGGAACACATCAAGTTAAGGGCATTTCCGCTTCTCACTTGTCGATGCGACCAAAGATTGGTTGTTTTATCTTTCACCGGGTTCGGTCGAAGTTGGAATGACATGAAGAGGTTGTTCTGGAGAGATTCTTCCCGCCTCTAGAGGCTTTGCAATTAGGAAGGATATATGTGGCATCGAGACAGATGTCTGGTGAAACTTTGCATGAATCCTGGGAGAGATTCAAGAAGTTGTGTTCGAGCTGCCTTCATCACCAAATTAGTGAACAACTCTTGATTCAATACTTTTATGAGGGCTTCTTTGCCAAATGATAGAAGCATGATCGATCTTTGCCTCGGAGGAGCCTTAGTAGACAAAACTCCTACCGCCGCAAGAGATCGATAGCAAACATGGCGGCCAATACCCAACAGATTTGGCTCGCGGATCATCACCGCAACTAGAGGAGTTAATGAAATTCAAGCATCTCATGGACCAACAAAGAATGGAACACGAGACTAGATGAATTGACTTCTTTGGTAAGACAAATAGTAGTGGGTCAACAACCACCCATGCGGATAGTGCATCGGTGTGTGGAATTTGCTCTAATTCATCTCATCCCTCTTGATTCATGCCCTACACTTCGGGAAGATGGTTCCGCTTTTCCCGGATCAATGTGTTCTTGCAGGTGGTGTTTTTCTGGTAGACCCCAATATCAGCAACAACAGCAACAATCTAGATATGATCCATTTTCTAGTACTTATAACCCTGGTTGGCGAGACCATCCCAATTTGAGATATGGGAATTCTAGCCAGCAACAACAGCCCCACCAGCAGCAACAACAATTTAGATACCAAGGCTGCAGGTCCAAGCAACAAATACCAACAAATACCCCTGCATTCGAGACAACAACAACACATGTTCGGCGATCTGTCCAATCCACTCCAGGTGAGCCGTCATTGGAAGACCTGATGAAACAAATGGCCACAAATAACATTCAGTTCAGCAGAACATCAGTGCCAACATTCAGAATTTACAAACTCAAATTGGGCAGCTGGCAACCACTATGAGCGAGCTAAAGAGTCAAGGTTCTAGCCAATTGCCTTCACAAACAGTCAACGATCCAAGAGGCAACGTAAGTGCAATTACCTTGAGAAGTGGCAAAGAAGTTGATGTTCCAACCTTACAGCAATCAGAAATTGACCAAAAATGGCAGGAAATGGATAATTCAGTCCAGAAATCTGTGCCACTGAAGAAAATTGCAAAGAATTCAGATGTTACCATTCCATTACCTTTTCCAAATAGGATCACACAATCCAAGAGAACAATGCAAGCAAAAATGGAAAAAGAAGTCATGGAGACATTCAGGAAAGTGGAAATCAATATTCCCTCCTAGATGCAATCAAGCAAATTCCAAAATATGCTAAATTTCTCAAGGAGTTGTGCACTCATAAGAGAAGGTTGAAAGGGAATGAGAAGATCGGCATGGGTAGAAATGTTTCTGCAATGATTCTGCCAAGCATGCCACAAAAATGCAAAGATCCTGGAACTTTCACAATTTCTTGCACAATTGGCAACTCTAGATTTGAGCATGCAATGCTAGATTTGGGTGCTTCGATCAATGTCATGTCCATGTCAGTTTATAAGTGTTTAAACATTGGTACTTTGCAACCCACTGGTATCGTGATTCAGTTGGCAAATAGAGCCACTGCTCATCCTGCAGGTGTGCTGGAAGATGTGTTAGTTCGGGTGAATGAGTTGATTTTTCCAGCGATTTCTACGTTATGGACATGGAAGATGAGTCTTCAACAAACCATGCTCCATTGATTCTAGGCGGAGACCATTCCTCAAGACCGCCAAGACCAAGATAGACGTGCATGCTGGCACCCTTTCTATGGAGTTTGGCGACGATTTGGTACAATTTAACATTTTTGATTCCATGAAACACCCCCTAGAGGAGCATTCTATTTTCCATGTTGATATGATTGAGATGCTGGTTGATGATGTCTATATTGATTTATATGCTTGAATTCCCTGATATTGTTGACTATCTTGGTTCTGTTTCTTGTGATACATGTGCCACTTGTGATGTTGAACCATGTCTTTGCATGTCTTGAGATTTATTCATTTATGAGTAATGATATAGTGCTTGATGATACAACAATTGAGAATGAGAGTCGATACCATCTTTGAAATTAATGTTCTTTGAGTTAGTTGTTTGAGATCACTTGTTACCTTCCATTGTGCAACCTCCATCCTTGGAGTTGAAGACTTTACCGAGACCATCTTAAATATGCATATTTGGGAGATGGTGAGACACTTCCGGTGATCATTGCTAAAAACCTACAACGATCAAGAAGAAAAATTACTACTGATTTTGAGGCGAGAATAGGCAAGCCATCGGATGGACTCTTGCGGATATTCTTGGTATTAGCCCCTCCACATGCATGCATAAGATTTTATTGGAAGAAGGGATTAAACCGGTTAGAAGCCCCAAAGGAGACTAAATCCCCGATTCTAGATGTGGTAAAGAAGGAAGTTACAAAGTTGCTTCAAGTGGCATTATTTATCCATATCGACGGTCAATGGGTGAGCCAGGTGCAAGTGGTTCCCAAGAAATGCGGGGTCACGGTGGTTGCGAATCGAGAACAATGAGCTTGTGCCCACACGAGTTCAAAACAGGTTGGCGAGTTTGCATTGATTATAGGCGGCTTAACCAGGCTACCGAAAAGGATCATTTCCGTTGCCGCCTTCATTGATCGGATGTTGGAGCGGTTAGGCGGCAAGTCACATTATTGTTTCCTGGATGGATATTCGGGCTATTTTCGAGATTCATATAGCCCCGAGAAGACCAAGAGAAGACTACTTTCACTTGTCCATTTGGCACATTTGCATACGGGAGGATGCCCTTTGGTACGTGCAATGCTCCGGGCACCTTTCGGAGGTGTATGGTAAGTATCTTTTCGATTTTTAGAAAATTGCATGGACGTATTTATGGATGATTTTCTTGTCTATGGATCTTCCTTTGATGCATGTTTAGATAGTCGCTCGGGTCTTGCATAGATGCATTAAGACTAACCTCGTTCTAAATTTTGAGAAATGTCATTTCATGGTAGAACAAGGTATAGTCTTAGGGCATGTGATATCTCGTGAGGGTATTGAGGTAGATCCTGCGCAAAAATAGATGTTATTTCATGCCTATCTTACCCCACGTGCGTGCGGGAGATTCGTTCTTTCCTTGATCATGCGAGGTTTCTATCGGCGGTTCATAAAGGATTTCGGCAAAATTGCACTTCCGCTATCCAACTTACTTTGCAAAAGATGTGGAGTTTCACTTTGACAAGAAGTGCCGGGATGCCTTCAATCAATTGAAGCGGCATTGACCAGTACACCTATCATCCAACCGCCGGATTGGACACTTCCATTTGGTGATGTGTGATGCCTCTAATTATGCATTGGGAGTTGTTCTTGCACAAAGGGTCGGTAAAGTATCTCATGTCATTTCCTATGCTTGAGAACTTTAGATCCTGCACAAAATCAACTACACCACAAGCGAAAAGGAACTTTTAGCAATTGTTTTTGCTTTAGATAAATTTCGATCATATTTGCTTGGTTCTAGAGTGGTTGTGTTTTCAGATCATGCAGCATTAAAGTTTCTTCTGAAGAAGCCCAATGCCAAGCCCCGGTTGATTAGGTGGATGTTGCTCCTCCAGGAGTTTGATATTGAGATCCGTGACAAGAGTGGAGCGAGAGAATTTGTGGCCGATCACTTGAGTCGAATTGAAAGGGAGGCAGATGTTTTCCATCCATGATGTTTTCCACGATGAGCGACTTTTCAAGCTGCAAAGGCAACATCCCTTGGTTTCTTGATTTGATTAATTTCTTGGTTGCTAAAGCAATACACGCACATTTCACAAAGGCTAAGATTGATAAATTGAAAAGTGAGTCAAAGTATTATGTGTGGGATGATCCTTACTTATGGAGATTTTGCGTGACCAAGTAATTAGGAGATGTGTGCTGATGATGAATTCCATTCCATTCTTAGCTTTTGTCATAAACTTGCATGTGGCGGCCACTTCGGTCCTCAACGGACTGCTAGGAAAGTTTTAGACTCGGATTATATTGGCCCATTCTATTTCATGATGCATATATGTTTTGCAAATCTTGTGATCAATGCCGAGAAAGGGAATACTTCTCGTAGGAATGAAATGCCCCGAGAAACCCTTATTATTCTGTGAGATTTTTGATGTTTGGGGTATTGACTTTATGGGTCCTTTCCTGTATCATTTGGTTTTGTTTACATTACGCTTCTTTGTGGATTATGTATCTAAATGGGTGGAGGCTAAGGCCACTCGGGGCGATGATTCTAAAGTTGTTGTGGATTTTATTAGATCACGATTTTTACGTAGGTTTGGAGTCCCGAGAGCCATCATTAGTGATCAAGGTTCACATTTTTGCAATCGAAGCATGGAGGCTTTGATGAAGAAGTATGAGTCCAACACAAGGTTTCTACACCCTACCACCCCCCAAACCAATGGGCAAGCCGAGGTCTCCAACGGAGAAATTAAGCAGATACTCCGGAAGGCAGTTCAACCTAACGAAAGGAATTTGGAGCAAGAGGCTTGAGGATGCTTTATGGGCTTATCGGACTGCTTATAAGACACCAATCGGGATGTCTCCGTATCGGGTTGTTTTTGGAAAAGCATGCCACTGCCGGTGGAAATTGAGCATCGAGCATTACAGGCGGTGAAAAGGTGCAACTTGGACCTAGATCAAGCGGTATGGAGAGGAAGTTGCGGTGCGACAATTGGAGGAGATCCGCTTGGAGGCTTATGAAAGTTCCAAACTTTATAAGGAGAAGACCAAAGCCTTCCATGATAAGTTGATTACGAGGAAAACATTTGAGATTGGTCAAAAAGTTCTCCTCTATAACTCCCGCCTCCGACTCATGCACGGCAAATTAAGGTCTAGATGGGATGGACCATTTATTGTTACTAATGTTTTTCCTTAAGTCTTTGTTCGGATTAAAAGTGAGGTCAACGCCAAAGCTTTCATCGTAAATGGACACCGCCTCAAACAGATATCATGAACTTCCGAGAGAATGCGAAGTGGAGGTGATGAACCTTCTCCATCCGCATTATGAATTAAAAAAAAAAAAAAAAAAAAAAAAAAAAAAAAAAGAAAAAAAAAAGAAAAGAAAAGAAAAAAAGCAGTGTGCCCGACAATGAGGTAGGTAGTGTCACTCGAAGCATGTGGAGGTCATTTTTCTTCAGCGACAACAAGCTGCGAAAATCTTGCAGTATGGATTTTATTGGCCTACTTTATTAAAGGTCATTACACCTTTTACAAAAGGCTGCGAAAATTGGTCAAAAAAAAGTTCTGCTTTGAGATTATCATCTGCACCTACTCCTTGGAAAATTGAGATCTAGGTGGCGCGGTTCTTTTGTTGTCAAACACGCGTATCCTCTGGGGCCGTAGATATTGAGGATCCTAGGAATGGTAATGCGCTTAAGGTTAATGGACAAAGACTCAATCATTCCTGGAAAACCAAGTTCTTGAGTTCTTTGTGTTCTTGCCGTTAAGTGGCGGATACGGTACTCCGTGACTCTCAAGTCGGTTTATTTTTCAGTTTCCCAAAATAACTGAACCCTTCTTCTCCTTCAAAATGGATGTCATTCTTTCAAACCTGAGAAAACATTTTCCTTCTCTTCCTCAAAATGCTCTGAGAAAAATCTACAAAGTTCGATGTGAAAGATTGAGAATGTTAATGCACAAAGGTATGCCAGAAGATGTCTGTTGGATAATTGAAGCAAAGGTCGATTAGCGGTGAGTCCTCAATTTCATTTGACTTATATATGCCGGTCTTGGAAGAAGTTCATATTCTAAAAGGAGAAGAGCAAAAAGGTTACAAGTCTGTCACAAATGTGGACGATGGAAGCTGTAACAAGCGATGTCGTACTAAGGGGATGGTTTCCGCAAATAGAGAAGATAAAATTTTCTTCATTAAGAATGGATGAGTAAGGAGTCATTAGATGATATCTTATTGACTCTTGAGATGCATTCTTGTGGATTGGTGCATCGTGAAATTCTTAAATTGTGGAATCTCTTCAAGGATGAAGAACAACGCTACAGTCTTGGGAATCTGACTCTAAAGACCACTGTTTGCCAATTTATAAGAAAATTGGATGGGAAGCTTATCCTCGACTCATAGAAGACGTTTAAGCGTTCTTGGGCGTTAAACCGAGAGCGGATGTGAGCCATATCCACAAACAATCTGTACATATCATCCTCTTCTTCTTCTTCATGTCATTTTTCAAAAAAAACAAAAAAAAAAAAAACAAAAAACAAAAAAAAAAAAACAAAAAAAAACAAAAAAAAAATGAAAAAAAAAAAAAAAAAAAAAAAAAAAAATGTATACTTCTTAGGGTTGGCTTTGGTAACACAAACCGTGAATGGGGAAATGCATGTATCATGATCCAGCCTTCTTAATTGAAAAACAAAGAAGGTAGATTGTATCCCACATGTGAGGCGGCCGGTCGTATTATGGCCACTTGTCCCTTTTGGGAGCCCTATGTTGCTTATTTGGTCTTGAATGGGTCGAATCTTGGTCAACAATGCTTTGGCACAAAGCCGAAAAGAAGCAGACTACCTCCATCCCATCTTAAGTAAGTATACACTCATCTTTCATCAAGTTTTTCTAACAATTTCAAAAAAAAAAAAAAAAAAAAAAGAGAAAGGACGTGATGTCTCTTTTGCACTCATGATGCGCTTGATATAAAGATACGCCATGGAGGCTACACATACAGTATGTCATCATTTTCTATTTCTTTTATCTTTGTATCATTTTGTTGTATTTTGATTTTTGTCTGAGACGATCCTTTGAGCGAGGGTCCTTCGGGGGTTTCTAGACTTCTTTACCTTGATGGTTTTCTTGAAGTAAAAAAAAAAAAAAAAAAAAAAGATTTTGTGTCTCTTAATTTCAACCTTTTCGACAACGACCAACCTACCCTTATAGGTGCAATTATTTCCCTTTCCATTCTTTTTCTTATTTAAACACTCCATTTTCTCCATTTTCCTTCAAACTCAGAAACACTCAAAGGGAGGAAGAGTATAGAATGGGGGCTTCTATTCGTAATCTCAAAAATGTCTGTGTTTTTTGTGGGTCGAGTTATGGGAAGGGATTAGAGTTTGTAAACGCAGCTAGCACTCTTGGTCGATCACTTGCTGCGAGGAATATTCATCTTGTATATGGGGGAGGTTGTCGTAGGTTAATGGGGGCTGTATCACTTGTTGCCTTTTTAGGAGGCAGTCAGGTTTTAGGTGTTATTCCTAAACCTTTAGCTGAAAATAACATCACTGGAAGGACAGTTGGAGAAGAAATTCGGTAACATCTATGCATGGCCGAATGAAAACAATGGTTGACAATTCGATGCATTTCTTGTCTTACCTGGTGGTTTTGGTACTTTGGAAGAAATTTTTCAAATTGTCTCTTGGTAGCCCAGAACATCCACCATAGACCCATTGGTTTGTTGAATGTTAATAATTTCTTTGATCTTTTGTTATCTTTTCTTGACAAAGTTTGTGGAGCAAATTTATCACTCCTTCGGCAAGACAACTTCTTATCTCTGCCTCCACTATTGATGAGCTCATTGATAAATTAGAAGCTTTTGAGTATGTACGATCAGGTATTAGCTCGGATAGATTGGTCAACGGAAAGCGGCGAAGGAAGTAACAAGAAACAAAAAAGTCGGATCTGCGACTTCATCTTTAATGGGTTTGATTTTATTGTACTTTGTTTCTGTTTAAATTTGTGTCGACTTTCTCTAACAGTAATATCTTCTATCCTTTACTCATCTATATTTTAACATTGAGGACAATGTTGTGATCTAGTTGGGGGGAAGGATAGTTGACCAAAAAAAAAAAAAAAAAATAAAAATAAATATTAAAAAATATAAAAAAAAAATAATAAAAAAATATAAATTTGTTGTTTTGTTTGAAAAGTATGATATGATTGTCATGTACTTATTAAATCAATTAGTGATGGCGAGTAAGGAGTAATTTTACTCTTGAGGCGCATCTTAATTGGTGGCGAGTAAGGAGTTTTTTAGGTAGTAGTAACTAATTAGTACTAAAGTTTTATTGTTTGATTTCTTTTCGAGTGTCGATCTGATCTTGTGATGTGTTTCTTTTACGCTTAGCGTTGATTCACTTCTTATCAGGTTGTGTTGCTCTTTTTTATCTCTTTCTTTCACATTGAGGACAATGTTATATTAAGTGTGGGGGAGAGATTTTAGCATGTTTCTGTTTCTTTTCGTTTGTTAAAAAAAAAATTTCAAAAAAAAAAGTAAAAAAAAAAGATGTTCATTGCATGATTGAATAACTTTTCTCCCTTCTTGATCTGATATGCTTGGTGATGGATGATTGAACTGATGAATTGAGTTTGATGGATGCATACCTTGTGAGATTTTGAGCCTAATGGATGGATTCAACATTTATGCCATTCTCTTCTTTCTTGTGTGATTTTCACTCATGTTAATAACCACTCTAGAACTTGCTTTGATTCTTTTTGAAGCTACATTTCACTTGCATGCATAAACATGATTGAGGCCCTCTTTCTTAATTAGCTAGTTTAACCAAATAGCCAACCTTCCTTTCAATATGATATCAAGCACTCTTTTGACTTCTTGAAAATTCTCGATTCACCTTGACCTTGTATATTTTCCTTTGCTTAACCCCTTTGAGCTTATTTGACCATTCCTTGTTTCTAGCTCATTATGTGCCTTAAATGAAAAATCGTGTTCTTACTTTACCTTAGGGAATAAAGAACATTAGCCTGGTTAATGGATGAGTTTTTGAACAAGTGTGGGGTGTGTGTACAAAATGGTTGTTGAAAAAGGAAAGAGTGCCTAAAAAAAAAAAAAAAAATGTATGTATATAGTTATGTTTATATATATATATAAAAAAAAAAAGAAAAGGATTGGGAAATGAATATGTAAAGGGATATACATTAGAGTTGAGATGAATTTTATGCTTGTTATTTGAACTCAGCTCTCATTTGCTTTTATTCTCTTTGGTATTTATCTTCTCATATCCATTTTATCCTCTTCTGTTACCTTGACCTCACTACAACCTTGAATAAAGTCCTCATGATTTGTGTGTGCATGTGTTTTGAGTAGTGGAGAAGTAGAAGATAAGCAAGCTTATGGTAGTGCAATTTTCATGGGTTGAATTGAGTGAAATACCTACCTTTTAAACACTTGAGAGATTAAGAGGGAATCTTGTGAGGATCTATCATTCTTAATTCATTCTTTTCAACGGAAGTTTCCTTGCTTGTTGGTTTGAGATGTGAAGAAATGTTACCTCATTTATGCTTTGATCCCTTGAATTTCTTGTTGCTCTTCTTGCTTCATTGAGTCCTTTAGAGTTTTTAGCTTTTAAGTTTGTGTCGTTTGTCTTTGTCTTCTAACTTTAGTTTTATATGTTTTGCCCAGGAGTGCAAAAAGCTAAGTGTGGGGAATTTGATAATCACATATTTTATTCATTAAGAAACCCTTATGTTTAGTTATTTACACTCTTCATGTACTTAATTGACTGAATTTGATTATGTTTTGTAAGTTTGAACTCGAATCGGACTTAATTGATTTTTCAGCATTATTCGGGTCTTACACTGTTTTTCTGTATTTTAGCCATATCTTGAGTTCTAAATGTCTGATAATTATGAATTTTACCTTGTAGGAAAGATAAGAGAGAGCTCTACAACTTTGATGAAGAGCTCAAAGTCAATTTCAGACATCTAGTGGAGCTAATTGGGCATGGAAATCAGAATACGGGATTTGTGGTTGGAACCCGAACAGTGTGTAGTAACCAGAACATAATTCGAGTTTGGGCATATAAAATGGGCTGAAAATTTGTAATCTGAAAGTTAAGACCCATATGTACAACTTTCATGTCAAGCACAAAACTTGATTCGGGCTCCTTGATGGAGATATTGGGTCTGAAATTCAAAACAGAGGTGCTGAAACTGGTCCTGAACAGTTTGTAGTAATTGAGTCATATCTTGGGCTGTAGGATGAATTTTTGGGTGTTTCCAGAGCCATTGGAAAGCTTAGACAATTTCCTAGAACTTTCATGAAGACCACTTGGCTCAGAAATGACGAAATCAATGAGTTCAGCAATAAAGAATTTTGGAGACAAGGTAGCTCACCTACTCACCCACCTACTCATCCACCTACTCATCCACCTACTCATCCACCTACTAATCCCATCTACCCATCTACTACTACTTTGAATCCTCTATAAAAGGAAGCATGTGTAGAGCTCTAGGAACAACACACACTTGGTGTTAGAGATAGCTTTTCATAGTTTTTGTATGTTTTGATGATCTCCTTCATTGTAATGGAGAGCTAAGTTACTTTCAGTCAATTTGGGACTCTTGAAGAGATTGTGGTTTGGATTCTTGAGACCTTGGTTATTTAATGTATTTGATTTATATTTGGATTCTTCTTCTCTTCTTCTTCTTCTGTTTTCTTGATCTTGAATGCATGAATGGTGATTCTCTTTATGTTTGTTTATTTTAAGATTAAGTATTGTGATTAAACTTAGAAGCTGATTGATCTGAATTAATCACGTAAATGAAGATTGAAGATTTGTGATGAAACTTAGAACTGATTGATCTAAATTAATCACGTAATTGAAGAGGTTAGGTTCTTGATTTGTGCCTAGGTTAATTGAATTCGGTGCTTAAATTGACATATATCTACATGAATGGTGCGATTGCGGATTTATGTTTATTACTTGTCAATTGAATTACGGACGATTGTCTAGTATGAATTACTGGATCGATGCTTTGAGATCTCGGTTAGATCCAAGTTAACCATTCAAATGTGCTTCAAATGTTTGTTGAAAGGTCTATGATTGAATCCACCCAATCTCGGATAGATTTATGAATTATTTGTTCTTTTAATTGTTATTTTTCTTCAGATCTTGTCATTGTAATCCTTGAACAATCAAAACCCCCCTTTCTAACTTAACTTAATTTGATAAAATTGCATTTACGATCCTTGAGGAGACGATCCGGTGTTGTTCACTATATTGCAAACTTAGTTAATAACTTCGGTTATAATTCTGACCGAGTTCGGCGCTCGTCAAAGTTCATCTTCAAGCTTGAGGTAGGGGGAAACATTTTCACCACTTTTCTTTCATTCTTTTTTCTTATGTATTGAATATTTGAGAGTGAAATAAATGGGTTTTGGTTTTTGTATAATGATTTTTATGCTTGGTTCATCTTTTTTTGAGATGATAATGATTTGCTTTGGTAAATGATCATGGTTGAGATTGAAATTTGAAAATGGGTATGAAACCCATATTTCATTCTTGTCTTGAAAATGGATTCTTGGATGATTGTGCATGAAAAACTTGACAATATGTTGAGATTTTGAGTTGATAATGGAAATTGTATGATTTAGACTTTGGTTGTGAGTGAAAGAAGGCATATGGGAGTGATGTTCTTGTGGATTTATGGAAAAACTAGAAAAATGAAGGAGGGCCGCAACACTCCATGAGGGAAGCCGCGACAGTTCACTCTCTGGATGTAGAAAATTTTGCTAGAGAGTCTGAGGCCACAGTGCAAAAGAAATGGGAGTCGCAACACTCAGCAAAAATCACGTTCCGGTTTGCTGGTTCAACCATGACAGTTTGTAGTTTTAGTTGCATAACTTGAGTTATACATATCGGAATGACTTTCTTCCGATGGCATTTGAAAGCTAAGATATAAGGCTTCATGTAGTAAAAATTTTAAAATTTTGGAACAACTCAATTAGTCCCAGTTTTGATTTGAACTCGAGACAGTTTCTGCAGAAAAAGTAATCTGGATCCTGTTAAATCATATTGCATAATTTCCTACTCTGAAGTTGTATTTACATAAGACTAGTGACATTTTAAAGTTAACATGTAAGGCTATAAGAGATAAAATTTTTAGAATTTTTGCACTCTTCGTTTGTTCCTAGTTTCAATTTAAAATAGGGTCAATTTCAGGTAAAATAGTAAATGTCCTATTTTAGCTTCTGCATAGTGTAGCATAACTTGGGCTACACTTAGCCAAATGAAATGAGATTTATGGTATTTTAAAGATATGAGAAAAGGATATTTGCCTATAAAATTTTAGAATTTTTGAAGTTATGATGCATATTAGTGCAATCATGAAAATCAGCCCTTTTAGGTAAAAATTGAGGTAATTTTATGATGGTTTGAACTTTAGAAAATTGAGTAGCTTCTTTAATAGTTAAATTTGAGTTATGAAAGTGTAGTAGAAATGTGTTTGCCCCTTTGTGGGTTAAACTTGAATTAAATGCTCCTTTATGGAGTATTGAAACGAGATGAATACATGATATTTGATATATGAATGTGATGAATTGAATTACTTATGATATGAATTATTACTTTGTATAGAATGAATGATAAATATGATTGATGTTGATAAACATATTGAGATATGCACATTAATGAATGATTTTTTCAGGCATAGTAATGGGAAGCATGACAATAAAAAGATAAGGGTAGATTGATGTTGAGTAAATGAAAAGATAAGTCACTCTCTCTCTATAATGCATGGTATAAATGAGAAAATTGATAGATAAGGTTGGGTTTCCCTATTATGCAAAGAGAACTTGATTATGTGAAAAGTGTATGAAGCAATAGGTTTACACAATGAGGTGTAGTATGAATTGAGAACAAAACTCAATCAAAGAGATTAAAAGATGATGAAAACCCAAGATTTTGAACAGTAAAAATATGAATTTTTGCAGGTTCATCACTCTCCCAAACTTGAGATTTTGCTTGTCCTCAAGCAAAAAGAAAAACAAAAAAAAAGACTAAACAAAGAAAAACTCAAAACACAAAGACTCAAACATGGCAACACCGGTTATTCAAAATCACTCATATCCTCAGAAACTGCTTCACAATCTAATTTCAAAGTGTCACACATGTACAATCCATTTATCACATCGTCTTTCACATACAACTCTTATGCAAAAATGACTTCCCAAAAGCATGAATAAAAGACCCAATCTCCTCATAAAGTACAAGCCCAGATAGGTTTATAAAACTGTAAATGCACATCAAACCCATATTCGTAGAGTTGTTCTTCATCTCTCTCTCCACTAATGTAAACAACACATAACCAAGGATCAAAAGGGACTTTACAAAGCTTGTAATGAAAGGCCAAAGGTAAGGGATAAGAAAGAAGGGGTAGGATAAATAAAATAAAAGTTGAAATACAAAATCATGCATATTTCACAATCCAAGCCTCATAAATATTGAACAAGTGCAAAACGGAGTATAAAAAACAACACATCATTTTTTTTTATACAACCTCCACCCCCAAACTTATTTCTTTGCAATACTTTGGGTGGATTTCCTCTTTTTGCTTCTTTTTTTTTGAATTTTTTTTTCACCTCTAAAAATACTTCATGTACAAAGAATGACTAAGGCTTGAATAATAAAATAATATAAGATATGTATTCAACAAATGGTGTGTAAGAGGAAATTTTTTTTATGGGTATGAGAAAGAAAAATGTGGGTAAAGAAAAGAAATATAGGCCAAACATATACAAGGCTGCAAAAGGGACTTAAGGATATACTGTGTTTACAAGTTGGCTTGAAAGGCTCAAATGGTCCAGAGAAGGCCGATTTCATTTCCTTGATAATGCATTGTCTAAGATTTTGCCTCAAGAGAGAATCAAACAACTTCTACATATAAATCATCCTTACACATATATTCCTATAAACTTTCTCTATGCCTAACATGCAATTAAATTCCAAGGTCTATCAAACATAAAGATGGAAAAACATCCATACATAATTGAAACAATAGAGATAAACATAACTCATGGATTCTCATATGATAGCCCAAGAAAATAAATCAATCCTAATTTATACAATCGTTGAATATTCAATTCAACACACTGGCATGCATAATTTTGACACAATGACTCAAAACACAACATGGGTGATGATACAAAATATAATAAAAAAGAACAAATAAAATATGAAAGAAAGGAAAAAAAACTCTTTTTGGCGGCCGACAACTATATACATCCCCCTACAAAGGCTCGAACTCGGGAAGCATCTAAACCGACTCAACACTAGCTAACTACAAAACAAAAATAGAAAAAATGTTAGTTAACAAGAAATAACAAAATAAAAGCAAAAACAAATAATTAACTAAAGAAAAATAAGCAGATAACAAAATAAATAGTGAAGAAAAAGAAAGAAAATTTGGGTTGCCTCTCAAAAAGCGTTGTTTAATGTCATTAGCTCGACGTTGCCTTTTATTATTATGGTGGCTTGAAACAGGAGAAATAAGATGACGCCTTTCTTCTTGTAGATTTTTGCCTCCATACTCGGTCACTGTTATTAGAACCCCCTCCAAAAATATTATGAACTGCAGTTGTACTTATTTGTCCAAAAGACACCTTAGCATGAGAAATTCCACCAGTCCATGGTGGTTTCAATTAAACAATAGATAAGGGATCAACTTTCAATGGACCTATCTGCAATGAATCAATGGAAGCTGGATGATCTTTTTCTATCCCAGCAATCTCAGAGTTATTAGCAGGACCTTTCTTCTTTTCATCAATGATCTTGGAAGTGAGAGAATCAACATTAATCAATGATGGACTCTTACTAGTCAATTCCTGTTGAGTTTTACCTTGAATACAATTAATAGGGGCATGAAAATCTGATGTTGGTGAAGACTTATCAAAAACATTTATAGTCAATTGATCTCTATCCACCCTCAAAATAAGCTCTCCTTTAGGCATATCAATTAATGTTCATGAAGTTGCTAAGAATGGTCTTCCCAGAATTAATGGATATCACCATCCTTGTCTATATCTAAGACCACAAAGTTAACAAGGAAAATAAATTTGTCAACCTTCAGTAGCAAATCTTTCACAATACTGTATAGATGTCTGATTGATCGATCTGCTAATTGAAGGGAAACCATTGTATGCTTCACTTTTTCAATTCCCAGCTTGTGCAAGCTTGACAATGACATCAAATTAATGCTTGTGCCTAAGTCACATAAAGTCTTGTCAACATTCAACTTTCTAATAGTACAAGGGATGCTAAAACTTCCTGGATCCCTTAACTTCGGTGGTAGCTTCCATTGAATTATAGCAATGCACTCCTCAGTAAGTGCTACAGTCTCATCTTCTTCCAACTTCCTCTTCTTAGATAGCAAATCCTTCATAAATCTAGCATAAAAAGACATTTGCTTAAGTGCTTTAGCAAAGGAAATATTTATCTGTAACTTCTTGAAAATATCCAGGAACTTTGAGAATTGTCTTTCCTACTTCTCCTGGGTGTCTTTCTTCAAACGCTGAGGGAATGGAAGTCTGGCATACAATGAAGGGTCAAATGGTTTATTCAAAACTAAATCTTTCTTCTTTCTTCGCACTCTCGATTGTTCCTCTTTAGCTTTTTCCTTTCCGATCTTATCTCCCTCATTGTCAGCTAGCATTGAGACATCTTTAAATAAGAAATCTTCAATGTGGATATCATCTTTTCCTTTTTCAGCTCCGGAAGAACTAGGTGTTACTTTCATATTTTCTTCCAACAGCTTACCACTTCTCAAAGTGATCGCATGACATTGCTCTTCTGGATTGATGATAGTGTCTCCAGGTAGGCTACCTTGAGATCTCTCTGTGAGCTGTCTAGCTATTTGTTCCACTTAATTTTCTAGAATTCTAATAGCAGCCTCTTGATTCTTGTAATCACTTTGTGATTCTTGCATAAAAGAAGAAGTTTGATGCATAAACTTTTCAAGTGTACTCTCAAGAGAGGACTTTTGCTCGGGTTAAGTATTCAGTGGTATGGCTTGATTCTTCCAAGAAAAATTGGGATGATTCCTCCAACCTTGATTATATGGATTAGAATATAGATTACCTTATGGTCTCAAAGGATTTCCCATATAGTTGACCTATTCTAGAGTAATAACACCTGAGTTTTCTGCCTCAAATTGACCATTAACATGGTTGCCTTCACAGAAATCGTAAGTTAAGGCTTGGTGATTGACTAAGTTTACTTGTATACCATTAACTTATTTGGAGAGATTAGATATGTATTATAGAATCATCTTATTCTGCGCAAGTAAGGATTCAATTGTGCTATCTTCCATAACCCCTTGTTTAACAGTAGATCTTCTACTAGGCAACTGGTATTTATTAGTAGCCATAATCTCAAACAATTCCTAAGCCTCTTCAGGAGTCGTAGTGTTTAAAGACCCATTTGCATATGCATCCACCATAACTCTAGTGGAAAGATCCAAACCATTGTAAAATATCTACACCTGCTACCAAACTTCAAAAGCGTGGTGTGGACATTTTCTCAAAAATTCTTTAAATCTCTCCAAAGCTTCATATAGAGATTCTCCCTGATTTCGAGTGAAACATGCAATCTCACTCCTCATCTTGACGAACATAGAGGGAGGAAAATATCGAATAAGGAATTTGCTCACCAACTGATCCCACGTAGTGATGCTTCCTTGAGGTTGGGCTTGTAGCCAACTCTTGGCTTTGTCCCTCAAAGAGAATGGAAAGAGTCTTAATCGGATAACATCATCACTAACTCCATGATATTTGATAGTGTCGCAGAGCTACAAGAAATTAGCAATATGTAAGTTGGGATATTCTGCCTGACTTTCCCCAAACTGATCCTTTTGCACCAACTGTAGCAGCGTTGGTTTAACTTCAAAATTATTTGCTTGGATAGTCAGTCGCACAATACCGGTTAAGACACTTTCAGAAGATGGAGTTGCATAGTCACCCAACGTACGTCTTCGTATTCCATTATCTTCAGCCATATTCTCCTCAATTCTTTTTTTTTCTCTAGTTGCTTTCTTGTTTGCTTTTTCTATTCTTGTTATATTTAGATCAAAGAGTAATTCTTCTGACTCCACAGAACCTTGCATAAACAAACAAACAAGCAAACCAGAGTGAAGTAAAGAAAATAAACTAAAAATGAAAATATAAATATAAATATAAATAAATGACTAATAAAAATAAGCCAAGAAAAAAAATGAATAAAAAGAAATAAATTAAAAAATAAAATTAAATAAATAAAAATAAAAATTAAATAAGAAAAATAATTATCTAAAAATAAAAGATAACAAATTAAAATTAAAAATAAACAACAAAGAAAAAAAAATTACTTAAATTAGTGTATTTTCAACTACTATTTAATATTAACAAACAATAATCCTCGACGACGATTCCAAAAACTTCTTGTGAAAATTGGCAAGTGTACTGAATCACAAAAGTAATAAAAAGTGAGTAAGAGTATCGTCCCACGATGGTTAAGTTATTAATTACTAAATTCGCTGAAAGTGACACTATCTAAGCTAATGAAAAAAAGAGTTGTTGCAACTATAATTAAAAATAAATATAAGTAAGGAAAACAATAAATCAAATGGGTGAAAAATAATGGTATTAAAACATTAGGGTTTAGACTTCACTTGAACTCTTTAAATGCACATTCAAATATTGGTTTAACTATTTTCTATCTCAATGATTTATGGTTAATTCCCAAAATTAATTAATACCCAATATCTTGATATATTAATCTTCTTACACTGTTTGGAATTAACTAATCCCTTAGTTTAACCCCAAATAGAAAGGCATTATCAAGAATGAAAAAATTAAAGGAAAGACCATATAACCCACAACTTCTATTTCTAGTGATTGCAGAAATTATGGTATTTATCACATGTTCTAGGTTCATGTAAATTTTTTCAAATCATATAATAACCTAAAAGATCATTCTCAAATTCATGAGATTCAGAAAAGCATTAAGGATAGAGATAAAGACATAAATCATGATGAAAAAAAAAATTGATTAAACACAATAAAAGAATTTACATCATCTAAGTATCAAGATCCATCACCACCTTAACAAAAGAGGTTTAGTTACACATGGAAAAGAAGAACACAAAGGAAAGAATATGACAAACTCCATTGTAGAAAGGTGGAAAGGTTGAAGAAAATTCCTAATCTTCAAGCCTAATTGTGCCCACACCACTTTAGGGTTTGTGTCTTTGCTTTGCTCCTTAACGGCTGCAAAATTCTATGCAAAAAGATAGCTCTTTTGCTAAACTCATTTTTTCCTTTTTATAGAAAAGCTGACAGCTTTTCGTATCTGCCTTGCATGATTTTTCTCACCCTCCAGATGGCCGAATTTGCCCTCGATCTATAAAGAAGTTGTAGGATTTTCTAGTATCTTTTCAATGCCACAAATGGTGCGTCGATCTGATCTCTGTAACCAAAGATATGACTCAATTAATGAGGAATGGTCAAGATAGTGTGGGAATGCAAATTTCGCTCCAAATCAAATCTCTTTGAGAATCCTTATCCGATCTTCAATCTAATCTTTATTTAAGATTTTGCATCCAATTAGAACTCTAATTAGCATATAAGAATATGATAAGAATCCTTCAAATATTTATCTTTAGGAATTTCTTATTTTTGCACAAAATATGATGATTTATCATGAAAGCTTGTTTATCGATTTCTTGCTTCTTTAAGCGTCCAGTCTCTTTCCATGTGTATTTACCTATAAAAAATAAATAAAATACGTAATAAAAACATAATTTAAAATAATAAAAACATAATAAAACTTGAGAACAAAACTCAATCAAAGAGATTAAAAGATAATAAAAACTCAATATTTTGAATTGTAAAAATATGAAATTTTGCAGGTTCATCAATGTATACGTATGATAGAATTACTGAGAATTATAGAATTCTTATCCCTTTATATTGTATTTCCATGATAATTCTAAGGAAGGAATCTTCAGCCAAGTGAGATGAAGATTATGAATGTGGAGTAGTTTTATCTTTGCTTTTGTACAAGGATTGTATATAGTTATAAAACTTTGTGCCTTAAAGGCATAATTTGTATATATTGTACAATGTTGTACAACTCTGTATAAATGAGAGTTTTGGTTAGATATATATTATATTTTCCTCATCGGGCTTACTAATGCGTAAATCAACATATGCTACTAGTATTAGTATTGAGACGTTACATTAATCATCTTGTCTCATTAGGAAAAACATTTCACAATCAAGATTTAATTAACAAAATGTTAAGATGTTTGAGTAAGAAATGGTAGCCCAAGGTGACAGCCATAACTGAATCAATAAATCTTGCAACCATGTCTCTTCCAATACTCTTAGGGAAGCTCCAAGAACATGAGATGGAATTGTCAATGCTTCACTAAAATGAGGATGTTGATAAGAAGAAGAAAAGACTAGCTCTCAAGGCCTCCTCATCCCACAGTGATGAAGATGAGCTTGAGGACTTGAAGATGAATGAAGAAACATTCAATCTTCTTGTTAGAAAATTTAGAAAATTTCTAAAGAAGAAGGGAAATGGAAGAAGACCACCATTTCCTCCAAAAAAATTATGTGAAGGGTGAAAGCTCAACTCCAACTCCTCCCACTTCTTTGGATGTGGAAAACCTGGACATATGAAGATGTATTGCCCTCTAAATCAAAAGAAGATAGAGAAGTTTGAGAGAAGGCCAAACAAAGAGAAGAAAGGAAGAAGAACATATGTTGCTTGCGAAGACAATGACATGGACTCTTTGGATGGATTAGATGATGAAGTAGCAAACCTTTGTCTCATGGCCAAAGATGACCTAGAGGTAGAATCTCAAACTCATGAATCTCAACCTTCTTATAAGGAATTACAAGATGCCTTTCAGTAATTGCATGAAAAATCCATGAGACTTGCAAAAATGGTTTCATCTTCAAATAAAACAATTTCCTCTCTTGAAAATCAAATTTCTTCTTTAAACAATGAAATTGAGGAATTGAAGTTAGAAAATGAGACTTTTGGATTAATTAATGCTAATTCCTCATGCTCTACTTGCTCTTCTAAAAAAGATGCTCCCTCTTCATCATTTTCATGTCATTCATGTTTATCTTTGGAAAAAGAAGTTGAAGATTTGAAAAATATCCTTGTTAAGTTTATCTTGGGAATGGATAACTTGAACTAGGAAACAAAGATGTGTATTTGACAAGACTGGATTAGGTTACAATGCTAAGAAACAACAAAAATTTTATAAGAACTTCTTTGTTTTCTCAAATGTGTCAAGTAGTCTTTTTGTTACATGTTTTCATGTGAAAAAAAGGTCAAAGTGCATCCATATATAGTATTAGGAAGAACTTTTATGTTGGTCAAAAGAAAATATAGTTTCCAAAGGGCTTTTTGCATAAAACTAACACACAAGGACCCAAAAAGATTTGGTACCTAAAACCAATACTTGAACATGTTTTGTAGGTGTGCTTGAAGGTCAATAGCTTAAATTGATACCTTGATAGTGGCTGCTATAGGCACATGATTGGTGATGGATCCAAGTTCTCCTTTCTTGTTCCTATGAAATATAAACATGTCACTTATGGGACAACAATAAAGGAAGAATCCTTGGAGTTGAAAAAGTTAGTAAAAACCCTTCTACCTCAATTTATAATGTTTTGTATGTAGAAGAACTTAAATATAACTTACTTAGCATAAGTCAATTATGTGACAAGAGAAATAGCGTTATCTTTGACTCTAATTGCTGCATAATTGAAGGCAAGGATGACAAGTAAGTTAAGTTTGTTGGTCATAGGATTGATAATATCTATATGATTAACCTAGATGATATAACCTCTCAAGATGCTAAATGTCTTATGAGTAAGGAAAGTGATTCATGAATTTGACATAACAGAATTGTCTACATTCACATGGATCATCTAAACAAATTAATTTAAAAAGAATTGGTAATTCAACTTCCTAAGCTTAATTTTGAAAAAGATAAACTTTGTGATACATGCCAAAAGGAAAAACATGTAAAGGTCTCTTTCAAAGCTAAAAAATGTTGTTTCTACCTCTAGACCTTTACAACTTTTTGCACATGGATCTTTTTGGACTTTTAAGAACTATGAGCTTTGGTGAAAATTACTATTCCCTTGTGATTGTGGATGATTACTCTAGATACACATGGGCACTATTTCTTACTCACAAGAGTGATGCTTTCAATGCATTTAGAAAACTTGCCAAAGTTATTCAAAATAAGAAAAAAGTAGCATTGCATCTATTAGAAATGATCATGGAGGGGAATTTGGATATTAAGAGTTTGAAATGTTTTGTAATGAAAATGACATTGAGCATAATTTCTTAGCCCTTAGAACTCCACAAAAGAATGGAGTAGTTGAAAGAAAAAATAGATCTTTGGAAGAATTGGTTAGAACTATGCTCAATGAAACAAAACTTCCTAAGTATTTTTGGGTAGATACGGTAAGTACCGCTTGTTATGTAATAAATAAGGTCTTAATAAGGTCAATTTTAAAGAAAACCCCCTATGAATTATACAAAGGAAGGAAACCAAATATTTTTCATCTTTATGTCTTTGGATGCAAATGCTTTGTTTTGAACAATGGAAAGGATAACATGAGCAAGTTTGATGCAAAATCTGATGAAGAGATATTTCTTGGTTATTCTCTTAGTAGTAAAGCTTTTAGAGTTTATAATAAGAGAACTATGATCATAGAAGAATCTATACATGTTGTATCTGATGAGACTAACCCCATTGGACTGGGAAAGGATGATGTTGATGATGTTGCAGAGATTTTGACTAATACTCACTTGAAGATCAAAGAGGAAGAGCAAAGGAAAGAAAGCCAAAGTGAACAAATACAACCACAACAAGAGGAGCAACAATCCAATGATCTTCCAAAAGAACGGAGAACTTCAAGATACCACCCTCTCGACAAGGTTATCGGTGATGTTTCACAAGGGGTAACAACTCAAAACTTACTTAAAAATGCATGTAATCATACAACTTTTGTTTCTCAAGTTGAACCTAAAGATATAGATGAGCCATTAATGATGAACATTGGATCTTGGCTATGCAAGAAGAGTTAAATCAGTTTGAAAGAAATCAAGTTTGAGAACTTGTTCCAAGACACAATGTTCACCCTATTATTAGCACCAAATGGGTCTTCAGGAACAAACTTGATGAAACAGGAGTAATAATGAGAAATAAAGTTAGGTTAGTTGCTAAAGGATATAATCAAGAAGAAAGAATTAATTATAAAGAAACTTATGCTCCTGTTGCTAAATTAGAAGCCATTAAAATGTTACTTGTGTTTGCTTGCATCATGGATTTTAAGCTTTAGCAAATGGATGTAAAAAGTACTTTATAAAATGGTTTTATTCAAGAAGAAGTGTATGTGGAACAACCTCCTGATTTTGAAAACTATGAGCTGCTCAATCATGTTTTCAAATTGAAAAATGCCTCGTATGACTTAAAACAAGTTCCTAGAACTTGATATGAAAGGTTGAGTAGGTTCCTTTTAGCAAAAAGTTTTTCTATAGGCAAGGTTGACACAACACTTTTTATTGAAAACAAAAAGCATGACATTCTCCTTGTACAAATTTATATTGATGATATTATATTTAGTACTACTAATGAATCTTTGTGTAAGGAGTTTGCTAGTACTATGCAAAGTGAATTTGAAATATCTATAATGGGTGAGTTTAACATTTTCCTTAGACTTCAAATCAAGCAAACAAAGGATGAAACAATCATTAGTCAAACCAAATATTATAAGGAATTACTTAAAAAGTTTGGGATGGACAATGCTAAACAAATGACTGCACCAATGAGCACCTCTTACTATTTGGACAAGGATGAAGCAAGTAAACCCATAAAAATTACTAAATATGGAAGAATATAATGTTTAGTGTATGCATGTGTGCTAGATATCAAGCTTGTCCTAAAGAATCTCATTTAAGTATGGAAGAAATTGCTCAAAAAGTTTGGGATGGACAATACTAAATAAACGACTACACCAATGAGCACTTCTTGCTATTTGGACAAGGATGAATGAGGCAAACCCATAAAAATAACCAAATACGGAAGAATATAATGTTTAGTGTGTGCATGTGTGCTAGATATCAAGTTTGTCCTAAAGAATCTCATCTAAGTGTTGTAAAAAGAATAATGAAATATCTTGTTGGCACTACACAAATGGGCTAGTGGTACCCTAAGGGTGCCTCATATAGTTTGATTGGTTATTCTGATTTCGACTTTGCCGGAAGCAAAGTGGATAGAAAAAGTACTAGTAGGACATGCCACTTGCTTGGAAGCTCTTTATTTTCTTAGCATAACAAGAAACAAAATAGTGTAACATTGTCTATGGCTGAAGCTGAGTATGTTACAGTCGAAAATTGTTGTGTTCAAATACTTTGGATGAAGCAACAATTTCTGGATTATAGACTCTAGCTTGATCACATCCCTATAAGATATGATAATACTAGTGCAACCAATTTAACTAAAAACCCAATCTTGCACTATAAGACTAAGCATATTGAAATTAGACACCACTTTATAAGAGATCATGTACAAAAAAGAAATCATGTGCTTGAATTTGTGGAAACATCAAAAGAATTAGTTGATATATTTACAAAACCTTTAGCATAAGAAAGTTTCTTTTATATAAGAGGTGGACTTGATATAATTGATCTTTCATGCATTGAATGATTGTTTGTATTTTTACTGCATAATTTTTCATGTTGATTTTTGTTTCATGAATCCTATACTGACTTGAGCTTCTTAGGTTCCCCTATATTTATTTTGCAGGTGCTTTCATCATGATTAAGTCTTCTAATTTGCTCAAGAAGTATTTTGAAGCTTACTGAAGATTGGTTGCAAAAATTTCAAGTTTTTTGACATAGTAATGGATTACATGGAATGTGAAATAATTTACAAGTTTGTGGAATTACAAAGGATGTAGCTTTTGATTCAAAGCAATGGATTACAAGGAGGTATAATGTAACATCCTCTTTAATATGTTAGCATTGTTTATGGTTACAAATGTTTCATAATACTTGCTTAGCGTGTCTGCTAAATTTTGTGACATTGTGAGCTTTGCTGGAACATTGAATGTGAAAAGTAACTTAAAATGACTCATATAATGACATAAATTGCTTAGTTAAAATAAATAAATATGAAGAATTATTTCTAGGACACAAATATGTGGTTTATGATGCAGATAAAGTTTGAGGATAAACTGAGTTAGTTTGACATTTTTAAGTACACTGAGTGAGTGTTTAAATACCAGGATGATGAGTCAGATATATGGAAATTTATGGAAATTGTGAAACTAGGATTGATTCAATCCTAGGATTGAGTCAGAATGATAATCGATTAAAAGCGTGTGTAATCGATAACACAGTCCCTAAAATGTGCTTAAAAAGAAGGCAAAAGAATGGTAATCAATTACCAATGGTAATTGATTACATGAAACCCATAAATGAAGAACTTAATGTGGTAATTAATTACCATTCAAGGTAATTGATTACAAGGGACACAACAGCCTCGTAATCAATTACAGGCTAGTTGTAATCGATTACCACTTAGTTTTTAAGCCTTAGAGGCTCACTTTTTGCCATTTTCAAACTCTCTTCTTCCCCTTCTCTCACTAAAACCCAAAAACCTAACCTTCTATTTTACTAATTTCCACCTTATTTCTCCACCAAATTCCTCCATTCCACCTCCAAATCATCATAAACATTCATCCTTCCTTTTCACCAAACAACCCACTTGTAACATTCCAACTTTTGGGTAAAAGACCGTTGTGTCCCTGTTTTACTGTTTCTTATTTTTCTGTATGAAATACAGAAAAATAATGCTGTTTGTTATTTTATTTGGTAGTTTTACATAATTTGTTTCGATACAGTAAAATAAAAATTTTATCAAATTACTGTTTTAAATTTTTCTGTATCAAAAACAGATGTATAATACTGTCTAGTATTTTATATAATCGTTTTACGTATTTTTCTTCAAGACAGTGAAATAAAATTTTTCTTGAGTTTGCTGTTTTAATTTTTCTGAAAGATATACAACTATATAATCTTCTTTGGATATTTTATTTGAACGTTTTGGACGATTACCTACGTTGTGGGAAAAAATAGAAAAATGACCGTTACGTCCCGAACGTACTGTTTTTGCTGTTTTTGCTGTTTTTAATTGTTTTCTTCTTGATTTAATGTCCGATAATACTGTCTGTAATTTTATATGGACTTTTTGTGTGATTTGCTCGGGGTAGGAAAATAATATTTTTCCGGACCGGGAAAATCTGTTTTTAATTATTCGGAGGCGGGGATCTTACTAAACCCATTGAATGAGCCTAAAATTAATCTTTTAATTTTTAGGATTTAATCACAAATAAAATAATTTTATATTATTATAATATTATTTTATTAGTCAATATAAATAAGTGACGGCGGACAGGAAATATTTTGCGGGACCCACGTTTAGTCATCGAGTGCTGTACACGTGGACCAATGAGGAGCTGGTCAAAATTGGTGGCTATGACTCATCGCAACGGGCCAATAGGACGATGACACGTGGCGTGACACCTCAGCATCATGACTCAGCAGCTTCTAGAAGGTTCCAGAAGTGCTGACTCGGCCTGTGACTCACCGCAGTGACTCGCCAGTTCCAGAAGTTTCTCTGATGACTCAGCGCTGTGACTCACCATTGATGACGCAGCCAATGATGCAGTTGTGATGCAGTCAGTGACTCGAAGATGTTGACTCGCCATGCTTGACTCACTTTTTGGAAAATATCTATCTTTGACTCATCTGCTCTAGAAAATATCTATGCTGACTCGCCATGCTGACTCACCCGTTCTAGAAAATTCCACGATGACTCATCATACTGACTCATCGTAGTGAGTCACATGTTCTAAAAAATTTCTCTTTGATGACTCGTTTTATGACTCATCAAGGGTAATCAGTAGAAAGAAAAATAATCAATAATAATTTCTACTCTGTTAGTATAAAATAAAAGCCTATGTGTATTTTATTATCCATTGGATAATAGATCGACTTTATAAATAATAAATATTGTTCATTGGTTAAAGTATACTATAAAATATAATGTGCACCAATAGGAAATTGGTCAACAAAAATAGCAACCAATAAGAATTAAGTTAGTAAATATTTAACCAATAGAAAGTGGTCAAAATTAATGGCTTGAATTTTTTAGAACCAATAGGAAACAAGCTATTAAATCAATTTAGGCTTCTTGAATTTGCAATGGTTCTACGGTGAAGGAATTGGCTCTAATAGCCAAATTCACAAAGTAAGTTACGTAGAAAGCTTTGTGAAATGCATGTAGGATGCCAAATTGAATAAAAGGAAGACTAGTCAAATTTAGTGGCTTTTCTTGGTTGCTTTCTACGGTGAAGTAAGCCTTTGGTGAAACAAATATTACAATCAATTCTTACTATCTTTCAACTAATTAACCAAGTCAACATTGGTGGCTTTTCTTTGTTGCTTCCACGGCAAAGCCAAATCCATGCAAGGCAAAATATTACAATTGATTTCTTTCTATCTTTTATTAATTAACCAAGTATGAAAAAGTCAATATTGATGGCTTCTTGCCATAATGCATTTACGGCAATTGAATGCCTTTAGGAAGGCAATTCCAACACTTTAATATATCCTTGCTCTCCAAGTTTGTCACAAAGGAAATAAAGCTAATTTCCATTTCCTAAAATTAGATAATTTTAGTGGCTCTTGTTGTTGGCTTCTACTGAATTCACCTTGGGTGAATTCTTCAATTTGCTATTATTCAAAGAAGCAAAACAACATATGTTCTCATTTTCTCTCAAAGTGTCCTACGGCCAAAGCTTAGAAAAGCCAAAGGAGACTTGTTTTTATTTCTCAAAGTCTTCATCTTTCTCCAAACACATCAAATAAGCCAAAAGCTCTCAACTTTTCTTCTTTTTTTTCTTCTCCAACTCTACGGCCAAAGCTTCCCAAATGGAGACAATCTTCATCAATTTATTTCATTTGTTCTCTTCTATATCCTTTTCTCCAAAGAACCAAGACCAAGCAACCAAAATTCTCTCCTTTTCTCTTCCCCTTGATTTCGGCCAACCCCTCAAAAAATCCTCTTCCAAGCTTCAATAATTTTAAATGACCATAGATCTTGAATTTCCATGCCTTTCTAAAGAACTTTCATGTTGGAAGTTTTTCCTAAATCTTCCATTTTCTACCTTGTTCTTCAAAGCTCAAGTTTGAAACCATCAAGGTGAAATTCTTTAATCTTCATGTTTCTATCCATTTTAAAGTTTTAATCATGATTTTAATCCATGATTATTGTAGTTAGAGCCTTAGGTATTAATATTGTATGTTTTCTTTGATTTTCAAGAGGCTCTTGGTGAAGAAGATTAGCTTGAAGGAGACATACAAGGAGCTTGGAGGTTCTTCAAGAGGTAAGAGGGAGATTACCCTCATCAACCAAGTGTTGGTGGTGAGGAATATATGTGGTTGTGCTTGTAGAATCCATAAGGATTCGGTGGTGTGCTTGTTTTGATGTGTTAATTATTTGTGTGTTTGTTATTTGTGTGTTTGATAATTTGGTGCTTGCTAGTAGGTTGTTGTGTATTTGTTAGTAGTCTTCTTATGTGATATTTGTAATAATTGCATGTCTACAAGCTTTAATTTGCATGTCTACAAGCTTTGATAATATGGCATGTGTTAGAAATGCATGATAATATATAGGATGCAAATAATATGTCAAGGATTGCATGAGTGTTCCAAAGAACACATTAACAAGGCTCACGGCCATGATTTAAATGGGGAACCAAAATGTTCTCTTAATTTTCTTAAAAGGTGACCTAATTAACCTAAGAGAATTGGTAAGCTATCCATTTGTTTAGATTAAGAAAAATGAATTTGGAAATTAAATGGCATAACCTTACATTTTCATTCAACATGTCTAACTTCAACATTTTGATTTCTAAAACTATTTTCTAGGGTAAGGATTAAATCAATGTAGACAATACAAGAGATTAAACATGTATTTAAAAGGTGAAAAATAATTTGGAAATCAAATGTAAAGTTTTTATCAAATTCGGCCAACATGCCAAATTAGATATTCATGATTTCTAAAATTAATTCCAAACTAGTTTCAATCAAGAAGAAGCAATGCAAGTTAAAGTAAATTTTCTGCAATGAGTTTCAAAGAAATAAAGTGGTTAGAATTAAGTTTAAGAGGTTAATACTAATGATTTTTACTGTAAGAAGAAATACAGTAGCTTTATAAAATTTCTAACGTATAGCTCCCCGTGTGTTTGAAGCACGTTAGTAATTTTCAAAAGTGTAATTAATTGGTTGTGATAAAAATAAAAGGAGTTTTGACAGTAAACCTAGAAAACCATTATTATAATTTTTCTAAATCAAATACTGTCAATTTTTATTAAAAACAGACAAATAAGGCAGAAAAGATGAGCAAAAGACAGTATACGCTATGAAAAATATTCTACGTAATTTAAAAGTACTAAATATTATTTCTGTTTGTTTTAAACAGTTATTTTAAGGAAGTTGGACAAGAAAACGATTTAAAAATTTTACGCGATTGAGAAAACGTATTAAAAATTCTATGCGATTTTGAAAACAGTAAAATATATTTACGCGATTTATAAATGTTTGTAAAAACGACGGAATTGTAAAAATGCGATAAAATTTCTACGCGATTGAACGTTACTGTATTTTTCGCTGTCGGGAAAATGTGAACCCGTACAGGTTTTCTTTATATATATATATATTTGTTGCCAATGAGTACAGGCTTTGTATATTTTTCTTTCTCGCTGTCGGGAAAATGTGAACCCGTACAGGCTTTGGTTTGATTGACGAGGTGAATAACATCGTATTGTCGGTGTGATAAGCGTAGTGTGGTTCGACCTTGAATGGACTTGGAGACGTTAGTGTGCATGATTCCATATGTGGACAGTTGGTTGCTCTTCTGGGCCGTGGTAATTGGCAACACACTAACGGACTCGACACACACTATACTTAATCGAGATCCTGTAAAGTCTAATAGTACATTGCCTGTAGTGTCACAACGTGAGACCGTGAACTACACCACACCTGGATGGTGGATTCCCGAAGTGTCGTGGGGCTATAAACGCAACGTGTGACAAAAGCAATAGTTTGGTTGGGCAGCCGTGGTACTAATAGATTTTGAGGATCATTCGCTCTCTGATGTCTGTTTGTTTTTAGCTCCATGGAGTAGGATTGTGTCATCTTGCATATGTTTATATGCTGTACATTATGATCTTTTATCTATGATCTTTTATCTATGATTTTTATCTATGATCTTTTATCTATGATCTTTTATCTATGATCTTTTATCTATGATTTTTATCTATGATCTTTTATCTATGATCTTTTATTCTGTGATCTTTTATTTGTGATCTTTTATCCGTGATATTATATGTTTATATTTTATAATTTTGTCTTGTTCATGGTTATCTTTTATTTGTGATATTATATGTTGTTGGTATCTTTAATCTTCCTTTTATATTGTTATGATATTTTATATGGTATGAATTGTTATATCTATCCCGATAATGTTATTGCTGTTTATTTTATTAGGTTATATGCATATTAGAAATATTTGTAAATTGATAACATGACTATAATTGTGATATCTGTGTGTATGGAATGACTTTGTCATTCGAATCATTCTTTGCTACCGATCTTGATGCTTGGTGAAAGGGGATCTCACCTCTTTACTGTATTGTTGTGTTGTGTTGTATTGTTAAAATCGTATAGTAGGTGGAGTGGACCTATTGGAGGCCATATTCTGAAGATGGTGACGGCGTTGAAGAGTGACCTTCAGACTTCAACAGGATGCAGTTGGTAGAGACATGGATCTAGTAGGTTGGGTTTTTCTCGTTAGTGTTATTACCGTGCTGTTAGTAGTAACCTTCATTAGGTTTGCTACTGTTTTTCTGAGTCTGTAAATTACATGTTTTACTTCTATAATGAATATTTGATGGTATTTAGATTATGTATATTAGTCAATTCAATTTAATTTCGGTTTTCTTATAATTTTTGGTAAGTTTATATTTCCGAAAAATGAAATTTTAAAAATTTATCTTTTAACAATTAAAACTTTTATAAAATGATTTCAGTTGGTTTTATATTTTATTTAAAATGTGACGCCCTACGGAGGGTGTTACATTAGTTGGTATCAGAGCACGGTTAGAGTCTTTTTGGGGTTTGTGGTTGGGTTTGTCTTGTTTTTGTTGTGTGACTCTCTGTGCTTGGACTCCGAAAGGAGACAATGTTTCTTTGGAATGGTTACTTTGGTATCCATTGTATTATGATTCGTCTGTCTTTGAAGAAAGACGATGATTCGTGGTAAACGTGCACGTGAGGAAGCAGGACATGATAGCGGTGATATGACTGCAACTATGAAAGCAAGGTAAAGAATAATTAAAGAAACAGTACAATATGACTTGAAGATTACTCAGCAGCGAGAAACGATAGCCGAGGATTAGAAGCAGACCAAGTCGAAATAAATCTTAGAATACGCAGTTTCGTAACGTTAGATCGTATTAGTTCTAAAGGAGGCGAAATCGTAAGGCCAAGCAAGTCCAGTGGAAAAACGTATTCGTGATCATCGGGAAGTCAACAACAACAACAATCTTGTGGAGGAAAAGCTAGCGGTAGCAAGTTTGGTTAGACTGTGACATTTGCACCAACGTGTTGAAAGTGTGAGGAAGATCATCTAACGAGGAGTTGTGCAATCAAAGGAAAATCATCTGTTTTCAAGTGTAGGATGCTGGACGTTTTGCTGAACAGTGTATCTTGCTAAAAACGAAGTCATCTGTTAGTAACGTACGTGCTTCGACATCTTAAGTAGAGTGGAACATCGATTCTTCAAGTGGAGCAAAAGCATCTTAGGTTGTGGACCTAAACAAAGGAGATTGTGTCACAAAAAGGTCATTCTTTAACTATACTGTATAATTCCGAGAGTAGCCTATTTCTCTATGGCATATATTGTGTGAGTCAATTAGAATTATTTGTGTCTTCATTATTCTTTTGGCCTGATTGTTTCTACTTCTGTTATTAGAACATGTAGTTGAGAACTTGAGTTGCTTAAACCATCCTAAGTATATTAAATAATTAAATCTTTTCTGTTGATTCAATTTGTATGCTTCGTTCTCAAAGCGGATGCAATTTAAAAATATGGATTGGGTATTTTTCCAACCATCCATACTCTGTTAGACTTATCAGTTGAATTGTTCAAGTTAAAAAGCTTACTTTTAAATTCATCGTACCATATCAATTTCTCTAGTGGATATGTTCGGTGGTATGGATGATTCTATCATCTTTTATTTCTATGTCTTCATGACATCTTTCATATGCCGCAATTGCGAGAAATGTACTTTTGGTCTAACTCATTCTTTTATGATTAATTGACTATTTGGGTTGATTAGAGCTATCAATACCTTTGTTACCATTTGATTTATCTATTTCTTCTTTTGTTACCAAACCTATTGTTATTATCCAGTCCTTTAAACAATCTTTTCTGTTAATCTAAACTGTCTACCTCTTTCGTGAGATAGATATGATCTTATATATGGATTGGTTATCTTTAATCATATCCTGTAAATTATTTCAGTAAAATTTTGGTGTCCCAGAAATCTTATTCTTAAAATCAGGCAATGTCAAATTCTTTGTTAGACAAGTCTGATAACAATTCAGATAATTTCTCTACCTTTTCTTCTAAATTTTTTTTATAATGTCCTTTTGTGTGTTGCAATTGTAAAGAAAGGATGTTTTTAGTCAAAATTATGTCATAAGTATCAAATACAGTATTGTTGAAAAAGAGAACTTGGATTGTGAGGCACTTTCGGTTAAAAGTAAAGGCAAAAGAGTGAAGCGAAGTACAAAGTCGGGGATAATTTCAAATGGTACTTGATCAGTGTAGCCTTGACGCAGCGTAATGGATAGTATCTTTCGTCCTTATTTAGACAGAATTGTCATTATTTTTATTAACGACATTCTGATCTATTCTCGAAAACATGAAGAATCCCACTAAAATACTATTCTCCATGTTTTATGCGATGCAAGGAGTTTTCGTTAATCGAGGTAATCTGGAGTGGCGTAAACGGATGTGCAACGTGGAAAATTAAAAGACAAGACGAAGGGACTGTTCAGAGACTGCTGCGAATTTCGAGGGCGAAATTCCTTTTTGGTGGGGAGTGTTGTAACATTCCAACTTTTGGGTAAAAGACCGTTGTGTCCCTGTTTTTCTTGTTTTTTTATTTTTCGTATGAAATACGAGAAAAATAATCTTGTTGTTATTTTATTTGGTAGTTTTACATAATTTGTTTCGATTCGGTAAAATAAAAATTTTATCAAATTACTTGTTTTAAATTTTTCTATATCAAAAACAGATGTATAATCTTGTCTAGTATTTTATATAATCGTTTTATGTATTTTTCTTCAAGACAAGTGAAATAAAATTTTTCTTGAGTTCTTTGTTTTAATTTTTCTCAAAGATATACAACTATATAATACTTCTTTGGATATTTTATTTGAACGTTTTGGACGATTACCTACGTTGTGGGAAAAAACAAAAAAATGACCGTTACGTCCCGAACGTCTTCGTTTTTCTGTTTTTTTTAATTGTTTTCTTCTTGATTTAATGTCCATATACCGTCTGTAATTTTATATGGACTTTTTGTGTGATTTGCTCCGGGGTAGGAAAATAATATTTTTCCGGACCGGGAAAATCTGTTTTTAATTATTCGGAGGGGGGATCTTACTAAACCCAATTTTGAATGAGCCTAAAATTAATCTTTTAATTTTTAGGATTTAATCATCAAATAAAATAATTTTATATTATTATAATATTATTTTATTAGTCGATATAAATAAGTGACGGACCGGAAATATTTTGCGGGACCCACGTTTAGTCATTGAGTCTTGTACACGTGGACCAATGAGGAGTGGTCAAAATTGGTGGCTATGACTCATCGCAACGGGCCAATAGGACGATGACACGTGGCGTGACACCTTAGCATCATGACTCGCCAGCTTCTAGAAGGTTCCGAAGTCGACTTCGGCTGTGACTCACCGCAGCGTGACTCGCCGGTTCGAAGTTTCTCGATGACTCGTGTGTGACTCACCATTGATGACGCAGCCAATGATGCGATTGTGATGCGATCGGTGACTCAAGATGTTGACTCGCCATCTTGACTCACCTGTTTTGGAAAATATCTATCTTGACTCATCCGCTCTAGAAAATATCTACGCCGACTCGCCATGCTTGACTCACCCGTTCTAGAAAATTCCACGATGACTCATCATCTTGACTCATCGTAGTGAGTCACATGTTCTAAAAATTTCTCTTTGATGACTCGTTTTATGACTCATCAAGGGTAATCGATAGAAGAAAAATAATCAATAATAATTTCTACTCATAGTATAAAATAAAAGCCTATGTGTATTTTATTATCCATTGGATAATAGATACTTGACTTTATAAATAATAAATATTGTTCATTGGTTAAAGTATACTATAAAATATAATGTGCACCAATAGGAAATTGGTCAACAAAAATAGCAACCAATAAGAATTAAGTTAGTAAATATTTAACCAATAGAAAGTGGTCAAAATTAATGGCTTGAATTTTTTAGAACCAATAGGAAACAAGCTATTAAATCAATTTAGGCTTCTTGAATTTGCAATGGTTCTACGGTGAAGGAATTGGCTCTAATAGCCAAATTCACAAAGTAAGTTACGTAGAAAGCTTTGTGAAATGCATGTAGGATGCCAAATTGAATAAAAGGAAGACTAGTCAAATTTAGTGGCTTTTCTTGGTTGCTTTCTACGGTGAAGTAAGCCTTTGGTGAAACAAATATTACAATCAATTCTTACTATCTTTCAACTAATTAACCAAGTCAACATTGGTGGCTTTTCTTTGTTGCTTCCACGGCAAAGCCAAATCCATGCAAGGCAAAATATTACAATTGATTTCTTTCTATCTTTTATTAATTAACCAAGTATGAAAAAGTCAATATTGATGGCTTCTTGCCATAATGCATTTACGGCAATTGAATGCCTTTAGGAAGGCAATTCCAACACTTTAATATATCCTTGCTCTCCAAGTTTGTCACAAAGGAAATAAAGCTAATTTCCATTTCCTAAAATTAGATAATTTTAGTGGCTCTTGTTGTTGGCTTCTACGGCAATTCACCTTGGGTGAATTCTTCAATTTGCTATTATTCAAAGAAGCAAAACAACATATGTTCTCATTTTCTCTCAAAGTGTCCTACGGCCAAAGCTTAGAAAAGCCAAAGGAGACTTGTTTTTATTTCTCAAAGTCTTCATCTTTCTCCAAACACATCAAATAAGCCAAAAGCTCTCAACTTTTCTTCTTTTTTTCTTCTCCAACTCTACGGCCAAAGCTTCCCAAATGGAGACAATCTTCATCAATTTATTTCATTTGTTCTCTTCTATATCCTTTTCTCCAAAGAACCAAGACCAAGCAACCAAAATTCTCTCCTTTTCTCTTCCCCTTGATTTCGGCCAACCCCTCAAAAAATCCTCTTCCAAGCTTCAATAATTTTAAATGACCATAGATCTTGAATTTCCATGCCTTTCTAAAGAACTTTCATGTTGGAAGTTTTTCCTAAATCTTCCATTTTCTACCTTGTTCTTCAAAGCTCAAGTTTGAAACCATCAAGGTGAAATTCTTTAATCTTCATGTTTCTATCCATTTTAAAGTTTTAATCATGATTTTAATCCATGATTATTGTAGTTAGAGCCTTAGGTATTAATATTGTATGTTTTCTTTGATTTTCAAGAGGCTCTTGGTGAAGAAGATTGGCTTGAAGGAGACATACAAGGAGCTTGGAGGTTCTTCAAGAGGTAAGAGGAGATTACCCTCATCAACCAAGTGTTGGTGGTGAGGAATATATGTGGTTGTACTTGTAGAATCCATAAGGATTCGGTGGTGTGCTTGTTTTGATGTGTTAATTATTTGTGTGTTTGTTATTTGTGTGTTTGATAATTTGGTGCTTGCTAGTAGGTTGTTGTGTATTTGTTAGTAGTCTTCTTATGTGATATTTGTAATAATTGCATGTCTACAAGCTTTAATTTGCATGTCTACAAGCTTTGATAATATGGCATGTGTTAGAAATGCATGATAATATATAGGATGCAAATAATATGTCAAGGATTGCATGAGTGTTCCAAAGAACACATTAACAAGGCTCACGGCCATGATTTAAATGGGAACCAAAATGTTCTCTTAATTTTCTTAAAAGGTGACCTAATTAACCTAAGAGAATTGGTAAGCTATCCATTTGTTTAGATTAAGAAAAATGAATTTGGAAATTAAATGGCATAACCTTACATTTTCATTCAACATGTCTAACTTCAACATTTTGATTTCTAAAACTATTTTCTAGGGTAAGGATTAAATCAATGTAGACAATACAAGAGATTAAACATGTATTTAAAAGGTGAAAAATAATTTGGAAATCAAATGTAAAGTTTTTATCAAATTCGGCCAACATGCCAAATTAGATATTCATGATTTCTAAAATTAATTCCAAACTAGTTTCAATCAAGAAGAAGCAATGCAAGTTAAAGTAAATTTTCTGCAATGAGTTTCAAAGAAATAAAGTGGTTAGAATTAAGTTTAAGAGGTTAATACTAATGATTTTTACTGTAAGAAGAAAATACAATAGCTTTATAAAATTTCTAACGTATAGCTCCCGTGTGTTTGAAGCACGTTAGTAATTTTCAAAAGTGTAATTAATTGGTTGTGATAAAAATAAAAGGAGTTTTGACAGTAAACCTAGAAAACCATTATTATAATTTTTCTAAATCAAATACTGTCAATTTTTATTAAAAACAGACAAATAAGGCAAAAAAGATGAGCAAAAGACAATATACGCTATGAAAAATATTCTACGTAATTTAAAAGTACTAAATATTATTTATGTTTGTTTTAAACAGTTATTTTAAGGAAGTTGGACAAGAAAACGATTTAAAAATTTTACGCGATTGAGAAAACGTATTAAAAATTCTATGCGATTTTGAAAACAGTAAAATATATTTACGCGATTTATAAATGTTTGTAAAAACGACGGAATTGTAAAAATGCGATAAAATTTCTACGCGATTGAACGTTACTGTATTTTTCGCTGTCGGGAAAATGTGAACCCGTACAGGTTTTCTTTATATATATATATATTTGTTGCCAATGAGTACAGGCTTTGTATATTTTTCTTTCTCGCTGTCGGGAAAATGTGAACCCGTACAGGCTTTGGTTTGATTGACGAGGTGAATAACATCGTATTGTCGGTGTGATAAGCGTAGTGTGGTTCGACCTTGAATGGACTTGGAGACGTTAGTGTGCATGATTCCATATGTGGACAGTTAGTTGCTCTTCTGGGCCGTGGTAATTGGCAACACACTAACGGACTCGACACACACTATACTTAATCGAGATCCTGTAAAGTCTAATAGTACATTGCCTGTAGTGTCACAACGTGAGACCGTGAACTACACCACACCTGGATGGTGGATTCCCAGTGTCGTGGGGCTATAAACGCAACGTGTGACAGCGCAATAGTTTGGTTGGGCAGCCGTGGTACTAATAGATTTTGAGGATCATTCGCTCTCTGATGTCTGTTTGTTTTTAGCTCCATGGAGTAGGATTGTGTCATCTTGCATATGTTTATATGCTGTACATTATGATCTTTTATCTATGATCTTTTATCTATGATTTTTATCTATGATCTTTTATCTATGATCTTTTATCTATGATCTTTTATCTATGATTTTTATCTATGATCTTTTATCTATGATCTTTTATTCTGTGATCTTTTATTTGTGATCTTTTATCCGTGATATTATATGTTTATATTTTATAATTTTGTCTGTTCATGGTTATCTTTTATTTGTGATATTATATGTTGTTGGTATCTTTAATCTTCCTTTTATATTGTTATGATATTTTATATGGTATGAATTGTTATATCTATCCCGATAATGTTATTCTTGTTTATTTTATTAGGTTATATGCATATTAGAAATATTTGTAAATTGATAACATGACTATAATTGTGATATCTGTGTGTATGGAATGACTTTGTCATTCGAATCATTCTTTGCTACCGTCAAATCTGATATTGGTGAAAGGGATCTCACCTCTTTCTTGTATTGTTGTGTTGTGTTGTATTGTTAAAATCGTATAGTAGGTGGAGTGGACCTATTGGAGGCCATATTCTCGAAGATGGTGACGGCGTTGAAGAGTGACCTTCGGACTTCAACGGGATGCGATTGGTAGAGACATGGATCTAGTAGGTTGGGTTTTTCTCGTTAGTGTTATTACCGTCTTTGTTAGTAGTAACCTTCATTAGGTTTGCTACTTGTTTTCCGAGTCTGTAAATTACATGTTTTACTTCTATAATGAATATTTGATGGTATTTAGATTATGTATATTAGTCAATTCAATTTAATTTCGGTTTTCTTATAATTTTTGGTAAGTTTATATTTCCGAGAAATGAAATTTTAAAAATTTATCTTTTAACAATTAAAACTTTTATAAAATGATTTCAGTTGGTTTTATATTTTATTTAAAATGTGACGCCCTACGGAGGGTGTTACACCACTCATCAAAAATACCTCTACATCATCCAAATTCATCCTTTCACCATCTCTATCCTTTCCCTTTCTTTAGAAACCGCGACCCTCTCTCCAAATTCCACTCAAATCTCCATCAATTTCTTTCTTTCTTGTCCCAATCAATCCCAAAATACTTCTTCCTTTCTCCCTGCCTATATTCCACACCAAAATTATCCTAATATGGCTGAATCATCTAAGGGAACAAAGAGGAAAAGAATAGGGAAAGTTGTTGGCAAGGCTCCATAGGCACCTTTTCCAGCTTTGGATCTCTCCCATCTATTCAATAGTCCACGACAAGCTGAGAACTACAAAAATAACTTTCAGATCCAGAAGATCATCCAACCAAGGTATTTGGATAATACATTTTTCTCCAATGAGCCTTTTTAATATTACAAATTGTTGCAAGATATTGGTTTTTTATTACATCTCTGAGCATTAGTAGAGATATTTATCTTGACTTAGTGAGAGTTTCTATGCAAATTTGAAGTATGAAAATGCTACTTTGATCACTAAAGTCAAAAAGGTGAAAATTCTAATTAATCATGAAATGTGGAAAGATTATTTGGGTTGAAATTTGATGGGGTCAACTTTACTAGCAGTGGTGATACTTCTGTTTGGGCCGATAAGTATGAATATAAGTCTGCTTTGAACATGTTGCTTCGGGCTAGCTATTGTGCAAGAAATAGAGTTATAGTGGACTAACCCTTGAGAATTGCTTACTACATTGCATCCTAGTTAGGACTCTTGTTGTAAGAGGAGGAAACTACTCCTAAGTGCAATCAGATGATGTGCTAACTCTTTAGGCCTTGAACACTGGCAAACAGATTAATTGGAGCTACTATATCATCAAACACATGCTCAAGGCACAGAAGGGCAACTGCCCTTTACCTTATTCTATACTCACCACTAAAATTCTTTAGTAATTATATGTTCCACTCATTGGAGAAGTCAAGGACCAAAGCACGGATGGTCCTGAGTCCATTGATGAGCACACCTTCACTAAGATCAAAATGAAAGAGATTGGTGACTATAAGAATTGAGATAAATGGCAGTGACTTTTTTCTAGTGACAAAAAAGTCGTTAGCAAAAATACATATATAGCAGTGATGTTTACAAGTCGTTGTGATAGGAGGAATTTTATCGCCATAGCAATATTTGCATTGGCAAAAGCCGATCTGTAGCAACAACAAATTATTTTTGTTAGGATAGACCACATATATAGCAGCATCATTAGATTCTCGCTGGGCAACGTCTAATAATATGAGTTATATGGAAGCAACATATGTTATCATAGTGATAAACGTAGAAATATGGCAACAACTTTAATTACCGTTGGGATAAGTTATACGCATATGCAATCGACTTTGGTTATTGTTGGGCATAATAGAAGAATGCAAGCTATACGCCAATGACAAAGGTTATCGCGAGGATAAGCTAGCAATATGACAACAACTATAATTGTCGTTGGGATAAGTTATACACATATGCCAACGATTTTGGTTGTTGTTGGGCATAGTAGAACAATGCAAGCTATACGTCAGCGACAAAGATTATTGCGGGGAAAAGCGTAGCAATATGGCAACAACTGTAATTATCATTGGGATAAGTTATACGCATATGCTAGCGACTTTGGTTGTCGTTGGGCATAGTAGAATAATGCAAGCTATATGCCAACAACAAAGATTATTGTGGGGATAAGCGTAACAATATGGCAGCAACTGTAATTGTCACTAGGATAAGTTATACACATATGCCAGTAACTTTCGTTGTCATTGGGCATAGTAGAATAATGCAAGCTATACGCCAGCGACAAATATTATCATAGGGATAAGCTTAGCACTATAGCAATTGTCGCTGCGATAACAAAATAGATTGACGAAGATAACAATTTTTATTTTTGTTGTAGCATTCATTGTTTACTTATATGTAAATGATACTTATTAAAATTGAATTTAAATGTACCCAAAAACTTGAATTGAAATAGGGAATGATATAGGATAATGATCCTATTTTAATTCATATTTATGAATAGGTATCATATGGTCTATCTTATCTACAACTATTAATAAGATTTAAAAAAATAAAAAGGATAAAGTATACATCTTATTAATAATTTAGTTTAAGATTTAAAGATAAAATTATTTAATATAAAATTTTTATATTATTATTTGTGATATTATTAAAATAATTTATATTTTAAATAATAATAATTTATTATGTAATTAAAATTTTTATATTATAATTAGTGACATTATTGGATAAGGCTAAGACCTGTCATCCTAATAATATGAGATAAGTCATATTTAAAGAATAAGTCATATATAAGGATAAAGCATAGTAACAAAGAAAATTGGTATACTGTGGTGAAAGTCAAGCAAAGAAATGACTTTCCATGTGATGAAGATGACTTAAAACTATACCAACTTAATGAGTTGGCTGATATATAAGGTGAATTCAAAGCAACATCAGTGGACTAAGATGGAGATATTTTAAATAGGGATGATGTTGATGGATTATGCCTGGATGAATACATTGTTAACCAAGAAGAAGAATTAAATAATACAAATGACTTTGATACTGATGATGATCAAGCTGAGACTGTGAATGAAGAATACAACTCTGAGAATAAGAATGAAGATTCTAACATAGAATAAAAAGATGTTTTACATAATATTTTTTGAGTACATTTTCTTAGTATTATTTTATTATTATAGTTTTTTACATTGTAAATTATTTATTTAATATTTATTTGTTTATTTAAAATGATTTTAGATTTATAAGATAATTTTATTATATATTACTACTACTATGTGGTTATTTTTTTTAAATACTACACTCCAATATTATTATAGTTTTAATATATCTTATTTATTATTATTTGATTTATCTTTTTTATATAAAATGTTTAAGTATGATGGATTATTAGAATATATCTTAAATTGAAATTAGGGGTGGCAAAACGGGTCAACCCGCTCCAGTTTGCCATGAGTTAGCAAAAAACGAGGTGGGCGAGTTGACCTATTTTTTGGAATATGGGTTGGAAATGTCAACCCACCCTGTTTTGTGCAAGTTGGTAGGTTAACTCGTTTAAAAAAAAAAATGACAGGTTGATGAGTTAGACATAGGAGTGTTTAAGACTCGACTCATCCTACTAACCTAGCCCTACCTGAAACTAATTGGAACGAATTCGAGTTTTAGAAATTAGACCCGATGTATTTTCATGTTGAGTTTAAGTTATATTTCGGATTTTTCAACTCAACTCAATATCCCAAATTATTTTAAAACTTATACTTTTTTATACAATTAGTTTTAAATAATAAGACTTATCAACTTAAATTAATAACTTTTGCATAAAATGATAATATATTTATATTGATATAATTTGTTTTAAAATATATATTACAAAATATACCTTAGTTTTAGTTTTTTACTTCTATAATTTTATGACTTAATTATGCTTAATGTTTAAATTTATACATTATATCTACATATTGTATTGACTAGGTTTGGACCCAATCATTATCGGGACATAGTCAGATTTAGTTCAAGTCCAAAAAATGAATTAATCAAAATATCATATCAAGTTTGGGTCAAGCCAAATCTATCCTAAGTATACTCCTAGTTAGATGGGCGAACTCGTTATAAAAATGAATAAAAAAGAAGGTTAAGCTGGTCAACCCAAGTTAACCAAATTCTAACCAACCATAAAAAATCTCAAAAAAAAAAAAATCTAACCCCACAAGTCAACCTCAAAATAACTCTCTCAAAATATGACATTGTTATATTCTTAAAAGAAAAGAGCCTAACTAATTAGTAATACTAAGGACTTGACATAATTAATATGTTTAATGCGGGAAATTATCATGGTTCACAAATAGTTGATACCATAATAACATACTGACTCTTCAAGAGCTTAAATTCAAGACCATAAGATCTATATAATCCAACATCCACAATTATTCTAACCAAATGATCTCTTGTTGAAAGAAGTAATATCTAGTATAGAGGAAGAATAAATAAGTAAACTTTAATTTAGAAATAAGAAAACAAAAAGAGGAAGATAAAAATACTGCACAATCAAACTCTAAATTCCTCTTCAAAATCTAAAGGAAAATTCAATCTAAGGCCAACCATCCAGATTCAAAACAACTTAGATAAAAAGCTTTCCACAAAATCTTCACAATTTCACATAAGAAAAGTAGTTATATAAATATGTGAACCCAGCAATAGCATGCCTTTAAATGTGTATCACACTTCAAATAGTTTCATTGTTCTCCTAAACCAAAGTTTGGTCCTCCAAAGAAGCTGTTGGGTTGTTGAATTTTGTTGGCAACAAAGAGGTATGTCCCTCCACCCTTTTAACTTCCAGATTTGGAATGCATGAAAGGGAACAATGTGTATTAATATGCACGAGGTGCACATACATGGATCACTCATTAAGTTGATCACTTGTTAACAGCATGCTAGGCTGATCAATAAAAAAGCTCTGTTTTAATTAATCAAATTTATGTTTCAAACCATTGACATTAAGTTGCCTCAATTGTTTTATCGTTTATAATTTTAACATCCATTGCATCACATCTTATTGTATTGTGGATATATTTATCACTGCCAATTCTTAATTTCTCTTTCAGTTTTGTTGTCTTCATTAATGGCACCCTCAAGTAAAGTTTCAAATTTTAGGCGCATGAATGCTTTAGCTGTTGGCATGAGTCAGCATTAAGAAAGTATGCATAATTTGATTTTCTTTTAAGTTTTTATTTAACTTTCCTTTTCCCATTAATTGTAGTTGTTTTTTTTTGTATAATCTTATCTTAAAAATTCGCTTTATATTTATCATAAATTTTTCTCTCATTCTTGTTAAGGTGAAGATACAGAATGAATAAATACAAAAAAAAAACAAGAAGAGGAAAAACCACTGGCCTAAGCGTTGTAAAGAAGAAAAAGAAGAGTGCTACAGGCAAATTGCATGTCATTATTCTTGAAGACAAAGGTTGCAGTTGGACCAAAAGTTGCAGACTTTGTTACAGAAATAGGAGTGACTATTCAAAAGAATGCTCCTTTGAATGTCAAAAAATGGAAGGATATCCCTAAGGATGCGAAAGATAAAATAGTGACAAAAATGCTGGTAAGTCTTAATTCTTTGCATTTCAAATATTCTATGTTTGTAGAATATTAACTATAGATTTTATTTTAATGGTTAGGTGCAAGATACTTTTGATATTGGTAACACAAAACACAACAGGGACACTATCCTTGGGCAAGCAAACCGACAGTATTGAAATTATAGACAAAGACTTCATACTTATTTTGAAGGGTTTGAAACAAATGATTGCTATAGAGCATACACCTAAGGATGTAAGTGAAGATGATTGGGAATTTTTGATAATTTATTTCTCAAGCAATGAATATAAGGTACGTTAGCAATAAACCTATTATAAATATAGAGAAATGTGTTATGACATGGTAAAAAAACAATGACAAATTAATTTGTATATTTATTATTTTCAGGCCATTAGTGAGAGGAACAAAAAGAATAAAGCAAAATAAGTCATCAATCATAGATGTGGAAGAAAAAAATTTCAATTTGTTAGCTTTGATGCGGTATAATTTAATATGTATGAATTTATTTTTGTGTGAATTTTTAATTGAAGACATAATTTATTAATATTATATAATGTGACATTATTTTTAGAGAGATCCTGAAACTGAAAAAGAGTCCAATTTTCAAGATTTATGGCTAATGACTCACATGAACAACAATGGAGAGTGGGTAGACGAGGCTTCAAGGGAAGTTCATGTAATGAATCATTTATTTTGTTTATATATTATAATTATGATTTAATATTATTTTTATTTATTAATTTTTTAAATCATTAATAGATTTTTTTATTTATTGATATAGAGAAATGTTTAAAAAGCTTCTATGGTGATGCTACAAGGCATTAATGAGGAGACTAATAAGGACCCTCTAATCAATGCTTTTTTCAATTAGTTGTGGGAGAGCAATTTGGGTGTTGTTGCGGTCTTGGAGTTGGAATCAGAATCAAGGGAAAATCTTCTACGGGTTTGTGAGAACATTTAGATGATGAGCATGAAAAACGACAAAGTTTGGAGATAAAAATGAATGAGCTTCAGATTCAACTTTAGAAAGGGCATAAATAAAGAGAAAAAATGGAAAAACATTTTGAAGAGAGTCAAGGACATCTTGAAGAAAGAATGGAAAGACAACTTCAAGAAAAGATAAATACTATGTTTTTTAGAATGCAAACATTCTCGGTAAGTATGAATAATGATTGAAATTAATAACTGAAATTAATTAATGACTTTATATTATGAAAACATATGGTTTATTGTTGCTATGAACATTTATTTTGATAGGTCAGACGATTTGTTAGTGCAATGAACATGCCATCTGAATTTGGTCATTCAGTTGGAACTTCTACCAACAGACTACAGTCAAGTAAGAATGATTTCTTTTGACCCTTGCGCCTTGCAATTTATCTTTATGCTAGCTTGTGAGTGCTGCCCTTGTTCAATATCTAGCTTGTAAATTTATCTTTATCTTTGGAATTTTTCAAGCCCATTCATGATGTACTATGAATTTTTTGTTGATTCTAGATTCATTTTTTATTCACCTTACTGGTTGATAATAGTTGCTGGCTGGTACTGATTATTTGGTATCTCATTTATCTGATAAAATATTGATTGTTTTTACTAAAATCGAGTTTTATTCTGAATGATTTCCTTATGATGTCTTCGATGTAAATTCTATCATCTTGAATACAATAGCCATTGTGGCAATGATATGAGGCATAAATGCATCCTTTCAAATGCATCCTTGATTTAGGTTGCTTGAAGCTTGCTCTTTTCTTTAAAAGTGAAGGAATTTATGTTGCTTGCCTTGTTTGATATTTGGGTTCAAGTTGTGTGACTTAATGTTCACAAGTGGATTGGTTACTTGTCATTCAAAAAAGTCATTATGACTTGTCATCACTTTGAGATAATGAAGGAACATTAGTTTGGACCATTACACCACACATTGCTTGTAGTTGCTTCTTCATATGGCATATTTACTTACTTAAATTCAATATGCCTTTAACATATTGAACTTTTAATATGCATTTGCTCTATAATATGTCATTCTTGTTATTTTGTTTCTATCATGCAAAAGGTTCTAACTTCACTTGTTTAACTCTTGTCTTGTAAGATAGTTTGTAGTTACATCTCAAGTGCTTACCATGGACATTCTTGAAGCTAAGCACTGGAAACTTTAGTTTTGTACATATTTCATATTTTCATAAATATATTTGTTGGACCATTTATTTGCTTTAAGCATGAAGATTGGAAATTTTATGTTATTTAGTTTCCAATTGTTGTATAGCGATGACATTCTTGTGTATATATTAGTAGTTATTCTATGGTAATATATATTATGTTTTGGACAATTTTAATAGTTATTTTGTAGTTATAAAAATCAAATTGATAAATATAATTATTACAAAAATTTAAATATAAGTTACTTTATTTTTTATAAATATATTTGACATTAATTTTGTTATAAAAAATGTATAAAAATAAAATATTTTAAAAAATATTTTTTAGTGATCATAATCGTGGGAAGAATTTATATTAGCCTAAACACTTATCCTAACGACACTCTTTTGGCAGTGTGAAAATGTCACCTATAACAACGACAGTTGACGTTAGGAATTTTATGATATGGCAACGACTTAGGTTATTTATGGTAGCGATAATAGTTGTCAAAATTGAATATATGGTAACAACAATGGTCGTTGGGAAATGTTATCCTTATGGCAGTGACTTAACTCGCTGGGAAATGTTAACCTTATGGTAGCGACTCAAGTCACCAGGAGCATATTACCTTATGGTAGCTACTTAAGTCGTTGGGAAAATGTGACTTATGGCAGCGACCTCAAAAGTTGTTGCAATTTTTTTCGCAACAGGGCTTATGCCAACAGTATGTAGTGACATTTTTGTTGTAGGGATGTCGTTGGGAAAAATGGCTTTCCCAATGACAACAAACCTTTACCAATGACTTTTGTCATTTGGAAAAACCTTACACCTTGTTGTACATAGATTGTGGCATGGATAGAAATATTGCCCAAGGCAATGAGGATGATGAGAATGTTGAAGAACCAGTCATGCCTACAGCATAAAGTGGTCCACCACTAGTCTCAATGGATTAGTTGCTTCAAGAGATGAGAAGCCTTCACACCTATATTGGTGTAACCATAGGAGGAGTTCATGATCAGTTGGATCAATTTGAAGGAAATATGCTCCAACGCATGAATCGCGTCGATCAGGAGATAACCTTCGTTCGCTCTATGATGGAAGGTGCTAAGATTGAGTGGACTGTCACTACTACTGCCCCCACCAATTTTGCTGCCCCTACTCAGACTTAACCAGATGATGATGATGATGATAATGGCTCCTGTGAGCACGATGATAATCATGATGATGCTGACAACGAGGAGACTGAGTGAGGAGATATGGTTTAATCATGATGATCCTCCTGTTTTATCTATCTTTTACACTCTTGTCTAAACCTTAGTCTTTATCTTTTCCTTATTGATACATTTTATAGCTTATGACTTATGTTTAGCATAACTCTAATCATTGGATTGATAATTTTAGATGTTGATCATTATGTTAACCTTGTTATGTTATTGGGTTATTTCTCATGCTTATTTCATGATATCATTTCTCTTTGATAATGCCAAAAGAGGGAAAGTATGAATTGCATGAGTAAGGGAGAGAATTGCATGTGAATTAATTATCATTTTTTTCTTGAACTCTTCTACTTGAATCTCATGGATAGGTTAAGGGGGAGTGCTATGCTTTTATCTCTGATCATTCTATATATGCTGCTCTTTACCCTTGTTAGTTTGTCATCATAAAAAATGGGGAGAATGTGAATGTTTATTCTGAAGGTTTTGAAGATAACAAAGCCATGACAAAGACCAAGTCCAAAGGAAGATCTAAAGAAATAGTTTTATAGGACTTAGGATCTTTTTGTGAGAAGTGATCTAAGATATCTCAATAAGCTTATGAGGATTTTTTTTTTGAAAAGTCCATCATGAAGTCTTTTAGTTGGTGGTTGTTGGTTTTGAAAAATCTGGGTTATTTTACATAAAATCATGTTTTAAACTTGGGTTATGAAAATCTTGTTTGAATCCTTAAAAAATCAAAGTTTTAGTTGTTGGAAATCTTTACCAAGCTTGTTTGGGCTCAAACGTTGGTTTTAGAATAATTGTAATATCTTACAAGAGTTTTGTAATTCATTACGAGCATATCTATAAGCTCATAATCGATTACCACAAGCTTGTAATCGATTACAAGCTTCCCAAAACCTGTTTTCCTCAAAACAGAATCTTGGTAATCGATTACCAAGCATGGTAATCGATTACCAAGAGCCCAAGAATTTCTTTTTAAAACTAATAATCGATTACCATGTGTTGTAATTGATTACCAAGAGTTTTGAACTCCCAAAACGCGTTTTTAAAGCATGGTAATTGATTATCATATGCTTGTAATGGATTATCATTCCTCTAAAACTAGCAACAACTAGTTTTTAATGCATTAAATGCTACAACAACTCTTTTTAACGGCTCTATTTCATTGATGGACTATAAATATAGCCCTTCTGAGATATCTTTGAGAGATTCATAGTGCTTCAATTTATATAATATGTTCTTTGAGAGAGTTTATTTCTTTCAATCTTTATTGTAAACAATTGTGAGGGTGGAGGATCCCTTTAGGAAACAAAGAGGCTTCTACACATAGAGGTGGATGATCTTTGAAGTGTAAGAAGAGATCAAATCTTGTAAAGGTTTTTCAAGCACCTATTGAAGCTTGAAGAATAATGGGAACTCCTACGTGAATGATCTTAGGGAGTAGATGTAGGTCATAAGGGTGATTGAGTCAGTATAAATCTTGTTTGCAATCTTCTCTACCCTTATCTCTTTACTTTCAAGCTTGTTTATTGAATTTGCATACTTGTTACTTCATCCTCTACTCATTCACTTTCTTCAAAACTTGTGTAAGATCTTTTTGTTGTCATAAATCCATTCACCACATAAGAAATTAACTTCAAAAAAAATCAAAAGAATCTTATTTGCAAAATTTTTGAAAAACTCATTTCAACCCCACCTCATGAGTTTTGAAGCCACTTGGTAACAAAAGTGGGATGGAAGATTACAATTATGGACTCTTGTTTTCAGCATATGCTCATGAAAAATTTTCCTGATGATGGTCCCTCTTGGTGTTTTGCAGCTTGCTATAAGAGACCTCAAGGTGTCCTACGAGCTAATCTGTAGCATACCCTTCGTCTGATTTGGAGCAATATTATGGATCCTTGGTGCATTACTAGTGATTTCAACTCAGTTATGTTTGATAATGAGCGTAATGGTCCTGTTATATTGTCGTCTACAATTTGTAGTGCTTTTCATAATTGTATGAAGGATTGTGATTTGTGATATAGGGTTTCATGGCTCGATGTTCACTTAGGGTTGTGGTCAGGTCAGGAAAAGGCTAGATAGAGCGTTATGTAATTCTAGCTGGCAACTTTACCTTCCCTGATGCGTTTGTTATTCATTTGCCCTTCTTCAAGCCTGATCACTCCCCTTTATGGATTAGACTGGGACCTGAGCAAGTGCAACCTCACAACCCTAAACCTTTTCATTTTCTTGCAGCTTGGCTTACCCATAAAGATTTTGCTAAGTTAGTAAAAGAGAACTGGGACACTAATAGATACTGGATGGATAATATTTCATGTTTCACCTCTAATGATCAGGATTGGAATATTAATGTTTTTGGTCACATTATGCGTAAGGAGAATAAGTTGTTAAATAGATTGGAGGGAACTTATCGTAAGCTTTCTTTGGATCTAAATCCTTTTCTTGACAAGCTTTATAAGGAGTTGTGGGTTGATTATGAAAACGTCTTGGTGGAGGAAGAGCTTTTGTGGGTTTAGAAATCTAGAGCTAAAAGGATTGAGTTTGGTGATAAGAATACTCATTTCTTTCATCTCTACACTGTTGCTAGAAGAAAGTAGAATTGTATTCTTGCTCTGAAAAATGATGATGGTAATTGGATTCAAGATGCTAATGAGATGAAAACTTTTAGTTGGGATTTCTTTACTAGCTTATATCAAAGTCAAGAGCATACTGTGGCTTTTCCTCTTACTAGTTGTTATGCTCCGTTAAGAGATGGTCAATTGCACCATATGCATGCTCAGGTAACTAATTTTGATATTGTTTTGGACCATGATCTGGGACGCTAGTTTCATAGGTCAACCTGACAGGCATATAGCCGGAATCCGTTGTTGACACTCTAATGGGAATTCATGGTACACTGTTGAGATCCCTACACAATGGATGTCAGACCATGACATTGGGTAACAACAATATTACTGTGAGATTTGCGTAGTGGATAAGTCCTAAGATTATCTGTTATTTCCAATTCTGATCTTTCGTAATAATAGCACCTATAACCTCCTTTGACTACTTATAATTGCAGTATCAACATTTTGATTTTATAGGGATCATCTACAACTATTAAAGGAATGTATCTCCCAATCCAACCTCTATAAATACCAAGCTCAATCACCTTCTACAGATAACTATTGCTCTTCAGCATAAATCCTAATTGTGCACAACCTGGCTTGAGTGTTGGAGTACCTTTGCAGCTACCAACCCTTCTATTTCAACATGCTCTGCTGCTGCTGTGCAAAGACGAAAACACTAACTCGTGCCTATCTAGGTACGCGTCAATATCCACTATTGGACATTGGCACCATTTGTGGAAAACCATAAACTTCTATTCCCACTCAACCATGGTGAACATGAGACAGAACTCAAGGGGAGGAGAGGGTGCATAAACCTACACAGGCAAAGGCGAAGACCAGTGGCACACCATCTTCCCCACCCTATTCCACCACGTGTTGCTGAAACCTCCACCGCGAGAAACCAAACACCAACCTTGAACGTCTATGCGAGGGGCATGAAACTACACTATCTAATGAAAGCCCACACCCATCGCGTAGGGACTCTATGAGGGAAAGACTTAGTATCCGCATGCAAGGATCTAATTCTGACATCCATGGGCCTAAAATCCCAGTGCACCAGTGTCTAAGACCCAAGAACGACAATGCAGATGATCGCGTGTCCCATCTAGAGGGCATGATCTAGTCCAATGCATTCAGGAAACCTCTCCTGGACTTAGTGCAGTGACAAACGGCGGTGCTGGAAGAGCAACATTGTAGATTGGAAAAATTAGAGTGATCCATGCATGAAGGCTAGTCCGGACCACAACATGATGACAAAAAGCGGAACCCAGTTAATGATCAAAGGATAATGCCGCACTCTAACGTCAAAATGTCCAACCTTGTTAACAACAATCCAAACCTCGACGATTAAGAACAAACCTTCTTTGCTTAACTCACGGAGTTTAGGGTTCCAAGAAGCTTCAAGTTTTCTACCAACATGGAGCTCTATGACAAGACCACGAACCCACAGGAGCATATAGACGTCTATGTCCAATCTATGCGCTTCCTGTAACATCCTCTTTTTACACATGTTAGACTTGTATAAGGTTACAGAGGTAGCTTAATATTTGTTTAACATGTTTGCTAAATTTTGTGATGATTTGAGTTAATTTACACACTTTGTCGCAACACAGAACGTGCAAAATGACTATTTTAACTCAGAAAAATACCATAAATGCTATATTAAAGGAAATAAATATGAAAAATTCATTTCTAGGTCATAAATATGTGAAAGAAGATCTTAAATTTTGAGGGCAAATAGAGTCAATTTGGTATTTTTAAAGATACTGAGTGAGTATTTAAGTACATATTGAGTCAATTTGATTTTCAAACTTGTTATTTGATGTTTTCATGTATTGTAAACCTATGACTTGAACAAAAGGGCTCCAAGTGCCATGTTTGGTAGTGCAAGTAACATGAAGGCGTTATGCCTACCCAGAAAACAATACAAGGAATAAAAGAGCTTCCTAGAATAAAAGGGCTTCCATGAAATATTTAGATAACTTATGTTTTCAAAAATAAAATCTTTTAAAAATCATTGCATAAACATATTTTGGGGTTTTCATTAGGTATAATCATACATTGCCATGCATTGCATAAAATTGATAATTGTATAGGCAATTGTCTTATTTTTATTAAAAGAGAAGATTAAGGATAAAAGTTAGTTAGAAATGGTTGAGATTAATATATTAAAGTGAGTTAGGTATTGTTCATAGTTTAATGATATATGTTTAAAGTATATGTTGTACAAAAAGGTTGTTATGTAACAATTAAATTGATTACTACCATAACTATTATGAAAGAACATTCTTAATTTATGTGAAGAATTGTTATGTATTGATTATTTATTTTTAATAACTAAATAAACTGTCGACTTTAGGAAGGGAAATGATTGAGATTTGACTTATGCTACATTTCCAAATGATTAAGTATAACTTTTGTTTTACCCCAAAACAGCTGGATTTACTATGATGTTACGATTCCAAATTTACTACTAAGAATTATTAATTCTCACCCTAGTTCTTTTTATATTTGCCATGATAAATCCAAAAGTGGATTCAAGCAAGCGTAGATCAAGGAGATGAAGACTTAATTAAACTGTTTATGTAATTATTTTGGTTATGTAATTATATTAATAGCTCTGTAATTAAGTTTATATATGTAGTTTGTGTAAGTTGTAATATCAGACATATCAGATAGATTTCTAGTAAAGAGCAAGTTTTCTGAGGTGTAATATGTCTTGCTCTCTTACTTCTGTAAATGCTCTATATATTTATTCGTTAAATAGATATTGAACAGGTTGTAAATTACGCTTAAGTTAGAAAGTGACATACTAATCCTATTTACTTAGTATACGTAGGGTATACTACAGTGAATGGAATTAGGGTGTTACATTTTGGTATCAGAGCAGTTCTTCCTATCGAGCCGGGGAATGAATTGACTATGCTTTTGGGCATGATTAGTTGTTTTTATTGTGTCGTTCATTCTTTTATCTCAATATGAGATATGTGAATAAAATTGCTTGACGAGCTTAGGATTTGATGTTAATATTTACTGGCATACTGTTATATAATATCGAGTCTGGCTAACTCAATATGTAATATTTTGTGTGAACAGGAAATTATGACACCTCTTAGGCGAATAAGGGAGAATAGGAAAGCTTTTTGAAAAGGTAATTATGATATGTCTGAGATAGTTAGGTGGTTGATGAAAACGATGAGAGAGAATATAGCGTCGTCACCAGAGAACAGGTTGAAATTATTATTAGAATGATATGGGAGCAGAGTGAGGTTATTAGTAGCATGAGGAAAAGAAGGAGACCAAATTCACTAGTTGAGGATGACAAGAATGATTTTGGAAAGAAGGTACAAAATAGAGTTAGTAGTTAATTGATGTTACTTTCTCAATGATGTGATAAGAATAGAAGAGCTCAAGGTTTGAATAGTGAATATGATGAAAGAACCAAAGAACTAAAATGTCAACAAAAAACATGTTTCAAAGTTTTAAAGAACACACAATTAGTTGAAATGCTGAAGTTTTAAAATAGAGATGCTAAGTGAAAGGAAGAAGATATTAGAAGTAATGAATTGTTCAGACGAATAAAAGATGTAGCTCGTTTCTTTTATACTAAAAGGAGAAGAGAAGCATTGGTGAAAGGTTTTGAGATGATTAATGGAATCTGCTGGTATATAGATGCATTGAAAGGTATTTAAAATGACTTTTTTGATAAATATTTCTTGAAGAATAAGCGAGAAGATAAGAAAAAATTGGATTCTTGAGTTGAAGTAAGGTAGTATGTTCATAAGGTAATATGAAGTAGTAGTTGGCCAAATAGTAATAAGTTTATTATGATGCTTGAAGTAAAATCATGATATAGTAAAGTTAAGTTATAAGTTATGGAATTCACTAGAGATGGTACTGGTGATATATTTGAATGAATTAAGATGGTGGCAGTTGTTGTGAGGGAACAAATTACTAGTGTTAACAAGATTTTGTTAGGATGGAAGCTAACCTACCTCTACAAATAGGATCAGGATTCCCATAATTATTCAGAGCTTAGAGAGCCGAATTTATTATTAATCACAAAAGGATATAACACAGTGATAGTCAAGGAACAAAGTGAATTAGAAAAGCCTCTAAGATAGTAAAACGTCATATATTGAAGTTAGATTTCAATTTCTACAATATAAAGGAAAGCAAGTTCAAGTTGGAATATGGAGTCAGAAGTGTACGAAAGTAGAAAGTAATATAGAAGTAAGCCAAGTTTGATAGGTTAGTTATTATGTTATATGAGCAGTAAAACAAGGAGATTAAATGAAGAATTGTCTATAGAGGATTAGTTATTAAGACACAGAATGGTATGATCTTTCAATCTGTTTTGAGGTGAATATTTTTAAGGTTATAACTTTTAAAGATCTAAATGGAGTTATGTTTTTTGAAAATATATGGTAAAAGTAGGTTTGTAAATATGGAAATATTCAACAAAGTTTGTTGTGGAGTTCTAATTCGATTCTACATGAGATATGATGTCGTTAGATACTGTAGAATTAAGATATTGGTGTAGAAGTGAAAGAGCAGAAAAATGGTTATTTTGAAGTTTCCAGTTTGTTTTTCTCTAGTGTTCTTTCCGAATCAAATCAAGTGGTAACCCGAAAAGAATAATATAGAAAGTTGTAGGTTTGAGATATCAATTAGTTGAATTAGTAAGTTTTCAAATATAAATCAACTGTGAAAGTGAACAAAAATTGTATTTTGAATGAGATTCTCATGAGCCACATGTATATCACTGTTAAGTTTCTTCAGATGGGAGATTGAAGTTCAAGAGCCCTATTTTACATAACACATGGATACACCCCCATTAATTTCTAGGTGATGGCAATGTTTTGGTTATTAAAGTTGTTGAAAAAAAGAATGTAAGGAATTTTAAGACCAGTGTTCAAGAAGCTGATGTTTTCTATAGGAAATTTGGAAAGGAAGAAGGACTTCTCTTGTGAAATGTTATTGTGTTAGAATGAAATCACATTCTTCTGGTGATGAGAGGACATCTTACATTTTCTCAAATAAGACAATGTTTGAAGCTAGATCTTTATTCAGACATGCTTACATGTTAGCTAATGTGGATAAGTATATTTTCTTATTCTATCAAGACCTTAACACTCAAAATTGATTTTGCAACTATAAAGGTTTAAGCTATCGAAGGTGTTTATTGTCAGGATGAAAATTGCAACATTATACATGATAAGGAGAAACCATGTATTCACATGGATGGAATGTGGTTTGTTTTAGAAGACTTGGCAATGTTTTCTTGCAATGTAATGGAAGGAAGAGACTTTAAGAATAAATAAATTATGGAAATTCATAATATAGTTGAATTTTTAAGGCAATGGGCAAAGCAAAGAATTAGTGGAAGAATTTAATAAGATCATTGGAAGTTGTACATACTTATGTAACGTGGGAGGCATTCAAGGAGACTTTCTTAAACAAGTGTTTTCTAAGAAATATATAAGACAATGAAGAAGTGGAATATTTTGGAATTAAAACAAGAAGGCATGTTTATTGTATAATATGAAGTGAAGTGAAGTTTGGAGAACTTTTCAAGTTTTTCTCATATGTTAGGATCAATCCAAATGAAAACCAAAAGTGCGTTGAGTTTGAATTTAGATTGAAGGGATAGAAAATAAGAGATTTGCTAGGCTTATGGAGATTAGGGATTTTTCCCACCTTAGCTAGGAAGTGTAAAGTTTCACATTGAGCAGAACCTCACAAATCTACAGAAGAGGAAAATGATAGACGATGAGGATAAAGAATACAATTTTACATCTAGTGAATCACAAATGGAAATAAGTTAGAATTAAATGAAAACTGTGAAGCCTGAATGCTTTAAGTGTTGAAGAAGACAATATGACAATAAACCTTGTTTGGTGTGTTATGAATGCAATCAACTAGGGTGCTATGTCAGCAGGTGTCAATAAAGGCAGGAAGTTATACCCGATTCTAGACTACAGGTTCCAAGAAGGGTATATACTTTAAGAAGGTAAAAAAAGAAGTTCAAATTTTCAACTCTTTACAAGATAACTATCATTAGAATGAAAGAATAAGTATATCTAAGTTTGGTCAAAAGTTGGAATGAATGAAATGGATACAATGAAAGAGGCAACTGTTATGGTTATCAAAATTATTAGTACGAGCAACTAAGTTTTGGGGACAAAATTTTTAAAAGGATGGGAGAATTATAACATTCTCTTTTTACATATGTTAGACTTGTATAATGTTATAGAGGTAGCTTAATACTTATTTAACATGTCTGCTAAATTTTGTGACGATTTGAGTTAATTTAGGCACTCTGCCACAACATAAAACGTGTAAAATGACTATTTTAAATAAAAAATAGCATAAATGCTATATTAAAGGAAATAAATATGAAAAATTTATTTCTGCGTCATAAATGTGTGAAAGAAGATGTGGTTAAATTTTGAGGGCAAATGGAGTCAGCTTGGTATTTTCAAGGATACCGAGTGAATATTGAAGTACTAGATTGAGGCACAGTAGATATGAAAAATTATGGAAATGATGAAACAAGAATTTAGATGGGTCTTATAATTTATTCTAAGGTTGTTAGAAGTTAGGAAACTTGATTTAGTAAGATCAAAGTGTTCTTAACAGATACGAAGTTCAGCAAAATGACTATGTTGTCCTTAAAACTCATCTTTTACTCATCTTTCTCATCCTCTCTCTCATGTTTTTGCATAAGAAAAGAAAAAGAGAAAGAAAAAGGAAAGAGGAGAGGAAGGGAGAGAGGAAGAGGAAGAAAATGGTGGAGAAAAGAGCAAGAACAAAGGCAAATGGTGGAGATTCATATTCAAGCTTGAGGTAAGGGTTTTTGCTTCATCTTTTCTCTTCCCTTATTGTTTTTCTCAAACTTGGAAACTATAATTTGAAAAGAAATAGATGAAGTGATTATTATGGTTTCAACTATGTTATGAAAACATGTTTTTCTTAATGATTTTGAATGGATTTTGATGCTTGATAAGTGAGTTGAAAATCATATTTGTTTAGTTTGATTTGTTGATGATTAATTGTTTGAATATTATAAAAATGAAGTTGAGTAATTGATATTTGTTAGAGTTTAAGTTTGAATGGTTAGAAGTTAATGGTTTTGAATGAGAATTTGTTAGAGTGGATGATTTTTTTGGTTGTTGCTGGAAAATGAAGGAGACACAGGGGAGCTTGCAACTCCAGGAAAGGAAGTCATGGCACTCCCCTTTCAGTTTGCACAAAATTGTTGGCTGAGAAGTGGAAGCCGCGACACTGAAGAAATAGGGAGGCGCGACGCTTTGTCAAAAACAAGCCAAAATGCTTGTTTTGATGGATTTTGCTATGTAATGCATTATGTATTGTTATTAAAGGATGTAATGGAATATATTATGGTTTGATTAAGGATATGATGAGGGTGTAATATGAACTTTAATTTATTTGATTGGGAAATTGATTTCCAATGTAATGTTATGTTAAAATTGATATAGTTAAAAGATAAGTATCAATGTTTATACTTTGTAAGAAATTAATGATCACCATGATTATTAAGATGTTAAATGAGGTAGCCATGATATAATGTAATATTGAGAAATATAATGATTTATAAATGTTATTAAGTGATGGTGATAAGCATGATATTAGGAAGCAATATAAAAGAAAGTGTAAAGGTAGATGAGGTTGAGTGAGTTCCTATCTACAAATATGTATGATAATGAAAAGTTTAACGATCATGATAATTGTTTTCCTAATATGTAAAGAAAAATATGATCAAGTAAAAGTTAAAGAAAGAAAATCTTTTAATATTGTTGCATGTTTTGATTTTCAAACTTGTTATTTGATGTTTACATGTATTGTAAACCTATGACTTAGACAAAAGGGCTCCAAGTGCCATGTTTGGTAGTGTAAGTAACAAAAAGGCATCTTGCCTACTCGAAAAACAATACAAGGAACAAAAATGCTTCTTGGGACAAAAGGACTTCCTGGAAATATTCAAATAACTTATGTTTTCAAAAATAAAATCTTTTAAAAATCATTACATGGGCATATTCTAGGGTTTTCATTAGGCATAATCATACATTACCATTCATTGCATAAAATTGGTAATTATATGGACAATTGTCTTGTTTTTATTAAAGGATAAAAGCTAGTTAGAAATGGTTGAGATTAATTTTAAAGTGAGTTAGGTATTGTTCATAGTCTAATGATATATGCTTAAAGTATATGTTGTACAAAAAGGTTGTTATGTACCAATTAAATTGATTATTACCATAACTATTATGAAAGAACATTCTTAATTTATGTGTAGAATTGTTATGCACTGATTATTTATTTTTAATAACTAAATGAATTGTTTGCTTTGGGAAAGGAAAGGACTGAGATTTGACTTATGTCACATTTCCAAATGATTAAGTATAACTTGTGTTTTACCCTAAAACAACTGGATTTACTATGGTGTCACGATTTCAAATTTACTACTGACAATTATTAATTCTCATCCCTGTTCTTTTTTCCATTTTCCATGATAAATCTAGAGGAGGATTCAAGCAAGCGTAGAGCAAGGAGATGAAGACTTAATTAAGTTGTTTATGTAATTATTTTGGTTTTGTAATTATATTAATAGTTATGTAATTAAGTTTATATATGTAGTTTGTGTAACTTGTAATCTCAGACATGTCAGATAGATTTATAGTAAAGAGTAAGTTTCCTAAGGTGTAATATGTCTTGCTCTCTTACTTTTGTAAAGGCTTTATATATTTATTCGTTAAATATATATTGAACAGGTTGTAAATTACACTTAAGTTAGAAAGTGACATACTAATCTTATTTACTTAGTATACGTAGGGTATACTAGAGTGAATAGAATTAGGGTGTTACACTTTTATGGGGGATCCTCACAATTACTATGTCGTGCCTTCCCCCTTTCCCTGAAGAAAGGGGCCCTCAGATGGTTCGTGACTTTGCCACGGGGATCCATCACCAACTGGCCAGACCTCAGACAACGTTTCTTGCTCCACTATACCACCAGCAACAAACAACCTAGATCGATGGAATCTCTTTTTGAGATTTGCCAAGGGTGCAACGAGCCCCTTCGTGAATGCCTTAAGAGTTTCAACACAACTTGTATCAACGTGGAGAACTTCGATGAAAGGATTGCTCTCCACTATGTCAAGAGTGTCCTCCAAATTGATTTCTAGTTTTTTCAATCTTTGGCAAAGAAAAAGTCAGAGAATATAGAAGAATTTCGACAACTGTCCTTAAAGTGTATAAACCTTGACGAGGTTACTAAGGCTAAGAGGAGCTAGGAGAAAAGTGAGCCCTCTCACCAGAAAGGTAACCAGAATTCCTCCTAGCCCTAGAGCTCCTCCAAAGGCGATCCTCCCAAGCCTAAATACTCTACTTACACTCCTTTCAACACTCCACGTGAAACTATTTTAAGGGAAGTGTTTCAGACCAAGTTTAGGGATATTAAGAGGCCAGCTTCTTTGAAGAAACATGCACAGAAGGATCGCACCAAGCATTATTCATGCCATAAGAGCTATGGCCATGAAATAGAATACTGCTTCCAGCTCTAGGACCCCATTGAGTCCCTGATTAGGGCAAGACGACTGAATCAGTACATCAACCATATCCAAAATGATAGACACCACGGATGACAGAGATAAAGAAGACGCAACCCTCAACAGAGCTCATCTCCGTGCTAAAGAAGAAGGACACAGAGTCCTAGGAGAAGATTCCGGAGTCCACTTTGTCGTGATACTGACAACTGGCAAGATTAGAACCAGGATACTTCATCTAATGATAATAATGACTACCATGCCCAGCCTAACCAAACCATCAACACTATTGCTGGTGGGTTTGTCGGTTGTGGTTCGTCCAATGGTGCCTGAAAGAATTCGTCCAATGGTGCCCGAAAGAAAGCTCTAAGGATGGTAGTGTTGAGCGTCTCTCACTCCATACCCAAGTCATTGGTCAGAGATCGGAAGGCCCCCCTATCACCTTTTCAAATGAAGATTATAGAAGAATCATCCTGGATCATGATGACCCATTAGTTATCTCAGGAATAATTTCTAATGTTGAGGTCCAACGCATCTTCATTGACCAAGGAGTTCAACAGATATTATGTTTATGGACTTGTACCAAAAGCTAGAAGTTCCATACTTGGGGCTGACTCACTATGACGGTTCACTGGAGAAAAGATCACTTCGGCAAGATATTTTAAGACTCACCTGACCTTGGGGACCACTAAACTCTTCAAGACAGTCAATGTCAGGTTTCTGGTCATGGATTACCCCTCAGCGTATAACATTATCTTGGGCTGTTCTACTTTGAATGCCCTTGGCACCGTGATATCTACTACCCACTTGACCATGAAATTCCTCAGCAAGAATGATGAGGTCGTCACAGTCAAGGGCGACCAGACCACGATGCACAAATACTACAATGAGAGCCTTAAGATCTGTAGGGTCCCCAAGAAAGCAAAGTAAGCAATTCTAGCCTGGCTCTAGATCAAGTCAACATCCTTATGAATAAGCTAGATGCATGAGAAGAAATTTCGGGAACTAGACCCCAGTCGAAGGGTGAATTACAATTGCTCCAACTTGGTGTTAAGCTTGATCAAGTCACCAAGATTAGGGCTAACTTGGAAGAAGAAGAGAGGTGCCAGTTGATTGAGCTCTTACATAAAAGTAAAGACCTCTTCGCCTGAACGTCCTCTAACATGCTTGGGCTCGACCCTACCTTCATCTGCCATCGCCTATCTATTAGGGAGGATGCGAGGCTGGTCTCCTAGAATAAGAAAAAAGTTAGCCTAGAAAGATAACTTGTCATTGAAGAACATGTTAAGGGCCGATCAATGCCGACTTCATCAGGGAAGTAACCTATACAACTTGGCTATCTAACATTGTCCTAGTGAAGAAGTCCAACGGGAAGTAGAGGATATGTGTGGATTGTATAGATCTAAACAAGGCCTGCCCTAAAGATCCGTACCCATCCCAATGTGGATAAATTGGTTGACAGCTCTTCCGAATTTTGCTTGCTGTCTTTCATGGACGCGTACTCCAAGTACAATCAGATCCCAATGTATTCCATAGATGAAGACAAGATCGCCTTCATCGCTGATAGTGCGAGCTACTGTTACAGGGTTATGCCCTTTGGTCTGAAAATGCAAGAGCCACCTATCAGAAAATGATGAATAAGGTCTTTGAAGACCAAGTGAGGAAAATGCTGGAGATTTACATTTTTGACATGTAGTAAATCCCCCACAGGACAGATCATATATTGCAGACCTCGAAGAGGTATTTGAACAACTTTGAAAGCATAACATGAGGCTTAATCCAAAGAAGTGCGCTTTCGGGGTCCAAGGAGGTAAATTCTTAGGCTTTAAGCTGACTCATCGCGGGATATAAGCAAAATGGAGAAATGCTAGGAAGTGCTCAACATGTGTAGCCCACAGAACATAAAAGAATTGCAACAGCTAACAAGCTGGATTGCGGTCCTCACACGTTTCCTTGCTAAAGTTGCTCACAAATCTCTTCCCCTCTTCAAACTACTTAAGGGGAAAGGTTTTAAGTGGACTTTGGAGTGTGAGGATGCCTTTACATCCTTGAAGAACCTTTTATCCTCTCCTCCCATACTGATAAAATCGGAACCTGGTGAGATACTACTCACAAATCTCTTCCCATCTTCAAACTACTTAAGGGGAAAGGTTTTGAGTAGACTTAGGAGTGTGAGGATGCCTTTACATCTTTGAAGAACCTTTTATCCTCTCCTCCCATACTGATAAAATCGGAACCTGGTGAGATACTGTACTTGTGCCTTTCAGTTCATGTAGAGACTATAAACTTAGTTCTAATCTAGGAGACGATAGAGGGGCAGAAGTCGATCTACTTTGTAAGCAAGATGTTGCAGGGCCTAGAGCTCTACTACCAGAAGATTGAAAAGGTTGCCTTCCCACTTATCACCACAGCCAGAAGACTTAGCTAGTACTTGTAGTGCCACCCCATGGTAGTGAGAATGAACTAACCTATCCGCCAGGTACTGCACAAGCTAGACTTAGCAGGAAGGATGATTACATGGTCTATATAGCTTTATAAGTTCAGAGTCGTATATGAGCCCCGACATGTAATAAAGACTCAAGCACTATCAGACTTTCTAGCATAACTTACACCGAACCTTGGCTACCTTGAGGGAATTTCTTAGACCATATTTGTCGATGGATCCTCAAACCCAGGGGAAGTAGTGCCAGGGTAATTTTGGAAAATTCTGAAGGAGTAACCATTGAGAGCTCCCTAAAGTTTAAGTTTCCTACTTCAAACAATCAAACAAAGTATGAAGCATGCATCACCTGACTAGGGAGTGGCAAAAATCACACTTTGTAGTGACTCTCAACTTGTGACCTCTTAAATCCAAGGTGATTACCAAGCTAAGGAGCCCTTCCTTCAGAAGTACTTAGCCAAAGTCCAAGGGCTCCTCAAACATTTCTAGGCTGCTAAGATAGAACACATTCTCAAGGAGCAAAACTCTAGGGCGGACCTCTTGTCCAAACTAGGCAGCACTAAGAGCCCGGGCAATAACCGTTTTGTGATCCAAGAGACCCTCTCTCAACCTTCCATCACAGACGCAACCATTTTCCAAGTAAAAGGAGAAGAGTGTACTTGGATCACTCCAATCATGGAGTATCTACAGTCTGATGCTAGGCGCCCAATGATCCAAAGGAAGCCTCCAAATTGATCAGAACTGTAGTCAGGTACACTATCTATGATGGACAGTTATACTGACATGGGTTCTCTTCACCTCTCCTTAAAGCCTCACGCCAAAAGAAATAGAATATATATTGGCTGAGGTCCACGAGGGGAGTTGTGGACACCACTTGGAAGGCAAAACCTTACCTCCAAAAGCACTTAGGGCTAGATACTGTTGGCCAATAATGGAAGTTGAATCCCTTGCACATGTCTGGGTTTGTAGTAAATGCTAGCAATACTCGAATCATTATCATGCTCCCCCAGAAGAACTATCCACGACATTCGTACCCTGACCATTCTACAGATAGGGTATGGATATCTTAGGCCCATTCCCTCAAGTACCTAGACAACAAAAATATTTGGTGGTGGCCATGGATTTTCTCACCAAATGGATCGAAGCAAAGTCCTTAGTCACGATCACCTCTGCTAGGATTCAAAAGTTCACTTAGCATCATATCATCACCAGGTTTGGGGTTCCGGAGTCCATTGTGAAGGACAATAGAACCCAGTTCAAAGATAAGGGTTTTGAAGAGTTGCTTGCTGAGCTGAAAATCAAGTATCATTGAAATTCCGTTGAGAATCGCAAGACAAATGGACAAGCTAAAGTTGTCAATCGGGTTATTGTTCGAGGAATTAAAAGAAGGTTCGACGAAACTAAGAGAAACTGGGCTGAACAACTAGACCATGTCTTCTAGGACTACTAGACTATACCTCACTCTACAACAAGTAAAACCCCCTTTAAACTCACTTATGGGTGTAAGGATATGATCCCGGTGGAGATAAGAGAACCTAGCTAGCATCTCTAACAGTTCTCAACTGATACTAACCCCTGATTGATCGGGGAAGACCTAGACCTTCTAGAAGAAAGAAGGCGCGTCGCTCATATACACGACGTCGCCATTAAATAGAAGACTATGGCTTGATATAACCTGAAGATTATTTTAAGGAAATTCAAACTAGGTGATCTGGTACTTCGGAGAGTGGACATCGATGGTAAGAATGTCTCTCAAGGGAAGTTAGCCCCAAATTGGGAAGACCCCTACGGGATTGTGATCAGTACTGGTAAGGGAGCTTACACCTTGGAGACACTAACAGGCAAGCCAATAAAAAACTATTAGAAAACAGACAAACTTAGAAAGTACTATAGTTAAGTGCCCTTTAAGGCCTAGTCTCTTAGTTTACTTTATGTTTAATCTGCCCCAATTTTTGTGGGATACATTGTACGGGATTCAGTCCTTTGCTCGATCAATAAAACAAAGTTATTTTTATACATCTACTTATATCTGAAGTCTCAAAAGGACTTCAAGCTATAGTCCATCTTGAGAATGTCTACTACGCCCGTTCCTTATATGATCTGAAATTTCTTTTAACGATTCAAAGACCCTTAAGCTAGAAATGCCTTGAGAATGTCTTGAGCCTCTTCCTTATAGGATTTGAGGTCTATTAGATTCTAGGTTAAGAGGAATAACCCACAAAACCCATTTGCATGTTTTGGTCGCGAGTTATGAGTCTATACCAAAATCCTCAACACTTGGCCATGGTCATTTTGTGGTTGTGAAATTATTTAGCAACATGGGTTATGACATCCATGGTCCTCCATTAGGTACCTACCATGGATGTCTTATGTTAAGTTCGTTCTGAAATTGAAAATTCCTATTTGGTGATTTTCTGAACTAGATCATTAACATTAAAGACCCAGTTATGGATAACCTTTTATTTTGCCTAAGTCCTAAGTAGGATTTCGAGTGCTCAAACGTCCTGGGCATTGGACCCCAGACCAAGGTTTTATGAAAATAATTTGTCCTAAGTCCATAAATGGTTACCAAGTGCACATTTACAATGGGCGTTGGACCATGGAAAAGAAACAGGCATACAACGCTAAGATATAAAGGTAAAGGAAATGTATTTAAGGTACCCTCACGGCAATTGTCTCTATAAAGGTTAAATACCTTACGCAGGGGGCAAGAGAATGTGATAAAAGACAAGGAGGAAGCAAACTAAGCATCGACATCGCCGACATCAGAACCTCAGTGGTCCATGCCCACTGTGCCACCATCCCTTCTGAAGTCAGATCGAGGATAACAGTTGAAGGTCTGATAGTAAGAACCTCAACCGTGGTTTGTTTGGCCTGCAGAACTTCCTTTGCTAATACTAGGTGGTTGTCGATAATCAAATTCGGGAAGTCCAATCCATCCAAGGTTAGGGCAACCTTAGGATTATTGAACTGGACTTAGATGACTGCATTCTAGAATTGCTCACCACTTATGTTTGTACAGATCTTTATCAGATACCTAGTATCCTCTTCCAGTCGCACTACTCTAGTCCGGAGTCTTTGATTCTCAGTATAGAGGTTGGCGTTGGCCTTTAAAGCCTCGTCTGAACTAGCCCTCTTCTTCTTGAGCTTGTCCTCGAAGTCTGCCAATTTCTTCTTCAAGTCATTATTTTTCACTTTGGCATCCTTTAAGGCTTTCTGGGCGTCCTCCAAGGTCTTCTGGGTCTCCTCCTTAGCCTTGAGAGCCGAGTCGAGCCTCCAGGTCCCCTCCTTTTCAAGCGCCCTCGTTTTCTCAGCTATTTCCTCTTCGAGTTAGTCTAAGCACCTTTCAAGGAAATGGGCTTCAACGGCAAGGTAGAGTCCACTGACTTGAAACCTCGTCAAGATCTCCGAGGTACTTTTCTTGGAGTTGCGAGCAATGATGTTGTCATCTAAAAGTAGGAAGTCCATAAACAGTCTGGGCAACGCATCCTTTTTGTATAAGGAGACTAAACCCTGGACCTCAACCGGTTCCACAACCGGCCTCTTCCTGCTGTCCTCTACCTTAATGTATTCAGCTTTCCTATTCCTCCTTTGAAGGGGCTGAGCAGGGGGACTCTTCTTGTTTGGTCGGAGCCACCTCGGTCATCAGGACTTGGACAATAAGGGACAGAGTAACGTAGGCTAGGGTGTTAGATGGACCGACATCCACTGTCCTCTCTTTCATAGCCTGGAAGGCAAGAAAAGCTAATTTAGATGCCATGCTTTCTGCAAAACAGACGACTGAAGTCAGAAACTATATAAAAATTATTATAAACAAAGGGTTAAAGACGGACAACGACCTGAACTTCACCTCGAATGGCCTCAAGAGTTTCATCGTTAGCGGCATCCAAAATATTGTTACAAGAAATGAGGTCGACATGCTGAGCCCACATAGTTAAGAAATCAACACACTCGATGTTGTCTCGATCAAGATTTGGCTTCTCTTTTTTGTTCATTTCAATGGGGGCGTCCCACGCCTTTGTGATCCAGTACAAGTCAAACACTGGGTCCCATTAGCCTCTAGGAAGAATGGACGAGTCCTTGGCGCCACCGTATGTTTAAAGAACTTTGTCTTATAGTTCTTGAAGCTGTCCTAGAAGACCTCAAAGGCCTTCCATCTGGGCCTTGACCGGAGCGTGAGCCAGTTCTTTTGCGTTGCCTTCTCCCATTTGGGGCACCACTACGTAAAAAGATAGAAGAATGCCTTCTCCGAGTATCATAGCCGACTACCCGAAAAAATATTTTGAAGGCAATAATGTTTTCCTAACTGTTGGGGTGAAGCTGGGATGGAGCCATATTGAGTGTGCGAAGGATTGTAATCTGAAACTCATTGAACGAGATCAAGAGTCCTAACTGAACGAAGATATCTTCGTATATAAACATGAAGTGTGCACTTGCCTCTCGGGTTGAATACACTCTCTCATTTTCCATTGGAGCCAGGACCTGATACTCGTGATCCCTTGTGCCACCTTCTGTCTACTCTAACTAGCTTGTGAGTTCTTTAATCTTCTCCTTAGTCTAGAAATCAGACTCGTGGTTCCAGACATCATCTCCAACCTAAGGATACAGCCGCCTTCTGCAGACAATTACTGTGGGGGTTTTTTGCTGCCAGTCTCTGAGGCCCAACCACTTGTCTCCTGGCCATTGAATCCCTAGAACACGTAGAGACTGGTAAGTCGCTATCAGAACCAAGAATACCCTAGATTGATGTGGGGGAGGGAATATATCGCCCTCCGTACCCAGTCAGTTACACTTATTGTAGGTATCGACCTCTGTGCCCTAAAAGGTCCATGAGCTAGTATGGGTGCCTCCGCCATTTACGGTGCAACAGAGAAGGTGCTCCAGAGAGCAACACCATAGAGTTGGGCCTATAATCACTGGTGTCCCAACTCACTTTGGATGAAGAAGAAGGAAAATTGCCTAAAGTTCAGAAGATAGAGACCTTTTGCCTCAGAGTGATGGTAAGAATAGAAAAATAGAAGGAAGAAAGAGACATACCTTGAAGAAATAAAGAAAAAATGATGAATGGAAGAAGAAGAAGAACTATTGAAAATTGCTACCAACTACTCGAAACTGCACTTCCCTGCCTTGAAAAATCCTTTAAAATTGCTTCAGGTTGTTGGAGTTTGGAGAGGAACAATAAAAGTATGGAAGAGATGCTTTTAGCCCCTATTTATAGAAGTAAGACAGTTGGGGGGCAATTCTGTCCTAACATTTCAGATTTCAAAAGCCCCTCATCATGGTGCGTGGAACCTTAACCACGACTATCTAGTCAGAGCGCGCCATGTGGACTACACAACTATCACTATAATTGAAGCGACATTTGCTTAGAAAACCAAACGTCACACAAGCCTTACTGTTTTGAGTACAAACTTTTTCTACGGACCTTGGTTTAACACTGGAATGTCCCACCTGATCATTTGACACGTGGGCGACATCCAAAACACGACGCGCCTACAAGTGTCATGACTTGGTTGTTAACGCCTCCAGATTAGAGCTTTCAACCCTTTGAGGGCATCACGAACTACGGTCTCTGGTAAAGCATAGATTCTGACACCTAGGGGCATTGAGACTTATCTTAATACTTAGCTATATTATCCAAACAACAATATGGAGGCAACATGACATATTATACGATGAGCGTTGGACTCATCCCGATGAAAGAAGTAGATAATGGAAATGGAAAATAGAACATTCAAGGAAGCAAGCAAAAGGAAACTTTTTATTCATATTCCATACATCGTCATCTCTAACAAAAAAATCCTACAAACTACCCTAATACAAGGATGGCCATTAGAGAAAGCTAGAAAGGAAGTCAGATGAGACAGTGATGATGATGATGGCTCCACTGACTGCTGCCACCTCCACGGTTCTTTTAGAAACTAGCGCCTATCTCTTCCCTGTAGGCCAATATAAGAATGCTTCACTCCAAGAGATTGTTCCACCCTCTTGCATATCTAACTACACTTATGAATGAAACCAGGGCAGTTGGCTAGTGCCTCCATAACAGTTGGGAAAGGAGGAGGACGGAGTGCGGAGCATCTCCACACGTCACAGGAGCTAAGGCTATAACACCCCAAAATTTTATTTATTTTATTATAAATATTCATTTTATAATATTTGTAATTTTTTGGAATTTTTTTAGATTTTTCTGAGGATACGAAATATTTTAATATATTTTTCGTTTTGCATGCACACTGAACGGAGCCAGAAAAATAAAATATTTTTCTCCAGAACCTCGATCTGTGAAAATGTCAACGGGGGACCTTACTAAACTCGAGGTTGGACACAGTTGATGAGGTTTCACATCTTTTGAGAAATTTTATCTGATAAAATAATTAATTACTGTGTAAATCTTATCAGCAGGACAATTAATACTGATTTCTATTAACTGTAACAATTGTCCATTGAATAATAATATGTGTTAAAAATCTTTACCACACTATCCAAAAATCAACCTTGTGTCTAATCCATTAGCTTTGTTTTCAAAATAAAGATAAAGTTAATTCAAAACTCATTATAGGACGCTTCCAAGAAGTTTCCTTATTAACACATTTTCTCTCTCTTCCTTCTCCACTCTTCTCCACGGTAGAGGCCATTTGGGAGCCTAAATATTCACATTCCCATTTATCACCTTTTCTCTCTTCTTCATTTCTCTCTTCTTCTTCCTCCTCCACCGTACACCCACTTCTTGGAGACAATCTCCAAAGTTTACTTCACCATCACATTTCTAGCTTTCTTCCACCATTCCAAGTTCCCTTTTATGGCCAACCATTGGTTCTTCTTCTTCTTCTTCTTCTTCTTCTTCTTCTTCTTCTTCTTCTTCTTCTTCTTCTTCTTCTTCTTTCTTCTTCTTCTTCTTCTTCTTTTTTTCCACCATTCAAGCTAAAGCTTAAAGCTTTAAGGTAAAGTCTTCAACTTTCTTCTATCTTCTTCTCATTTTCATTTTCCTTGGTCGCCTATGTAACCAAGAACTCATCTTTCCATAGTTTGAGTGTACAATGTGGAAGCCATTCACTTTGGTGTTCTCTTGAAGGGGGGAGAACGAAAATCAAAGAGCAAAAAGGAGTAGCACCATTGTGTTGTCTCCAAATAGGTAAGAGAGGGAGATGATCCTCTTCAACCAATCTTGGTAGTAAGGAAATGTCTTGTGTATTGTTGTTGATGAGGGAATCCATGTTAGATTACTCTCTTGTTATATTGGGCTATTTCCATGATTTTGTATTTGTCTGATTTGTATGAATATATGGATTTGTGTTATGTGTTTTGATGATTATGAACCTATTGATTGTTATTTTGTATCTTGATGACATGAATCATATTTTGGATTGTTGGAAAATGACTGAAAAACTTTGATAATCGATGGGCCAAGGTTCTGCAGAAACGAATTCTACAGAACCCTTGTTAATGCACTAACGCTCAGGCGCTTTGCATAGAGCGCCTAAGCGCTCTATGCCCAGAAAATTTCCCCTGTAACGCGGCTTGGTTAGCACTTAGGCGCTTCTTGTTTAGCGCCCAGGCGCTAAAACCAACGCTCAGGCGCTTCAGATAGGGCGCCTAGGCGCCCATAGCAGAACCAACTAGGTAACCGTGAAATGATGCTAAGACTTCAATATGAAGATATTACAACCAAAAATAAAGTAAAGGACTTGATTTATGAAGAGAATTCCTCCAGAGAGGGGGATTTTATAAGAATGAATAATCTAAAGCAAAATTCCATAATGAACCTTAGGAAGTGCTTTACCACTTGAGAACTTAATGTCATGCTATTTTGAGTCCATGAATGGGGCTAGGAAATTATGGATGTCTAAGCTGTATGAATTGTGACATGTTACGAAGGAGTATATTATTGATAAATACACATGAATATTGTTGGTGTTTCTCATGGACACAATGCATTATGTTATGGATAAGTAGGTTATTGATGAATGTATATGATATGCAATGTTTATGAGGAACTTATCATTGATAAACATACATGATTAGACATTGTGTCGTCATACATATGTGTTGTCCGTTGGACATTGTTGTAAAGGCTATGTGAGCCTAGGAGTTCGAATAACACCTTTGTACGGGTGCGAGTAGACTAAGCGTAGATGTCATATGTTGTTGACCCTGGGGGAGTCGGGGTGTGGGTGTCTCACAATAGACAGTGGTAGCTCCACTGGGACCGTGGGATAGACCAATGTGACACACCGACAATCCTGTCTGAGACGCTGCCCTTTATCGCGATCAACTGTAGAGGTGCCATGTGTGAGCCATTTTGCGCAAATGTTTTTATGAGATGAGCACACTATTTTTAAGGCTAACGATACACTGGCATGACTCCTTGATCATTCACTCCAATAATGTTTATGTCTAGCTCCATGGGGTAGGAACTTTTTGGTACCCTTTTTGCAATGTGAATTGTCAGTCACATGATTCATTGAGCATGAGCATCCATAAATGTAAAGTATGTTCACTATTACAACTACAATAATTATTTAATTCCTGAACTATTGATGCCTTTCTGTTTGTTGTCCATAATATTTGTTGTTATTAATTTTATTCTGTGCCTATTGTTATTCATTGTTGTTTTACTCTTATTGCTACTTTCTAATTATTATTGCACTTGGATTTATGAACTGTGCTTTATGTGGGCGTCTAGCGCCGTTTAATTTTCTTGCTGCCATTTTGATACTGAAAGTTGGGTGTCTCACCTCTTTCTGTAATTCTTTTATTTTTGTATTCTGGTTGGATCGTGTGCTTTTGAGAAGACGTTCGTGAAGAAGATAAGGAAACTCCCGAGCTTCCAGGCTTTTGGCCAGACTACGACTGAGGCTGTTTGAGGATGTCGTTGCGCCCCCGGGGTTTCTTTGGCTACGTGCAGATCAACTTTCACGGAGGTCCTGACTGCTGGCACATTAATGTGCAGACGGATCACTGTGTATATCATGGGGAGCTGACGGTGTCCCTACGATAGGGTCGTTACGACGCCTCTATTTTTTATTTTCATGCTTTTGTCTGGTTGGAGTTTTATATGCCCGTTAGGGACATGTGGGCTGATATGTACTACACCCCACGGGATGACTCCTTTCTATCAACTGCTCGGGCTCTTGCTCGTTGCTCCATTGTTCCGATGGAGGTTTCCTCGGACGACGAGGACCCCGAGGAGGACTCGGCTACGGTCCCTTCTCGTCAGTCATAGGAGCTGATACTATTGGTAGCTACTGATAGCTAACCGTCTATCTTTTTGGGAAGCCTGATGTTTTGTTGTACATGCTGGGGTATATCTGTATATCTTTGGGTAGGTACATATTTTGCTTTTTGGTATATTTGGAATGTAATTAAACAGGCTCATAAATATATACATATATGTTGTGTATGGTTCGTTTCATGTTATTAAGTTTTATTTATTGCAGTTGTTTTATTTATGATTTCTACACATAGTGGATCTTAACTTAACTCTCTTAACGCCACTTGGTAATAATCTATAATTGCAACCAAACAAAAAAAAATGGCGACAATTGTAAAGGAACTTAAATATTCATAAAAGTGAATCGGGACTACGAGTTTTAAAAATAATTACTGTTTTCGCATTTTAATTTATAATTCGTTCCACTTAATGTTCCATAGTTATAATAGTGTGACGTTCCTTCTTCGCGGCTACTTATTGAAAAAGGGGGCGTTACACTGTCTTGGTATCAAAGCTCCCGATTTATGTTTTCTTTTGGGTCATATGGTTTTGGACTATCTTCTTTGTACTGTGTGATTCTCTGTGATCCTTTGTGTTTGGTATTCCGCAAGGATACATCTGACTTGTCTCTATACTTTGTGTAGCTTGATTGAAAGAAACTATGGCTCGCAGAGGTGATATAGCTGCTGCTATAGAAGCGATACAAAAAATGGCTGAAGCAATGCTGCAACAGAACCAGCAGATGACTCAACAACAAGCAAGAGTTGCAGAACAACTGGAAGCTACGACTGATACTCAGAACTTAGAGGGATTTCTCGCGCTAACCCTCCACAGTTCAAAGGAGAGTTTGATCCGGAGAAAGCTACACTTTGGATCCAAGAGCTGGAGAAGATATTTGCTGGCATGAACTGTGCTATATATTTCCTCGAGGGTGCTAGACACACAAGGGAAATGGAGTTTCTGAGTCTGCGACAAGGAAGTATGACTGTGAGTGAATATGCTGCCAAGTTTGAGAGCTTGTCGAGGTTCTCAACTTACCTCTAACATCAACCTAATGAAGTTTGGAAATGCCGAAAATTTGAAGAGGGCCTTAGACATGACGAGAAGAGAACTGTCATAACTCTGAAGATTGCTCAATTTTCTGAGCTGCTCGACATATGTTGCCAGGTGGAAAGTGTGGACCAGGCGCGTGAGGCGAGAAGCAGAAACTTTGGGCCAATTCAGTCCCAAAGAGGAGGAAACAGTGGTGCTGGTCATTACCAAAAGAAACCTTATTCCAGACCATCTGGAAATCAACAGCGAAGATCACCGGGTGGAAGTCCAATTGGAAGTCTAGGAATGACGAGTCAGAATGCGGCATCTACGCCGAGGTGCCTGAAGTGTGGAAGGGAGCACTTTACACGAGATTACACGATCAAAGGGATTATCTGCTTTAGGTGCGGGAAGCCAGGACATGTTTCTCGTGATTGTAATCAAGCCAAGGTGGAACCTTCCGTCAATGCTGCTAGGACCTCTAAACCACAGGCTGGAGGTAGGGTTTATACCCTGAGTGGTACTAAAGCCTCCGAATCCAAAGACCTTATACAGGGAGAAGGTCTCATTGAAGGTAATCTTTTAATTATGTTGTATTATTCAGGTGTAACTCATTCTTTCATCTCATATGACTATGTGAAAAGACTTGGTTTGCCTGTGTCTTCCTTACCTTTTGATTTGACTATTTCGACTCCTATTGCAAAACCTGTTGTCACTACTAAAGTTTGTCTAAATTGTCCTTTGATTGTTGAAGGTCGAATCTTTTCTATCGATTTGATCTATTTGCTCTTATCTCAATTAGATGTAATCTTAGGAATGGATTAGTTATCTGCTAACCATGTCCTATTAAATTGCTCTAGAAAAACAATAGTTTTCCTTTTGGACGAGAATTCTAGATTTGTGACTACCAACCAAGTGAAAGCTTTCTTGAAAGAAGGAGCACGGGGATACATGTTGTTATCTTCTTTGAAGGTCGAGAATGGAGTTGATGTGGACACGATCTCTGTAGTCCGAGAGTTCCCTGAAGTTTTCCCTAAAGATATACCTAGTTTGCCGCCGAAAAGAGAGATCGAATTTACTATTGACTTGGTACCTGGAGCTGGTCCTTTCTCCATAGCACCTTGCCGTATGGCGCTAGTTGAGCTCAAGAAGTAGTTAGAAGAGCTTTTGGAGAAACAATTCGTGAGACCCAGTGTATCACCTTGGGGAGCACCTGTATTGCTAATTAAAAAGAAGGACAGTACTTCAAGATTGTGCGTGGATTATCGTCAGTTGAATAAAGTTACGATCAAGAACAAGTATCCATTGCCGAGAATAGATAACTTGATGGACCAACTAAAAGGAGCTGCTGTGTTTTCCAAAATTGATTTGCGATCAGGTTACCACCAGATTAGAGTGAAGGTGGAGGATATTCCCAAAACGGCTTTTCGTACTCGTTATGGACACTACGAGTATTTGGTAATGCCTTACGGAGTGACTAATGCACCTGCTGTCTTTATGGACTATATGAATAGGATCTTTCATCCTTATCTGGACAGATTTGTCGTTGTTTTCATTGACGACATCTTGATCTATTCACAAAATCAAGAGGATCATGCTGAACATCTCAATGTTGTTCTCCAGATTTTGAAGGAGAAAGAGCTATATGCTAAGTTGTCCAAATGTGAGTTTTGGCTGGATGAGGTGAAGTTCTTAGGTCATGTCATTTCGAAGGAAGGAATTGTTGTAGATCCTTCGAAGGTTGAAGCGGTGTTACAATGGGAAAGGCCAACGACAGTAACAGAAATCCAAAGCTTCATTGGATTAGCCGGATATTACCGGAGGTTCATTGAAGGATTTTCTAAGATCGCCGGACCACTCACTCAACTCACTAGAAAGAATCAAGCGTTTGAATGGATAGATGCGTGTGAAGGAAGTTTCCAAGAGCTGAAGAGGAGACTAACTATATCACCTGTATTAGTTCTGCCTAATCCGAACGAACCGTTTGAGGTGTATTGTGACGCTTCATATCAAGGTTTGGGATGCGTTCTTATGCAAAATGGAAAAGTGGTGGCTTATGCCTCAAGACAATTACGAGTGCATGAGAAGAACTACCCGACGCATGATTTGGAGCTAGCTGCATGGTGTTTGCTTTGAAGATATGGGAGACATTATCTGTATGGAGCAACTTTCAACGTCTTTAGTGACCACAAGAGTTTGAAGTATCTGTATGACCAAAAAGAGTTGAACATGCGATGACGAAGATGGCTAGAATTTCTGAAAGACTATGACTTCCAACTTCAGTATCACCCTGGGAAAGCAAATGTGGTGGCCGATGCTTTGAGTAGGAAAACAGTTAGTGTTTCTACCATGATGATCAGAGAGAAGGACTTGATAGAACAATTCTGGGACATATGGTCTTTCATGGAGTTGACGCTGGGTAAAATCTGCATGAACATGGTCACGATTTCGAATGACTTGCTGGATGATATCCGAGAGAAACAGAAGGTCGATAAGTTGCTGCAAGAGGAAAGAGAGCTGATAAAACAGGGCGATGTATCAACGTTAAAGGAAGGAAGTGATGGAATTTTAAGATTCTAAGGTAGAGTCTGTGTGCCTAAAGATGAGGAACTCAGGAAGTACATACTAGAACATGCTCATACGAGTCAGTTAAGTATGCACCCTGGAATGACCAAAATGTACCAAGATTTAAAGAAGTTATTTTGGTGGCATGGAATGAAAAGAGACATCGCTAGATGCGTATCATCTTGTTTGATTTGTCAAAAGACAAAGATTGAACATCAACGACCGTCAGGATTTTTACAACCCTTGACTATTCCCGAATGGAAATGGGATAGCATTGCCATGGACTTTGTTGTTGGATTGCCAAGAACGAAAAGAGGTCATGATTCAATATGGGTAATCGTGGATAGACTCACAAAGTCAGCGCACTTTTTGCCAATCAACATCAAATATCCATTGGAGAAGTTGACTCGGTTGTACATCGGTGAAATTGTTCGACTTCACGGTGTACCTACAAGTATTATTTCTGATCGAGATCCAAGGTTTACATCGAAGTTTTGGCAGAGTCTTCAAGAAGCAATGGGGACAAAGCTACGGTTGAGTTTTGCATACCCTATAAAGCTTTGTATGGACGAAGGTGTCGAACACCTCTATGCTGGTATCAAGATGGAGAACGACTTACAGTCGGACCCGATCTCATTCAATAGATAATCGAGAAGGTCAAAATGATTCAGGAGAAAATGAGAACGGCTCAGAGTCAACAAAAAAGCTATGTAGACAAAAGAAGAAAACCTCTTGAGTTCGAAGAAGGTGAGTATGTGTTTCTGAAAGTCATGCCTACGACTGGGGTCGGTCGGGTTCTCAAATCTAGAAAGCTCACTCCAAAATTCCTTGGACCATATCAAATTCTTCATCGGATAGGTCTTGTTGCTTACCAGATAGCCTTACCCCCTTTCCTTTCAAATCTGCATAATGTCTTTCATGTGTCACAACTCCGAAAATACATTCCAAGTCTTGATCATGTCATTGCACCTGATTCTGTACAATTAAAGGAGAACTTGACCTATGAATCAACTCCTGTAAGGGTTGAGGATAGGAGAGTGAAGCAACTCAGGGGGAAGGACATGTCATTGGTGAAAGTAATTTGGAATGAGACGACCGGAGATGCGACATGGGAACTAGAAGACAAAATGAAGAAGCAATACCCAGAATTATTTTAAGGTGTGAAAATTTTGAGGACGAAATTCCTATTTGTTGGGGATAGTTGTAACACTCCAAAATTTTATTTATTTTATTATAAATATTCACTTTATAATATTTGTGATTTTCTGGAATTTTTTTGGATTTTTCTGAGGACGTGGAATATTTTAATATATTTCTCGTTTTGCGTACACACTGAACGGAGCCAGGAAAATGAAATATTTTTCTCTAGAACCTTGATTTGTGGAAACTTCGATCGGTGATCTTACTAAACCCGAGGCTGGACATGGTTGACGAGGTTCTACGTCTTTTGAGAAATTTTATCTGATAAAATAATTAATCGCTATGTAAATCTTATCCGCTGGACAATTAATACTGATTTCTATCAACTATAACAATTGTCCATTGGATAATAACATGTGTTAAAAATCTTTACCATACTATCCAAAAATCTACCTTGTGTCTAATCCATTAGCTTTATTTTCAAAATAAAGATAATATTAATTCAAAACTCATTATAGGAAGCGTCTAAGAAGTTTTCTTATTAACACATTTTCTCTCTTTTCCTCTCTCACTCTTCTCCACAGCAGAGGCCATATGGGAGCCTAAATATTCACATTCCCATTTATCACCTTTTCTCTCTTCTTCATTTCTCTCTTCTTCTTCCTCCTCCACCGTACACCCACTTCTTGGAGACAATCTCCAAAGTTTGCTTCACCATCACATTTCTAGCTTTCTTCCACCATTCCAAGTTCTCTTTTGTGGCCAACCTTTGGTTCTTCTTCTTCTTCTTCTTCTTCTTCTTCTTCTTCTTCTTCTTCTTCTTCTTCTTCTTCTTCTTCTTGTTCTTCTTGTTCTTCTTCTTCTTCTTCTTCTTCTTCTTCTATTTTCCACCATTGAAGCTAAAGCTTAAAGCTTTAAGGTAAAATCTTCAACTTTCTTCTATTTTCTTCTCATTTTCATTTTCCTTGGTCACCTATGTAACCAAGAACTTATCTTTCCATAGTTTGAGTGTACAATATGGAAGTCACTCACTTTGGTGTTCTCTTGAAAGAGGGAGAACAAAAATTAAAGAGCAAAAAGGAGTAGCACCATTGTGTTGTCTCCAAATTGGTAAGAGAGAGATGATCCTCTTCAACCAATCTTGGTAGTAAGGAAATGTCTTGTGTATTGTTGTTGATGAGGGAATGCATGTTAGATTACTCTCTTGTTATATTAGGTTATTCCATGATTTTGTGTTTGTCTGATTTGTGTGAATATATGGATTTGTATTGTGTGTTTTGATGATTATGAACCTATTGATTGTTATTTTGTATCTTGATGACATGAATCATATTTTGGATTGTTGGAAAATGACTGAAAAACTTTGATAATCGATGGGCCAAGGTTCTGCAGAAACGAATTCTACAGAACCCTTGTTAATGCACTAGCGCTCAAGCGCTGTGCATAGAGCGCCTAGGCGCTCTATGCCCAGAAAATTTCCCCTGTAACGTGACTTGGTTAACGCTCAGGCCCTTCGTGTTTAGCGCCTAGGCGCTCAAACCAGCGCTCAGGCGCTTCAGATAGGGCGCCTAGGCGCCCATAGCCTAACCAGCTAGGTAACCGTGAAATGATGCTAAGACTTCAATATGAAGATATTACAACCAAAATTAAAGTAAAGGACTTGATTTATGAAGATAATTCCTCTAAAGAGGGGGATTTTATAAGAATGAATAATCTAAAGCGAAATTCCATAGTGAACCTTAGGAAGTGCTTTACTCCCCCACACTTGGCTTTTTGCACTCTTGGGCAAAACATATAAAACTAAAGTTAGAAGACAAAGACAAACGACACAAACTTAAAAGCTAAAAACTCTAAAGGACTCAATGAAGCAAGAAGAGCAACAAGAAATTCAAGGGATCAAAGCATAAATGAGGTAAGATTTCTTCACATCTCAAACCAACAAGCAAGGAAACTTCCGTTGAAAAGAATGAATCAAGAATGATGGATCTTCACAAGATTCCCTCTCAATCTCTCAAGTGTTTAAAAGGTAGGTATTTCACTCAATTCAACCCATGAAAATTGCACTACCATAAGCTTGCTTATCTTCTACTTCTCCACTACTC